>BLLK01000047.1:3819842-4456483 GCA_021927905.1 Chaetoceros tenuissimus | reverse complement strand
CTTGAGTAACAAGAATAAGATGCTTTCTCTATCAAGAATGTTGAATATTCATTGCTCTGATTTGAATAGGACAAAGAAGAAGACAGCTATTGATGTGTTGAATCGAATCTTGAATTGTTATGCAGCAAAATATCATGACATCTTTGTAGAGGGAGATGTGGCTTTGTATCGCTTGCAAGAAGAAGTTGTTGATGAAGCAGCAGATGAATTTATCAATGAAGGGTTTGGTGTAGATGGTGATCAATCTCGAGATCAATTGCCAGTTGAGTCACAAGAGTATTTGGATCAGCATGATATGGAAAGAGATCGCCGTTCAGCAATGACTACTAGAAATACAACTAGAATCTGGACAGAACGCGAAGAAGTGCAAGAGGATAATATTTTGCAACAAGAGTATTTGAATAGAAGGGATTAATACTACTTTGGTGAAAAGTTTATAATTTTTGAGTAAACATAATATAGTATGGAATAAGAGCATAGTCAAAATCATGGTTTCAAAAGCTACTTTTCATAGCAATAAATGTATATCATAAAGACAGTGAGGTGTGTCAACATAGTTTTTCAGTATGCTCAATGATATTCTTCAAAAAAATCCCCACTAAAAACAGTTTATGAAAACCTCAATTTTTACAAAAGACTTAGAGATTTTCAGAATAATGTGAAAAAATACAAGTCATGGGAAAAACTGAAAAATATTTGATGAATGCCAATTTCAATAGCAGAAATGAATTTGTCATGAAATTTAGAGTGGAATGGATAACCAACACTTATGGTATCACTTCTTGGAAAGAGGTGAAATTACAGATTATACCATTGTCATATGGTGCGAAATGAAAGTAGGGGTTCGATTCCCAACCATCCGCAGTACTGTAAGTACGTACAGGAGACATAAAATGATGGTTTGGAGTTAAACAAAGAGATGTCCTATACAACAAAAGATGAAATTGTATGGTATGACCTCATAGAGGATCCTTGAGCTGTAGCTTGACTGACTTTCATTGTCTGGTCAAGAATACTAGAGAAATTCATACAATTGTCCCCCTGATTCTATGTAGTGTACTAAACTATGTACGTACAAGCCCAGTATGAGTGCCGTGTCCTACCAGTTGGAGTGTCATTGGGTATTTTGGACCTGTAGGGTACATGTAAGCTGTATCATGCCTAACATTCATTGTCAGGTCAAGAATACAAGAGAAAATCATACAAAGTTCCCCCGATTCCATATAATATGTTAAACTATGTACGTACAAGCCCAGTATGAGTGCCGTATCCTACCAGTTGAAGTGTCATTGGGTATTTTGGACCTATAGGGTGCATATGAGCTGTGTCATGCCTAATATTCATTGTCTGGTCAAGAATACAAGAGAAAATCATACAAAGGTCCCCCGATTCCATATAATATGTTAAACTATGTACGTACAAGCCCAGTATGAGTGCAGTATCCTACCAGTTGGAGTGTCATTGGGTATTTTGGACCTATAGGGTGCATATGAGCTATTTCATGCCTAACATTCATTGTCTGGTCAAGAATACAAGAGAAAATCATACAATAGTCCCCCAAACAGTAGAAAATGATCATGTTTTCATATCATACTGTCAATAAGAGTAATTTAGCCTAAATCAGAAATAGCCAATGACTGTCTATGATGATATCTTTGCGGGCCTATAGCATTGGATGTGGATGGGGCCTCTAAAAACTAAAGATGGGCCCCTATTCAGCAGAAAATTCTCTATCTAGGCCATGTTTCAGATTGTTCATAGCTCAAAAATGATTTTGCAAATAGCCATGGATGAGAATACTAACCCTAACCTTTGTCGGCACCAAAATGGATCTTGAGAACTATAGGTTTTTCCTCAAAGAACATGATGCTATTGTGTAGCAAATAGTTTTTATAGATTTCTGAAGAAATGCAACGAATGAATCTCTGGGAAGGCGTCTAAGTTAGTAAGTAGGTGGTAAGAGCAATCAACGAGTCAGTTAGAATAGTTAGCCATTTACAAAGTGAGACCTCTCAAGTTATACTTGACAAAGGGGGGTAGGGGGGACGCAGTCCCACCTCACCTCAAGTTCCAGATAAACGGGAGTAAAATCAAATTTGAATTCTTCACATTTAGTAGATACTTTCTTTGAACTCTTATAAGAGTGAGGGAAGAGAACATTCTATGGTTTCTCCACTCCGAACATACAATCGAAATGAATCTCATATATGTTTGAAGTTTCACAGTAAACCTAGAACCTCAACGCCACGATGTGAGCTTGCTGCAAAAGGAGATGGCGCTATGTCACTTCTCCACAAGCTCAACATCCTCTAACGTGCAATCCAGCACTTTCGAACTTCAAATCAAGAATTTACTACTTGAAAGACAATAATAAAATCAATGTCTTCCGGAAGACCTTGATCTCGGGATGGGTGGGTGGGTAAAAAATTTTCTTTCCAGTTCCAGTACAAGATAGCTATTCTTCCACACAACTGAATTTCGACTTTCTATGAGCACACTGCTGAAGTAAAGTAAAGACCTTCTAACTGACACCTCTTTCTGACACCTTACAATTTCAATGGCTCTGCTTGCAGCACGTCATTCGTTTCAATTCTTTCTCTCGTCTGTCAGCCGTTCCTTTTTGATATACGTCACTTGTTTCAAGTCCAGGACTTCCAATCATATCTTTTGGATCTTCTCTGTAGGTAGTAGATGTATCAGAGTATGATGTGAGCGTCATTTTTTGAACTTTCAAAAGCTGACAACTTGACGTTAGCGGAGCGTTTCAAAAGATATTCTTTCTGCATCGTAGTCTGCACTTTCACCTCCTTCGCTTCTCTTTCTTTTCCCTATTGAACTGTATGTGCAAAATGGGAAGGCGTCTAAGTTAGTAAGTAGGTGGTAAGAGCAATCAACGAGTCAGTTAGAATAGTTAGCCATTTACAAAGTGAGACCTCTCAAGTTATACTTGACAAAGGGGGGTAGGGGGGACGCAGTCCCACCTCACCTCAAGTTCCAGATAAACGGGAGTAAAATCAAATTTGAATTCTTCACATTTCGTAGATACTTTCTTTGAACTCTTATAAGAGTGAGGGAA
The DNA here is from genome assembly GCA_021927905.1 of Chaetoceros tenuissimus. Taxonomy (NCBI): domain Eukaryota; phylum Bacillariophyta; class Thalassiosirophyceae; order Chaetocerotales; family Chaetocerotaceae; genus Chaetoceros; species Chaetoceros tenuissimus. The sequence continues at coordinate 4,453,407 of BLLK01000047.1, read as the reverse complement.
GAGAACATTCTATGGTTTCTCCACTCCGAGCATACAATCGAAATGAATCTCATATATGTTTGAAGTTTCACAGTAAACCTAGAACCTCAACGCCACGATGTGAGCTTGCTGCAAAAGGAGATGGCGCTATGTCACTTCTCCACAAGCTCAACATCCTCTAACGTGCAATCCAGCACTTTCGAACTTCAAATCAAGAATTTACTACTTGAAAGACAATAATAAAATCAATGTCTTCCGGAAGACCTTGATCTCTCCCCCTCATCATTCCCTACCTCACAATGCTTTCTGCTTCAATGTCGGTCTCAACAAATAGGAATCCATCGTCTGTGCTCAGATTGGGTCCTACTACATTGCAGCAGAAAAGGCTAGATGGGCAGGTAATGCGACGCGAATATCCAGGTAAAGTTGACTCATAGGCAGATTCTTCTTTCCTCTGGATGTTTGCATCGATCTCCATCTGTTGTTGGTATCAATCACGACCTGACTGAGTTGCATGTTTGTAGCTCTTGCTGTGGCACCTCGTCTCAAGGATCTATACACATGAAATTCACTCGCCACACTGAGGCCTTCTGGGACTACTCCTTTCTCTTGAAGAATCTTCAACAATCCATGCAACTCCTTCTCTAATACTTTTGTGCTGAGCACATAACCGTTCTCATCGCATATGGCTGGACTAGGATCACCGACGTCCCTTCCTTCTAGTCTAAGGATCATTGCGAGTCGATCCAACCATTTTCTGATCTGAATTCCACTCTTAGTGACAGCTACCAACGCTAGTAGAACGTTTCTTTCTCCTATTTCATTTTTGAATCGTCCCATAAGAGGTACCAGTACGTGCTGTGTAGACTCGACTCTTCCAGCATCTATTCTCCTGCAGAACTCTGTTGCTTCTACCAGCATTATTTCACCTCCTCTAAGAGCTGCACAAAATCCTACCACAAGTACTGCAGCAATCATGACCGCCATTCTTCTCTCTTCCTTAGACGTACTAGTACGTTGCACTCTCAACTCCAGTAATTCCAACATTGCTAGCATTGCTTCCACTGAAAGAGCTGCGTCTTGTGATGTAGAATTTCCCATCCGGGATTCACAACCCTTGCTGAATAGTTGAAACCATTTGGTATGCATAGGAGATTTGTCCATATGAAAAACTCTTCCTCTCTGATCCGTGAAAGCCACATTGCTGAGCAGTCCATTTATACTGCCTGAATGTATGTTCTCTCTCAATGAACGTATTTTTCGAATAGTGTCAAACTGACAATAGTTTCTTCCCTTTTGACCCTTGTCTAATGATTTCCACAACATCAACATGGCCGTTTCTACTCCAGAACAGTCTTCAATTGGCCAAGGTCCCATCTTGTCCCTTGAAACTAACAACCCTAAGTCAGAAGACATTTTCTTCAGCTGTAGCATTTGACCATAAGCACTAGTCACGGTAGAAGAGTCTCTACCCCATAACATATCAAGATTTGCACGACGAATCAAATTCAATGCTACTTCATCGCTGGGAGAGTGCGGGTTAGGATTTCTCAGATACAGGTTCATGAAGCAACAATTGTCACATTGAAATGGAGCCAGAAAAGAATCTCCTGGTCTAGCATGATTGAAACGGTTTGAGTCGCTTGTTTTCTTCCACTTTGCTCCTTCGTCGTTTTCCGGTAGCTTTCGATGAAATTCTAGGCTCCCCTGATATACGTAGCACTCGCAGCACCAACTCATCTGACATTCCTTGCAGCCTTCTCGGGAGATTCCAAAGTTCCCGCAAAACATGTCTCTTGGTGCTTTCGTCTCCTTTGAACACCTGTTGCACCTTCCTTCCCAATTCCAAAAGTGCTGGTGACCCTTTGAGTTGCCATGGTCTACTGTTGAGGAAAGGAAAAAATATTGCTATTAGTAAAGGTTCAAACATGTTCACACTCCAAGCTGCATGACCAGGGGGAAGTTCCAAGATGATATCAGCCGCCTTGTGTAAATGTCTTTTCCATGCAGGGGTCATCAACCTGGGACAAATGAAAATGTGAGTTGACTCTTGTCTCTTGTGTCTGGCGCGCCGTATTTCTTCCAAGCAAGGTAAAGCCAAGCTAGGAGGAGGCAACCATACAAAATTACCAGATACATAATTTGGAACCCATTGACCGTCTACGTTGACACTGCCTTCCAAAATGTCATGACCTCTCTCAAACCAGTCCTCCATGGAAAGAAACTCCAAATCTTGGCCTTGATTTCTTCCTGCACTTTCAAATTAGTCACGTAGCCACGGTCCCAGTGCTGGATCTCTATCCAAAGCTGACTGATGCAGCGGAACAAATGATTTCATTTCTTCTCCTTTCATTACTCCTTCAGTTAGAGCTCCTCTGCTCAAACCATCCGCGCCTTGCGCTATCATTCTAGTGCCTGCTACATGTATGATATGTATCTTGCAGTTACGAGTCATTTCTAGCACAGAAAGCCTCACTACCAAATCAAACAGCCATTCTGAGCTTGAAGATCCCTTGTAAAAAGCTGCTTCAGCTGTGGAGTTATCCGTAAACAGAAACATCTCCACTCCTTCTAGCTCTTTCTCTCCCATCTTCTCCAGCGTCTGAACTAGGTTTTTCAGCTCGCGGAGATTAGAACTAGAATCATCCATATCACTTCCCCATCTTCCAAATCTGTAAGAGATGCTTGATCCGCCTGTAGTCTCGCCCTTGCAGTCTTTCTCCCATGACATGCCAAAGCCTGATCCACTCGCGTCTCCAAAGCCGTAGATTATCTCCCAGATTTTGCTACCTCTTATGAGTCTTTTACTTGGTGTTTCTGACTCTAGCAACTTACTAAGCACTCTAAGATCTTGCTTGAAGCGAGGTACCCCCTTCACAAACACAGGCGCATTGTCATCTTGATGTTCTTCCTTCAACGTGAACTTTACATCTGACCAATGCTCCGCCCTACTTCCAATGTTGGTCCATTCAACACCATTGGTAGTTCCATCTCCTGCTTCCAAATCTTCCCAATACTGCTTCCAGTCTTTATTGCTTCTCTTCCAACCGTCTGAGTCCCTATCCCATCTCCAGCCATTAAGGGTGTTGTAGAAACCCTTCAAGTAAGGCTTGAAGTTTTCAAAGGTTAAGCATACATGAATCAAGAAACCAGTATCCTTCTCCAACTCCTTCCGGTTCACCTTCCAGTCCTCTTCCTCATCCTCTGGAGCACATCTTAGCCACTTTTCCACAATGTCTCTAGCTTTGTTCCACTTCTCCGGAAGTATAGAAGCGTAGACTCCTTCTCCAGCTACTGTTTCTACTGTAGCTCCAGCCCATGCTCCAGGTGCCTGACTCACTTCTCTCCTTTTACGCGGCGCATCTTGCTGACCTAGATAGTTAATCTTTGCAGCTATGGTACGAGTTGCTTCATTGCAAACAATCTCTGCTCTTCATTATCCAATACCATCATAATCCAATCTAAAACATACACCACACAATCTTCCTTTCTCTCTCTGCTATCTCCATCCATCATCATCTATTCTATTATATTCTACCTCCCATAAACCAAAACCCTACCTCTCAAAATTTCACTCTTCTATCTTCCTCCTCACATTCACACTTCTTCTATCAACACTACGGTTAGCTTACACTTACTCCACTCACCTGCTTCTCATTCAATCTCTGCTCTTCATCATCCAATACCATCATAATCCAATCTAAAACATACACCACACAATCTTCCTTTCTCTCTCTGCTATCTCCATCCATCATCATCTATTCTATTATATTCTACCTCCCATAAACCAAAACCCTACCTCTCAAAATTTCACTCTTCTATCTTCCTCCTCACATTCACACTTCTTCTATCAACACTACGGTTAGCTTACACTTACTCCACTCACCTGCTTCTCATTCAATCTCTGCTCTTCATCATCCAATACCATCATAATCCAATCTAAAACATACACCACACAATCTTCCTTTCTCTCTCTGCTATCTCCATCCATCATCATCTATTCTATCATATTCTACCTCCCATAAACCAAAACCCTACCTCTCAAAATTTCACTCTTCTATCTTCCTCCTCACATTCACACTTCTTCTATCAACACTACGGTTAGCTTACACTTACTCCACTCACCTGCTTCTCATTCAATCTCTGCTCTTCATCATCCAATACCATCATAATCCAATCTAAAACATACACCACACAATCTTCCTTTCTCTCTCTGCTATCTCCATCCATCATCATCTATTCTATCATATTCTACCTCCCATAAACCAAAACCCTACCTCTCAAAATTTCACTCTTCTATCTTCCTCCTCACATTCACACTTCTTCTATCAACACTACGGTTAGCTTACACTTACTCCACTCACCTGCTTCTCATTCAATCTCTGCTCTTCATCATCCAATACCATCATAATCCAATCTAAAACATACACCACACAATCTTCCTTTCTCTCTCTGCTATCTCCATCCATCATCATCTATTCTATTATAAGATACAAGAATGGAAAGAAAGTTCTGTACAAGTTAACATGGGGATCTTTGATATGATAGAGTCAGCACTTTCATGGTACAAGTTTTATGTGACAGTTCTCTTGGATGAAAATTTGGAGGTAAACAAATATGACAAATGTGGAGAGAACAAGGTTATCAATGGAAAACAGTGCACTATTGGATGGTACATCAATGATAATATAATTGGACATGTCAAAGACAAGATTGTTGATGAAGTAATATCAAAGATAGAAGACAAGTTCCCAGGACTAGTGATCCAAAAAGGACAAAAATTAGACTTCTTAGGGATGGAAATTTTCTTCAGATAGAAGATAGTAAAGTTGCTGTGGGTACTGTGCAATTTTTGAAAAATGTGATCAAAGAATTTGAAGTGGAGACAGGCATAATTCTCAACAGAATTTATACTACTCCTGCAGCTCCATGGCTATTTAAAATCAAGAAGAATGCAAAGACGGCATGGCATTATGTGAAAAGTTCATGTCCTTCTTTTGTAAATATACGATGAAGAACCTTTGGGCTTCTAAGAGAAGCAGACCCAATTTCAAGACAACTATGGGTTTCCTTACCACATGTATGAAGGAACCAACTGAAGAAGACTGGCACAAATTGGTGAGACTAATGAGCTTTGTAAAAGCCACAGTTGAAGATGTGAGTTTCATAGGAGCGGATGATTTACACAGTATGCTTACTATGATTGACTCAGCACATGCAGTACATAAAAAGGACATGCATGGACACACAGGATCTGTTGTGACAATGGGTACTGGTGTTATTGACACTAAGTCTAACAAACAGAAAATGAACACTAGAAGCTCAATGGAATGTGAATTTGTTGGTACCAGTGAAGCATTACCTCACACTATTTTTCCCAATTTATTTATGGAAGGACAAGGATACGAAATCAAATGGAATGTACTAGTGAATGATAATGTTACTGAGATTAAAATGCTAAACAATGGGCGTGACTCATGCACCTGGAATTTGAAACACATCACAATCAAATATTTCTGGGTCACTGATAGGATTGAAGATGGTAAGTTTGTAGTACAATATTGTCCTACTACACAAATGATTGCTGACTTCATGTCCAAACCTGTACAAGGACAGCTATTCCAAACATTCAGAAATGTGATAATGGGATGGGCACATATCAGCACTGTGTTCAAAGGATACATTTGTCCTGTGGAGCCCATTGAAGATTCTATGAGAAAATGAAGAGAGTATTGGTGAAGGCAAAGGTGCAACTGCAGAACAAAGAGATACTCAACTAGATCTCATTAAATAGAAAGAACCTGATTAGTAATAACATATAACATACTTTTATTTCACTGAGTCCAATTCTTCACTAACTTGCAACAACACACCATCTAAATAATACCGTGCTAGAATAGAAGATTTCCAAGGTTCAATGTCAAATACTTCATACATACTCGATTGGTATATATTGCACAATGATGTTCAGTATATGATGTCTACAACATCAATTATGTTCAATATATGACATGTTGAAGGGATCAGAACTAAATTTCAAGCAATATATTTGACAAGAAGATGGGACCCAACCCTAATCCCTAGCTATATAGACAAAGATGGGACCTAACCCTAATCCCTAGCCATATAGATAAAGTGGGACCTAACCCTAATCCCTAGCTATATAGACGAAGATGGGAACTAACCCTAATCCCTAGCTGAATAGACAGTTGTAATGTCTATAACCTGTTAATTCATTTTACTCAATTCAACTTGAAATGACATTTTTATTCATCTATAGTCTCTAGCCAACAATACAAAAGATTCCACGTAGCGACGGACAGACCATGTCGCAACTACGTGCGTTGTTGATGGCTCTCCTCCGTCCATCAAGATGTGTTGTGTGCATGACAGCCTTTCTTTTTGATGGAATTGCATCGAAACTCTTTCACTTCAACTACTCTCTCTTTACTTATATATATTTCAGTTTGTTGTCTTTTACTTACTTACTATCAAAGTCATTTTCTGATATCAATATTAAAAAAAATGAAATTTCTTCAAGCAGCATCCCTCATCACTCTTCTTGCTTCTGCAAATGCATTCGCTCCTTCCATCAACTCACAAAGAGCAACTTCTGCACTCGATGCAAAGAGAGTTTCTTTCCGTGAAGACTCCCGTAAAGCTTTGGTAAGAGGAATCAACAAGGTAGCAGATGCAGTGAAGGTGACTCTTGGACCAAAGGGACGTAATGTCGTTCTTGAGAGAAACTATGGAGCACCAGAAATTGTAAACGATGGAGTGACTATCGCAAGAGAGATTTCTCTCAGAGATCCTGAGGAGAACACTGGAGCGAGATTGATTCAGGAAGTTGCTTCCAAGTCTGATTCCAAGGCGGGAGATGGAACTACTACTTCTACCATCATGACTCAGGCTATCGTCAATGGAGGAATCAGAGCTGTTACTGCAGGAACTAATCCTGTTGCTTTGAATAATGGAATCAAAAAGGCTGCTAGAATGATTGCTGATGAAGTAAAGGTTATTGCTAAGGTACGTCGTTTCATATAATATTATATGATGGATATGCTATGAAAAGTATATGAATAGTTTTCAAAAGCATTCGCTATAGCCATGAACTTTTCTCTTCATATTTTTTTGACACATGTCTTGACTCACCTTTTACTTCCAATACACCTGCAGCCAGTACAAGGAACTGAGGACCTCAAGAATGTAGCAACCATCGCATCCGGATCTGTTGAAATGGGAAGAATTATCGCACAGGCTTTCGAAAAGGTTGGAGAGAATGGATCCACCGTTATCGAAGAATCACAAACTCTTTTTGATGAAATTGAATTCACCGAAGGTTTGACCATTGATAGAGGATACGTATCCCCATACCTTGTCAAGGATCAAGAAAGACAAGTTGCAGAACTTGTCAACCCAAGAATATTGGTTACTGATGCAAAGATTGATAATGTGAATGAAGTCGTACCACTTTTGGAACAGCTTGTAAAGTCCAAGGAGCCAGTTTTTATCGTGGCTGAGGATGTTACCGGTGAAGCACTTTCTGCACTTGTTGTAAACAAAATGAGAGGAGTTCTTGATGTTGTTGCAATCAAGGCACCTGGTTTCGGTATGAGACGTAAGGAATATCTTCAGGATATTGCAATTGCTACTGGATCTACCTACGTTGCAGAAGAAGTTGGAATTACTCTTGACAGTGTTACCCTTGACATGCTTGGAACTGCTGAACGTATTGTTGTTGCAAAGGAAATGTCTACCATTGTGACTGATGGAAAACAAGAGGAGGCTATTGAAGCACGTATTGCACAAATCAGAAGAGAGGCAGAGAACGCAGAGACTGATTTCGATAGAGAGAAGGCTACTGAACGTATTGCTGCTCTTGGAGGAGGAATTGCAAGAATTAAGGTTGGAGCTGCAACTGAGACTGAGTTGAAGGACAAAAAGTTGAGATACGAGGATGCATTGAACTCCGTTGACAGTGCAAGAGAACTTGGAATTGTTCCTGGAGGAGGATCTACCCTTGCATACCTTCAAGTAACCATGGCAGATAAGATTTTGGATGCAATGGATGGTGAAGATGAGAGAATTGGAGCTGGAATTTTGATCAAGGCACTTTCTGCTCCATGTATGCAAGTAGCAGAGAATGCAGGTATTGAAGGAGCTGTTGTTCTTTCCAAGGTTCAAACTATGGCTGTAGAGCAAGGAGTAAGTATCGTTTGCATTGACTTGTTGAATTCTAATATATGCAACGTATGCTCATTTTCTTTGTCTTATTATAGTTTGGACACGGATGGGATGCAGGAAAGATGGAGTTCACAAACTTGTTCGACAGAGGAGTAATTGATCCAGCAAAGGTAACCATCAACGCTGTAGAGAACTCTGCATCTGTAGCAGGTCTTGTATTGACCACTGAATGTCTTGTAACTGAGATTCCAGTACATATGACCGAGGCGGAGAAGCAAGCAATATTCGATGCTCAAGGTATGGGTGCAGGAATGGGAATGCAAGGAATGTAAACAAAAAGAAAACAATTAGGCTGTAGGACACTTACTTTTGAAACATTACCATCCTAGCTAGAATAAATTAAATGTAGTTTGATTCGATATACTGTGCGTATTGGCTAGGTATCGCTTGTAATGCCGCTCTTATGTTTAGAAAGCAAATGAACAACTGTTCAGTGTGAGTATGTGTCATCTGGATGTTAAACATTTATTCGTTAATCAATGTATGATTCATACTTCATTCGCAGCACGAGCTAGTTAGTTCAAGAAAACGTGTATAAACTAATAGCAAAAATAATATCATACACAAAAATGAAACTAGATTACATGCTACATCGTAGTATTAGTATAATATCCTGGAACAAAAGATCACACAAGTATACGCTCAAAGTCAAGGCATTACTGATCGCCAGCATCAGAGTCTTGCTTATTGAACGATACAACAAGCACCAGGCTGGTTATTACAATCTACCGCTTGAGTATCTACAATCAATTCTTCACCGACAACACCAGTATCCGCCTCAACTCGAAGACAGTATGTGGTAGCTGGTAAAAGTTCTACGACATCAAGCATAACAGCAGTATTGGCAGCAGGTATAGGAATAGAATCTGCATCCGACCATGATTGTGGATATTGCTTGTATACTAACTTGTGGGTATTTGCATCAGGATCTACATTGACCTTTACCGAGATGGTTGTCTGTATAAAAGAGAAAGAGAGAGACGAAGACGAAAAGTGAGCAAAGGAGTAAAAAGAAGAAGAAGATATCATAGCTTCATGTAAAGCCACTGTGCACTTGTCAACCCTTCAGATAACCAACCAATACAAATCGACATATCCTGCATCAGCTTTTCAGCCGGAAAGGAGTCCGTCCAAGGAGTCTAATGTATAAAGTTTCTTCATCAGGATCGACCTAAACAGTACATTGTACAAAACTAATACACATATTAAAGCAGTCAATCTGTTCTCATTACTAAACTCTCAGTTCTCTAAAACAAAACTCCTCAGATACTATCTAGCAAAAGGATTGGTCACCATTCAGTCTGTATTGACTGTCAGGTCAAAGTGAAGGTTTTCCAATTGGTAACTTCATCGGAGTTGTTTCAAGAAAATAAGAGAGAAAGCAAAGAAAGACAGAAAGATCACATCAACAATGGCTCATCATGAAGCTACTTCAAAAAGGTTCCTCAGCATAAAATAAAGATTTCTCGTCAAGATCTTGACTCCGCCTCGAGAGGCAAAAGTCAAGCTACGTAATCTCATGTTGAACTGATCACTGGAACTCTTTGTCAATCAGATATAGATGCACTAGTGACAGCAGACTCACCTCATCGGCTGAAATAAACTCTGGCTTTTCTAATGTTGACATTTATGAAATGAAGGATATGAACCTGACTATTATGAAATGAAGCAGAAGGCAGAAGTAATTGAATAATGTGTGGACAACAACACGTCTTGTGTATGTTGCCATCTCTTGAAAAAGTAGAGACACTCTAATGTTCATGGCGGGCATCTTTTTCAGTCCCATATAAGGAATTTTCTTTTTTAGATCTACCGGTACATACAAGAGTAGAAATATGAATTCTCATTACTTACCTTTACTATAAAAAGCATTCAAAAATATTTCTTGATGTATTTTACTTTCAATAGATATAGAAATGAAGTGGTAATACTCTATATTTCTAAAATCAAATTGAAATTTATCTATATCACTAAAATCTTAGAATGACATCGAGAAGGGCTCTTGTATGAGCTATATTACTAAATATGACAACTACAAACGAGAGGATATGTAACGAAGTTTTTACTTCAGCAACATACATTGGCAACACCTTTTCAATTGAATGAAATAGTGCATCTTTGTACCTGATAATCACTGTACATCTCTAGCATTCTATTCTCTCCTTTCTTTGAGTCATTAGGGAAAGAAAGAGTCAAAGCTTGGCTGTCAATTATTGCATCTTTAAGCTTTTCAAGTCTCGTCATTTTGAGTCGTTCATCAACATTCCATCTTCATCTCTTCACGGTACTTTTATAAAAATGTTTAAACGAAAGCAAAAGACAAAGGCTGCACCGACTGCATCAGCTTCAACTTCATCCTCTTCAAAGTCGAAAAAGATTTCAGTGCAATCTGCCAATCAAATATCATCGCAGTTCTCACCGGATGCTTCTTCTTCTCGTAATACTACTGCTTCATCATCAACTTCTTCGCCACAAGCAACTTCGCCTTCTTCTTCCAATAATGCGACAGCTGCTTCATTTCTAGCTTCACTCAATGATCCAGATGTTGTCGAAGTTGTAAGAATGACTATACATCACTCACACGTATTCAAATTGCCTCCTAGAAATACTGGATCCATCGGATGGCGGGGATCGGAATGGAAAGAAAAAGTGTGGCATGGGACATGTAAAATTGTAGATCGGAATAAACAAACGGCGATTCTGTTGGTGGATACTACTACAGGGACTATATTTGCTGTATGTCCAATTTTAGATGGAGTCAATGCTGTGGAACGATGTGTAGATTCTTCAAGATATTTTGTACTCAGGATTGAAAATGGCAATGGTAGACACATGTTTATTGGTCTTGCTTTTAATGAGCGGAATGATGCTTTTGATTTTAATACTGCTTTGCAGGATGCCAAGAAGGAACGGGAGTTTGAATTGATGCAGGAGAAAATGAATAATGTCGAATTGGATGGCGACAATGGAGACTTGGCAAGTAATGCTACTGGTAAAGATTATTCGCTCAAGGATGGACAGACCATCAAAGTGAATATTCCAAAGAAACATGCCACACAAATTTATGGAGCTGGTGGAGGGACCAAAGCATTTGCAAACTTTATGACTCAGGATGTCGATGATAGTAATGTGTCACCTCCTTCCAAAGCTGCTACTGCTTCGTTGCCGGGTTTTGAATCATCATCGTCCAGTGCAAGTAGTGGATCATCGGCAGCTGCAAGAAGAAGAGAAAAGGCAAAGGCGAGAGGTACTAGTAGTGGAGGAGCTTTTCTTTTGAAGCCTTCCAAGAAAGATACTCCTGCAAGGACAAACATGTAAATGGATGTGATAGTATCTTTGGACAATAGTAGTAGATAATGAATTAGTAAATATAATACGATTGACCAGTGATGCTATTTTCACATTAGCTTAAAAGAAGGAACCTATATAACTCGATTTTTAAGTAATGTTTTCTGTTCTGTTGTCATTTTTACACCCTTTCACTAACCACTGTAGGTAATAAAATAGATTCTCCAATGGGAACAGAAACCAAAAGAAGTAACATTTCAAACACTCCAAAAGTGGTCGAAAATCCAAACCAAAGGCTTGTTGCAAAATGAGTTTACAGATGATCGCGCCGTTCTGTTTCTTTCTTTCTATTGTCATCTTTTGATGTATTCTAAGGAGAATCATTAGTCCAATAGCATTTGCAAGATAATAAAATATGAACATCGGATAGAAATACTTGGCATTGTACCTAAAATGCTGTGCAAAGGGTGTACTATTGTAGATATCTGTATCAATTTCCAATACGATGACAAGAACCAGAAGTGACATACATGTCCATACCTTCAAGAGGTACCATAATAATGGGATGTAGCTTATGATATGCCACTTGGGAACAGCATCTAAAGAAACAGCAACTATTATGAAAATGTTTGCACATATTCCAATGACATACGATTTTTCTCCATATATCTTGGACTCCCACCCCCACCCATAATCCTGAAAAATGTAAAAAGTTAAATAAAACAGCTGAGTCCACTAATGCCATGAATTGGAAAATATAATTAAGCATGAAATCGTGCTTGGAACAACTATTTGGAAGTGAATATGATTACGAAATATCTACTCCTTCTACTGACAAATCTCCAATTTCTATATCCTCTAGTGAGATGCTACTATTTTCACGTGCTAAAGTCATTCTTTTCTCTTCATTGAATTGTGATTAAAGATGTATTGTGAGAAGTGATCAATCTTGTTTGGGAACGAAAAAGAAAAGCAAATTGTGAAGCATAGATCGATGAGAACTCTAATCTCCCTTTCAACCAACCTACGTGGTTAATGCCATCAACATGCGAACCCCTTTTTGTAACATCAATGGAATTGAAAAACGCAATCGCTATCTTTAGAAAAGAGCATGCGAAGAGAAGAAGAAATCTTCGCTTCATCCTCCCTCTTCAATAGTCGAGATGTTCTCTCCGGTATTACATTGCTCAATGTGTCGAAGCTTCTATCGGACTCACGGCCCCTATCTTTTGAAGTTTTTGAGGAGTATAGGAGGTATCCTTTGTACTATGTGGAGCAGAAGGAGCATGCCGGGCTTCGTTGATGATGCTATCATTCAATTCCAGCATGATGCTAGAGTTTGATTCCACATCAGCTTCTCCTCTGGTATTTTGTTTACCTTGTTCTTCCATGATGATGCGTATAGAGGTTGCTAATGACAGTTACCTCTTATTATGTGTAGATTAGTTAGGGCAGTCAATTTTGAAGTGGTCATGGATAGTGGTCATAGATAAGAACAAAAATATCTCTCATGTATCCTTCCCAATTTCCTTGTTGTCGATTTAATATGTTTTGAGTTCGTAGAGATGCTCATTAAGTTTGATACTTACTCACAACAGATATTGCACTCGTCCATAACCCAAATTAAAGCCATCATCTAATAGAAATATTGGTATTTGAAGTCCATATGCCGCCGTCAATTCCTATTTTTATAAGTTCTAAGAAATATTTATATTTTAGTTACATATCCCTATTTTGCCAATTTCCATCAAACATTCGTATCAAGCAAACAAGGGTTCGTCATGGAGTGATTATACTCATTAGATTGTACTTCATACTAGGATTAATTGGAGTCAGGGCTTAAATTCATCGACAATCCGTCGCAAACTGATTATGACGATCAATATAATGATAGATAAAGATAACACAATTGTGAATATAAAAAGAGCACAAATTAACATATCATCAATAGATCTCATTTCTTCTTCTCCTTCAGAGGGAGAACTTCTGTCAATAGATATCTGCGACTCTTCTTCGTCTGAATTATCTTTGGCAAAGAGCATGCGAAGAGAAGAAGAAAGCTCTGCTTCATCCTCTCTCCTCAAACGTCAAGACGTTCTCTCCGGTGTTGCATTGCTCAACATGTCTTCGGACTCATAGCCAGTATCTTTTGTAGTGTTTGAGGAGAAACTCTTCGTACAGAGTGGAGCAGAAGGAGCATGCCGGGCTTTGTTCGTGATACTCCCATTCAATTCCAGCATGATGCTAGAGTTTGATTCCACATCAGCTTCTTCTCTGTTACTACGCTTATACAGTTCTTCCATGATGATGCGTATAGAGGTTGCTAATGACAGTTACCTCTTATTATGTTTAGATTGGGTAGGGAACTATTTTAGTGGTCATGGATAAGAACAAAAATATCTATTCTATTCGCTCCTTTTTTCCCCAGCTTGAGGCGTCAGTATCATATGCATTTGAGTTCGAATAGATATTCATTGAGTTTATATGATAGGATTACCTACTTACAATACATCAAACATTCAACTCCTCCATAGCCCCAGTTCCAGTCCCAATCCCAGTCACCATCTACTCCCCGTTCATCGATATTCGTATCACATCTTTCCATTTACTTCTTTTTTGGCAAGTAATCCTTTTCACTCATGGTTTTCAAATACAATTCATCTTTAGGCCTTGAATTTTCATCTAAATCACCATACTTGTCGCCTTCTTCAAAAGTATAACTAACAGCAATGGCAAGAGTCATTCCATCTGGCGAATATGCAAGCGCACTAATGCCTTGAGGAAATTCCGGCAAGACACTCAATTTCTTTTTCGCCAGTCCATCCCAAGTAACTACCGTCCCATCACATCCTGCAGTTGCAAAAGTATTATAGGTAGGATGAAATGCAATATCATTGACTGGATAAACGACATCTCCTTTCCGATGACATTTGAATGCATATTTCTTCATGTTATCAGGAGACTCAACTTGCAATTCATTCAAGAATTCAATAGCGACACGTCCTTCAATAGATCCCACAGCAACACCGACTCCACTTGGAAAGAATCTCACGACACGTGATTGATATTTGAGTGATGATTCTCTATTCAATACAATGGAAGCTTGACCATTGACAACATCTACAATCACAAGTCGTCGATTGGCAGTAGCAACCGCCACACGTATCTTGTCACCCATCGCAATAGCATCCATGGAAAAGGCCTTTTCCGGTAAAGCTAGAGATGACTTTAGTTCATCGTTTTGAAATATTTTTAAATGAGAATCCCACGAAGAAGAAATTAAAACTCCTTCCACAAAAGATAAACAAGAGACACAATCGTCATGACTTGCAACCTCTTTTACAGAAGAAGAGCCAATTTCAAATTTGAGTATTTTACCCGATAAACTTCCCACATAAATTTCATCTTCTGTACAAGCTAAAGAAAGTAAAGGACCGACATTCATTTGATGAAGAGTGACGAGTTTCATATCTTGTTTGGAAAAGATGCGAAGAGCCCCGTCCCAACTTGTACAGCAAAGTAATTCATTTGAAAGGAAAGCGACGGCTGTGATTCCATCCTCAGCTACTGGGGAAGGGAGTTGCAGGATGGTCGAGTCTGTTGATAGAGAAGACATTCTAGAATTGTTGTAGAGGGTCCTTTTTTATATATTTTTTAGAAATGAACTAAAGATGTGTGATGTAAATGGTCGTTTTTTTTCTGTCAGAAGATCCGTTTGTCTTTTTGTGGTGGCTACTATTTGGCTATAAGATATTTTACATGGCTATAATAGGTGACATTTAAAAAGCCTATAGACAAAAGAGCCTACAGAGATGGGATTCAAATAGATTCTCTTCGAAATTATGGACCAATGAGATTTGTGTTTGTGTGGTGCGTAGAACGTGAGCCATGCTTGTGACACGAGCAGATGGCTGCATTTTAGAGATGATGATTCATAATGAATTCAAAGAATCTTCACATCCATTCATTCATATAGTTGAGGAGCCCAAGTATATATAGATAATAATAGAATGGCAATAGTCAATAAAGAAAAGGAATCTTTTCTCAGTAGGAAAAGATGGAACGGAAATGAAGCTGGTAGCTGGTGTAGTTATATAGTACCAAGAACATCATCTTCCAATAACAGTAATAATAATTCAAATATGATGCATCATCATCAAGACGACCAGGAAGAATCATCACGTAGAACTATCATGAGTGCTTCACTACCGAAATCATTTCAACAGAGTTCATCTTCTTCTTGTTACTCGAGGTCTTCTTCGTCTACTCCAATATCAATTGCAGAATTTGTTTCTGATCATACGAATGATACTATTGATGGCAGCATCTCATCCACAAAGCAATATTATGATGCAAAGACGTGGTAAGTGCAATCAAATAACTTTGCTGTATTACTACATGTCTTCTAGAAACAGCAATCTTACATTTTTAATTCTTTATAAACTTAGGGAAATGTATTATAGAATTGTAAACCAGAGAAAACTGCAAAAAGCATATAGAAGAAGATCAAGTCATGCTAAAATGTGCAAGACAAGTAGTAGAGTAACGCCCATCTCAGATAGTATTCATCAACAAAGTGATGTTTGTCAAGATTGTAATGCTCAAGAAGAAGGGTTGCCTTATCTTGGTTGCCTCGAGGAGGCAGTTTTTGAACTGGAGATGTAACTCTATCAAGTAGGACTTGTAGACGATAACGATATTACACATAGCATGTACCAATACAAAGAAATAGGAAACGAAATAGGAGAATGAAAGCAACATTGAACATAAAATACGCAAAGATTCATTCAAAAAAGTAATATAATATTGTATAAACTATTCAAAAGTATCATGAGAGTATGTACTAATTAGGGAATACGTTTCTCTCAAAGGTGTGAGTTTATTACTTTGGAAAGGATTCGAGTATCACGTAAAACATACGATCAAGTAAGAAGGGACTAACATCAAACTAGTAATTCAACCTTGTTGAAACACATATATATTCCCCATATGAAAATGTTTAACATTCAACCTCTTCATTGTCAAGGAAATTTTCTGAAAAGCGAGTGACCCTATGCGTAGAGAAACGAAGACTATCCTCCCTCTTACCTAAAAGATTCTTCGAAGAAAGACTTGCTCTATTGAATGCTGACGGAAATCTATTCTCCATAGTCTCTAAAAGATTCTTCGAAGAAAGACTTGCTCTATTGAATGCTGATGGAAATCGACTTGATGAATTGCTATTTGACGCTCTAACTTCACGAGAAAGAGACTCAGACTTGTTGGGTTGGACATCAAATGGATGAGGAGCCGGAATCTCCAAATATGCATTCTTTTTACGTTTCTTGGATAAAGATGATACAGAACCATAGGTCTGAATCGATAGATCCGTAGTATGAGACATGTGACCAGTCATTGAGAGCACGAGGTCACTTAGGACCTTTGCAGCCTTCAACTCATTAGCAATCATTTGTGAACCGCAGAAAGCAAAGAGAGTTCGTGATACTGGGAGGTCAGATGCAAGAATGTCCATTGCATTCTTCTCTAAAATGCCCAAAAGAAAAGGCTTGCCAAATTTGAGGCATCCTTTTTGGAATAGATCTGTATCTTGAATAGAATCTACAAGCTGTTGACAGCTTTCCTCATTCAAGTCAGTACAATGTATGCTTATATTGACTTTATGCAAGGCTTCTTCTTCACCCCATGCCTCGACAAGCTCGTCCCATAGCTTTGCAATATCTGGAAATGCCACAGCGATAAGCTCTGCTGATCTACAACTCCATACGAAATTGAACTTTTCGTAAACAATATTGCTTGTATGTGTGAGAGCATTCTGTCCTGGGACATAATTTACATCACGGAGAGTTTTGTTCCAAAGTCTTGCAACCATGTAGACAATCAAAAGCGTATAGTACACAAGGTCGGCATCTCTAAAACTTCCAAAAGATGACTTTGAAATCCAGAACCAGTCCGCAACGATGCTTAGACATAGAAAGAAAACATCTAGAACCATCAAATAAAGATTTCTTTCTCTCGTCAGTACTGATGAGAATAGAAATATTGCTTGGAAGCCAATGGTTAAGCTCATCAATACTACATCCATGCCATCGTATAAGTCGAAGTTGTAACTGCTGAATGAAAGGGTAAGACCAAAAGCAATCAAACCTAGAGCAGGCGCAAACATGAATAGTGTATGCCAAAAGAGCTTTCGCTTCGTAATGGCTGCCTTGGTAATGATCTCAGCTGCAGCAGTTAGTATTTGTGCTTGGTCCATTTTTCCAGGTTTGCCAAAGCCGAGAAAATGGTTACCATCCATATTTGTGCTTTCACTGAATGCAGAGAGGTCATCGTCAACAAATCCATCTTGATTAGAAAGGCCTCTAATCATTTTCTTGTATTTGGTTGCAGTTTTGGCATATCTAGTAGGATTCAGTGCAAGACACGCATTGATATGATGTTCCAATGCGCTCATACATGGAACGAAACCTGTACCTGTTCCAACAAAAGTAGCATGAGTATACAGGCGTTTATCACCAAGCGCTGTTCCATAAGGACCTAGGACTTCAATTGGAATGGTAATATCATTTGTTGAAAGATCATGCATTGAAATGTTAATATCAGAAGACGAGACATCTTGCAACTCTTCTTGCAACATATCAAAAAGCTTGCCACTCCAAGACTTTTCTCCATATACCTTGATGTAAAAACTCATTACTTCATTATCAGGTGACGATGCAATGGAGAATGGATGCCATAGATTGTCGACCATTGGTACCTTCAAGTATACATACTGGCCTGCAGCAAAGGTTAGCATGGACGGTTTCTTTAGTTTCAGAATAACAAGTCTTCCATCCTTTTCACCACTATCAATGGTAACTGCCGAGGTAATGGTGCTATCGTATCTATGAGCCAAGTACATTGTACATCTATCGGTCGCATAGAGTAGAATAGATGCAGAGAACCATTTGAAGGTTTGGGATCTTTCACCATTCTTTCTCTCTACAATATCAATAGTATGCAGAATGACTAGGATGTATGCAACGAACACGACATGATGAATCACATAAAAGATGCGATATTTGATTTTGTATCGAAAGAAGGACGTAACAGCTACAGTCATGAACGCTACGAAGATCACATATCCAGTAATCATGATCTCTGTCGTAAACTATAAGAAAAGCAGGTAATGAGTATTTGTTGGGTCTCGAAGATGAGGGATAAAGAACCAGATATCCTTAAACACCAAAGAATAACGCTCCTTACCTTTTTGCAAAAGTTTTGATCTCCCGAATTGCAAACGACTCCAAAGAACATAAGAAAGACAATTATAGTGACGAGGAGTAGGAACGCAAATGTGTAGCCAATGCCAATATGACATCTGTGAAAGAAAACGATAAGCAAAGGCTTAGTGGTGGTGCGAAATATGATTTTGACCTTCAGCAAAATTTATGATTATCTTACCTTGTCATTTCATCAAATGGAATAATCTTTGAAACAAATGTTTCCGAGAAGTTGGCAATTAGCAATCTACACATGGTCAAAGGTAGAATAGCAAGCTGATAAAGAATTGCATGCATCGTACCAAACTCAAAAGTGGGGACACCAATCTTCCAGGTATAGAATGGCGCCGCTTCAGGTACCTTGGATGATTGAGATTGAAACTTGAGCAGACCAAAGTGTGCTATAAAAAGAAAAGCAAGAAAAATAAGCGTGGTATCAGAATTTACACTGTGATTGCAAAACAAGTAACATATTCTTCTTACCATAGCATATCAAGGTAGCTACAACATGAAATGAAACTAGGAGAAGGAACTTTCTGTCAGCGTAGAGGCCAACAACAGTCCTAAAGATCGGTCCTGGATTCAAAGCTTTGATGGTGCTACCAAAAGTAGTAGAACTGCTTTGTGCTGCTTTTGGTGCGTCTTTTGACATCATGGTGCTTGTGTTCATTTATCTCACTAAAGCAACCTCAACAAGAAGTCTGGATGAGATACGATTTGATACGGGGAGAGCGATAACTGAATAGCTATGTCAACAGGACCTTAGTACAACTGTTTTTGTGTTATTATCATAGAAATTCTCGAAGTTAATGGTAACACGGGACACGGGTTCTAAAAATCTCTTACTACTAAAATGAGTGGTGGTCTGTATTACCATTTTTTTTTAACCGCTGCACCCTCGCAGGTTTTTAGCCGACCCCTCTCACAGTTCACACCAAAATTTTTCAAAAAACTTTTTTTTCACATCAAAACACATCTCTTCTTTTCACTTAAACTGGCCCATTGAACAAACACGACGCTTCAGAGCCAGGCAAAATGCTGATGCAACATCTACTTAGTGAATGAGTTGTAGGGAAAGGCAGCGGTGCTTGAAGAAAGCTTGTCGTGGTGGTACTACGATAGTCACCAGCCACAGCCAGTTGCTCATGTATCTTTGCTTGTTGACTTCTCATGCTGATCCCGAAGAAGCAAGCTACTGTAGAACCTACTTTTCAATCCTTTTTAGTGGATAGGAGTTCGGAAATGATTTCAGGATTACAGTAGAGCTATTCAAGTATTTTGAGAGGATAAGAATAGACCACTTGAATCGAATCATTCGTGTCGAGTTGCACAATACATTCAGTTGTCATTTGAAGAAGATTGAAGAAACAGCCTCATCATTACAAGTTCATTTGAATAGAGATAAATTAATAAATTGTATGGAAAGATATACTTGGCTTTATTTTATAATGTCGCAAGCGACATGGCAAGTCGGAACCTCGGAACCTCAAGAAGCTACTTTTCTCTCGTATTCAAAATGATCTATCCATTCATTCGATTCGATCTTATGATAACTCTAGACTCTAAATTTTTATCATGTCATGGTTAAAGTGGGTGCTAATTTCCATAAGCTTTCCTGTCCTCGTAAAGTAGCTTCCGGTCAATATTTAGTTCTTCCGAAGTAGCACTTGCGTACTCTCAACTCAGGCCGCTTACTTCGCTCGCTGATAATCAATAATGGTCTTTCAAAGACTTCCTACAGCTCATCATTGCATGAATAAACAAGCTTTCCTTCTGATAGAGAGCGTAAAGAGGGCTGCACTAAATCAGAGGATCAAGAAGCAGCAAAGAAGTCGTTTGTCCTCCTCGCTCATGGGCGAATCTATCATGTATCAACAGCAAGACAGTATGTTGGGTTCCTTTCAATTCGAATCAAAGCCAAGATCGTCTTCTAATATGCTCTAGTATGAATCTATGAAGTGTTGGTTATGTATTGTTGGTTAGTTACAGCTTGAAGTGGCTTTATTCATTAGTGTTGTTGTTGAAAAAACTAGTTTTTTTTGTTTTCGTAGAGAAAAATTTTTTAGAGCCGCGAGAGGGGTCGGCAAAAACCTGTTGGGGGTGGCTTCGGTTAAAAAAAAACGGTAATAGGCAAAGTAAGTGTTAGGTTTCCTCTTAGTATCTTTTTGTCTTAGTACGGCTCTAATTCTTTTGATCAGTAGACGAATGGTCATTGTCAAATTAGAGTTCAAGTAAACTGTTCCAAGTATACTAATGAGGTAAATGCAAAAATATGATTGTGTTGTGTGTAAGGTAGTCTCTATTTATCTACCTTGGTTGTGTGGTTTGCTTCCTAATAAGCATCCGTGACAAAATATTTCACAAGCATCCGTGACTAAAATCCTAACAGTTAACACTTAATAACGGCTGAACTTATCCTCACATTGTGTTGTTTAGGTGCGTGAGGAGCTGTATTGAATAAGATTCCTAGGATTCTTTTGAATACTATAAATCTTTACCACACCTATATCGTCTAAGAAGGAATCTATGTTTTAGGGTCAGGATCCATAAGTCATAGATATGCAAAAGGAGGAAGTTTTTTTTTAGTTAACCCTAACTACGCCAATGCCGTCTCAAGGAAGAAATCTCTCAATATCATCTTCGTCGATACGCTCTAATCCAATTCCTATCAATAGAAATAGTACTAAACATGAGAGAAGCAAAGTTCGTAATGATATTGAATATGTAAAGAAGCACTATGACGCAAAGACATGGTAAGAGTATACAAACTATTGCATCACTTTTTATCGTTTCTATCAATAAAGCTAAAAACTTCAATGCATAGGGAAATGTACTACCGCATAATGAACAAGAAGAGAAACTCACTTCAAGCTAAGAAAGATGGAACAAAACGTAAGAAATAGTTTAGCTCTTACCATGATTCGAGTGGTGAAGAAGAAGTGATACGAGAAAGAGAACCGTCAAATTAAAATCAGAATGCAAAGATGTAAATTAAATCATATTGTATTTTAAACTACTAATAGCTCAAATGTTAAACCAAGTGTCCAAAGACGGTACGCATTCCTAAAGCAACGTCGGAAACGTCATGCAACTTTGCCAATTCCATATTTGATCGAGATACAGCCTCGCGAAACATGCGGTCGAATATAGGTACTGTGGAATTTGGACACCAGAAATGATATCCTTTACAAGTCTTGCTTGTGGTAGGAAAGAAGGTATGGAATGCACTTGTACATTGGTATCGAGCTAGATATAAAAGTGTTCGATAACAATCCAGTTCTACATTGGGACCTCGACCAAACTTGGAAATTCTTTCAAGATTGCATTGCATGACTGCTTTTACAGCAGGAACAAAATCTCGTTTATCACACGCTTCAACCAATTTCACTAGGATAGGAAGCAAGTCTTCATTTTCCCAGTCTCCTTGACCAATAGATTTGAGGTCCAAGTTTGCAAGTAGAGGGTTTGGATTGGTAAGGAAATTAAAATTGATTCCATTTGGGTCGTCGCCTCCAAAAGCCTTGATGATGTTCTTGAACTCAGCCTTTGCTTCTGGACGATAACATTTCCGAATAATGTTTTGAAGAGACAAAATTCCCTTTGCTGCAGATTGACAAGCTGCAAGTGCAATTGATTTATCCCATGCTGCAAAGGCACAACAGTGGTTGTTGTAAACTTGAGCACCTTCGTTTGGATCTTCACCTCCACTTATTTTTGATATCGCAAGAGGAAGTGGTAGTGAGAATCTACAACAGAACCACCAAAGGTTAAAGAATACCGTTGGATTAAGGTAGCGTAGTTTCTCTCTATCTAGAACATCTTCTCCAAAATCTTCAACAATCTTTTCAAGGCGATAGCGCATCTGAGAAGGATTGAGGTAAGGAACATAGCCAAACCTATCATCATTATTTTCATTCTCCAAATTTGTTTGATTCTTGACTTGAGGCGGTAGATCTCCGTTGCAAGACATTAGCAGATTGCCTCGAGTATCTGGTGGTAGCTCAAGAAAACCTAATCTGGGACTTACAGAATTGCCGCAGCACGGACAAAGAATGTCGTTGCTCTCTCCATCTTCACTTTGATTTTCATCATCCCATCCAGCTTGGATCTCTTCGTCAAGAAGAACATGATTGCATCTAGCACAAGAAGTAGTGCGAGACCATAGAGCAATAAAACGAAAGTCATGCACTAGATCAAATGCCAAGTCAATATCGGATGAAGGCTTCCAGTGAGGTGAAAATGAAGATGAGGAAGTGACAGGAATCCAATTATTATCATTCTTGGAGTCTGCTTTAGAGTCTTCTTCGACAGATGCTTTCTCTCTCATTTCCTTCCATTTCTTGATCTTTTCGCGCTTTCTTGCTTCTCTACTTTGCCTCCATTTACTTCCTATCTCATCAAGCTCTTTCAGACTACCATCAAGAAAGTCCAAGGCATTTGGTGAGTCGAGATTGATATCATTATCTTCTAGCGGTGCCAAGTTCGGATCATTATACTCTCCAATAATTGAGTTGCTTGCTCCTGTCGATTGTTTAGAATAACCTTCTGCAATCGCTCTTGTATACTGTCCAAGAGTTACTGCCGATGGAAAGATTCCATCACTTCTCAAGAGTCCGAACAGTTTGACAACATCCTGTCTTCTATCACTATCAACCCTACCACAAGCTATAATGAGGCTAAAAATAATCATGATGTTAGCCTATTTGCAGTGACGAGACTCATTCAAATATCTACAATTCATAACACTAACCATCTATATCCTGCTTCGTCTGGAACTATTCTATTGCGACTTCGAAGTAATCGAAGTGCCCCTAGCGCCCTCATGAGATATGTATTTTGCTGATCAACTGACTGAAACTCTTGGCTCACTTGTGCAGGTATGCACATAAGCCAAGTATTCAATACATGAGAAGCCTTGAGAAAATTCAAGCAAGTAAAAAAGGTTAGCAAAAATTTCTTGCAACGATAAAGTTACACTGTGACTACTTACCAATAATTTCGGTAGCTGGAATAGACAACGCCTCTGTCTCTGTACACCACGACGGGAAACAGCTGTATTCTTGCGCATGTTTGACACATCCTTTTCACGGTCACTTCTTGTTAAGATTGGAACTGGCGTTGAATCAAAATCTGTTGTTAATACTGCTGGCTCGTGAGGATAAAACATTTCAGTATCCAATTCTTGTGGAAAGTGTGGATGGCCATCTAAGCAATAGACGTAGCGGCTATTTAAAGGAAGATTCTTTTTAGATGGAGCAGTAACTAAGTCCCCACTGTTATTGATCATGAATCCTTCCATATCAATCGGAGTAAGAGTAGAGGCATCCGCAGATGACTCTTCTCCTTCTACAATACTGCTTGTCATTTCTGCAGCACATTGATCTACAAGTAAATCGTATTTAGCCATGCTACCTTTGCTACTCTCTCCGAGGTCTTTTGATTCTACTAATCTTCCATAAGGTTCTTGACTGGAGTTATACTCATGTAAACACTCATCAAAAAGAAGGCAATGGACATCACTTGCCTCAGTTCTTCTCTGGATAAATGATTGAAACAGCTGTGTAGTCACAAAAGTTTGGAGAAATCTACCTCTACTCTGCTTCTCTGTTATGGACAGGAATCCTTTTGAGTCAAACCATTCATTGCCACTCACAAGAAAATCTATATCAGGAACCATGAGAAATCTTTCATAACCACTTAAAACAAAACAAAAGAAACGTAAAAATGAATCTCGGACGGCTCTATCATCGAGCTGAATATAGGTGTCTCCATCAAAAATAGGAGCAAAAGTTACATCAGCTATATCTAGCGCAGCCTCAATCGCTGGTCCAGTAGGCTCCTGACCAGGTTCAATCCTTGCATCTTGGCACAGGGTTTCAATTTCCTCCACTAAGCTTGAACGAGCTTGGCTTGGAATAATTTCCCAGCACTCTTTCAATAATTCTAATCTATCTCCTGCACAATCGATATCTCCTGTATCTAAATCCACAATGAAGGAATCTTCAGGAATATTTCGTCTCACAGAAGCAGCAAGTCCTTTAGGACTGCCGTCATCGTGAATGCCGACAAAGATTGCTCCAGGGAAATTGAGGCAAGACATGAAGGGTTCTGTTAAACGAGGAACATATGGAGCACATAGATCCAAGGGGAAAAGCAATGATCTCAGTAGCTCGCAAACATCCGATACTAGTGAAGGATATGCACTCATTATTATAACTTTCCTTTCAAGTGCAAGAAAACCAAGCACGATGGCTACAACTGTTGGTACATCTAGACAACCAAAGAGCCTGCGGTAGGATAAGTCGAGCAAAGGTAGATCTTTCAAAGGAGGGAGTCCCAATACCATTGGACTAGCAATTGCTGGAAGAGGCACAAGAATGTATTGACCTCCAGGTTTAGGGACAGGTACAGCCATTAGAAGGTGGGAAATATATCTTTCAAGAGGCAAGTCTGATGATGATCCAGATAAAATGTGAAGATGGGAAAGGTATTTTCTAAATGCAGACCAGTAAGGATAACGTCCAATCAAACAAATCGTCTTGTATTCAAATGTCATCATTTCATCAAAGCCATAAAAGAGATCGTCGACCATTTCTCGTTTATTCATTTCATCAAATCCCATCATGAGACTACTCTTGTCATCAATCTCAGTTGTATTTTTGTTAGCAAAATCTTGAGATTCGCAAAAGTATCGATGAGGTAATGAAGTAAGCATCCTTTTCCTAGACATTTCATTCAGTTGTTTTATCTTTGACTTCTCCAATGGTTCCATGAAAGACACACAAGACACTATTGAAAAGGTATAGGTAAGAGATATTTCTCAAACAATATGATTAGTGTATGAAATATTCTTCCTACGTACCATGGATACTATCACCTCGTTCATTTTTAACAGAGAATCCATAATTTTCGGGAAGTGGAGCATCTTGATACCTCGCACGAAAGAGTTTACAACCTGTAGGATAGCAAAACATCGGCAACTCTTCTTCGGGTAAAGGAACCCCTTTATAATCTTTCTTTGGGAATCTATCAAGAACGCTAGTAGCAAATGGAGTATCCAAAAATCCCATGGGCAAATTACGTTTGCAAATCATGGAAGGCATTCCAAAATTAAGCATGTCTTCTTCTATTCGTGACTCATCAGTTATTGGATAATCTTCATCCTCTTCGTCTTCTTCCATCAATAGAATTTCCTGAGTATTACATGCTTTCCATTCAGAAGTCGATGAAATTGGATCTTCATCTTCTTCAGTAAGCTCAAAGTCATCATCGTCATCATTTGGCATGACAGGCTTCTTGCTAGCACCTACAAATGAAACTGCCAAGTCTACCATACTTGGATCCTCATGAAATCTTTCTTCAACACCTACCCTCTGTCTTCTCACAGCCACGAGCGGTATGTATTCATACGGAACATCTTTCAAGTCCAAACCTTTCAGCTCGTTGAAATCATGAGAATCTATTACCATTGGCATAAGTACTTCTCTGTCAAATGTGACTTCATTTTCCTTCTCTCGATTTTCTTCAAACAAATAGGAGGATGTAGGATTAAAACCTCTTGGTGGTGAATCCGTAGGTGACCACGGATTACGTTTCTTTGCATTCTTTGGACTTTTGTGTTTCCTAGTTGGATGTAGGAAAGTATTACCATCCACAAATGCCTCAACACCGATACCGGCATCTGCTGGATTGGGTAAATCATCCTTGTGATGAAATAGAAATGTCTTTTGCATACGCTTATCCCCACTGGATACTTTGTTTCCAGGAGATATTGGTGATTTATAAGGACTTGACTTGTTCGATCTTGGGCTTTTGAAAGGTGACTCTAGATGCTTTCTTCTACTAGGCGATGGTGGAACTGGCAACCTTAGAGTTTGATACATGTCTGGGATGACCCATTCTGTAAAACCTAGAGGCAAGTCAATCAACTGTTCTAATTGTACTCGATCACAAGGAACATTTTCAAACCAATCTTTATCAGTAGTTTCCTTCTTGTCATCATTCTCTGAAGGCACATCACGATCTAGACAACAGTTATCCTCTTCTTCAAAACTAGTGGATTTATTCATGTGATTTCTGTATGCCTCCACACTTTGTTGTTTCACCTTTTTGGCTAAACCACCAGCCAAGCCCGTAGCACCAACAGCAAGCTTTTGAAGTCTTTCTCTCCTCGAAACAGTAGTATTCATGGTCATTTGCGACAAGTCATCATCCTCATCTTGTCCATGATGTGTAGGATCAAAGTGATTGGTCAGAAGATTCATTCTTTTGCCCAAGTTGTTGTATTCTCTCAAAATCGTCTGTTTGTGTATTTTGACATAGACTAGTGTACATTCTGCAATGCCAGGTTTATGTGTTTCATCTGGTCCTCGTTTCCGAAACCCAATGTAATATCTCTTTTGCTGAATCGGAATATCTGCCGTTTGTGGTACTTCTGGAACATCTGATCCAGGTGATGTAATGGTAGAAGGCACAATTGTAGGCTCTGGTGCCTGTGCCTTTTTTGAATAGTGGAAGTAATCTTGTTCTTTAGTTTGGATATGGCCGGCTTGGAAAATCTCGATAGTAGCCCCGATGACGATGATTCAATGGTAACTTCATCGATGGACGTACTCCCCCTCTGATCAATGCTATCAAAGGTACTTCCAAGTATGCTCTGATTAGCTCCTTGAGCATCACTCATAAATGTAGCATTGACATTTGGTAACTTTTCCACTAATGTTCCCCTCAGTCCATGAATAGGATCAAGATTTCCATCAAATGTATCATTTTTATTCCATACACTTGCCAAAGGATGTGAATCTCCATTGCCTGTCGTATTCATATTCTGATCAAAGGTAGTATTAATGCTAAGACTCATGTTAATACTCATGGACATTTGCAAATCTTGTCCATTTTGCTGTTGACACAAATGCTGCATCGGGTGAGAGGCAGCCGCTGTCTGATACAACATTTCATATCCTGCAACTTCTTGAGGCAAATGAAAAGGAAAGTTGCTGCCATCATTTACTTTCCGTCTCAAAAGAAACAAATCTGTTTCGACATTTAAGTTCTCTTGCTTTAAAGAGTGTTCATGCAGTGGATAGTCGTCTTCATAGTCATCTTCCTTTTCCATTTCTTGTCGATTACTTTTGGATAAAATTGCAGCAGCGACTCGAGGCTGCTGTTGTTGATTTAGAAGAGAAGGACAATTGACACAAGAACCATCATAAACAGTCAGAATTCCAATTTCAACAATTTCTCGATAAAATCTCTGCATCATGAGACATTCTTCTTCCTGTTGAAGTAATTCTATATCCTGTGGAGTGGCATTTGTTTTGGCAAGTTTCTTTTGAAAAGACTGAAGTGTGAGTGTCTCTCCGATGCCGAGAATTGCAAAGTAATCTGCGACTCCCTTGACTGCCTTTTGAGACGTTGAATTGCTGCTACTGCTGTTGCTGTGGGACATTGTTTCTTTGATTTAATTTATGTAATAGATATCTCAAGAGCAGCAGTTGCATTAGATATGCTAATGAAACATGTGTTGTGTATTCATGCTTAGTCTCATTTGCCTCTTCGGTTCGTGCGTCGCTTCTTTTTACTCTTTTTTGTCTCATTCTTGGCAAAGCAGTCTTGTTACTGAGTCGGTTTAACGTTTCGATATATTGTCACGTTATTTAATTGAAAGTACTGTCAGTTATTCTATGTACTCTCACCATGTATATAAGATATAGTTACAATTGTCAGTTCAACGTTTCGATGCATAGTCACGTTATATAAATTATTAAAATTGAAAGTACTGTCAGTTATACTTTGTACTCTCACGATATATATAAGATATAGTTCAAATGGCTAGTAAAATTCAATTATCTTATAAACTCAAATAAATCTCCAAGTTGAACTTTTGGATCAGATGGATCTTTTGAATTTAGAAACGCAAGTGCACTATCTGCCAACTGTTCATGTATAGTCATTGGATCAGCAGGACCAGCTGCGGGTATCACCAATGATAATGTTCGCATAATAATACTTGGAGCCCATAACGGTGCATCGACAAAATTTCCATGAAAGCAACCTTTGACGTGTAACGTCAAATCTCCATATCGACATTGGCTCGATTGTATTCATCCGAAGTGTAACTAATAGTAGGTATTCTGCTGGTACTTCCATTGGGAGGAAGCATTCCATATCCCATTCCCAATGCTGGATCATGTAAAATAAGTCCATCGATTTGAGTTTTATCAGCTGAAACTCCATTGGCTGCCATGATTGCGGATGGACAGCCATAGCTATGTCCACCCAACATAATACTGGATATGGAAGTTGTATAATTTGTCTGAATCATTTCTGGAATATATTCTGCAGCTTCAAGCAATTCTGAAGATCGACGAACAAGTTGCTGTCTACCAGTCATGAAATATTGATTGAATTTTCGTTCTCGTCCATTGTTCAATACAGTACTAGATGCTGTACCATCTGTATGTTCGACTGCTGCGATGATGACGCCCTTTGATGCCATTGTACGGAAAAAGTATGTCGCCATGTCCATATTTCCACCATAGCCATGTGAATAAATTAATAGAGGCAAACCTTCTTCTGATGACGATATGGTTAAAGCATCATGAATACAGCCACTAGAAGCTGTGGATAAATGCGCCAATAGAAAAGAGAGTCCAAGCTGACGAAATCCTACAAGACCAGCCATTCCATCTGAAGTTTGTCTTCCATCTGTACAATATGGAGCCATCATAGTAGTTTCTTCTTTAGAAGAAGTTGGATAGAATAATCTGACTCTAGCTCCAGAAGGTAATCTAGTAATAGTACTTCCAACAGATGTATTGATTTTTGGCATTCGAGGCTGATTGATGACTGATATTCTAGCTCCTATCCTGAATGCCGCTGCAAAACTTATAATTTGAACCAAAGGATTCTGTAATAACTGTGATCTTGTCATGAGTTCATCATTTGGAAACATTTTCATTTCATGTTTATTTCTGTTTGTAGATATGGGTGCTCTTTTTCCATAGTTCTTAGTTACAGAAGAAGATACAAATGCATATACATGATGATGATTTTGAATGGATGATACCAGAAAGCAGAGGAAAAGACTGCTGAAAATATATATATTTGATCTCATTGCTGTGATGTATCTTTTTCTGTTACAAGTCGACTGCATCTACTTTCTAAATCACAAAACCGGGAACACTTCTCTCAAGCTCTACCGCTAGACTAAAGATGCACTAAAGTCCAAAGCTCTCCTAAATACTCAAAGAACGAAGAATCAATGATCAATGAATGAATGGATAAAAATAATGTGTTCCTCTCACTTCCTCTCTTCAATACTGAGTCACATAAAGTTACTGGCTTTTTAACGTCATTTTCCGACTCACAAGATTTTACCTTTCTGAAAAACTTAAAATGATTCTTTATTATCTAGATGACTTGTTATAATTACTACAATAGGTTTCAAAGGAACCAGTCATCACAATAATAATATAACTATTCTCTTGGATTCAAGACCAATCTAACTTCTACATCGGGCTGTTGTGTAAAGCTGCTGATTAACTTCATTGGTAAGTGACCATCTTCCAAAGTTATATGAAAGGATCTCAAAAGTAAACTCAAAGTATAAAATATCTCAGCCTCTGCAAACTTTCTACCTGGACAGACTCTTGCCCCAGATTCTAATGGACGGAAACCAGTCTTGAATGTTGGATCCACTACAGAAGGCTTTGTCGAATTATCATTGTCTACTACCAAATATCTTCTTGCGCAAAACTTTTTGGGAGATGCATCGAATGGTCCCTTTGGAGTGCCTCTTCCCTCCACTTTTGATTCCTGTTGAGAAATGTACTGATCCATGAGTACAAATACTGTTTTGGGTGGAAGCTTGATTCCTTCAATTTCCAACTCTGCTTTGCTTTCAAGTCCTCGAAAGACAGCAGGACCTCTAATTCTCAAAACTTCATAAAGCAAAGATCTCATGCGTGGAAGTTTTGTTTCCAAATCCTCTATAATGACAGACTCCAAGTCTCCAAGTTCCAAAGCTTCCT
Source organism: Chaetoceros tenuissimus (assembly GCA_021927905.1). Lineage (NCBI taxonomy): Eukaryota > Bacillariophyta > Thalassiosirophyceae > Chaetocerotales > Chaetocerotaceae > Chaetoceros > Chaetoceros tenuissimus. The sequence goes on along the minus strand of BLLK01000047.1, from coordinate 4,422,605 downwards.
TCAATAGTTCATCTTGAAGCCCACTAGTATCCTTTGCAATCTCATAGAGAGACGATACCATTGCAACGTGTGATGTTTCAGCTCCAGCTGCAAACAAAGTCAAAAAGTTTCCAGCCAAACGTTCTCTATCCAAATTACTGTTTTCTTTTTTACTAGTCGTCATCACCTTTTCTAGAAAAGTATTTTCTTTGTCATGAAGTTTGCCTGTGGATACGTCCTCTTCATATTCATCAATCAACTTATAGAACAAAGTCTTTAGTCTATTTGCGATGAATTCACCTCCATCTAGATACTTTCCAATGATGGGAATTTTCCAATATGAGAAAGGAGCAAGTATTCTAAGGAGTGATTTATCAAAGATCCGAATCACATCGTTTCCTTCTTCTGTCTCACCCTTTTCTACACAATTCAGATCCATGGCAAAGGCGACCAATGAAATGATATCGATAGTCATAGCCAATAAACCAGGTGAGATAGACACTGCCCCATCTTGTTGCATCGTCGATGCCCACTTGTCACACAAACGCTTCGAGACAGTCTTGATAGTTGGTAGATAATCTTCGATATGTCTTCTATTGAAATGCGGTGATAACATCTTACGGTCTTTGGCCCAGTTTTTACCTTCCGCTGAAAAGAGTCCATTAGCACCAACACTATCTACAACTTGAGTCAATGTCGGATCACGAATCATGTCAAATGGTCTTTTACTTTCAATATATTGCGCTTTCTCATCACTGCAAATTACGTAAAGAATTTGTCCGAAAATATTGACCTCAAAGATTCCCTTTTCGCCATATTCATCACACCATTGTTCGAGAGCATTTACAAAGTTGCTGATACTTCCGATTGAATTTCCAATAATTGGTTTTGCTCCTTTTACTACTGGCCAATTTCGTTCTTTCTTTTTATTCTTTGTTGAGGTGAAGATATAACCTATGGCAATGAATGCTACGGACAAAAATACCGTAAGTACATCTATTTTCAAAATACTTTCAAACTGTATCATTCTTTTTTATGTGAATGGAAACTAGGTAGAAATAAAGACGATGTGTGTGAATGAATCGAGAAAGCAAGTAAAAGTGTTCTTCACTTCTTTTCTGTTCCAAGAAGAAGATGTATTTTTGTTCTTCACGAGCAATCTAATTTGATTCAAGGATTCGGGGAAACGCTCTGATCGCTTTTTGTTCTATTTTGATCGGCAAGGTAGAAAGATTTCTCTGATGCACAAAAATTGAAGCGTTTTTGGAAGTACTTTGGACTTCTCACATGTTCCACATTCCACTGTTGTTCCTCTTAGTCGTATCTTCGCAAAGGTATGGCTTCAAAATGACATTGCATCATATTACGACATTTAGAGATTATATATTTGCCTGTCTTTTAACGTCCAAAGAAACTTATACAATTCTATTATTATGCTTCTCTTTTTCATGTTTTCACGTATCATCCTTGAAAACCCGTGCTCTCTTTATACATGTTAAAAACATTAGACTTTTTCAACGCCATACATTTATGTTAGTTTATGATGAATTGTGTTTTCCTGACTCATGTTGTTTCACTAATGTAAAAGTATGTATTTCGATCTGAAAGTGACCCCCCCCAAATCATTGCATGAAGTGTAAAATGATTTTAATGTAAGTTGTTTATGATTCTATTCAAGATTTATACCTTCATATGTAAAAGAATGTATTTCTCTCTCTTCCTCTATGTATTTCTATCTCTCCCAATCAACGTTCTCATTTGAAATCCTCAAATAGATACTACAGAGAACTTATTGTGAAAATCTATCTTTTCCTACTAGGAATTGCATTTGTGCATTCACACTATCCTCCATATTTAATGTATTTTATATGCTATGCTTTATTTCTCCATTCGTCTCCATTTTGCCTTTGCATTCCCTCCCGAAATTTCGGATCCAAAGTGTCCATTCGCAGCTATGATAAAGAGAGAGCAATAATTGAGGCAACCTGTTTAAAAACAGCATTTCAATAATAACAATCAATATCTCACTTACCTCCAGTCAAACCCGTCATTGCAAATGTACTAGAACTTTTCTTACTCACCCCTTCTACAATAAAGGATGTATACTTCAAGTCTTCACTGTCTCCTACGCAAGCATCGTTCATCAAGATCCCTGATACTTTTGCATTTGTTTCTACAGACTTTAGAGTAGCCAATTCCTTTGCTTGTACAATTTCTGCACTATCCTTTTGCATTGCATCCAAAGAAGCGATGACAGTACATGATTTTGGAACGACGTCTAGAATAGAATTGACAAGTTCTTCATCAATAGCCGATAATAAAAAGGAGTAATCATATCCCATGTCTAGTGCTGCCTTGACATTGTCCAAAGTATCTACAGCTACAATCACATCTACAGCAATGTCTACAATTGCTGCGTCTAAATCCTTGACAGAGACAACAATAGACGATGCACCATTTTCAACCGCCAAATTATAATCATCCTTTTCTCCCATGAAAACACAAGGAACAGGTCCTGGGAAATTACCCTTTGCCAATTCTTGTTCCTTTCCAACTTCTTTTAATACAGACACATCTTTGATAAATATAGCATTTGCTTTTGCTTTTCGTAATTCTTGTGATAAGATTTCCAACTCCATGTTGGTCAAAGAGGATGATGGATTCAATTCTACAGATATTGAGACTCCTCTCATCTTTTGTAGTGCAGTTTGGATACTTGAATTATTATTTCCTTTTGTAGTAGTTGACATTTGCAATGCAGTCTTGCTCACCACTGCTGCTTCTGAGATTGAAGTGAGTACATTTCTGGAAGAAATGAGAGGTCGAGAAGAAGGAGCAAATGCTTCACTGAATGACAGAATGGAAAGCGCTGCTAGGATATGACATGATATGAATTTCATGATGATATTTCTAAGTCTGAAGTTTAAATAGACTCTTTGTCGTTTTGGATTCCAAGAGATGTTGTTCACCAGTCTCTACTTCAATTCAATAAAACGCCAACTTTCATTTTTACCAATTTCGTGCGTACGTATGCAATAGCCGTTTAAAATTTTGAGATCAATAGCCTCTTAGAGCAGACATCGCTCAGCAGTCCGATGAGAACACTTCTTCTCATTATTCTTTGTTCTTTGTTTTGATACACTCACGCTACATACATCTATTAGTAAGCTCAGCTTCTACTTCCACTTCTTGAGCTCTTTCACGTATCAAAAGAGTGAAAAGAGTCTCCTAATAAGAAGCGATACAGGAGGAAAGAAGAAGAAGGAGGACCACCACGCGAATATATAGAGCACAGTGCGCAGCCAACAAGCAACAAGAAGATATAAGAACAAAGTGGAAGCTCTCTCACGAAAATCAAGCAGCAAGTAACACAGAATCATTCATCGCACTATAGGTAGCCAATTGATTCTCAAAAATGAATACTCCTACAATATCAAGACTAAGACACATTGCAAACTATTCACCTCCCAAATCACCAAAGACATGGCTCTTCATCAATATAACATGTGCTATATGGTCCATATTACTATTCATTGAAATTCTATATACATTAGGACCACTAGAACGATTGGAAGGAACACGAGAATATCTAATATATAGTTTCGGCACAACAATCGTATGGGTGATTGAAGTGACATTCACATGTATTCATCATCAATCTATACTGTTGACAAGTGACGATACCAATTCATCAAGTAATACTTCATATTTGATATTTCGAATGATTTATTTTCAAACGCGAGAGGATTATGAAATATGGGTGGAATTAATCTTGGCAGTCTATTTTCTATTTGATTCCATGGATTCTTTTGTCCAATGGAAAAAAGCTGATTTGGATGTGACTTCACAGGGATTAGATGCGTTTGTTAATTTTGCAGGATACATTTATGAAATGTACAAAATACAACGTGATACTCCACAAAGAATATGCAGTTCTTTTTGGAAGAATGAGAGGGATCAGCATGGATATCGGGATGTCGATGATTACATTGTTTCTCATCGAAATGATGCTAGAAAGAGTGATGCGGTGGATGATGATGACTCCTCTTCCATGGTCTGTATTGTGTAATTAGTTTTATAAAAAATAAAAGTATAATGATAGCATGGATGGGGAATGATAATAATATCATTGCAATTTAAAACTGTAATAAAAGTAATAGAGTGTCTTTCCATCCCATTCTTGTAGGCCTTTTGACATTGAGGGGTTCGGATGTGTCAAGAGCATCAACGGATGATGTGATGAGGTGGTCTGGGGTGAGTGGGTCGACGGTGAGTGGGTTGGTGAGTGGGCTACTTGGACGCATAACCTGTGATTTATATGGTAATACACAACAAACAAGAGTGAGTCAGTCATGTTAAATTTAAATTTCGTAAGACTGGAGCCCGCCAAACTTCTGCTGCACTTCCAGCACTTCCACTCACTTTTCGCATTAGTTATGTGTTTCATAAATTCTCATCAAAGCACAAACGAAGTTGAGCACCAAATAAACGAAGTCGAACACCGCCCGATATAGGTAAATAATCAAAATATGTATGTAGTGCATGTATCTATATAATTGGGATTGTTATTGAACCACCTTTCATGAGTACCTAGCGGCCTGCTGCACCATATGATGAGAGTGAATAGCTTCCAGTCTGTACTGAACGTGTAACAGGGAGAACTGTTATTTTGTCACGGAGAGTCAGTCAGTATCTGATATGGTGTAGTAGGATGCAGGTTTACTTCTACTGTGAAAGGGTGTCTATTGTTTACAATATATATCTGTATGTGTGTACATATGCGATGCTGAAAAGAGTTTATTGTTTCATTTTCTTCAACCCTCAAAAATTTGTATTTCATTGTCATTGGGAAATAGTTAGCATTGTCTATGATGGTAGGTTGCGGTGTGGTTTACTCTATGCCGTCGCGAACTTTACCTAGACAAAAATATGCTCTTCCCACCCATCCGTATGGCTAATGAATTCAATACACAAGGGATACAAACATATATCTTTATATTATATTTACTTCTTCTACATTTTAAATTCTGTCGTCTGCTCTTCTTCTGTTACATCATGTTGAAATTGCTGGGATAATGGCAGATAATGTTGAGATGGCTGTGTAAAATATATAGGCTGTATAGGCATAGGATATTGCGGTTGTGAGAGATGTCCTAATTGTGGACCAAATACTTGTGGTTGAAGGATGAAGTTTTGGGATAAGCTTTGCGATAAGTTTTGCTGTATCTGACGATTCGGCGGGGCCTTAAATGCAGTACCATCATATATAAATGATTTGACCTTTCTTCCACATGATTGCGAAATAAATGTATTCATTGACTCACCAGCTATTAGCATCCTCTCCTTTGTGCTTATTTCCTCTTGTTTACTTCCGATAGCCAAAAAACTCACTTCTATCGCCAGATCAGACAGGGAGCTATATCCAACAAGAGGATGCTGGCAATTTTGTAAATACAGATTATGAATGAAGACTCCTCTGGACTTATTAGATACATTTCTTGCAATGGTGCCATGTTGTTTTTCATCGTAGTATTGTAGAATGGCATTATATTCCAATCTGTTACGAAGTCGTGATGCATCATTCTTGGTTTCTTCAAGAGACACAATATATTCAGCTCCTTTTGCGGCAAGTTCCTTTCTGATATCGCAATTTGTATATCTGTGCCCTTTTCCAGAACAATATCCACAACTTGATTCCTCTTTCGTGTTCACCACAACTTGATGTGACACTATTTTCTTTGACGATTGCTTGATATGCTCTCTTCTTGACATGAGTCTCTTCTTTGATTGCTTTCGGATCATGAGTTCACTAGGCATGTCTGGTCTTGTGAACATATTAGTCTTTGTGAACTTGTGCTGCCCATGACTTTGGACTATAGAAGTGAGATATTGAAGAACATTATCATCGTGAACATGTGCAGAAGAATCAAATAGAGTAGATTGACCATCTGTCTTTAGCAACTTTTCCATGCATAACACAAGTGCGCCAACCATATATTTTGTATCATCACTGCAGTGCTCATATCGATGCGGTACCTCTTTCATAATGTCAGTAATATCTTTTTTGGGTAGGGGTGCAGTTGCTTTTGTTTCACATGTATTAGTTACTTCCTCTTCTTCCCAGTGCTCAATCTCTGTCCCGACAACACTATCCATATCTATATCATCCCCATTTGCACTATCCACATCTATATTGGCTGCGTATGCACTCGAATCATCAGTAACAATTTTTGTCCCTTTTACAGTGTCCCTTCGGAAGTGCCATTGTGCAAATAGAGTGGGTAGAAAAGTCATACTGTTAGCTAGAAGCTCATGTTCGCACATTTCCTCATATGAAATTGACGCCTCGCAACTCCTGCACCTGTAGATTCCATCTGTGTGACCCCTATGTAACAAGCGAGCTGGAGCAGTTACAAATTTTTTGCTAAAAACTTTTGCTGTATCATCCTCCAAAAACTCACAACAATACTCATTCAATCTTCCAACTCTCATTTTGAAACGCTGATATGATTTCAGACTTAAACTTCCTGCTGCATCGATAAGACATTGCTCACTATTTTCATTTCTCAATATATGTAATTCTGTCTCCAACTTCACCTTCTCACCATATAATACCGAATTGAATTTATTTACAAGAAATTGCTCACGTAAAAAAAGATCTTTTACAAGTGTCATAGGCTCCTCACAGTAGTTGTTCTTGTACTTGTCGCCATCGTTCAAGTGTATCAGAACACTAGAATGATTTGATTCTGATAGGGACGACCCATGTTTCCCACGAGTTCCTCTTGTTTTTGAAAGTATGTAAGAAGAATATGACTCTTTCTTTGATTTGAAATCAATCAGTGTGTCTATGTGTTGTTGATTGAAAGATGCTGTTGCTGTTAATATTTCCATGGCGGTGGTGTAAGCATGCTCAAATTTTTCACTACTTGTTGCAGTGACCATCTCACGTACTTTGGAAGAAATAAGGGTATAGCTTGGACCAAAAAGCTTTGGTAGAGATTCAAATAAGTGATGCCAATCTGCCATAAAATGACAATTGGGGAGGGAGAAATCATTGGAGACTACATCCTGCGTAATGATACCATCTGCTGTCAAAACATAGATATCTTCCCGAGATCTACCAGGAGAATTGTCCAAGCAAAAATTGATAACTGATTCATATGCTTCAATTCTTTCAGTGCAAATAATTGACTCACAGCCGACACACACCATGTCAAGCTCATTGTACATTGTAATGGCAATGTATGGCCATAGCCATTTATTTATTCCTCTTTTCATGGCGTCAACAGAAATGAAACTTCCATATCTCTCAAAATTAGCTCGCATAGTAGCAGTCTGCCATACACAGCCAGTTATTACACCATTTGAATCAGACAGAAGTTCATACTTAAAATTTCCATCAGCCTTTTGGACCATGAGGTCCATATACTCTTTGAAAGTCACTATGGATTCTTCATCTGTCCTTTCAGACATAATTTGTAACCATAATTCTTTTGCTATTTCTGTGCTTTCGTGCTCATTTAATGGTACATCATCTAAACCACTATGTAGCTTGTTTACTTTGGCATATTGCTGAAATGCCTCAAAATTGTCTAGATGATCCATGTGAGGGATAATCCTTTTGATTTTCCTACGCAAGTTGTATATATCTCCTTTGGAAATATTTTTATTTGATGGCCAAAATGGTGTAATGATAGACTTTATGGAAGATGTCTTCAATCTTCCTTCTCCATTCTTGGACATTGTGCATAATTGATATAGTGCTAAATCATTGATAGATTTTACATATTTGCCACTACGTGCTCGAGCGACAAGTTGTTGTTGTGGGCTTGGGTTACAACTTCCACCATGTGAAAGAATAACTTTTGATATAATGATTGGGACTCCAGCATCAAATACAGGTTTGGATTTATCTTTGCTTCGTTCATTTTTGGTAGATCTAATTGCAATTAGGAAGGTGCAGCCTTTATGTAGAGAGCCACCATCAACCTGGCGTGGGGTTTGGTGATCACGATACTTGTCTTTATGTCCTGGCTTTCTGAAACAGTTGCATCGAAAGTGAGTTGGAGTAGGATTGCAAACAGACCATCCTGTAGCTGAGGCATAAAATTCAAGTGCAGACTTTAAATGAGCTTTATCAACCCATTTCTGCTCAACTTTAAAAATGTTAGATGCTGGAATAGCATCAGATCCAACAAGCTTAATAGTGGTACTTAAACCAGCAACACAGCCATCATTATTCAATTGTAAGTGGGAGCTCATTTTCACTGGTATCCAATCACCGTTTCTGAATGAATATAATATTAATATGTTTAAGAACAGACACAAAAAAAGCACCGTTTCATATTACAAATAAATCTCTATTCAAATTTTTATTCTTGTTAAAACCGTAAATTGAAATTGGAAGAAGAATATTATTACCTTCTTATATTATTACAGGTTATGCGTCCAAGTAGCCCACTCACCAACCCACTCACCGTCGACCCACTCACCCCAGACCACCTCGATGTGATGGATGCATCTTGATGTTTTTCTTTTTCCTTTTCAGTTGAATCCAATAGAATACCATATTCGTTCTCTTTTCTTTACTTTATATTTTATTTACATTACATGATTGGCTTCTTTTCAAATCAAATATTTGTAAAGTACAGAATTTAAATTGAAACAGGACGAAGCCATAAGCACGAGCGAAAGAACGAAGAACATCATCAAGAAAGAGAGAATAAAAAGAAGCATCGACAACTGACAAAACAAAATGATTCGCAGTTTTCTTTCAAAGAAACGAACAAATTTCAAAAGCTCATCCTCTTCCTCTCTTCATAAATGTCTATCAACGGCAGCTTTAGAAGATCACGATGACTCCTCTCATTCTCATGCACCAGCAGCCAATAAACATTTTCCAAAATTATTTTCACCATTGGATCTCGGACCTGACATTGGAATGCTTCCGAATCGAGTCATTATGGGATCTATGCATACTGGTCTAGAAGGTCATTCTATTCCTTCCTTTCTTATGCCTTTGCTGAAACCAGATTTTAATCATCAAGATCTTTCACAAATGGCAACTTATTTTCAAAAACGAGCGGAAGGAGGTTGTGGACTCATGGTGACTGGCGGTAAGAAGATACATCGTACTCTCTTTATTTCTATTTGCATATTTCTGACAATCTCATGTTTCCAACCATCAGGCATTGCACCCAATAGAGCAGGATGGGTGGCACCTTTTGCTGCAAAATTATCCACCGAGAATGAAATGTATCTTCATAAACAAGTGACGGAAGCCGTACACTCCGTCATGATACCAACCTACACAACCGAAGGGGAATCTTCTGAAAAAGCTAGGATATGTTTGCAAATATTGCATGCGGGAAGGTATGCACATCATCCACTCGCTGTATCGGCTAGTAATACCAAATCGCCAATTAGTATGTTTCAAGCTAGAGCATTGTCCACAAATGAAGTACAAGCTACCATAAATGATTTTGTACATACTGCTGTACTTGCCAAGGAAGCAGGATATGATGGAGTAGAAATTATGGGATCAGAAGGATACCTTATCAATCAATTCTTGGTTGAAAAGACTAATTTCCGTACAGATCAATATGGTGGATCGGTTCAAAATAGAATGAGATTTGCAATTGATATTGTCAATCAGACACGTGAAGCTGTTGGTAAAGATTTTATTTTGATTTTTAGATTGAGTATGTTGGATCTTGTCGAAAATGGTAGTTCTTGGGAAGAAATCAAGACCATGGCCATGGCTTTGGAAGATGCAGGTGTGACCATTATCAATACAGGTATTGGATGGCATGAAGCTCGTATTCCAACTATTGCAACATCCGTACCAAGAGGCTCGTTTGCATTTGTGACGGAGAAATTGCGAAAGGAGAATATAATTGAAGTACCCCTTTGTGCTACGAATCGGATCAATGCTCCAAATGTAGGTGAATCGATTTTGGAGCATGATTCTGCAGATCTTGTATCTATGGCAAGACCATTCCTCGCCGATCCAGATATTTTGAAAAAGAGTAGAGAAGGAAAAACGGAGGAAATTAATACCTGTATTGCTTGCAATCAAGCGTGTTTGGATCATGCCTTTGTAGGTAAAACAGCAAGCTGTCTCGTCAATCCCTTGGCTTGTCATGAAACGGAATTGTCTATCGAAAAAGATTCTGTTCCAGAACAAGAACGTATCAAAGTGGGTGTCATTGGAGCTGGACCGGCAGGGATGGCATTTGCAACCACTGCAGTTACAATTGGTCATGAAGTTCTATTATTTGATAAAGCGTCAGAGATTGGAGGACAATTCAACATGGCAAAGAGGATTCCTGGAAAGGAAGAGTTTCATGAAACGATTCGATACTTTACTTGGAAATTACAATCATTGGAAAAGGAAGGAAAATTGTCCATACACTTAGATACTGAATTGACTATGGAAGATATGAAGTCTACATACCCTGATGTCGATAAATGGATTGTAGCAACAGGAGTTTTGCCTCGTACTCCGCCAATTCAAGGAATTGATCATCCAAATGTATTATCGTACATTGACGTACTCAAGAATCAAAAACCAGTAGGAAATCGTGTAGCAATCATTGGAGCTGGAGGAATCGGATTTGACATTGCAGAGTACTTGATTCATCATAAAGATGGCGATGTCGATAAGAATGCTGATGAAGTCAACCCTCACGAGTTTTTGAAAGAATGGGGTGTCGATGAAACCAATGAGTCTAGAGGTGGATTGAGGCATGAGAAAGATAGTGCAGAAGCATTGCATTTATCTGGAAGAAAAATTACAATGCTTCAACGCAAAAAGGGAAAGCTTGGTGCAGGTCTGGGAAAGACAACAGGGTGGATTCATCGTGCTACGTTGACAAAGTCTGGTTTGGTAGACATGATTGGCTCCGTATCTTATGATGAAATTGATGAGAATGGAAATCTTCATATCACCATAAACAAAGGCACTAATAAAGAAGAAAAGAAAGTATTGGAAGTGGACAATATCGTGGTATGCGCAGGACAAGAATCATTTGACGTATTACAAAAGAATGCTACGGAAGATGAGTCTTTGGAAAACAGAGTATTGACAATTGGTGGTGCATATGAAGCAGGAGAACTCGATGCAAAACGTGCTATTGATATGGGAACTCGTCTAGCTTTGAAAATCAATGAAGAAATTTTACCTGGAGAGCAGAAATTTGAAAGTGGCGCAGGACCTGAACAAAAGCTTTATGCTTTCATCAGTGATGTAATGAAGAAGTAGAATTAGAAGTAGAATTTAAACATGTGCAAGAATACACTTCATTCTAAATATACGATTTTTTATGCTTTTATAAATGTAAAGTAAGTAATCACTATTCTTTAAAAAATTGGAATCGAATCAAAGAATTATTTTATAAGGGAATTACCAATGACGTTTCTTGACAAATATGAAAAGTCTAGAAGATTTACCGTTGTGACATATCATATTTCCCTTTTTTCGGAAGAATCATTCATCATTCATGAGACAATACCAGACAGATGGAAGAAGGTAGAGGACAAAGTGGTCCTATCGGCAGATCTTTCACTTAAGTTGTCTGCATCAAAAAAGTTTTATATTTGAATCAATATTGTTCGATACAAAGAAGGCTGTTTATGATAACAACATTCCCGCCTTTTTCTTTTTTCCTTCATACAATTTTACAGTTTCGAGTGGTATTCCAAAATAGCCAAAAATAGAAGAAAAATGAAAAGTGATATAATTCCCTTGTTCGCTCGGAAGCTCGGAACAATTATTAGCAATGTCTCTTTTATGATGCAAATGAATTAATTATCGGCAGAGGACAAAGCGGTCCAGGGTAGCCTTTTCTATGGTTCCTCCTTTTAATTCTTCGTTTGAAAGTACACCATCTATATATTATAACAATAGCATTTGACTTGATCATCGGTTTTTTCTAAATATCAATCAACCATTTGCATTTAAAACTAGTAAAAATAATTGTTATTACAAATTTTACGATCAAAATGTGTACGTTACACCAAAATACAACAATTTTTTCTTCCTAAAAAATGCAATTTATGTCACATTCCTTGTTTGACAAAACAATTTAGCCTAAATCAAGAATCGGTCATGTGAAAAAGCTATATCGACATGTCCTCCAAACGACAATGAAGCCAGCCGATCGTGTGAGGATGTTCCGGTCCAGGAAGATGATATAGTAAAATCTTCGAAATGAAAAATTATAGTATGTTTCCGGGAAGTTGGTACTCGGTGCTATTTCTAGTATTTCATCAAGAAGGAATGCAAGCTATGCAGTCCTATCTAACTGATAAAGGATTTACTCTTCTACATTGAATGCACTGAAAGTAATCTTTTCAAAGTTCAACAAGTTAATCATGCCTACAATTACATTTAGACTTTTTGACGATGACGATGAAGGTCAGAAGAAATCTGCAGCTTCATCTACTTCAAGTAAAAGCACCAGAAAACCAAGAAAAAATAGAAAGAAACAAGATGAAGCAAAGAATGAGGACCCTTCTTCTAGTCAAGACAATGATACAAAGAATAAGCTGCCTCTAATCAAGAAAGAAGAAGACGCAGATACAGATGATGTTGTAATAGTAAGCGAGACAAGCCCAAGCAATGGAGCTAGTGCTATTAGTACTACTGGTACAGCATCTCAACACAATAACAACAGCAAAAAGAGCGCCTTCATGAGGAGAATGGAAGAACTTACAAGGAACGCTGCTGCTGCAAGAACATCTGGAAATCAGCAGACTGATATGGAAGCTGTCCGACCTTCTGCTACTAATACTACCAGTCCTCTTCCTTCCAAAAGAAAGAGAATGAATGCGAAGGAAACAATTGAAAATATAGAAACAAGCAAAAAGCAAAGAAAGAAACGACAACCTAGTGCCAAAGATTCTTCAAAGAATGCAACTGCTAATGCATCTTTTCCTCTTCAAGATGAAGAAAGTTTTTACATGAATTGCACCGATGAAGAACTCGAACGTTGGTTGAAAGAAAAATATAAACAAAAGGCGGAACGTATCAGAGAACAATTAAAACTACAAATGAAGGAAGAACTTAAACTTTTGCAAAACAAGAGAAGTTTGGCAAAGTTACTCGCAAACGATGATATAACTTCCTTGGTAAATCAGCCAACACAAACCAAAATGCAGCCTACGCCAAAGCAGACAAAACCTGCCAAGACGCCTCGAACCAGTACATCACCAAAGCAGGGCCATGCTTCTACTTCTCCCGTGGCAGGAGCTAACTCCTCCGCTTCTCAACAAATGATTGATGTTTCTACAGGGAGAAAATCATGTCCGACATGCAAATCCTTTTGCAAAGCTATATTCGCTAGTAAAAGCGGTTGTGGTCATAAATATTGTGAAGCATGTGTAGTAGTCGCATCATTTTCCTCTAATAATGGACAAGATGATGCTAATAGCAACTCTCAGAACATGACAAAGAAACCGCCAAGTACTCCTGTCGCTGTATCACTTGCTTCCACTTGTACAAAGAGTACTTCCATGCAGACTCATTCTACTCAAGGCAGTAGTAACAGTAGTGTTCTATCGATTCCTGTACCTTCTTCTTGTCCTATCTGTCACATTTTGGAATGTCAACCTAATAAACCGCCGCCTATTGAAAATGTTGTAGCGGTCAAACCCAAACGTAAAAATCCATATGTACCGGAATGGACACAGACTCCAAAGGAACGCCAATCTCCGCCTCGTACTCATATTGCTTCTCTGCCACAAGCTACAGGAACATTGAAGAATGCTCCTCCAACTGCCCCTTCTACAAGAGTCCATTCTGCTTCTTCGTATCTTCATCAATCTGCCAGTAGGAATCACAATGTAGACAGATCAAAACAAGACGAAGAAGCCATGGATAAAGCCATGCAAATGAAACTTCAATCTGAAAGAGAAAGGGGTGAAATCTTGCAATACCTTCTATCGCAAGAGAAATCACGAAAGACGAATCCTCAAAGTCGTCACAATGATGCTGCTTTACAGCAAAATAGATCTGAAATTGAAAAAGGTGAAATGTTGCAATACCTTCTATCGCAAGAGAAATCACGAAAGACGAATCCTCAAAGTCGTCACAATGATGCTGCTTTACAGCAAAATAGATTTACACAATATCCTCCTTCCCATCCTTATCATCCATATTTTGGAAGATTTTAAATGTAAAGATATAATTTTTGGAATTGATTTTATAATTAATGATTGTACCATACTAGTATTGAATGATCATTATTAAATTGAAAATTGAAAACAAATTTGAATGACATATTGCGACGTGTGAGTAAAGAATAGAGTGACGGCAACGTTTTGGAACACTTCATGCCAACACATCACATCTTTTCACAGTCATCAGTCATCGTCGAATAGTACTATAGTGTGTAATACGGTAATTGCATAAAAAGGTACCCATCCTTCTACAAGTCAACTCTATCTATCTACTCGATAAACAGAAAACTAATTACATTCGTTAATGGTAGCAGCAAGAAGAAAGAGTTTAGAAAGAAAGAAGAAGAAACATCAGCCAAGTGCACGACAGGCCAAGAATCGCATCAGCTCTTAAGAACAAGCTTCCATCATGAGATCATCGTTATTTGCTGCATTCCTTCAGCCTACTACATTTACATCACCAGTACAATCATCCAATAGCAAGACTGTCCTGTTCTCTTCTTCTTTTCATGAAAGTACATTGAGTCAGATTCCTTCCTTCAAGTCAAGTAGTATATTTCTATCAGCATCCGAACAACAAGAAGCAACTGCTGCCATTGCAACTTCGACCAGTAAAACATTTGAAGCAGTCGCACCAGATACCAATATATTAATTGGCTTTGGAATCGTATTTATATTATCCATCATTGCAGCATACGTATGGGTAAGAACACAATACTTTATTTCATCCCATATTTAATATACATATTCAATTCTCATCTCCTCACTCCAACCCTACAATTACAGAGTGAACAAGTGGTACCAGTCTCTCGTACAAAATTAGCATTATCCAAACGAGATGGAGAAGTCAAACAATATCTAGATGAATTACGAGCATCTTCTACAAATTCTACAGAATATATCGAAATCAAACCCAATGTCGGTGATGGAAGAGATATAGAGAGATGGCTCATGAATGATTGGTTGAATGACAATAAATCTGCTGGTGGAAAGAGTGGAAGGAAGAAGGAACCTGCTTTGCCTATTTTGAAGAAAGCAAAGTGGAATAGTGGAGATAATCCTGTCGTTGTGACTGCTGCCATTATGATGGTTGGTATTCTTGTTGCTTCTGTCACGGAAAGGATTGGTACTACAGGTAGTTTATAGAAAAAGAATTGGTACTACAGGTAATTTTTAAAAGAGTTAGGGATATAATATAAAATAATGTTTGAAGATTGCTTCATTTGTAATTTCATTGAAAAAGAAGGAAAAAGAGTGGTTATTTATTGAAATGAAATTGAAATTAAACTCATAGACCTCACTCGTACGTACATTACAGTATTGTTTCGGCGAAGCTAAACGTTGATTGACAGATATCATTGTATAAATTTAGCAATATCGCGGTACTGCAGACAAAGAAAGATGGAAAGATGAAGGAACAATAACTGCATCACGATGTGTTTGAAGAAAGAGATACTTTAATAAACTTCCTTCCTTCTAGATACTGAACAACGAAACGGATCTTTGCTACCTGTAGCTAACCTTTAAGTACTAGTGACATTGCAAGTTTTGAAAGAGGAACGAAAAAAGACTGCATAAATCAGTTTTATAAGAAAGAACATTTTCACTTATTGTCACTCACTCCTCATCTGACCTGTCATGATGAATATAATCAAGATGAAACAGATTCGATTTGTATATCAAGATCAACGAGGGATCCATTATGACAAATTAGCCAAAATCATTCTTCCCCCTCCCCTGCCATTTCAAATACAAAATGGATGCGATATGCGAACCATCAAAGATGCTTTACATATTTTACAACAACGAGAGATTCCAAGACGATTGTGGAATATTGAGAATAATCAATGCAAAGCTTTGTTTACAATTAGTCATTTTGAAATGGCCAATCAGCGAGGACCGTTTTATACAGTTTTTGAAAGTGATGTCATTGCTTTGGCGGTCAGTCCTGATGAAGATTACATTGTTGTTACTAAAAGAGAAGAAGAAGAAGAACTTGGTGATGGAAGTAGTACTACTGCGGTTGCTGTGACTCCAGAGACAAGTGTTAATGCTGTACCTACTATTAATACTACTGTTACTACTGCTGCTGTTGGTAAAAATGCTTCTACAGGAAATTCATCCGATATTGCTTCTACTAGAAATACTTCTACTGCTTCCAGTAAGGCCAGTAATTCCGTCGAAACACGTCAAGCAGTAACAGGTAATTTCGTTACTCCTCAAAAGACTTTTGAAGCTCAAACAGCGGCTGCTTCAGCAAAAACACAAACTATGAATACTAATGTGAATAATAAAGATTCTACAGCGAAAACTAGGCAACCAGAAGCTACCATCGAGAAAGAAAAGCAAGATTCAACGTCATCCAAACAAAGCAAAAGAACAGAGGCTCCATCGACACATGCCAATTCGCAAACATCACCCTATACCTACAATCAACAAGACATTGCTGCAAAACGAAAAGCTAGAGAGGAAACAGAAAAGACTACACCCCCTAAAAAGCAAAAACTACTAACTACTCCACGGCCAACACCACCTCGGAAACGAAAACCACCAAAAGATCCAAAGAAACCCAAACATCCTAAATCTGCCTATCTATTCTTTACAATGAAGCAACGATCACAACTAAAGGATAAAATGTCTGTACAAGAAGCAGGGAAAATGTTTGGAAAAGCATGGAAGAAACTGTCGAATGTCGAAAAGGCTCCTTTTGAATTAATGTCACATGTCGAATGGATCAAATATCGCAAAGCTATGAAGGATTATCAACCCTCTAAAGAATATTTGGAGGATGTTAAGAAATATGAGGTTTTTAAACAAAAGTATAATGTGAGGTTGAAGGAATATAAAGAGGCTCTGAGAGTGTATGAGTTGGAAAAGAAAGAGTATGAAAAGGAATCGTTGGAGGCAAATGACAATGCTGAGAGACAGGATATTATGCAGGTAGAAGAAAAGGAGACTGTGCAGGAATGCACTGTCATGAACATAGACACAGTCACAAACGAACATGATTCAGTTCAAAATCAAGAAACTGAGAATCACGTGGAGCATAATGATCAAGAGGATGATAATGAGGACGATTCACAAATCATTGTCATATTGGATAGTGATAGTGATTCGGACGAGTCGGTTTTTGTTCATTGTTCGCCTCAAGCACAACGAGTTCCAGATATGATTTATTCTACATATGTAAAGGATGAGAAGAAAGAGAGTTCATCAGATGCTAACGGTTCACAACAGACGGCGGAATCGAAGAGCAAAGAGTCGGAAAGCAATTACGACTCTATGAAAGCTGTAATGGTCGATAGAGACACAGTATCAAAAGACAAGGCAGCAAAGAATTCTCTAGAGATGACTTGTAGTGAAACAAGTAGGAATAGTAACGACAAGACAAAGGAACAGGCTTCATCATCGAAAGTAGACCAAGACAAGAAGTCAGATCTAGTCATTGGTGAAAAATACTTTATTCTCACCAAGAGGAACGAGGAGACCCTAGTCGAGCTAAAAGAAATTGATACAAAAACAAATAATGTAGTTGTCCGAATGCTTGGAAACAAATTTTCTCGTACTTTGTGCAGAGATGAATTACTCGAATATACGGAGGAAAGAAGAGAGAAGTACGACAACAGAGTGAATCAAACCAAATTTGGAAAAGTCAGCAAAAAGAGCAAAACTAGACAACTGAATTTAATCATTGGTGAAAAGTATTTTGTCAAATTGTCGAAAAAGACTCCAACAGCTGTAAAGTTGGTGAGTTTGAATGATGCAAATGGTACAGCTGAGATTCAAACATTGCGTAATTTCAAGAGCAAACAGGTGAAGCAGAGTGAAATTATTGAGTATACATCCGAATTGGAACACAAATGGGAACAATCACAGGTTGAAAGAGGTACAAGGGTTGCCAATAGTAAAAGTAACGAAGAGAGTAGTGAAAAGAGTAAAAAGAGTAGCGAAAAGAGCAGTCCTCCAAGCAGCCCGAACAAGAGCAAAGAGAAACCAAAAGCTTCCGATGGTAAAACCAAAGAACCAAAAGAAAATCAAAAGGAGCATTTACTAACAGAAGATGTCAAACAAAAACTCATGCTTCAACTCCGCAAAAGAGCAAGAGTAAATCCCAAAGACATTTGGCCACTTCTCTTTGGCCCTCGACTCAAAAGCAAAAACATTCCAGAGTATCAATCCAAGAAATGCATAGTTCAAGAAGAAGAAGATCGAAGAATATACTATGCAAGCAAGGGTGATACAGTAAAGAGCATTGCAAAGTATTATGACATTGATGTGAATCAAATTCTGTATAATAATTCGTCCAGAGAGGGATTTACCAAACTTACGGCAACTACCAAGTTGAAGAAAAACGACGGCAT
Source organism: Chaetoceros tenuissimus (assembly GCA_021927905.1). NCBI lineage: Eukaryota > Bacillariophyta > Thalassiosirophyceae > Chaetocerotales > Chaetocerotaceae > Chaetoceros > Chaetoceros tenuissimus. Next base: position 4,404,081 of record BLLK01000047.1, on the reverse strand, counting down.
CATTTTGCCAATTGTTAAAGGGGGAAATAAATAATAATAGAAGCATTATATATATATATCTGTGTTTGGTTGATTTGTAACTTGAGATAGTATTAGTTATGATTAGAATTCTTATATAGCTATGCGAGGTACAACTTCGGACAGACAAATAAAAAATGAAAACAGATTGAGCGGGTAAAAGAACGTTAGCATTGACATTTTCGCAACACGTACGTATTCGGGGTCCAGCCACTCATTTTACATCCGACATCACACATTCATGATCTCTTCTCGAATTAATTATTGCAATTACTTATGAAATAGGTTTGAGTTACTTCTTCTCGCAATACTTACTTATAGGCAATACAGTAGTTTTCAACTAATTGCCTCTTCAATTTCATGAGAACAAGTTTTGTCACATCTTTTTTATATAATTTTACAAAAGCTAGACCAAGAAAGAAAGAACATCTGAAAGAACATTACTGTCAAAAGATCATCCAACTAGACTTTACAATGAAAAGCTTCTTTGATAAAATTCAGGATTCTACATTGACCTGGTCTTCTGATGATGACATCTCCATAAGTTCTTCTTCTCTCTCTTCATCAGATTTTGATAGTAGCGATGACGAAGACGTCGAAGAAGAGGATCAAGAACTGGAACATGACGACGATGATGATGAAGATGATGCAGACCAGCAGGAGATTCAAATCAACGACGATCAAGTAGAGCAGCAACTAATGATGGAAAATGATATCGATGTTAATATTATGGAGATGCAGCAGGCATTGAATATTCAACAGCAGCGAGTTGCACCACTAGAAGCTGAAGCAGTACAAGCAGTAGCCGATCAGCAACTACAAGAAGCGCCACCTGCTGCACAAGAAGCACAACAGGAAGCAAATGAAAATGAGAATGAAGTTATATTCTTGCCTGAACATCAACTATCACATTTACAACGACAGGCAATCGCAGGAGCAGCAAGACATCCACCTAACCGAACATCATCGACGCAAATACTGCAACGGATACAAGCACACCCTCGATCCAATGAACTTATAATGAGAATTGCAAGATGTGAAATTCTACCACTTATTAGAGCTGAAATTGATTGGAAACTTTTATTGACACAGTTGCCAACCTATCCCGCACAAGAAGTGGGGGATGATTTAGCTTCCTTTTTAGTACAGTCGATATTACGAATGACACCGACGATCCCCATCCTGGAAGAAATTACAAAAGTCTATCCTAGAGCATGTGTCGATATGGATCCATTCTATGCTGCATGTCAATTTTGCAATGATGAAGTTGTCAAATTTATTATTCAGAAAACAATCTCTTCGAGAAAAGAATTTGGGATTAAATGGAGTATGGTGGCTTTATTGGGTGATGCGAGAATTAGTCTCAAACATGCGAGATTTCTATTTGAATATAAATTACAAATGTTTGAAAAGGTGGAAGATCGTATTTTAGATCCACAAATGGGATTGTTTGGAGTGAGTCCTTTAGATCGGATGTTGAGTGGACAATTTATACATGGTGATACTCATACGTGGGTGGAGAAGTTGAAATTGGCGTTATTGGCTGCCAATACAGGAAACATCATTCCTAATCCAAAATTCTATCCATTTCATGCACTTTTGAAGCGATTAATATCTATTGATTTCAAAGGAAACCACTTTGGACAAGTGGCTTTCATTAATTGCTTGAATGCTTGTATTGATGGGGATGAGAACGGTACTCCATTTCATGAGGTCAATGAGGATTGGAACCTTCCATTGCATACTGTTCTCATGACGAAATGTAACACCAATTTAGGAGTCATTGGGGAACGAAAATTAATCAAGTTTCTACTAAAGGCGAATCCAGATAGTGCAACTATGAAGAACTCAAAAGGGCTAATGCCGATTCGGCTTGCAATTGAAAATGGATGGCCAGTGTATGATATCATTTGTCACTTTTGCCCAACCAGTTACACGGAAGGAGTGATACAAACGAGTTTACTTCCATCTGTACTGGATGTTGGAAATAGTGCAACACCCAGTGCAGCAGGAACATCCATGTCATTCCTCTCGCCTGGTGGTTCTACAAATAATGTCATTGAGGAAGAAAAGGATCTATTAATTCACGATATCCTGAATGGACCATTCTCAGATAGATTTGGAATATCTGGTGCAAGAGAACTTGTGAGATTTGTTTTGAAGAAATACCCTAGCGTTGGAATGGCACCAGATGCGAATGGAAAATTACCTATTCACATTGCTATTGAGAATGGATGGCCTGTTCATGACTTGATTGTAGGTGCAGCTCCACACACTTTGGAAGTCAAGGATCCAGTCAGTGGGCTGTATCCATTCTTACTAGCAGCGTCTATCACGTCCAAGACTACTACTGTTGACACAAAGGAGGAAGCTACAGCCACAACAAATACAGAAGAGGAAAAGGATACGTCAAAAAGTACATTGAACGCAGACTTGAGTACATTGTATGAATTAATACGTGAAGCACCACTCATGCTTCAAGGATTTGGTACAGAACATCAAAAAAAGAACAAAGCACGAATGATTAGGCGACGAAGTAGCTTACTTCATAGCAAACGGAAACGGAAACATCATCACCATAGTCGTCGAAGAGGAAGTAGTGGCTCTCCAACAAAGAAGAAAGGTAAACGGTAGAATAAACTTATTGTAGCCTTACTCAACAATGACTACAGGATTTTTCACTTTTTATACATCTACAGTTTGCTATTTACGAAATGCTGGATAAAACTGATAGCATGCATACACCGTTGTATTTTACAATACACTGGTTTTTGTACTGAAAATCTTTTCAGGCTTACAAGTCTAAAAATTTTCGAATTCTTTTTCACGAAAGGCTTTCCAAACTAATTGATAGAACTTCACTTGCATCCCACGTTTTTGAGCTGCTCTCTCTGTTTCATAGACAGTATGAAAAGCATCTAATTTCTGTATTACATCGGTAGGGCATTCTTGGCATCTTTTCAAATGTCGATACACAGAAAATATTATCTTGTTTGGATCTTTGAATGTTTTGAAGGAGGTAGGAAAGTATCGACCACATCTTCCCCCCTTCTTTTTACCACTTTCGCCATCACAATATCTACAAGACAGTCCAAGAGTTAGAAACAGTTTATTTTCAAGTGTTTTACTTCGTCCTCCTCGATCTGATTCTCGAAATTTTGTTATGCGCAAATGTTTAAATACTTCAAAGGAGAATTGAGTTCCATATTCCTTTGCTCTGTCTGGTATTTTGATGTATTGAATTTCTTCGCTTTTCTTTTCGCATCCTTTTGACACTTGATTCTTACTACGATTTTTTCTAGGGTTAGGGTTATCTTTCTCTTTTGAGACTTTGATGGGAGAATATAACAAATGTTCTATGGTACCTTTTCCCTTTATGGGACTGAATACATCACTACCTTCCAAACAAAGGGGAGCTTCGCCATCTCTCGAAACTTCATCCCCATTCAAAGAAATGATATCGCAATTGTAGATCAAATTAAGATTATTGGGATCAATTGAACTTTTATTTCCAACAAGTATGGGAGCTATGCCTTCTTTTTGCTTCTTCTTAGGTGTCATTCTTTAGCTATGCTTCTTATGGTACTCTTAAGAACAATTCATTCAAAAGCATACAATACCAACTAGATGTGTTTATTACTTATGGTTCAGAACAATCCATTTTTCTAAAAATGTGGAGTGAAAGATCCTGCGGTCATTGTGAACAATGACCTAGACTCATCTAGTTTAGTTTGTGAAAAGTCGCAATCGACAAGAGCTCGCTCATTCTTCTACCTCACTATCTGTTTAAGCCTAGAAAAGGTAGCTACTGATAAGTAAACATAAATTAGAAAAAAAGGGGATTATAACTATATGTAGTAAAGTAGTAAGGTTTGGAGTCATCGAAATCTGTATCGCAATAAACAGGATGGCTATGACGTAAAATTGCTTTTGTAATCATGATTGGATGATCATCCAGACCTTTCATAGTAGAGTTCTTCCCCTTGCTGTTAACTCTTTGCCTAGCAACGAAAAATATGAGTAAAGCTTACCCTAAATGAACAATCCCTTTTCTTCGCAACATAAGAAATGACAGGAGCGTTTGAACATTCGAAATCTATACCTTTTTTCCGATATAAGACAAAATGATGACTTAGCACGACTGTCACATACGGTAGAATTGTAGAATTAACTTAGCTCATGTAAAAAGTCGCATTAAAATATCATGCCACAAAGCCATTCATAATAATGAAGACCTTCTTGTATTTTTGATGAAGACCTATAGTATGAAAAATAAAACTAGGAAGTTCGACAGAAATCATCAATAACACGCCATATTTTTACACGATGACGGATATGTTCAAGAAAAGAGCAATTGTCTTTCTCTTGACTCTGAGCATCATATACTCGTATTTGACATTACCTAATTGTTGCCATGCCTTTTCTCAAATAAAATCTACTCGTCGTCATGCAGCAAGCAATGAACCATATTCTCATCAATTGAAATCTTCATCACAAATAGAAGATTTTGAAAGAATTCAAGAAGTTGATAAATCGTGGTCTCTTGTCAGTCTCCGAGGAAAATGTTCACAAGGACAGGAAATATCAAAATGTTTTGAATTAAAGCCTCCGTTTCAAGATTTATACATGAATGAAGAAGAAGTAGAAAGCAACAAAAGTCCTAAAGATGAACTCGAACTTTTATTTGAAACAAAGAAGCGCTATTTTCAATTTCATCAACAGAATCTATGCGTAAGAACGACATCGTTTGGATGCGGAAATCTTGGTCATGAAATATGGCCATCAAGTCTTGTCCTTTCCATGTAAGTATTTATGTGCCAACAAGGACAAGATTCAAAATAAAAATATACTCGAGTTGGGAGCAGGAGTTGGCTTGCCTTCTGTAGTCTGTCGAGATGTCTTGGGTGCTTCATCTGTTGTGGCTACAGACTTTTGGAAAGAGAGTTTCGATAATGAGAATAATGACAACAATCTTGACGTGAATATACCTACTCATTGGCATGGGGAAAATCTAAAGTATAATGTACAAGATAGTTCCAAGAATGCATTTGTTGAATCGTTAGATTGGACCAATTCTGACTCCACTCGAAACATTTTAGAGAAATTTGACATTGATGTCGTCATTGGGTCGGACCTCATTTACTATGAGCATGTCATGCATCCTCTTTGGAATACTTTGGAAATTCTATTGGAACGTGTAGATGAAGTTATATTATTTTCACCATTGATTGCCAAAGGGAAGCGACAGGCATTACCTGCCTTTCGAGATTTGTTGGAAAGCAAGAATAAAAGAGGATTGTATAGTATTTCAATGGACGAATTCCAAATGTATGGTTCAGATGGTAGTAGGTTCTTGAAAATGTCTATCGAAAGAGTAGAAAGATGAGGTTCGAAAGCAAGCTGACGGTATTGCGTGTGTGATGTAACGATTCAGTGACAGCAATTCCAATGGCTTCCAACTCTCAAAGAGTCTAAAAAAACAGAAAGAAATCACTAGAATGTAAATAATAATATTTTGTTAAAATATATTTTTGTTAATAACTTATTATAGCAATGCATTCCAAGTAGCACTTTATTCATTCTTGAGACTCATTTCAAGTTGTACAAGTTGTTCAATTTGCTCCTCCGACAAACCAGGCACCTTTGTCAATGCATTCTTGATATCCTCTTCAGTATCATTTGGTTCAGAAGCTAATGCTTCAATTGCTTCCATTTGTTCCTCAGTCAAACTATCCAATGCCGACATGTCAATACTACTACTAATATTACCAGGACTAGTATCATCCATGACCTCATAGGAAGTGTATTCACGTCCCTTATCATCCACCTTTGTAGATTTCACAGTATTGGCTCCAAGAGCCGATGCAACCTCATCTCCATTTCCAACCATAGCACTCTTTTTCTCGGCAGCTTCCAATTTCATAAGTTCTTCAATGGATGCAATTTTCTTTTCCAAATGCTCAATCATCCATTCCACATCATCATCCGTGAAACGTTTGTCTCGAGGCGTATCCAATAATTCCGCATCAGAATTAGGATCAAGTCCTTCTTCCCATTCAGTATCTGTAGCATCCCCAAAGTTTGCAAGAGTGTCATAATCCAATGGTTGAGAGGATGGTGCAATTTCATCATCGGCAGCATATTCCACTCCGGAAGTTTCATCCTGTTGTGCAGCAGCCAACATGCGTTCTTCACGTTCTTGTCGTTTCTTTTCTCGTTCAGTACGTGTATCCGCTTTTGGTGGTCTTCCCAGAATTTCAGGGTAGGGAGTATTGGTACCAGATGCATCACGAACAGGATCCTTGAGTCGAAGTGGTTTCCCTTTCGAGCCTTCCGTATCTTTATCAAAAACAAAAAATTGTTGAGGATTTTCTTGTAGAATTTTGACACCTTCCTTTTCCATAGCTTCATAATCTGCCAATACATTGAGTGAAGGAGCCGCCATGGTTTTTGGAACTACCGGCAAACCATCTGGTCCAACAGAATTTTCTTGTGTATAAATATCCTGCATCATTTGTCTCTGTTTCATTAAAAGAGATTTACGTCCTTCTTCTCTCACCAAAGCACGCAATTTAGCCTTTTCTTCCAATTCATTTTGGAATTGAATACGATCATCATTCCAATATGTTTCAGAAAGGTTGGCATCAAAGTACGCCATGTCTTCTAGTTCTTGCATTTGTTTTTCTCTTAAAGAGGTATAAGTTTTGGACATGTCCCAGGTGTGACTTTCAAATCTCCAATATTCCGCATCCTCGGAAGGAAGTGGTGCACCAATGAATTGTCCTGGACGACTCCATAGTTTTTGAATCTGTTCTTCACCAGTCAAGGCTGCATCGACTTCTTCAGAAGTGGTCAACCAATATTTTGACTCAGCTTCCAATTCATTTAAAACAAGTTGACGAGCTTTGTCAAATCTCTCCATTCTGTCTAGCAAATGCTCCTGACTACTCTTGATTTTTTCACTCTTATTCAGAGCCTGAGCTCTTCGTTGTTCTTCATGTCTCATGGCATTCTTTACACTCTTGAGATTCTTGACACGTTGTCTTTCCAAACGCTTTCTCGTCTCCTTGGCTTTGGCTTCTTTCAAGGCTTGTTCATCGGATTGTTTCTGTTGTTGAATTTCAATTGCATATCGATTTCTGAGTTTTCCAACGGATTTTTTGTAGGCTGCTCGACGATTGTTGAAATTATTTGCCAAGTGTTGTTTTTGTGTTTTGGAGACTGAAGGTGCAGTTGATAAGAGACGAGATGAGATGGGACTCGAGAGAGAACTTTTTGAAATTAGAAATTTATATTTGAGGAGCATCTTGTAGTAATTAGTAGTGTTGTTATGACGTGATATCAATGACTGCAGTAGAGTACTGAACTTGCTTTATGAACAGTCAGTAGCAGTAGTAACATCAATAGTAATGAAAGATGCGTTGCTTTATTTCATGTTTTTCTGTTGCAGCTTTCTTTACTTGTGTTGTACGGTCAAGATCAATCCCCAACCCAACAATGGATGAGTATAAATAGCTAGACAGCATTGCCAGTTATTGTCATTGCAGTCATTGGTGGATGCTCGAATTCATTCCAAGTTCTTGGTATTATTTATTAGTAGTGACTGACATAGCATAATCTAATTATTGTAGACTATATAAACTATGTTTGCGAAAAGCCAAAGGGGAAGAAAAGGAGACAAACAATTATGCTGGTCTGTACTTTTGTAAAAATGTTTTATTCTTCATCTTTGTCGAAATGTATGCAGGTAGGAGCAAAGCCATGGCTTGAAAGAAATATGATATCTTTTATAAATTTATGCAATCAACTATACACTTATAAAGGACGTCTACAACTCAGTTTCATCGTATCTTTTTCTATTTACACTTTTATTTCTATTTCCTACAATGATAAATGTAACATCGAATTCCTTCCACTTGCGAACTCCAAATTGGTTTCAATCCTGGTAATGTGAAACCTATACAAACTATTTGCATAATGTCAAAATGATCAACATCATGCTGAAGTGATTCTCCACTCTTCTTTTTCTCCTCACTTAATTCAAAGGCACATTTCCATCCCTTTTCATTCAATATAGAAGCAATACGAATCATGGCTTCGCGAAAGAGATACATGACTAATACATCCTTTTCATTTAACATGATGGAGTGCAGAAAATCAAATATATCCTCTTCTTTTATAACAATCTTGTTTTCCAATTGGGATATATTCCGTCGTGCAAGTGCTAACCGTTCTGAATCAATGTCAACACCTATACCTTGACAATTAAATGTTTGACATAAATGTGTTAGCCAACGGGCATCTCCACATCCCAATTCTATTATCCTGGAATTTTTATGTAGATTTAAATGAGGCATGACGTGATGTAATAATTTGAGTGGTGTAGGGGATATAGGTGCTACTTTTTCAATTTGTGTAGTGTCATGTTTGTCTTTTGTAAATTCTTGTTTGGCAAATTGAATCATTGCGTTTCGTATTCTTGTTCGTTTGGATACTGTTGTAGTACTTGTAGTATGAGAAGAATTAGGACGAGATGCAGAGAATGAATTTCTCACTGATGAATCCTCTGACAGTACCTCATCGTCGTAGTTATTCATACTCGATGATTCTGGTTCATAATTGCTCCTCATCTTTACAATTCTTTAGAAATACGAACTGGCAATAAAACAGAGAATTTGTCGATGACAACGGAGGAAATGATACTCATATAGATACAAGTAGAATAAGATGAACATTAAAGAAGTAAAACAACAAGATGTTGTGTGAGGTAAAAACGGCGCGCCAACAAGACTGAAAGATGGGATTGAAAATCTCATTTTCCAAATTTTCATTTCGATTTGGATTGGTTCTATTCATACTAAGTAGATGGTTTCTCCTTAGTGGAAGACGATACCTTCAAATATATATATATATATATTCCATTATAATTTTTATAGATGTATGTATTTCTATTCAAATATCATAACGCAATCACCAATTGCATCTCTTCCCAGTGAGTTCAAAGAGTCGTTCATTGAATGGCCTTACGAATTCTTCATATTGCAATTTCAACTCGATCGAAATTGGAATAGAAGAAGCTGCTGGCGCTGGACTGTTGCTATCGACAGGCATTTGAGTTGGAGTATTGTATCCAACATTTTTTCCTACATTGTAGTGTCCTTTACTTGTAACTTCGGTAAAGTCAAATCGAGGCAATCCCAAAAAGTCACTCACTTTGGAAACTGTATTAGCAGTGTCATGTTTCAATTCTTCATTGCAGACGAGGTATAGTTCATCCTTTGGGTAGAGTTCGTACCACCATTCGAGAGGAAGAGTATACAAGGAGCGTCCTACCATGGATTGAACGACGTGCAACTTTGGCACATTAATGATTTTCTCAGGGTAATCTTGGACGAGTTGAGTCCATTGTCTACGAGGAATTGCATCGGATACGACATCTCCATAGCATGTTTCAATGTCAATCAATGGTGCTTGACCGAGTTGCCTTCTTCTTTCGAAAATTGGCACAGCCCACTCTTCATTGGAATATACTTCAAATGTCCTTTCTTCACCTAGAGAAGTAAGCAAACATTCACGCAATACATGTAGTTCCGCTTGAACCATTTGTTCAAAGGAAAATATCCTATGTTGCATATACCATTCATCATCATGATAAATATCGAGTTTCTCATCTTCCTCTCGCAACTTCTTTATGAGTGGATCACGATAGTTGTAATTATAGGAAGAATACGACCTTTCCAATGGATTTCTTCCAATAGAAATGATTCTAGGAGATCTTTTAGGTAGATGTTGTCCACTATTGGCAAACGTCTGCATTCGATGTCCAAGCATATGTGCAATTTTAGGATATGGCTGATATCCCGGTGATGCTTCACCAGTCATGAGTGCACCGGAAGATAAAAAGTCTTGTGCTCTGGGAAAGTTGCTAAGGTACCATTTCATTGTATTCTCGCTGTGGTATCTGTAGTAGTCTACTTGTTTATTTTTTGCAGGTAATACTTTTGGATGTCCTACGAGGTATTGATACCTAGTATAGCAGTCTACGTGAGTCGAGAATACTTTAAAATGATGTACATCTAGCAACATATATGCAATATTTCTACTTACAATGACGACGTTCCAGTTTTTCCTGCTCCGATAATGACAAAGCTAGGTCGACACATGTTACTCAAATCATTGTCATTTGCATCCTGATACAAAGGATTGACATCTGAGTATTCAAACTTATCATCATGATGTTCATTTTGAAGAATCAATTGACGCCAGTTTTCGGCAGTGATTTCGTTTGGCATATAGCAAGGTCCCATAGTATGAATTTCAGTTTCATTTGAAACATTTCTATGTTCCCAATAAGGAGGCACTTGACCGTCTTGATTCACAAAGTCCTTTTCTTCGTAAACAGTTTCAAGTAGATATTTTCTAGCAGCTTGTTGAGAAAGAGGAGATGCAATCTCAAAGTCGGTACGATTCGATGTTTCGGATGACACAACATCAGATACAACTGCGATTGCTTCTTGAAGGATGCCATTGTTGTTTGTCTCCTATCAAGGTAAAGAACAACAACGACTACAATGAGTAAAGAACTCTGGAAGGAATGACCAACACGAATAAACTCACCAATGCTGCTGCTGCTTCTGGTACCTTTGTATAGATTCCAAATTCTATAGAATCACAAGACACATGTGATGCCTTGAGAAGCAGCCCGACTGCCAAGCTCCATTTTGAACATGTATATTTCATCATACTATCGAGTTTGTGATATATATTTTGGAAAAAGATAGATTTATGTCGATGTAGATTTGGAGAGGAGAGGCGAACATAAAGCAAACGACTGCCTGCAGCTCTACTCCACTTTCATTCATGTTCATACCTCCTTACTTGCAACATTCCATTGGTTCAAAACGAAACCTTTGGGGACTGCAGTCTGCATTGAAAAAAAGATTCTCAGAATGTCACGATGCATCTTACATTTTGGCATAAAGTAGCCTAAAAGCATTCGTTTTTGGAATCAAGCAAGGTGTCATTGGAATATTTAGCTCAATTGCAAGACTTTATGAGGGACTGCATCCTGAAAACGAACACCTGATTTTGATTTTCTTACAGCTGCTTCAAAATTCTGATTGGAGGAAGAGGTTAGGTAATAAGGTTAACTCTATGAACCATTGAATTATCGACTTATCACTCTTTCATGCAGATCAACTGAATTTGTGTGGTTGGAATATCATCTCTCTTGTCTGAAATTTGATTGGATGTAAATGTTAGGAAAAAACGCACGAGAATTCCCGTCTATGCTTCATGCAAGTCTTTCACTTCTTGCTTTTGTTCTTTTGTAGCAAGTAGTGGCATATAGTACATTTTTGTTCTACAAGACACTATGTTGTGTATGTAACTTAAAAAAGCAATTACCATCTAGTATGAAAGTACTCGCAATCTTTATACAAACGATAAGAAGTATCATGTGGTCCTTATTTTGCTTGTTCACTTGATTGGCAATTTCCGAATCTGATAGATATTGTAGGCAAAGACGTGTAATTGCTTTCTTCAAATAAGCGACAAAAATCTAGATAGTTATATGGACAGCCACACCATAATTCATCAATGACTTGTGTTTCACTTTATGATGTCAAGCTCTTTTCAGAATAGTAAATTTTTGTTCTATTCACAAAAAATACAAAATAGCATCATCCTAGCTATAAGCAATTCATTTCTGTACAATAAAAATATACAACGTAAACTATACAGTAGCTCTCAATCCTGTGCTAGTTGCATCAACTCTCATATGCAATGGAGCGAGCCAGTCAAAAAAAGGAATATGACAGGCAGCTGATTGCTTCCTCCTCCTAGCTATCTCCTACCTGATAGGCTGTTACTAGCTCGTTCATTACTAGCTCGTTCACTTGCTTTACGAAGAAATATTTTATGAATAGGTTTAAATACCTAAGAGAAAGAAAATATTCAATTTGTATGAAATAAATACTCTAGTGTAAAGAAAATGAAAATAAAACGAGGTGCATACACATGAGATTTTCTTGTTTCTTGCCCAGCTTCTCGTTATTCTCTTTCATCGGAAGGCATACGAAGATATGACATCATCCTGAATTGCTGTACCTTTCTGATCTTCAGAAAACAAGAATTAGGTCTGCAACACCGGTCTGCATGCCTTTAAACAAGAATCTACCTGCCGCTACATTGCCAGTCGTGTTTGGGGGGCTATTGTACGAAGTTAATGCGACAAAATGAAAAATTTCTACCATTTCCTTTAGGGATAACAAAACCTATGTTTAATACGTACGGATGTAGTACGGAAAAACCAATGACTGCTTGTATAATACAAAATCAAGAATTACAGATGGTAAACAAAATATTTTTTTCCTTTCTGCTCGGCAATCTATTCTTTACCATCTCTTTTAAATACTACAAGGCAGAAAGGAAAAATTCCCTTGAATATTGCATTAGATATACACCAGTACATTTGAACTATAGGTTTTTGCTTATGAAAATCATAGATCAACAAAATTCTATATTTAACACTTCAATAATGCTCTTTAATATATATCATATCGATTTATGTATAGAAATATGATTTTCACACAAAAAATCAAAAAATATTGATCACTTGAGTTTTACATTTTTTTGCGTCAAGTTGAGACCCGCGAAGTTGATACTCAGTTGAGCTGAAAAATCTAATAAAAAAAATACCTTTGAAAATTCCGTCCTTCTTTTTCAATACACAAAGATAAATGAAAAACATATCATTGAATGTAGCAGGTTCTATTATCATTGTTCATTCGGAATACAATGTATTTCAATGGTAACCAACTTCGTTTTGAAGAAAATGTCGCAGAAATAGCTCTTTACTTAAGCCCATTTCAGTCCCATAAAAATCTAGCGGTAGGTAGAATCGTAATATACTGAATGTGGTACGTACAAAGTGCATGACAGCCATCCAAACTTTCCTTTCGTGTCGAGTGTAAATCCGTTTCTCGGTTCCGGTCTCACTTTATTTTTATTACTTTCAACAACTAGTTTGTGAAATGAACTTTCACCAGTTTGTACAAGAAAAAGATAGAACTATGAATTTACGTGACGTGGAGAGTTTGGAACGAAGAGGTTTCACGTCAGAAACTGAAAGAGGAACCACATATAAGGAGGCCAATAGGGGAACAAGTAATGACATCCAACTCGATTCAGTTGCATGGAATTTGCTCAACCAAGGAAGCAAGAACCAATCCATCAATAGAAATAAAGATACTCTGCGAGGAAATGGTGATGCAAGAAGAAGAGGTAGTAGTACATCCATTCCATATTATTCTTCCAATTCAGGAATGTATCATGCTCTTGACTATAGAAATATTGGTATTAGGCTAGAAAAAGATGCGCATCCAAGAGATAGGAATACTACAAGAGAAACAAGCATAGGTGATGAATCTTCATCAATTCAATCCAGTACTCCCAGACGCTCACAGCCGATTCTGATACCTCGAAAAGTAGAAGAAGAAGAGGAACAGGAAATGATGAGTCGCAACAGTTCCAAAGAGCTTGAAAGATACTTTGAATCCAAGACAGATAGAATGAATGAAAGAAGGAGACGATCCTTTAGTCATCAACGCAATGCTAGTTGGGATCCTATTAATGCGCAACAAAGTGGATCATTGAACTCTACTACAAGTTTCAATACATTCTTTTTAGATCATGGAGTATTGACTCTAGAAGAAGATTATGAGTAGGTTATCATCTTCTTGAACTATGTGTTTAAACTAAAGATTATACATATTGAGAAAACGAAAGTACATGTATTTTATTTTTATTTTGGCAAAGCCCAAAGACGAGTCCAAGCAATCAACAAAATTTGGATTTTTGTACCCTCTGATAGGAAACGGCGAATATTTGTGTGATTAAAAAAGGTCTTCATGGGAAAATGAGAACTTGGTTTTCGATATCATGTATCCGATAGCTATAGAAAAGTGCCCCTCGGAACCAATCATTATTGCTAGGGCAGATGAATATAACGATGAAGGTGCAAAGGAACTAGAGAGATATTTTGAACTCAAGACCAATCGTATGCAAGAACGAAGGAGGCGAAGCTTTCAACTTAGGCAAGGGCTTCAAAATGACGAGTGGCTTGTTGAAGAAAATAAAAGGTCAACTTTCTTTTTAAATCATGAGGTACTTGCTCTTGATGACTAGAAGTAGTGCAGACCGTTAAAATAATATATTAGAATAAATAGATAAACATATGCTTAACAAGACATTATATATGTTTATCTTTTTTACTTTAGCTTATTTGATCAAACATTCCTCTTCCAAGTCGAGTGTCAGCATCTCTTCCCATTCTTTCGAACGTTGCTCTCGTGCCGCTTCATCGGTCATTGCCACAAATGGCTCTACGACATGGCCCTCTGCATCTAGATGAAGTTTGTTCAAGATACTTTCAAATCCTTCCATGGTTAGAAACTTTTGCTTACGATTCCACATGAGATTCTCCAAATGGCTCCTCATACGAACTAACAAAAGCATCTTTGCATAATTTGCATTCTCCTTCATTTTGGAGTCAATCTTGAAGTAGAGTTGTCGAATTTCCATAACTCCATCTCCCACAACACCTATTTGTGCAGAACTTTCCTCCAATTGTCGTGCAATATTTCTTAAAATGATACGTTGCCAATCTCTATTTGTAGCATCACGTTTACGTTGAATCTCACTCAATCTCTCCATATCACCGAGATACACTCCATGAAAGCCATGTTGACGAGCAGTAGCCCATGTATACCCTTTTGGTTCCACCATGTATCTGAATTCCAATTCTTGATTGGGATCAACGGGTTTCATATCCTTGTCTAATCTATAAAGCATGGGAACAGCAGTTGGAATAGTCATTCCCTTGATATCTTCATCGGATATGTTATCGATATGTTTAATCAATGTACGAATGGTGTTTGCATGCGATACGACTAAACACTTATTTCCAGCTCGAAGGGATGAGACAATGTGTGAATTGAAGAATGGTAGAATCCGATCAGCTGCATCCTTTAGTGATTCAGCTCTTGATGCTTCCAATTGTTCCGGTGTCAAGTCTTTGTACCTAGAGATGAGATAATGTGAGTGAGAAATGTGCAATATATTATCCTAGTATAGTTTCACTCCTGTAACATACCTTCGATCATTTCCATGCCAATAAGGATGATCATCCGTCATTTCCGGTGGTCTCACATCATAACTTCTTCTCATTTCCATAACAAGTTCCTGATCAATACCCAATTCTTCATAAGCTGTATCCTTATTATATCCCTGTAGCGCACCATAATGCCGTTCATTCAATCTCCAAGTTTTGGTAACAGGAACCCAATGTTGTTTCGCAGTATTGAGTGCCATATTGGTTGTAAAGTTTGCTCTTCGTAATACAGATGTAAAGACATGATCCAACTCGACGCCATTTTCCCTCAAGAGTCTTCCTGCTGCTCTAGCTTCCAGTCTACCCGTTTCAGTAAGGTTAACATCACACCATCCTGTGTATCTGTTGAGTGAATTCCATTCTGATTCTCCATGACGTAATAAGACGAGTGTATAGAGTGAATCATTTCCATAGTCTGCTAGTTGAAAGGGAGGTGGTACAGGATCACATGGTGTTCCTCCTCTTACGAAATGTGTCATGGCTGTATCATCCTGTGTAGCCGTCTTTGAACTTGTATCGGTAACTGTAGTTTTTGTAGTAGAAGCTGTATTTGGTATTATAGGTGAGTTGTAGTCTAGCAGTTGTTTCGGACCTGATATACTGTCATCGTACATTTTAGCCTTGATGGCTGCTTGTGCCCTTGGAGTTTTGGCAATTGGTACTTTTCGTTTCATTGTTGAGTCTATTCCGGGTGCTTCTTTGATTTCTTTAAAAGGAGATTTCTTTGTGTCTTTGGATAAGTTTCTTGATAAAAGACGGAAAGGAGATTGAATGAGACATCTTTCTTCTTTGAAAGAAATATTGAATGGACTCCCTTGTTGATTTGAGTCAGTTGAAAGAGTTTTATTATATGTTCTTTCTGAATGTTTATTCAAACTCGATAAAGAAGCTCTGCTATTATTTCTCGATAATGTTACATCTGCTCTTGACACCAATTGACTTCTACTAGATGATGAGAAAGAAGAAGAAAACAAGATAGATGAAGGCAATCTATTGGACAGCAACTGCTGCTGCCTCTTTCGGATGCCTATTCGATGCATTAAATTTTCAATTCAAGAACTGAGAATATATGAAAAAGTATCTTAGTTTCAAGAAAGAAGACAGAGCTTGAAAGCAGAAAGATTCTATTTCAATTCAAATGCAAAAAGTAAAGATGAATGTTGAAGCAGCAACGAAAGTGCGTAACTGCTGGCCACTGGCCACACGTTGACACCAAACGAGAAAAAGAGACAACACATATTAATTTCGAGCCATATATAGAAAGGCTTTGATGGCTATATAATTTGAAAAGAAGGTATTCTGACGTTATATCTTAGATCTATAAACGTCATACTTCGTGTTATTTCACATGAATGGATTCGCTGAATAATGGTGTCATTCTAAGATATAAGCTACTTTTTAGACTATATTAGACGTATTTTATATTAATGACTTTTTTACAATACTTGGACATAATTTATTATCTTTATCTACCGTTTAGATGTCCAATACAGAAGTTGGCGACACGAATGAAGAAAAACGGAACAAAACTTGCCACACAAACCTTTTTCTTCTTGATCGAGTACACTTACTCTCATTTTATTTGTAAACTTGACAACTGTTCCCTCAAAGACAATAGTAAGTTTGATTAAATATATTTTGCTTTATGTACACCCTGACCACATCAATCTAATAAAAACTTTCAAATACAGCAAGCAAAGAATCTATCCTACAAAAAGACTGGAATCAACAACATGTACGGTCCCACCTACAATAAGCCTGGAGCAAATTTGCTCAAAATGATTATTTTCTTGAGTTCATTTCTATTATCAACTACTGCTGAGAAAGTACTTGTTGCCGTAAGTCTTCTACATATTTTCATTCCAAATAATAAATGTATTTATTTACAATGCAACTAACGTCTACATATGTTTTCATAGTCTTCCAAAGGTACCATTCGCTTGGATGGAAGCTCTACTCTTTATGGAGTTTGTAACTTTGGACAAAAAAGAAGAAGAAAGTTCGAAGATGCAGTCAAGAACGTCTTTCCTTCATCTCCAAATGCAAGTGTTTCTATTGTCAAAGTTACCTACAGTAACACATGTAGTAACGCAGTGAGAAGAAGGCTTATGGATAAAGCAAGGGAACTTCAAGAGACTGAGGCTGAGAATCTTCCTAGTACTCGTGTTGCCTATTCTGTAACGACTGA
Source organism: Chaetoceros tenuissimus (assembly GCA_021927905.1). NCBI lineage: Eukaryota > Bacillariophyta > Thalassiosirophyceae > Chaetocerotales > Chaetocerotaceae > Chaetoceros > Chaetoceros tenuissimus. Next base: position 4,386,703 of record BLLK01000047.1, on the reverse strand, counting down.
TGACAATGTCAATACAAACATTTTCAAGGCTGAAATCGATGTCACAGACAGTATCAACAAAAAATTTGAAAAGGTTGTAACTGCGAGCAAGACCAAAATTGTATTGGATCCTACCTTGATCTCGATTCAAAGTAACCAGGATATTCTTGCAACGAGACTTGACACTATTGAAGCAACTATATCAGCAAAGATTGAGTCCATGGAGGCAAAACTGGAGACATTGATGCAGAGCTTAATTTCTGCAGTCAAGACCGATACCGAAGCAATCTATGGTTCTGTCTCGAGTGTAGAGACTGATCTTGTTACTATGAATACAGATATTGCTGCTGTCAAGACCGACACTGCTACTATCATTAGTTCTATCTCCAATGTAGAGACTGATGTTGCCGATGTTGATACAGATGTCGCTGCTGTCAAGACCAATACCGAAGCCATCATTGGTTCTGTCTCAGATGTAGAGACTGGTATTGCCGATATTGATACAGATGTAGCTGATGTCAAGAATAATACCGAAGTGATCATTGGTTCTGTCTCAGATTTAGAGACTGGTATTGCCGATGTTAATACAGATGTTATTGCTGTCAAGTCTGATACTGAAGCAATCATGGGATCCATATCTAATGTAACAACTGATATCGCCGTTGTAGATACAGATGTTGCTGCTGTCAAGAACAATATTGCTGACGTTGATGCAGATGTTGCAGCTGTCAAGAACGATACCGAAGCAATCATTGGTTCTGTCTCAGATTTAGAGACTGCTATTGTCGGTGTAGATACAGACGTTCTTTCCGCAGTCAAGAATGATACTGAAGCAATTATTGGATCCGTTTCAAGTGTAGAGACTGATATTGCTGACGTTGATACAGATGTCGCTGCTGTCAAGACCGATACTGAAGCCATTACTGATTCATTGAATGAAGGTGTGAAATATCTTTCAGACCAGTTGATTCACTCTGACTCTCCTTCTTCTATTCCGTCTATATCAAATTCTCCGTCTTTGAGCCCCTCAAATTCACCAACTATTCTCCTATTGCAATTTTCGATTGAAAGTAGTCATGCATGCGCAACTGACTCTTCCAAAGTCCAATGCGTAGGGTTCAATGGGAATGGACAAGCAGGTTTCGATCCTAATATATCAACAAGTATGAGTACACCAAATACATTGACATTTTCTTCAATTGCAACTCCTAAAAAGGTTGCAACTGGTGGTAGTCATACCTGTGTACTACTCAGTGATGATACTGCAATGTGTCTTGGAAGTAATATGTTTGGACAATTAGGTAATGGAAACCCTGAAATTTCCTTTCATACTCCAGTCTATGTAAAGAAAAATGGTGCAGTTCTCACTAATATTGCTGACATCGCAGCTGGTAATGATCATACATGTGTCATCCTAAATGATGCATCTACGAACAAGGAACTTTACTGTTTTGGTTCAGATACTCTTGGTTTCTCAGGCCATCTTGGTTTCTCAGGAGAGCCGAATGTCAAGATGATGGCTCTCTCTCAATTTGCTACTTGCATTGTATTGACTACTGATGAGACACAAGTGAAATGTGAAGGTGGAAACCTCAACGACAAAGTATTTTTGATGGGTGCAAAGATTGTTACGCTCACTGCAGGTGTTAATCACTTTTGTGCTCTTCTAGAAGATTCAACAGCAAAATGTTTCGGAGATAACTATCAAGGTCAACTTGGAAATGGATCCACTACAGATAGTTATAATGCTGCAATGGATGTTCTTGCATCAGCAGGCAATGAATTATCAGGAATCACAGACATCGAAGCTGGTACATATTCTACTTGTCTTGTTGCAAATGGAACTCCAATGTGCTTTGGTGACAATAGAAACTATCAATTGGGTATCAGATCTGAAATTGATTATTCTACTGGTAAGCCCAGTGATGTGTTGTATCCAACTGCACTGGATGTGACTCTTCCAGCCGATAAAGAAGTTGTCTCTGTACATGTTGGATTCGATACAGGCCATGCAGTGTTTACTGACAACACTGTCTATGCCTGGGGAACTAATGATTATGGAACTCTTGGAGATGGATCTTCAATTTCAGGCACTAATGTAATTGGTGATGAATTGAGAGAGGCTGCAGTTTTGATGGCTTTCAACTTTTAATTTATGGTTGGGGCGGGGGACAAAGTGCTTTGAAGAAGTATACTCGTACACTAAAAAAAATAATACATGTCATTTTTCTTTTTCACTTTGATTAGACGAAAAACATGGCAGATATGAACATCGAAACATGTTTGTACATATTTATCGAATCTTCGCAAAGTTTCATGATTCACTTTCATAATATTCTAAATGCACTCCAATTCCAAAAGAAACTGAAAACAATGGGTCGGAAGAAACAATAGCATCAACTAATATTATTGCATTCCATTGTAAACATCATGGCATACTTGAATAATACAGTACAATATGAAGTGATACATTATATAGTTAAAAGTAACGCTAGTGTCGCAGCAATGAAGTCACACGCAACAGCATTGTCGATCGTACTATTCTCATGTTGCCTCGATATAGATTCTCAATATAAAGAATAAAACAAATTTCGTATCCCAAGGCAACTGCTGGTTTGCATATTTCGAATACCTCCTTTGCCAATGCTGACTCTATGAAGCTCTCTCATTACCGCTCCTTTTACTGATGATTATTATCACCTGCGCCCAAATGAGTCAAATTCGCTGATGAATCATTTGGATGATCCAGTAATGCAGTTACAAATGCTTGCTCGTCTTCGAAATGATCATCCAAAAGCTTGAAGTTATCAGCATCTACAACCGCATCAGAACCTTCAGTAGCTGCTGCAAACAAAGACGCAGATGATGCTAAATGCTCATTTACAGATGATTCCTTCTTGAGACCAGCAAGATGATTGCCACTGTCAAACATGGAAGGTAGGAGAGGCATGTTCCCATTGCTTGCTATCGATGCCATATTGTTGGAAGTCTCTAAAACTGGGATAGGAGCAGCCACTTCTTCTGTCTTGATGGCGACGTGTTCCTTATGCATCATTGGTTCGTTCTTTGCCTCATTCATAGTAGTACCTACAACAGAAGCAGTACTTGGATTTTCCACTAGGGACATGAGTGATGGCTCACTAGTCATTTTCGTTGGATCAGGTGGAGTGTATGCTTCTTGTAAATCGCCTGTATCAGCAAGCCAATCAAGAGCATCTGCTTCATTCAAAAGTTCATCGACATCTGCACCCTTTGCATACCATGATGGAGGTTCAGTGCTCCAAGCCCAATCCGAAGGAAAGTCTATAACTCCTGATGGACTTACTTCTCCATCGAGAGCAGTCTTGTTAGGATTGCCACTTGGAAGAGTAATCGAATTTGCACCAGCTTGACGAGCTACATCATTGACATAGTCATTTGGCATTGGTGTCAAGAAGCGAAATCTAGAAAAGAGAAAGAATTGGAGAGAAAGTGTCAGCTTATCCACTCGTTGAATTAAAGAACACACATTCTATAGCACAGCAATACTTACAATGATTCCTCTAGAGCAGCTCCAGAGATAGTTCCATGAGCCGTAGTAATGGAAGGTACAGTAGTTTCTGCAGTTACGACAGTTCCATTTCCATCATGTTCCACAGGAGGATAGACATATGGTGCCAAAACAGTCGATACCATGCTAACTGGAAATCCCTCTGGTTCCGCTTTCGATTGTACTTGTTCTACAGGAGCAGCTACAGGATCTACCGTCGATGAAGTAGCAACAGTCGAAGCAGCAGCAGTCTTTTTCTTCTTGGTTTTACGTTCCTTCACAGCAGAATGAACGACACTTGCAATCGCTTTACGTTTATTCCCATTCTTCTTTCTTTTCGAACCATGATGAATACTATGCGAAACAACATGATTCCCACCATGACTGACAACAGTTTCTTCGGTAGTTTCCCCATTCTGTCTCGCTTTGGCCATTTTTTGAAAATACTTTTGAGCATGGGTACGAATTTGAACCACAGTTCGTGATTTGATGAGTGATGCAATCTTTTTCCATCCTTTGCCATGTTGTTCTAATCCCTGTAGAAAAAGTCTATGTTCTTCTGTCGTCCATCTTCCTGTATTTTCCGATGCGGAATTATTAGAAGATCCACCAGAAGAGGTAGTCATTGGTATTTTATGTTTCTTTTTCTTGGGAGATGATTTCGAAGAGCGTGTGGAGGTTGTAGAGGATGGTACTGGACTGACAGTAGTAGTATTGGCTGTAGTGGTGACATGTCTTTGATTCATTTTTCTGGTAGTCATGGTTTTATTGACGTGAATGGGTTGTGGTACAGGTACAGTTTTGACTGCTGCAGTAGCCATATGAGTGGTAGCATTAGTTGTAGTGGTTGTGGATGTAGGTGCAGAATGTACAGTAGTTGGTTTGACAGGATGGTGAGTCACGTGTGACATGGTTGATGCAATTTTGTTGGTAGTAGATTGAGCAACAATGGCCGTATTTGCAACAGGATTGGAAGCAATCGGAACGGGGGTTGGTACTTGTGTTGAAATTGGAACAGGTACAGGAGTTGGTACTGAGGCAGCAGAAGTAACAGCAGAGGTAACAGCAGTGGTCGTAGTAACAGGAGCCGATACAGGATTCGGTACTTGTACTCTAATAGTGGAAGGAGCTGCAACTGAGATCGTCGATGTTCTATTCGGAACAGCAGCAGAGGCTGACGTAGTAGTCGTCATTGCAACAGGTCGAGGTACACTATTGGTAGTCACTGGAGCAGCAGTAGATGAAGTAACTGCAACTTGCTTGTGGAAAGTGGTTGGTACAGTAGGTTTGACAGCCTGTGAAGCAGGTTTCAAGGGAGCAGCAGCAGTCTTGACGTTACTAGTCGCAGCAGTAGCTACAACAGCAGTAGTAGTTGATGGAACAGCCACTTTCGAAGAAGCCGTAGGAGCAACAGGACATGGTACTTTTGCAGTAGTAGTTCCAGCAGTCAAAATCGGAGATGGTACTTTTGCAGTAGTAGTAGTAGTAGTGGTAGAAGCAACCGCAGCAGTAGTAGAAGGAGCGGTAGTAAGTGTCTTGTTGCCTGTACTACCAGTAGTAGTAGCAGTTGTACTGGATGGAGGCAAAAGAGTGGCAGGCAAGGTCAACTTCTGTCCAGTAGGAACAGGTTTAACTGCAGTCATAGTAGCACTAGAAGCAGGTTTGACAGCAGTAGTTGTCCCATTACTAGCACTACTAGTACTAGCAGCAGCAACAGTACTACTAGCAGCAATAGGATTTGGAGTGGTTGTCGAGTCGGTAGTTGTCATGTTGAAAATATATAAAAGGTCCTAGAAGTAATGTAATAATATAGTATCCCTTGAATGAAGAATAAGCTTGAATGATAATATAGGACTGAGCTCAAAGTCCTAATGGTTCCTTTGCAATATTGGTGTTGTAAAGAAGAGCAAGCTTCTTTAATGTGTTTTGCTTGTCAATCGAAACAGTATCGAATCAGTTTCTTTCAATTTCTACCACTAAATAATAAAAAGAAGAAGTTAGATACGAGTTTGAAGTACATGCTAAAGAATTCCTGGAATCAGATCCCAAAGAATGAAAAGAAAAAGAGAGACAAGTAAAAGTCAAGTCGAAACGAGAGAGTTCTCAGCTTTAATGAATCAAATTTCTGACTGAGCTTCTACAAAAATCAAAAGATAGCCTCGATACTCTTTCTTTCTTTTGATTAATTTCATGCTTTCAACAGAGAATCGATGCATCACTCACTACTTCTATTACTAGAAAGAGAGAGAGAATGAAAGTACAACACAGAACTGCAGTCTTCTCATTTCCAAAACTCTTTGATTCAATGAATCTCTCTCTTTTTTCTTTTCAATTTTTACATTTCAAAGTCTTCTTCTCTTTATTCTTTCTCTAATAATAGAAACCAAAAGAAGGCAATCTCTATTGACAGCGGCCGCATCACCAAATAAAAGGAGCTCTCATTTTTATTTGCGAACTTTAGTGTCACGACATCTCCTGTCTCTCTCTTCTTTACATGTTTCACTTTCATTCAAACGTACCTAATGAATCTACTCCCAATAGACTCTTTCCACTGATGCTATAAAAAGCAAATAATTCCAATAGACTGACTGACTCAAGTGATGCCTTACTCTAATTCGTTAACAGCTTGTCGTCTCACCTGTTGTCGGTTGCTGCATCATGTGTTTGCTGTTGTGCTTGTGTTGGACTGTTCCGTTTGATGTGTGAAGAAGTGTGTCAAGTGGCGTTTTTATGGCCTTTTTATTGAGAAGCTCTAGGATGATTGTAAAAAGTGGGAATGAAAGGAAAGAGATACAAATGGAAATGGGAAAGGAAGGGAAAGATAAATGATGGATGCAATGACAATAGGATAGTCATTGGGATCACATGTTAGGGAAAAGGAAATGGATACATATGATTGCTTCTCGAACTTTATTCAACAAATATTGTATATATTTTTACGCTTGCTCAGTATGATTACCTCTCGCGATTTCGTTTTACAACAATACTACCACGCATGTCAAGAAAGTAGAATTCTTCATCATGGCGTCAAACATAACTAAGAAATCCACCTACTTGTGCACAATTGGATCGTATTACTGCAAAAAATCCCAATATACGCGAAATAAAAATATTTGGTTGCATAGAATTCGATGAGACTATTTTCCATCACCTTTGTAGTATTTCGTGTCATGATATACATTCTATACACTTTTCTCCATGTTCCAATAAGAAAATGAAATTAGATCTCGCGCTCTTTTTTCGAAATGATCATGTTTATATATGTAAATGTATATATATATAACATATTTATATTCATTGGATATTTACTCTTTATGTTTGAAACTTATATCAATTGTTGTAATATGAAAAGTATGTAGCTAACTCGTAACTCTAAGCAAAGTCAATTGCCTCAATGAAACTGTCTTTTCTTATGCAACAAGTTACTCGTTCAATTCCATGACCATCCAAAGGCTTTCTTCTAAATCAAATCAAGGTGTTGGCTGTTTCAATACGATTTCATAGGCAGTAGTACAATGCTCCAGCCTTAAATGATATATCCTATGAAACATTTCTCGTCAAAAAGAATCAAAAGAATGAATCGTACAAGAGTTGAGATGAAATAGTTCTGTTTCTCTTGTCACTCAACACCAAGAGAATCATGCATGTACAAATTCTTTTTCCAAATTGTAAGCAGGCAACATTTTTAACATCCACCCGAACCAATAGTATCTATCTAAATATCTGCAATCATTGAATCTTTTCTGAAACATCATATGCTTCAACATTCATAGGAATTCGAAACTGTGCAAAAGGTTTTGTCATCTTTTGATTTGTAGTATCAACGAAAAAGAAAGAATACAGGTCTTTCCGTTATGATCATGCATCCGAATCTAGTAGAATACAACATGATACCACTTTCAATATCCTTTTTATTATAATAATGTTGGTATATACATCAATCAAGCCACTTTATTCATTCAACGAATGTGTACTTTATTCAACAATTGTGACGATGTAATTCTTTTTTCCAAAAAGTGAGCAAAGTTCGATGACCTTCCCATGTCCGTACGTATGTACGACGTACTGACGCAGGAGTGACGCTTTTTCCTCAGATTCACAGATTCAAAGGCTACGGTAAATTTTGGCTGGCAGTGTCAAATACATTTTAATAGCATTTTATTTATAATTACCATAACCCTGATGCAGACCTCCTCTCATTTCCAAATGATTCTGATTGGATGTTGTCCAATGTCAACCGTCCTTCCGTGCTTCCAAAGAATTTTGTTCGCGCCAAAGCATATGTGTCGAGTATGTTCGTTTGTTCACATGTCTGCGCTGCATTGGCTCGCTCGTTGCATTCATTTTTTGTTCTAAAAGATATCATCGTCAATCCTTTATTGGATCACTCACTAACTCTCTCTACTACTATAATACTATCCTATCACTACAATGTGCCAATCTACACCAACTACTACAGTCACTCATCCAGTCCTTGATGGATCCTTGACTCCTCCAGCAGACGTCAAAGCCATCAACTTTTCTCCTGGACCATGTAACCTTCCTGAACAAGTTGAAAATGAAATCAAGGCCACATTCGATGCACCAAGAGCAAGTTCCATGTACCTCTCTCATCGTTCTCCTGAATTTGTAAAGATTTTGGAGGAAGCAAGAAAGTACACCAAAGAAGCTCTTCAAGTTCCTGACAATTATGAGATCCTCTTTATGCATGGAGGAGGACATGGACAATTCGCTGCTGTGCCAATGAACCTCATGTCAAGTCCAGAAGATAAAGCTACTTACCTTGTAAATGGGACCTGGAGCAAGAGAGCTGCTGCAGAAGCTTCGAAATACGGCAAACCTGTCGTCATTTCTTCGGCAAATGAAGATGGAACCTTTACTTCCAACCCTGACCCTGCCAACTATGATCCTGAGTCCAAATACATTTACATGTGTTCCAATGAAACTGTGAATGGAATTGAAGCATTCCGTCTACCGAAACTTGGACCAAACTCTCCTCCACTTGTAGTTGATGGATCATCGGATCTCACTACCAAACCGATCGAATGGGTTGAGTCAAATATTGGAGTGATTTACGCCTGTGCTTCCAAAAATATCGGTCATCCAGGTCTTACGCTAGTCATTATTCGTAATGACATGTATGGCAAACAACAAAACATTTGTCCAGGTGTTTTGTGTTATGAAGATAACATCAAGGCGGATAATGCATGGAATACTTCTTGTACTTTTAATATTGAAGTTACGGCGCTTATGATGAAGTGGATCTGTCAAGAGGGTGCCATGCCTGAAATGGAAAGACGTAGTATTGCCAAGAGTAGTATGATTTATGATGTCATTGACAATTCCAATGGGTTTTATTCGACTCCTCTCAGTGATGTTTCTATTCGCAGTCGAATGAATGTTCCATTTGATGTTGCCGGGGGAGATACGGAGACTACCAATGAATTTCTCATCAAGGCTTGGGAAAAGGGTATTATTGGACTTCGAACCAAGACTCCATTTGGGGTTGGTAAATATCTACGGGCTAGTCTATACAATGGAATCTCTATTGAACAAACCGAAAAGTTGAAGGAATACATGATTGAATTCATGGAGTCTAAAAAGTAAGATTTGGAAAGAGGATGGATTTAAGAACGAGGTTGGAAGAAATGAATGAGGAGGAGGAAGGACGAGGGGTGATGATCGTGTGAATGCAGAAGTAAAGAACAATGCTACCATGAATATAGGGTGAAAGCTGCATTCACACAAACTGTCTGTTTATAGGAGGCAGAAATAACTTGTGCATGTTTAAAAAGTACCAAACTAAATTGAAACAATTTATTAATAGTTGATTTTTTGCAATTGCATCCTAAAGTAGAATCTGATACGTTTGATAATATCATCCAATAATTACAGCCAAGATAATTGCATTGGAGCGAATATTGCTCTGAATGATTAAATCTTTCTCGATCAAGGTAGGACCTCCGTAGGTTCTACTTTCCAGCAAAACGAAATCTTACTTAAAGATTTAGGTTAACTAACTACCTCATATCATAGTAGTAATCTACTTCTACTTTTGATTTTAAATCGTCAGGGGAGGTAACGTCATCTGGAAAGAAAGACTTGTTACGATTTGTACCTAATCATCATTTCCTACAAAGATTACATCCTCGAAGTGAAGAAAAAGTTATAAGGCAAAGCCAATAGGTACCGGCATAGAAAAAGTCCATGTTAAGGGCACAAGAAAACTACTTTTCCAAAAGTGGACATAGTAGTAACCTTTTACGAATATGAAGTATAGGTAATGGTTTGTGAGGTTATCGCAAATCTACATCATAGCATATTCACACTGCCACAACTACAATATTCTAAAAACACGACAGTCCATTATATCTCATAGTAGTATTAGTAATTACCTCGTACCTAATTACCAATATTTCCAACATTTCCCAAATTCCATTCCTCCTCTATTCCCCAAACATCTAAACTCCCTCAACTTCTCTCTCCTTCATTTCCTGTACAAAATGATGCAAATTGGTCAATTTCAAATCATTGTAATTGACATATTTCTCATCCTCTGGATCGACAACTGGCCAACTAGAATCAAGTCCTTCCATTTTTCGATTAGATCTCAAAAGCATGATTCTAGCATATCCCACCCAATGCGCAAAACTTCTACGTTTATCCCAACAACTCGCCAAAGTATAAAACTTTTTGAGTGCAGCTTGTGCTTGAATCGCTGCATCATAGTATTGTCCTTGACGATAATGTATTTGACTCAAAAGTAAATGCGGCTCCCCTACAAATGGATTCAACTCAACAGTCTGTTGAAGCAATTCAATCTGTGTATCAATTTCCAAATCCGCTTCATCCATGGTGACTTTCCAATAGGCATCTCTGGCAATTTCCTCATTCTCCACAGTAATGACAGTCTCACAACTATCAAAGACACTTGGTACAACCTCCAAAAAGGGTTTAATAGCTTTACACACAGATGAGAACCAATAAAACCCAAGAGCCGGTCTTCCATTGCCCGGATAAAGCTTATTCCCACCTTCCTCATGTTGATGATGATCTCTCCATCCATTGGTATCCACCATTTGATCTAAATAATCTGCAATGGTCACCATTAGAATTTGAGCGGCTAGTTGCGGTGAGACCTCCACCTCATTTAGTCCACGATGTGCCACTGTAATATTTTCAACATCACATTTAGGAAAAGCCACTTGTCTACCAACAGCTTGAGAGAATTGACATAAATCTCCTCTGTGAATGGTTCCAAAATAGTAAACCAACTCCTCCGCCTCTTTTCCAATGAGAGATCTGAGTGATTCTCTGTCCTGTTCTTTATTAGAGTCAAATAAAAAGAATTGAAATAAATCACCGGAATAACCGGTATGAATCATTCCCGCTCTTTTGATATTCGTAGGTTGATTCCAAGCAGATAGAATTTGAAAAGTACCTTTTAAATGCTCAAAAAAGGTTGATCTGGCATGAGCGAATGCAGCAGTCGCTTCCATTTGTTGTAATTTTGATAGCATTTCTTCTCCTTGAGGATCGAGAAGATTGTGATTGTCCAATAACATGGCTTTGATTTTTTGTGGCATGACTGGAAATGGAATGGATGAATGGCATTCTCTGTTTGTAGAGTTGCAGATTGATTCATTTGTAGATTCAATTTCATTTTCGAGAATGACTTCTTGTTGAGTTTCAGTTTCAGTTGCAACAGAAGATGAAATGGAAAGCAGAGCCGCTAGAATTGAGATTATTGAGAACTTCATTGTAATATATGAATAGGCTACTAGATATAATAATAATACATATATTACATTCAAAAGATTTGCATTTATTCTCCTTCATTGACTGGCTGGGCAAACAGCTGCTTTTTCATTTTCATTACTTATCCAAAACCGGCAAAAAGGATTCTGTCGCTTTGATTGGCTCAGAAATACACCACGTGATTAATTGGCCTCTTTGACAATTGTCATTTAACGTTAAAGATATTTTTGAAAGGAAGGAATGAATGGATAGGAAAGAAAAATAAATGGCTGAGAATAGAGGAGAGAGGAACATGACTTGCCGTATTGACTTGGTGTAAAAAGATTCAACGGCTTTGAACTGTGTGCATCTTCTTGTGAATGATACTCTTGACACGTTGTCGTCATTGGAATGAAATTCAGAAAAAACAAACTACGAGTATTCCAGTATTCAAATGAGAAATATTCATTCAGAAGAGAAATGTTTTGTTCTGACTCCAATAAATAGCATATTAAAGACTTGGTGCTTTGTACAATACTACAAAATATTCTTTTACACTTTTCTTTGTACTCATATGTCGTTCTCTGTAATTTCAATTATAGTAGTATTAGCATTGCTTCTTTTTACTCCCTTTTCTCGAGTATTGGTAAAAGACATGGAAAACCATATTTCATTCATATCCCATCTTCATGCTTACACCACCACACTTTTTATAGCTTGGTGGTATCGTATTGATTTGATCCAGTAAATCCATTGGCCAACAATTCATTGACACAAGTAGTCACCATTTCTTCTACAGACTTAAACTTGATTCCAAGCTCTTTTTCAGCAGGAGTACAGTCAAACAACAATGGTTTATCCGCACTTGGACCCATGACAGTTGGTTGTAATTTCTCATCCACTTCAGTAGGTACATTCTTTACCAAGCTTAAAGCAGCATCACTTCCATTTTGTGTAAGGGCTTTCTTGACAAAAGAAGCAGTTTCTTGAAAATGAGGAGCTCCTCCAAACAATAAATAGCGTTTACCCCATCCAATGTCTTGAGTGATTGGTGTAATGTGTGCTTCGGCTACATCACGGACATCGACTACACATCGAACTCCATTTTGAATTTTGGAGTGTGTTCCGTCCATGTATTGGATGATTGCTGCGGACGATGTGTTGAGATGGGTTTGACCTTTTGTCATTCTGTGTGCGACGAGCGTAGCGAGGAGTAGCGAGCGGCAGCGAGCAATGAGGAGCGAAGCGACGAATGATGCGAGCGGAGCGAGGAGCAGTGAGTATTACGAACGAGCGTAGCGAGTGAGTAAATACAAGATTCATAATAACAAACAACAATACAACACACATATCATCAATTACTTACGGTCCCCAAATCAAGGAAGGATTCAAAACACATAATTTATATGGACACCCTTCTTCTTTACTCATCTCCCAAGCCTTTTGCTCCGCATACAATTTACTCAAGGAATAATAATTCTTTTTCTCTTCCAAAATATCAGCTGGAGAAAAGTCTGCATCAGTATATACATGATTGCCAGTAGCACTTGCATCCGCCTTTGTACCATAATCGACAATGACACAGGCTGAAGATGCCGTCAAGGTGACTCTTTGTACATTGTATTTTTTACATGCGTTCAATACCATTTCTGTTCCTTCTACTGCTGGATCAATGAGATTCTCTCTTGTTCCTCCTGCATTGAAAAATGGCTGATAATATGTAATGACATTGTGTAAGAATAGATAGATTCATTTAATTGAAAAAAGATTTATGCAATTGTATCTTTCTTGACACATAAATATGCAAAGACCATACTCATACTTCCAGAGTAGATAACTTACAGAAGCACAATGAATGACAGCATAACAACCTTCAATAGCTTTATCAAAAGAATTCTCAACAGAGAAATCACATCCGTCAAAGATTTTCAAATTGTCATCGGTGGCTCCATCGAGATTTTTGAGAAAGAGAGCCTTTTCCATTTTACGGGTAGTTGCGTGGACAGTGTAGCCTTGATCAATGAGCATCTTGGTGACCCATGATGCTAGGAAGCCTGATGCTCCAGTGACACAAATTGGTTGAGTGATGCTAATGGTCATTTCTGTTTCTATTTCTATTTAGGTTCAATAGAAGCTTCGTCTATGGTGTTCAATTGCGAGCAATGAAAGAAAAATGGCGAGACAGAAGAATGAGAAGATACACTCACAACGTCTGTCTGTCTGTGCGGATCGAATACTTCCCAACCTTGAAGGGGAAGTTTGATACTTGGATGACAGACAGACAAGTCCCATCTTTGCCATCATTTTTTGCATAGGAATTGATTGCGTATGTGAATGTAACAATGACAGAGCATTTACATTTTCATTGTCAAGTCAGTCTTCATAAAGCATAAATAATACATTTGACCTTGATTATTCCTTTGGTATTGAATGCGCAGTACTCAGTTCAGTAGGATACCAGAAGTAGATAGTAAGTATGATGTTCATTTAAGGTTCTTTTTAGGATAAAAATTCTTTGGAAGCTCTTCGTCTCTACTTCATACATAACTAGCATATTGCCTTTCTCTTACTTTCTTCATCTAAAACTTTTACACAAGCTTTGATAGCATTTGGTTGAGTAGCTTGCTGAGCCTTCGATAGTCAAACGAAGTACTAGCATATTGCCTTTCTCTTACTTTACCATCAAGAAATAAGTGCGAAGTATGTATGCAAGTCTAGATTCCTTTGTATTTTTAAAAAATAAATTTGAATGTCTGTGATTTGTCTAAATGATTACTTATGCTTTGATACTTTCTTCCTCCTCTTCTTCCTCTGGCATTATTGTACATTTGACAAACAAAGCATATCCTCCTCCTCTACTGACTACTAACTGAAAAAGAATATCTTCTCTCCTCTCACTCTCGCTGTCTAATACTTTTTTACAAGCTTTGATATTCGAAGGTTGGTTAGTCTCTCCTGCGGGAGTTACACCACTACCGCGACCGCGGCTAGTAGGATCATATCCATCACCGAGAAAACACTTGAATACAAGAAAGATACAATCTGAAAAACTTCCATATCCTTCTTCATTTTTTTCATTGATTGTCTTTTCAAACTTTGGCTGTGCATCTTGATTCAGACTGTAATCTATACTATCGTAAAAATCTATCAATTCTTCTTTTGTGATATTTGGGATAGCTGAAATGACTTCGTCATCACGATGGATCCATGAACGTCCATTAAGATCCGATTTGAATGGAATATGAAGCACTTGTAGATTAGTATCTGACATGCCCTCCTTCTTATCTGCGTTGACTTTTCATAAAGTCAAAAATGAATTACACAGCGAACCTAGTGGAATGAAAGGAAGTTGAAGTTGTCGTGCTGTGTTTTGTTGAAAGGAAGGTTGTGGTTGAAAATGTGAGGAGACATCGGCCCAAAATGAGGCCTTTTATTTCACGGTTATGACTAAATTCGGTCATCCCATTGCTATCCCTTAGTTGGCATGGGGGCACACGGATAGTCGGGTTGGGCACCAAAAATTGTTAGGTTGCCGTCTCCATAGTAAAAATCATATACTTTCTATATTTCTCATTAGAATATTATTATATGATATGTAAAGATTGTAAACTTTGAATATGATGTTCCAATTTCATTTTCTTCATGAAATATGAAAACGTTACAATGACCCTATTTTCAAAAATATCCTCAAAAGTCACATTTCAAGTGAATTACTTGTACTTTGTATTTCTTGATGAATATGAATATCTACAAAGTAATATTTGAGGATATCATCATTTATATATTAAAGTAGATGTCCATTGTGTTTGTTGTTCGTTTTTGACCATTATTCTTCATTCCTACATTCATGAACATGCTGAATGATCCAAAACAGATCCCCCTACCCCTTTTTTGCCATAAAACAATCAAAACGACCAGTATTGCTAGATCTAAAGCCTTAACATAAATCTCAAGTGTATATTTTTTGTGGGTGACAATGGATTTGAAAATCAGGTCGGTTTTGAATAAGATATTGCACCTCTCATTTTGGCATGGTCAAGCGATGGGTACGGGACTGTACAAAAGTTGATTGTTGTGTCATCATGTATTTTACATATTCCAAACCACCTTTGAACTCCACGGTATTTCCATAAGTTGCTGTTGTATGTTTTCTTCTTGTGTTTTAAATTTGATGCAATTTGGATGTGAATTGCAGAAGATATAATGGAGACAGTTTCACATTTGAAAAAAGTTCGTTAACCCGACTGCTCAACGGATTTTCGTGGTTCAGATTGCTCAAGGCTGTATCTCAAGAAGTATACGTACTATTGAACTCGTTTCAAGATGGTATTATGAAAATTGGTGTATACAAGACATTGATGTACTTGTTTTAGTCTAGTTTAGTGTTTTTTCAAGATTTATGGTGCACCGAAACATTGGAGTAAACCCGGCTATAGTCGGGCTGCGAACTAAGGGATACTGAATGTGAGAACAACGAACAGCAAATTGCCAAAGAAGAAGTGTGGAAAAGCTACTTATTACTTAACAAGTTAAAGTTTGAGTAATAGTAAGGTACGTTGGATGATGATCAATATTATCGACGTTTCAAATCAACACAAATCTTTCTTGAAAAATGACTTTTTAGTCATTGCGCGCGAAATCCGTTGGATAAGCAAAACTGTGTATGAAGGAATTAAATCAAGTGCTACTAGAAATAAAAAGCACTTCACGAACAAATAAAATTGCAGAGCAGAGATTCATTCGTTGCATTTCTTCAGAAATCTATAAAAACTATTTGCTACACAATAGCATCATGTTCTTTGAGGAAAAACCTATAGTTCTCAAGATCCATTTTGGTGCCGACAAAAAGGGATACAGATGGATTGACCGTAGTAAAAGATCTAGAAATCAACTGCTCCAGAAATGTTATACAGAGCAGGAATGGAAGGAATTCTGTGATAATGTAGATTCTTCATTGAATCCAGAAAAAGAAGAACCTGAGATTGTGGATAACGAACCTGATTTTATAAGGACGGAAACAGCATACTCTTCTCAAGGGATATGTAGCAGAATAGGGAAGTGTCTTTATTGGACTGGCTTATTTCTTACATGCGTTGGTTGTTGTGTGTTGTTAGCACGGGCGTGTTGTAATGCTACTGAAAAGTATGGTGGGGCAAATAATAATGTCGTCCAACCTCCTCAAGTTAGAGCATGCATAAACATGTTGAAAAAAGAAAGCGAGAAGAAAGGCAACATTTTGCTTGAATTAGTTGCAAGCGGTGATGCTGAGAGCGGTGCATATCCGACATATATAAAGTGCACCATTAAAGATCATTTACATAGCATTGCATCGGTGTGATATTTTTGAAGATTATTATATAACTCTATTTCAATTAGTGAATTACTCATACCAATCTTACATAATCATCTTCCTTCTCTTTTATCTATCAATCGTGTTTTTATTTATAGTACATTTGATATACAAAACATATCCTCCACCCTCAATTTTTTCATCGATAACCAGTTGGAAAAATACATCTTTTCTCCTATTACTCTCGCTGTCTAATACTTTCATACAAGCTTTTATATTCATAGGTTAATGGATCTAAAATTACCGCCGCACCTAGTAGGATCACATCCACCAAGAAAACACATGAATACAAGAAAGATATATGTTAAACAACTTGCACATCCTTCTTTATTCTCTTCGCTGCTTGTCATTTCAAACTTTGGTTGTGCATCTTGACTATAATCAATTTCATTCTTCTTTCTTGGAATAGCTGATACTTGGTAATCTTCATTTCGATCTATCCACGAACGTTATTAAGATCCGTATTTAATGGAATATAAACAACTTTAATTAATTAATTATCTTGCATGATGTTGTATTTGAGTAGCTTTTCATAAACGATCCTTTTCGAATGAAAGACGAAGGTCTGAAAATGTGAGGAAAACAGTTCCAAAAAGAGGCCTTTTATTTCGCGCGCCGAAAAGCAGAAGCGTTATGTACCCATTCGTCATTGTATGAGGAGTGTGAAAAGAGGAACAAACCAAGCAAATAACAAACAAGAAAGCAAGGAAAATAAGAAGTATGCAATTTTGAAAAGCTGATCTCGAAATTTGATGGGTTTTGAGTCAATACTAGTACAATTGGATGATGATTAACATTTTCGAAAATGCTCAATACGAATACAAATCCCCTCAGAAAAATGACATTCTTGCCAATGTGCGCGCGAATTTTGCAATAGAAAACCATGGATGAACAAAAACAGTATGAAGAATAGGAAACAAGCTCTCTGGAAATAAAAGCTCTTCACGAACAAAACGTAAGAACCTTCACGATCAAAAAGATATTAATAGAGAAAAGATAGTTCGCCTTATGTTTCATTTCTTCATAAATCTATAAAAGACTCTAACGAAAACTACTTCAACCAACATGGTCGAAGAAAAGCCTGTTGTTCTCAAGATCCTATTAGGCTGTAGTTCGAAAGGATACAGATGGATTGACCGCACCAAAAGATCAAGCAACCCATACCTGCAGAAATATTATGCGGATCATGAATGGAAGGAATTCTGCGATAATGTAGATTCTTCGTTGAATCTAGTTGAAGAGACTGAGCCTGTAGAAGAAATAGGCGAGTGGGAAGAGTCAAGTCCAGGGATCACATGCATGTGTCTCTACTGGGCTTTCCTAATTCTTTCATGCGGAATAGGATTTTGTGTAATGGGGTGTCTTGCTTTATGCGCTGCTACCGAACATTCAGGAGGAGATAATACAATTATCCAACCTGTTCAGATGAAAGCATGCATGAAACTACTAAATGAAGAAAGCAAGAAAAAGGGCAACATTTTGCTTCAGATGGAGAAGACTTCAGGAACGATTGCAGCTAGCCGTGATGCTGAGAGCGGTGCATACGTGCAACATATAAAGTGCACCATCAAAGAGGATAAGTTTATTGATGATGTGCTGTAAGTGTGGATATACGAGAAAGTGATTGGAATTTTATCAATAACAGTTTAATTTCAAAGTACATTGTCATTGGGCTTTCCTTTCATCTTAGCAATGTCTTTCTCGTCCTATTCTTTTCGTAGCATTGCATTTACAGTGTTGAGATTCATTTACTTTGGAATATTAATTGTTTTTAGTTTAGTATGTAGTATACTTGAATTTTTATAAATGGAATGGCTTTAGAAATAGCGAACCTTAATGTGAAAACGAAATAAAGCAAAAAGAAGCTTCTTCATATGGCGCGCTATGACAAAATTCTAGAGCAAAGTATAATTGAGAAAGCAAGGAGGAAATGGAGTGTGAAGCAAGCACTTTTCAACTTAGTTCAAGGTTCGAGTCATCAGCAGTGCTTTTATGTTTGCCAATTTTTGATGAAATTTTGAAAAATGACATTCTTAGCCATGTGCGCTCAAATTTTGCAAAGAGAGAAAAGCCGTTGGATGAATGAAACTGTATGAAGAATAGGAAACAAGGTCTCTGGAAATAAAAGCTCTTCACGAACAAAACGTAAGGACCTTCACGAGCAAAAATGTAGAGCCCTTGCTTCCCATTTTTTTATATCTAAGAAATAAAACTGTTCAGAGAAACAACTTCAATATGTTCGAAGAAAAGCCTGTTGTTCTCAAGATCCTATTCAGAACTGATAAAAACGGAAGCAGCTGGATTGACCGTAGCAAAATCAGCAATCCACATATCCAAAAACTTTTCACGCAAGAGGAATGGAAAAAATTCTGCGATAATGTAGATTTTTCTTTGAATCCGCATGAAGAGCCAGAACTCAAGAGGGCGACAAAGAAAGAAAATAGGAAAGATGCATTGAAAAGGTTGTGCACTTGTCTCATGTGGACCTCATTAATGTGTTCAGGAATTGGCTGCTGCTTGGTATTATGCGTTGCTGGCGATAATGCAGGCAGAGCAGATAAGCATGTAGTCCAACCTGCCCAGATTAGAGCATGTATGAATGTACTCGATAAAGAGAGCAAGAAAAAGAGCAACGTTTTGTTACAGTTGGTGATTGATGGTACAATTATCGGTGGTGGATACATTCAACATATAAAGTGCACTATCATGGATAGTGTTAAAGTTGTGGAGAATTTCAATGATGATGTTTAAAATTTGAAGTTTTCGAAAAGATCATAACTTTATAAATTAATTCCCATTAAGAAATCTACTCTCAATTGATTCAATTTAAAAGTCAATGAGAACATTGTACTCGGGGTTCAGTCATTTGATCTCTTCCTCAGCGCTCTCTTTGTCTTTTTTATACTGTGGTATTCTCCTTTTTTAATGTACATTTGACATATAAAACATATCCCCCGCCCTCTATTGTTCCATCGATAACTAGTTGAAACAATAAGGTCTCTCTCCTCTTACTCTCGCTGTCTAACTCTTTCATACAAGCTTTTATATTCATAGGTTGATTAATCTCTGCAGGAGTTCCACTACCGCCGCCGCAGCTAGGATCACACCCACCACCTAGAAAACACATGAATACAAGAAAGATACAAGCTAAACAACTTGCACATCCTTCTTTATTCTCTTCGCTGATTGTCTTTTCAAACTTTGGCTGTGCATCTTGATTCAGACTGTAATCTATTCGATCGTAGAAATTCATCCATTCTTCTTTTGTAATATTTGGAATAGCTGATAAGTACTCTTCATTACGATCTATCCACGAACGTCCATTAAGATCCGTTTTGAATGGAATATGAATCACTTGTAGGGTAGTATCCGACATGCTTTCTCTAGAACCTGAATGACTTTTCATAACCTTTTATATGAATCACATAAATAGCGAACCTTTTCCGTGTACAATATTGAAAGGAAGGTGCGGAGATTATGAAAGGAAGGTCTGGAATTGTGAGAAACACGTCGACTTTTTTATTTCGCGCGCTATGACTAAATTCTTCGGAATAATGAGAGTTGTGTCATCATTGTGTGAGAACGAAAAGCAGAAGCGTTACTCGTCATCAGCGGTAGAGCACAGAACAGGTAGCATCTAACAAAATAAATATATAGGTTGAACTCCTCTGCTATTCATATCTCCATTAGAACTACTGTATTTTGCCATGAAAAACTCTACTCGCATAGCCAGTCTACTAGGGACGTGGACTGGAACAACCCATCTCAAGACCTCCATAGGTGACTACGAACTCATGGCATATTTCGTGATCCACTTCATGCCCGATCCTAGTCGGAATAATCAATGTACACTAGAAGATTGCAACGAATATGAAAATAAAATTTGTCAACTCTCGAGACATTCTCAAGTCAAGGAAAACAAGATTTGCATGAATCTCAGTGAAACAGGATCAGATGATGTCAGCACTTGGAGTGATTTATCAGCATTCATGTATTTCGGTGCCAAAATTGATGTCGGCTTTCCATTCAATAAACATCGAGCGGAAGACACCGGATCTTGGATCGGTCCTCTCAATATTATTCTTGCGCAGGATACTCCACATATACAAGGACCTATACTCGATCGATACCTCACTCGATATGTCAATACACCTTTGACACCATATCTTCGCATGCCTGACAATTCTACACTTATTAATGAAAAAGACTTTGATAATATGGCAGGAGCAACTGCTGTGAATAATACACAGCATAGTCAATATACAAGAGATGACACTGATCCTTATCAAAAATATGAACATACATGTGAACATGGAAATGTGGAACCTCTCTTGCCCCTATTTGAATTCAATTTTGTAGATAATGATCAAGGGGAAGAAATGATTGAAGTGAAATTGGATTATAAACTCATGACTATGCCTCGTAAAAAAGATTACATGTATGGTATATATCCAAAGATTAAGGATCGTGTCAATCGTGCTGATCTTGGTTTTCATATTAGTGGACCATATTGTTACGGCGATGATCCGAATAGAGGGTGGAGTTTTGATATGAATTTTGATTCCAAGGAACCGAAACAAATGTTGAATTTGGTACATGCTTGTGTAGAAGGGCTACCTTGCGTTCCTTCTGCAGCGGAGCTATATGATGCTAGTAGCAGTGGTAGTGGCGAACATATGAATCCAGTGCCTGATGATGCAACGACTGTCGACTTTGCTCAGCCCTTGTTGTTCATGTTTATTTGGAGTTTGATGGGGATTGCTTTGATATTCATGTATCGTTCCAATCGTAAACTCAAGAGAAGACTGCAAGACCAGGAGCACGGTTATGACCAAACTGAGTCACATCAGCCTCTATTGAGCGACAATGAAGTAGGGGAAACTGATGCAACTTATATTGCAATGAATAATGATGCCGATATCATTTTACAAGGTCTAGAGATGGAAGAAGACAACATGAGTACTGTAGAGACGAACTCCCAGGAAGAGATTGAAATTAATGAGGAAAATGTTTGGCCAGAAGAAACAGATGAAGAAACTCAAAATCTTGTCGTAAGTGAGAGTCAAGATGTATAGACAGATAATTTGAATAAGTAATGATTTATTCTTAATAGCAGTTGTTAAGATACATGCAGAATGGTGACAGAAATGGTTAAAAGTCAGCTGCTGTAATTATTGTGTATCTAGCTTACTTACATCTCGTCTTCGATCGCATTCGCAAGGCACTGCTATACCCCTCGCTCTTTTTCGGATTAACCAATACAAAACAGAATTTGGTCAGGCCTACAGAGACTTTGTTTTTCAAACTCAGAATTAAAATAGGAATTACTGAAGTCAATTTACGGAGAAACGGAAGTATATCATTACAATGTCGTAAGGAAAGCTTAACATTTGGAATGAATAGAGAAGTGGGAATGGGAAAATCGGAAGGAAGCCGGAAGGGAAAAGTCGGAAGGAAGAGAAGGTGACAATTTACGCAAGATGTTCCGCTCGTGTCAAAGTAAAGTAAGAGCTACAAATTAGGCCATGGCCATACAAGATGAAAAATAGAAGTAAGAGAATAGGAACTGTTTCTGATATAACAAACATTTATAGATCATGAGGAGGATTGTAAAGAGTATGGATGAGTTTCGATCTTCTTTATTCAGATTGTATCAATAATGGGGATGTTCTTTCTTCCGATTTTGTATCCATATATTCTTTCCTCAGAAACTACCGGAGAAACTTGGATATCGAATGTCTAAACAAAAACCTATCCGAAAGAAAGCAGGAAAAATCAGAACGAATTGACAAAAACATGACAGCCTGGATAAAACGTGAATGAGGGCCTGCATCTCACGTCAACAAAGAAGATGCCATAAATTTTTTTACTCTCAAAGAAACCGAAATATAAAAATGAATTCTTTCACGGCCTCCTTCTTCGAAAGACATGAATCTGACAAATATCCAGAGATACCCTCAAGTAGCCTCAATTCAGGAGTTCAACAAGAGGCTTCTTTCCCTGTGAAGCTTATGCAAATCTTGCAACTAATCGATGCAAAAGAACCTGAACTTGCCCATATCATATCATGGCAAACTAATGGAACTACTTTCCGTATCCACGATAAGAATCTATTCGAGAAGCTAGTCAAGCAACGTGGCTTCTTTAACCAAAAGAGTTACTCCTCGTTCCGTCGCCAACTAAACTTGTGGGGTTTCAAGAAGATCGGCAAGCGTAGCAAGGAGAGTTGCGGCGTCTATGGTCATCCTCTTTTCCTTCGTGAGAATCCACGTCTCTGTAGTGCAATTAGTCGTTGTGGAAGCTCTTCAAAGTTGGATAAGGAAGTCAAGGCTTTGATGGAACAAGAGAATGCCTCAAAGATCATCAATTCGTCAATTCATTCAAGTACTGTAACTCCTTCTGCTTATGAAAGCAATTTTGATGTTACTGCTGTTACCGAGTCCACTATGTCTATAAGTACAGATAATCAGGCATCTTTAAAGCAAGAAGAGTATCAGTTCTATGGTAACTTGAGAAGACCTAGAGAAACTTATTCATTCAAACCACGGGAAGAAGAAGAAGTTTGTAGTAGCGCTTACTACAACTCTACCACGTGCCATAATGATGAAAATGATGCTTGTATGCTTCAAGAGCTTGAATGCTTCGACTCTCCTATGCAATCGAGTCACAATTCCAGCTTCGATCTTTTCAATACACAGATGGCAGAAGAGTTTGACGAGGATGCTTTTTGTGAGATTGAACCTCTTCAGCTTGATGAAGAACTTACACCTTTACCTTCGCATTGTGGGAAGTATTTAAGTGATGCTTTAGGGAATTAATATAAGTTATATAAAATATTGTGATAGATGCATATACTATTTCATGTTTGCTTCACATAATCACACAAAAGAATCTATAGAGTTTTATTCCTGTAAATTAAAAGAAATAAAACCTTTACATCTGCATGTGATTGAAAAGCATAATAGTACAAATAAAAATATACATTGGATCACAATCATGATCCGAGCTCTTCGATACCACTAATACTCGTATAATGCTCAGTCATCTTCTTCGTTCTGACCGGCTACTGCTCATTGCATCTCGTTTTCATGTAAGATCTCGTTTGATTACCACATTCCATAATCATATATATCCTTAGCAGAGGCACATCCTGTTCGGATTTCAGTAAACCAGAACTTATTGAGGACTTCTGGTATAGAACAAGAGAAATAGAAAACACTCTTTGCAAAAAAGGTTTTCTTGAAAGAAATAGGTACAGTACGGTAGGTAGTACTACTCGCGATCTGGAAGGCCATACAATTCTTCCAGGAGGAAGCCGGAATGTAAAAGTCGGAAGAAGAAAGTGAAGGAGGGAATTTACACAAGATTGCGAATTGTTGTCAGATTTATTAAGCAAGACATACCTATATACCACACTTTAAACATGAAAGAAAGCAAAGAAGGAAAAAGTTGATAAGGATGAAATAATTATGGTACTGAGTAACTGATGAATATGATCTGGAATTATTTATCACTTATAAATAATCAATGAGCTTCTTCCGAAGCGTAGTCTGTTTTATTCTGTCAGATTTTCCTCAGATCTTTTAGAATTGTCAAGTTCCGGAAGAATTCCTGTAGATGAAAGAAAACAAATCGCAAAGATGACAAAAGAAAGGTGAGAAGCGGGAAATAATTCACATCAGTGACAAAAATATGACAAAGCCTTCCGGAAGGCGAAGCCCGAAAAGTATTGGCCTGCACATCACTTCACCTTTAAGTATCACCACATAGACAGAGAACATAATTTTCATTCTAAAGATTTGACACCCTATTAAAAATGAATTCTTTCACGGCCCCTTTCTTCCAGAGACACGAGTCTAATACGAAGCAAAAAGCCTCTACAGAGAGACCACCAATCCATGCTAGTAGCCAAATCTCAGGAGCTCAATATTCAAACAAAGAGGCCTTCCCGGTGAAACTTATGCACATCTTGCAATTGATTGATACAAACGAACCTGAACTCGCTCATATCATATCATGGCAACCTCATGGAACTCCGCATTCATGATAAGAAGCTCTTTGAGAAGCTAGTCAAGCAACGTGGCTTCTTCAATCAAAAGAGCTATTCTTCTTTCCGTCGCCAACTGAACTTGTGGGGTTTCAAGAAGATTGGTAAGCGTAGCAAGGAAAGCTGTGGCGTCTATGGACATCCAATGTTTCTACGCGAAAGTCCTCGACTGTGCAATGCAATTTCTCGCTGCGGAGGCTCTTCAAAGTTACTAGACAATGAAATCAAGGCTTTGATGGAACAAGAGAATGCCTCAAAGATCCTCAATTCTTCTTCGACTCATTCAAGTACTGTAACTCCTTCTACTTATGATAAGTTTGATATTACTGCTGTAACAGAGTCGACTTTATCTATCAGTACAGACAATCAGGCATCTTCAAAGCAAGAAGAATACCACTTCTATGGTAACTTGAGAAGACCTAGAGAAACTTATTCATTCAAACCACCATTCGAGGAAGAAGTTTGTAGTAGCACTTACTATGAGCCTACTCAGAGCTATGAAAAAGATACCATGCTTGAAGAGCTTGAATGCTTCGATTTCGAAGATAGTTACGAAGAGTATAGACCAAAACCTACTCAATCAAGTTTTTCTAGTTCAGATTTCTTTCAAAGTCATCATGTAGTAGAAGATATAGAAGAGGATGCGTATTGTGAGATAGAACCACTTCAGCTTGATGAGGAAATTTCGCCTTTGCCTTCGAATATTAACTTTGGGAAGTATCTTCGTGAGGCTCTAGAGAATTAGTCAATTGTTTCATATATTTATAACAATCTATTTTTTATTCACAGTATATGCATTATTTATGTAAGAATGGTTTGAAGTATTCAGATTATCAAAAAGCTTTTAGCGCTATCGCTTGCTTTCAGGATATCTTAAAGAAATGACAATGATTCCAAAAGAAGAAATGATAAACAACAAAGTGCTGGTTTATTTATGAAAATTGAATAGACTACAGTATGCTTGTTATTGATTCACGCCTTCCTATTAAAATCATTCTTTCAAAGAGAAGGCTAACATATATTCCTATCTCTTCCGTCTAATACAGTCTAATCGTCCTTGGAATGATAGCTAAATTATTGTGGGAAGTCGTGTGAGAAGGCTAAGAATGTACCAAGCACAATCTGTTCGCTACCTGGCCTATGAGAACGGGTGGTTCAGTAATGACCACTTTGGAACAACAGCTTTCTCTCTATGTATTTTGCATGATTTCATAATATTATCTTTTCAACATAATTTTGTTCTTACATACATCAGCACTTCGCACATTGAGACAATGAATAGTTTTAGATCATCTTTCTCCAATAAACACGATCACATGATGGCTTCACCAGAACATTTTGCCAAGAAGAAGAGGTCTCCTGCTGCTAGTAGGAATCAGGAATCTTTCCCGGTGAAACTTATGCACATCTTGCAATTAATCGATACAAAAGAACCTGAACTCGCTCATATCATATCATGGCAACCCAATGGAACTATGTTCCGTATTCATGATAAGAAGCTTTTCGAGAAGCTAGTCAAGCAACGTGGCTTCTTTAACCAAAAGAGTTACTCCTCGTTCCGTCGCCAATTGAACTTGTGGGGTTTCAAGAAGATTGGCAAGAGATGTGCTGAACACTGCGGTGTATATGGACATCCAATGTTTCTTAGAGATAATCCTCGTCTATCAGCAGCAATGAATAGAAAGCACTGTGAGCTTTTCAAGAGTAAACAAAGCACTGAATTCGATGATGACATAATCTCTTCAGAAGTTGAGGATGCTTCTACATCATCGTTCTATTTCCAAGATTCTTTGAGAGCAGTCACAGAATCTACAAAATCTATTGACACAGTCGATCATCAAAGGCGAGGTGAGGAGAGGAAATACTTTTATTACAATAACATTCGAAAGAATCCAATGATAGAACCTATGCAACTCGATGAAAAGTTTATTCCATTGCCATCCAAATATGGTGTATTATTATTAGAAGCACTAGAAAGTTCATGAAAAAATTACATAGCAAAGTTTTTAAAATTACCCTTCAGTAATAAAGTGCAAACATATTTTTTCTATGCTTAGTAAGCGATCATCGGTTTTCTTCGTTCTCAGTTCTCACACCTATTAGTCGGTCGATGCAAGGGTTCCCTCCCTGATTTCCATAAAGAAGGGAACCAAAACGGGATGTCAATTTAAAAGATGAATGAATCATTATCAGAAAAGTTGACAAAACGTTACAACCACATCAGAACCCAAATGAGGAACATCCAAATTTTTCCGCGTTTCTTCCTCTAAAACATGATTGTCCGAAATCAAATTTGTCTCCCTGCTCGGATCATCTCTTTCTAGAGACTTTTAAGTGACACGTAAGCGACACATGAGCGGAATACCTACATAGGAACTCAAACGTTCGACTTCTTTTTAAAAGCTTTATCAAGCCTGCACAAATACATAGAACAAAACAGGTTAAGCCTATATGAACACCTTGACATCTGACCTTTTCCCTAAGAGATTCACAACTATATGTTTTATCAATTTTATTGTTTCCCTGTCAACTCTTCAGAAAAGAACGAAGATCTTGCAATCCCACTCACAGTAATAGAATTGTATTCTCATAGACATTTTCATACCGAATATTTTTCTATCTTTCTGAAGAAACAGAATAATGACATTTCATTCGCTTCGACTCGACTCCGAAATATGTTTAAAGGAAGGGATACATTTGTCCTAAATGATCAGAGAACCGGGTGGTTCTCGAATCCATTGGAGAAACTTTCTATGTCAGTGCATCTGTGGTCTGCATCATCGACATTTGTGGACTCATAAAAAGTAATTCCGCATTTTTGCATCTCTCATAAATACTGAAAGGAACAACTAGAACATCATGAGTACTTTTGCTGGCCCTAAATCATATCCTTACCCCGAACTGCAACCTCGTCAAAGGGCTGTGACTGTAACTGACAACTCTATGGAAATAGAGAAAGCTACCACGCAAGAGACTCCTAAGATTGAGCTTCAGAACAACACAAACAGTGATGGCAAGGAATCTTTTCCTGTCAAGCTTATGCACATCTTGCAATTGATTGACACAAAAGAACCTGAACTCGCTCATATCATATCGTGGCAACCTAATGGAACTACGTTCCGTATCCATGATAAGAAGCTATTCGAGAAGCTAGTCAAGCAACGTGGCTTCTTTAACCAAAAGAGTTACTCCTCGTTCCGTCGCCAATTGAACTTGTGGGGTTTCAAGAAGATTGGTAAAAGATGTGCTGCTGACTGTGGCGTCTATGGTCATCCTCTATTCCTCAAAGAGAATCCAAGCCTATGCCATACAATTGCTCGTTCTGGATCTTCAAAAACGACGAAACAAGTTACAACGATCAAGACAAATACTTCATGTGCTGTAAGTGCTGCAAGTACATCAAATGATGATGCTGTTTCTTTCATAGACTCTACTAGATCTTCTATCGCTACTGAAGACGATAGCATGCAAAAAGAGTACCAATTCTATGGTCAGGTGAGGAAATTCACTTTGCCAGCTTTTCAAAGTATTGAGGAAGATAAAGTCAAGATTCAGCAAACAATGCCAACTGTTGGCATAAGTGAACAAGGACATGATACGTTCATGAGTGATCTAGACTGCTTTGATATTGGAGATTGTTTTGATTTCGATGAGGAGGAAGGATCATCTCTGAATTTCTTTGCCAATGTATAAAAGGAACCTTTCCCTTTCATTGAATGAAAATGCATTCATAGGATAGAAAGCTCTAGACGTAAATATATCACACCATGCATTAGAAAAATGGAAGAATCTATTATATGTTTCATAAATTAAATGCATATCTATTAGTTATATATTTATGTGATACTATAGTATGTTTACTTATATACATATGATTTGAAATTTAAACAAACAAAAAGAGACCGGAGGAGACTCAAAACAGTCTACAAGAACGGACGAAATTCATAGTCTAAGTGTAATTCATAAATAATTCCCGCTATCCAAAGTGGTTCTGATTCCATCCTTCAAAACATGTTCCTCTTCACCGTATAAATTCAAGAATCTCGACTCTTGACACTTGGAAAGAATCCGAACAGCAAGAACTGGTGGAATGTAATGCAGGCTTTACTTCAAGAGATCTTGAAGCGACATCATATAACTCCGCCCGAAATTTGATGGATTCACAATGGATTCGGATACTTTTTCCTTGCTTCGTTCGTTATTCCTTATCTCCCGAATGAATTCTTATTCGGGAGAGGAATGAAAAAGTGCAGACCTTAAAGAGATGCATTGTAAAACTCCGAAAAAGTTTTCATTTCCTTCCCTTCCAAATTCAAATGAGAACTAATTCGGGATTACGGAGGACAGAGCATGACAAAGCAACTTGATCATGTCTCGAAAGCTGTGTACTTGCACTCTATCATGATGGGTTATGCTTCTTCCTTCAGCTGAAGAATACATTTCTAAGTACGTACGTTGATATCTGTACATTCTCGGTCAAAATTTAAATACCACTGAAATAGCTGTCTGTTGCAAAACAAGGATAAATTTCCAAAGTGTGACTCAAAAGCGCACCCTCATTCATTTGCCAACAGTACTTGACACAAGGTATGTTTGCAACATACTGAAGTCCATCAGCAGTACTTCAAGAAACGCTGAAGAGTTCTATTTCTGTCCTCTCCTTATCTTATGGACCGCAATCAATTCAGCAGAGTCCTTTCGTCCATGTCACTCGGTAACTCTAACCACGTAGACGACTCCCCTAGAATTTCCATTCAAACCGATCCTGAATCTCAAGCGACACCCGGCCGCTCTAATAAATCTCCAATCAACAGTAGCCATCCAGTCACTTCTAAAAAAACAATGAAGAAAGAAATTAGACCACTCTCACCGGATGATTCCAGTCTCTCCTCTCTCCGCTTGCAAAATAATTTGCGTCTGACTGAAGCTGAACGAAGCATTCTCAAGTGTCGTAAAGATTTTCGTAATTTATTGAACAAGTGTAGAATTGAAAGTCTCATTTATAGACAATGGCTTGATATTGTACAAATCATTAACTTTGTAGTAGTGATTGCTGCTGGTGTCCTTTCGCTACTAGGTGGCGGACTCATGATTTCCAAAGATGATGAATTTGATACAGATCGTGTAGTTTCGGATAAGAGTGCGGGTGTGATGGCTGTGATTGGTGGTACTCTCATTCTAGCGCACAAGTTATTGAAAATTGATGAACATTGCAGTAATGTCAAGCATGCAAACAAGTCCTATGCTAACTTGCATTCTCAGTATGAATCCCAGTTTTGTGACAATGAACCAAAAATGAAGGCTACAGTGGAAGAATTGCAAATCAAGTATGCCCATGCGAAACGAAGTGAAGTGACGGTATGGTTTGAAGGAATGTTTCGTGAAAAGGCATTGGCGCAAATCAAGAAGGAGGCAAAGGAAGAGTCCAAGTTGAATAGAGAATTGTTGGATTTGCAGCAAGAAGCGGGTAAAAAGATGAGGCTTCAGGAAGAACTTCAAATGGAAAAGTTGGAATATGATGACTTGAGTGATAGATTGTCTTATCCAAGTAACATGATGCCATAAGGATGAAAAATGGGGGAATGGAAGTGAGTAGTACTTCGTAGTGGTTAGGGATGAGAGGCGAGTGCGTGTTGTAGCAACATTCAAACATGCGCTGGTTTTTAACATGGATATTATCATGCCTCCATTACGAATAGTAAAGGTAGGGGACCTACTACACAAATAGAAACAAAAAATCAGAAAGAAGAAATCAAAACAAAAGAAGAAAGAAAATCAATGAACATTACATGAATAGGTAGATATGACGTGGATACTAGTCTTATCTTGTCGCCTGTACATTCTAATTACTTAATGAAATATATCTAGTTATTCGTTTGAATGAAATAGTGCATGTGTTCAAGAAGGAACTTTACTGTTTTGGTCAAAGCGCTGAAAACCGTCTTAGTTTCTCAGGAGAAGAGGGTGTGAAAATAATGGCTCTCTCTGAAAAAGCTACTTGTATTGTATTGACTACTGATGAGACACAAGTAAAATGTAAAGGTCAAGGGTCATTAACTGGATCAGCAGGCCGAACAACAAGAAGGTTGCTAAACTTACTACTGGCCAGTATCACTTTTGCGCTCTTCTAGAAGATTCAACAGCAAAATGTTTCGGAGATAACTCTCCTCACGGCCAACTTGGAAATGGTTTGAAAACTTACATTTACGATAATGCAGTATCAGTTCTGCTTGATGCAAATACTCCTCTTTTTTGGGATCACAGACATCAATGCAGGATCTACTTCTACTTGTCTTGTTGCCAATGGAACTCCAATGTGCTTCGGTAGTAACTCTAACTATCAATTGGGTATCAAAACTGAATTAACTGTCAGTCTTCCTGATAAAGAAGTTGTCTCTGTGAATATTGGATTTTATACAGGTCATGCAGTCTATTCTGATAATTCTGTCTATTCCTGGGGAACTACTTGGTACCCTTGGAGATGGATCATCTCCTTATAACATTAAAATTTGTGATGAAGATGAAGAGGCTGCAGTATTGATGGCTTTAGATTTCAATTAGTCTGCTGTATATTGCTTTGGATATTCTCCGGAATTGGTGTTGTTTCTATAATCATTAAATTTAGTTTTGTTATATAAAAATGAATACGTATAATGGAGATCCATTTTGGATTGAAATCCAAATTCGAAATTTCAAACCAACAGCGAGCTCTCACCTCAACGGAAAGTTTCACTGTCAATGAACTAAATACCTCTAAATAGTTTCACTCTTCTCATTCTGATGTCTAAATAGGCTCTTTATGTGTAAAACGCATCTCATTGGTCGAAACCAAGTACGTACACTTTTGGTATCCAAAAATATTTGCATTTGCAGCCAGCCATTCAACATTCCAAAAGTACAAAAGCAAATAGCGATTATCAGTCATCAGGAGTATTATTTCCTAGCTTTAGCCTGGCTTATCAAATTCATTTCAAGAAAAGCTTCTTGGAACTTCCTTCATTTTTTTTTCGTTGACTTTATTTTTATAAAAAGAAAGTCAACGAAATAAGAGATTCTCTTATCAATTAATTTCTATTCAAGGCAACTAGTCATTAACGGTCAAGAAGCAAAGAACCAGTCTTCTTCTTATTCATTCTCTTTCTCATTCAATTCAAATTAAAGGAAAGAGAAAGAATGACTTCCTTACGAACTCCAACCAACAACGATGACAACAGCAATACCAACATAACCAATAACGATGAATACTTGACACCTATCCGCGACAATGAAAACTCTTCTTCCTCGTCTCAAGCATCGGCTCGACCAACATCCCACAAACGTCACCTCGAAAGAATTCAACAAGACTGTGCCAAGGGTAAACCAACCATTCATCGCGTCTACGGACTCCAACATGACGATGATGAATCTACATCCTACACTACCGCAGCGGGTGATCCTGAATCATGGATGAAACGTCATCATCACGCTTTGAAAAAATCCATTCAACAAAAGTCTTGTTTGGACTTTTTACAGTGTTTGTTGCCCATGGTATCTTGGCTCAAAGTCTATCAGTGGAAAGATCATTTGATTACCGATATTATTGCTGGTTTGACGGTAGGTGTTATGATTATACCTCAGAGTATGAGTTATGCTAAATTGGCTGGTTTGCCTGTTGAATTTGGGCTTTATTCGAGCTTGGTACCGATTTATGCCTATGCCTTTTTTGGATCTTCACGTCAATTGGCAGTAGGGCCTGTAGCACTTGTTTCCTTGATTTTGAATAATGGACTTACATTGTTAATGAGGAATAATGGAATGGAACGACCAGATGAAGGGAGTGAAGGGTATGAACAATTGTACGATGAATACATGGCCACCTATTCCAAATTGGCCATTCAAACTTCTTTCCTCGTGGGATGCATGTATATCCTCATGGGAGTACTCAAATTGGGCTTTATTACAATTTTTCTATCACATGCTGTCATTTCAGGATTCACCTCCGCAGCAGCGATTTTGATTGGTTTGTCGCAAATTAAATATGTTTTGGGGTATGATATCCCATCCGATAAAAGTTTGCACAAGATTTTATACAATATTTTTCGTAATATTGGGAATTTCAATTACAAAACATTTCTTTTGGGTATGAGTTGTTTAGGGACTCTTTTGGGCATGAAATTTTTGGCGAAAAAGTATGATACTCATCCTGTTTGGAAATGGTCCAGAGCTGCGGCTCCTTTGGTAGTTACCGTTGCGACTATCTTGTTGGCACTTGGAATTGACTTTGAAGCGGAAGGCATCAAGACTATTCAAGATATTCCAAGTGGTTTTCCGAAATTTACCGGTGGACTTGCGGTCGATATTCAAAATTTTGGAGATTTGGCTATTCTTGTCATTAGTATTGTCGTCGTGGGATTTATGGAGTCCATTGCCATTGCCAAACAATTGGCATCCAAACATAATTATGAAATTGATAGTTCCAAAGAATTGATTGGTCTTGGTATGGCGAATCTATCCGCAGGACTTTTTGGAGGATATCCAATCACTGGAAGTTTCTCAAGATCGGCTGTGAATAATGAGGCTGGTGCAAAGTCTGGTATTAGTTCCATTGTTACTGCGACTCTTGTCGCATTGGTGTTATTGTTCATGACTCCCGTATTTGAGTTGTTGGTAAGTGTGTTTTGGTGAATATAGAGGTTATGGCGTGCAATTGTTGAGTATTAACTCACCTTCCTTTCCTCTACTCTACTCTAGTCACTTCCAACCTTGGCATCCATTGTCATTTCGGGAGTTATTTCTTTGGTAGACTATGAAGAAGCAATTTACCTATGGAGAGTACACAAATTCGACTTTGGTGTATGGAACTTTGCGTTTTTGGGAACTCTATTTCTTGGAGTAGAATTGGGTCTGCTTATTTCTGTAGGTCTATCGCTATTTTTAGTAATTTTCGAAAGTGCCTATCCGCATACGGCTATTCTAGGTCGTTTGCCAGGTACCACCGAATATCGCAACATTAAGAACTACCGTCAAGCAGAACGATACGATGGAGTTGTAGTGGTTCGTGTGGATGCACCAATTTACTTTGCCAATACACAGAGTGTACGTGAAAAGGTACAAAAGTATGTCAATAAGGAAATTGCTAGTTTGGAATATCGTAAAAAGCCAGATCCGACTATACATTTTGTTATTATCGAATTGAGTGCATGTTCCCATGTGGATACGTCGGCATTGCACATTCTGAAGGATATGATCAAGATTTACAAACATCGTGATATCCAACTATGCTTTTCGAATCCAAATGGGACTGTGATGGAAAGATTTGTGCAGAGTGGATTGGTGACACAATTGGGAGAACAGTATATATTTGTGTCTACACATGATGCTATGGATTCTTGTTTGGCAGCAATGCATACCGACGAGGTGAATAAATGGAGCCAGCATCAACAAGAAGAAGAAGTAATTACCAAGTCGGCTGCCAATGTAGTCAAGGTTGGAAGTGAGAGAGAAATCTTCCCATTGTTGAGTATGGAAATGAGTCAACATGATCTTGGAATTAGTCTTGGATTGGGTTTGGAGCAAGCTTCGCCTAAGAATAACGCCGGGGTCGGTTTAGTGCTTGAGGACGAGGAGTCTGGACTCAATGGCCATGCAAAGAGCAATTAAATACATTAGTAATAACTAAGAAAATAAAAGTTTTGAGTTACGTAGTCTACATGTTCCTGTAGTGTAGTATTTATCTTCCATAGTTACTTTTCGAACAAGTCATTTTACATTTAAGATCATACCTCCCAGGAAAGAATTCTCGCAAACAAAGTTGGTAGTAAGATGAAACCTTTTATTGCTAGGATCGCGTTCATCTAACCAGAAGCAAATGTCGAAATGATTATAGTCTGCGTTGCATTCAACAAAGCTATTCTCTTTGGATAGCAACATACATTCTGCGTCTTTTCTACAAGATGAGCATCTCTTCATCTTTTTATTCAGAACTACACCAATATAGGACCCGATCGAATCAGATAATTCTGTTTCTTGATCATCCCATATAGACTTTTTATTGTACGTAAGGTTCATAATTTCTTTAGGTTGAAATTCCCAAGACATGACCAACGTTTCTGAACTCTTTTTCGTTAGAAAGCTAAGATTGATTCTCCAAGTTCTAGTGTCTTCGACATTGGTAGATAGCAAATAGCGCTTTGGATAATATTCATAGCATGATGGATGATACGTAGCTTCATCTGTCTGATCTCCCAGAGTATTACTAGACAACAAAGGAATACGCGTGGCTTTGATCTGAGCCCCATCAAAATAAATACATCCAATATCATCATCTGAAATCGGTCTAATCCCATTCCATATGTTTTGCCCATCACAGTAAATGTCAAACATGGCTAGAATTGGAATAGACTTGTATTCATCTCCAAGTGTGATGTATCTTATTTCTTTCCCATATGCCAATGGGTTTGGCTGAGAAGGAGCTCCAACTTCTCTATTATGTAAAAATACCTCAATACCTTTGCTCATATTCTTTGCGATATCCTCTAAAAAACTTTCTACGTCGTCATCCAATGGTAGGTCATCACCTGAATGGGCTTGAATGCAGAAGTTTTCCGTGAAAATGTTTCCCCGTGGGATCCAAATTTCCCATGCTCTTGAACACGTATGAAGCCAGTGTTTTTATCTTCTGTCTATTTCTTTCTTGGAAAATTTACGAAAGCAGTTGGAGGTACGTTGAAGAATACATACTTCCTTTACTGTGAGGTACTTCAAGAAATCCCCTAGTTGAGATTCTAAGATATCATGAACGGTTGTATTTGAATCTATGTGGTTCATGTTATCTCTTGCGATCGGAAGAAGTGTAAAAAATAGAAATTATGAGAGGATGGAGAGGAGTGTGCTTCTCGTCTTCTTTCGAAATGCTATATTTGGACTTGGAACGCTCATTTTTGGACTGAACGAAAATCGTGGACTAATCCAAGATCATGGAAGGCTTTCAACTCCCATCGTGGATACTCTCTGTAGAGAAACTATCTCCCATCCAAAATCATTCCACCTAGCAAATCATTCTCAAACGAAAAGTCAGCCGTTACATGAAACTTTTTATTGCTAGGATCCCGTTCATCTAACCAGAAGCAAATATCAAAACGATTACGATCAAGGTTGCATTCAATCAACTTATTCCTTTTCGTTACAGCCATAATTTTGGTCCCTTTCTTTGGCTCCCAATAGAATCCAGAACATCGCTTCAGCTTCTCATCCAGTAGAACTTTATCGAGGCTATACCATTGAGATTCTTCACTTTCTACCCCACCACAACCAGCAATATGTTCCGCAAACATTTCGTGTTGATCATCCCACGTAGTTTTATTCTCAATATCTTTTAAAACTTGCTGTGGTTCAATATCCACCGAAAGCACGAGTGTTTCTCGACTCTTTGGTGTTAAGAAACTAACATTTAATGTATAAGTCCTTGTATCATTCACATCAGTCGACAATAAATACTTGTTGACTCGAAAGCCATGACTAAAGGCATGATAAGTCGCTTCATCTGTCTCATCTCCCAAGGAATTACTTGAAAATGGTTCAATAATTGTAGCATCAATATAATTCTCATCATCATCATCATCTCCTGGATAACAGATGTTTCCCAAGTCACTGGCTAAAATTGGTTTCACTCCATTCCATACATGTTTACCATTGCAGTAAATGTCAAACATGGCTACAAAAGGTACAGACGAGTACTCATTACCTAATGTAATATAATGCACATCTTTTCCAAATTCAAATAGATTCGGCTGTTTCGGAGCTCCTGTTTCTCTGTTATGTAAAAACAATTCTAGGCCTCCGCTCATATTTATAGCAATATCACGTAATTGACGTTTCATCTCCTCATCCAAAGGAAGATCATCGGCTGATACTAATGAATGAGATGGAGGTGACCATGCTCTAGAACAAGTCGTAAGCCAAGAATGATATCTTCGTTCAAGTTCAATTTTGGACCATTTGAGAAAGGAATGAGATTTAGAAATGTGACGAAGGATGCAGATTTCTTTGACTGTGAGATACTTTAGAAAATCTCCCTGTAGAGATTCTAATATATCATGAATGGTAATGTTGGTAGAGATCATGCTTGGATGATTTGATTGATGTAAGTGATGCATTCAACGCATAAAATATTTCATATCTGAAAGAACATTTTGATACGATCGATGAGAAGCCTGTTTATATCCCGAGTTGATAGGGATATTTATTAAATAGCTAGCCATATTGGATTGACTACGTACGTATCTTCACTTCTACAAAAAAAGGAAGGAACTCAAGAAAATCAGAAAAATGACATTTGCATTCCCATTTTTAACTAAAATAGGTAAAAACGCATGACGCGTCTAAGTTTGACCGAAGCTTGATTGAAGGTGCAAACGCAAGTTGAACAAAAAAAAGAACGCAAAACACCATATTTTCCATTCTCTTGGGACCCAAGAGAGAATTTGAATCAAATTTTTATTTTCAAGACAAAGATTGAAAACATTCACATTGAACAAAAACATCAAGCCATCCCACCCTGAGACATTACAACTTGCATCATGCCTGGTTACTACAACTACACTGACTATGCTACCATCGACGAAGATGCATACGTTGCATCTAACGGACCCTTCAACAAAATGAAGGGAGGTGTCGCGACACCATTCCCTCAAAAGCTGCACAAAATACTCGATGAAGGAATACATTCTGATATCATATCGTGGGCACCTCATGGCAGATGCTTCCTCATTCATCAACCAAAGCTATTTGTTGAAATCGTACTGCCAAACTTCTTCCATTCTACCAAGAAGACCTCCTTTACAAGACAACTGAACTTGTATGGATTCGTTCGATTGCTATCGAAAGGACCTGATAAAGGAGGGTACTATCATGAGAAGTTTCTCCGTAGTAAAAGCAAGCTATGTAAATTGATCAAGAGGATGCCATTGAAAGGATCTGAGCATTCTTTGCATGTAGATTCTGAGCAAGAGCCGAAGTTCTATAGCATGCCGTACCTTCCCAAACTTAGTTATAAGAACTCTGAGCAAGAGTCGAATTTCCAAAGCCTATCGTACCTTCCAGAGATTACTTTTACTACTTCTTGTGATAATACATCTGAAGCATCCTCAGCTTCTTCTCCTTCTACTTTTCGTAGGAGCAATGCGAAGACGAGTGACGAGATTACACCCTTGTATCTTGACCAGTTGAGATCAAACTATGAAGAAGCGCAATCTTCATTTGCTAAAAAGAAGGTCACCAGCATAAGTAAGAAAAGCAACGTCACAGCAGCAGTGCAAGAAAACACTCCTGATCTTCTTCGTCTCTATCACTCGCTATGCAATCAACAAAAGAAGAGAAAAATTGACGACGGTGTAATCTTTCGCCGTCTACCTTTATCTATTATCTATGAGAGGATTATGATTCAAGACGACTACAACAGGTCCCTTGATAAATCCACTTTGAGAAAAAGATCACCGAGGATGGTAACATCGATGAAATCAACTATTACGAGGAGAAACAAAGAGCCTAGTTCAATGAGTGGTTTTGACTCCAAAACAAAATTTTTCATCTCTCAATTCTTCTAGATCTAATTTATAATTATATAACAAGTGTGGCTGTACAAGCACGTATTTTTTTTCGTCTGATTTTCTTATTAGTATATAACTATTCTAATCAATATAGAGAATTTGTTGACTGGATCAGCCAGTTAGTTTGTTTCATTGGCTGAACTTGCTCCAAGAACTTCCAACTTTTAAAGGAGCTTTGTTCCAGATGACTCGCCACTGGTTCTTCAGGTGAAAGAAGCATTCCAGATGACGCGCGATCTGTTCTTCAGGTGAAAGAAGCATTCCGGTTGACTCGTTCTTCAACTACGACGCACAAGTTGAGGATTTGTTTTGTCGAACGTCAAAGGATTCGATACGAAAAGTCAGAAAGACATGCTAAAAAGACAAACTATTGCCATCTGTTTTTCTTCCCAGCCGCAAAAATAGGGTTTGGCAGCTGCCGCTTCAAACGCGTTAAGATGAGTTCGATCGAATTTACTTCAAGTTTGTTTGAACAATGTGAGTTATAAAAATCAAGTTATGAAATGTCATGAATGCTGATGTTGGTACTCATGCTTTGGTGAACTGATTTATTTGATACTATTGATGCATTCCAACGAACGAATGCAAATATTTTTATCTTGCAAAGAACATTTGATACGATCGGTGAGAAGCCTTAATGGTTTTCCCGAATTGAAAGGGATAACTATTTTGCATGTATTAGCTACCAAATGATCTACTCGTTCCAGTTAAATGATATAGAAATCAAAGCTCGTAGAATTACGATATGAATACCTATTATGAATGATAAATTCTGGACTACATGGCGATGGAGTTTGTATACTTTTGCATTCTTAGTTGGAAAGTGGCAGGATTTGCTACAATCGATCCCATGAGGAATGAAATAGATGCAGATGTGACAATGTATATGAAAAGTGAGGCTTATGGTAGAAGACGAATCAATAAAACAGTGTGTTATGCCAAGAGATGCAAAAAGAGTCGAGTCTATCTCTCGCTTTATTTTCAATATCCACTTCTGAGTTCTCGTTTTTTGAAGGTATTCTATTCATCATTATTACTCCTCTGTTGAATAAGCATAATCAAAAAAATCTTCTTCACATTGAACAGCTTGCAAGAATCTCTTCTTGACTTTTATCTTTTCGTCTTCATCAATCAAAGTTCCTTCCTTATCCAACAATCCCCTCAAGTATTCAATAACACTTGCAAAATATTCACCTGAATGTAAATCTACCCATTCATAGCATTCAAAGTTATCATCTTTACGTACAGTCTTGGACAATACTCTTTCTCCCCACGATAGATAGCTCCATTCACTAATATTTCGAGAAGAGCAGCATTAGATCGTACATGTCTGTAGCATAGCTCTAAGAAAATCTATACCTGAATAAACTTACCAAACGACAATAACGGCAAGCATCTCTGCCAGAGTACCATTCTCAACCACGTCTCTCATCAATCCTACAAAAGCCTTGGTACAATCTGCATCCGGTACATGATCATTCTTCTCCCATCCCAACTTCTTGAGAGATCGTTCGAAATAAGTATTCTCTTTACCAGTAATCAATGCTAGAAACTGACATCCTTCAATACGATCACTAAGACAACGAGCCTTGGCGATGATGCTTGATAATAGACAGACGAATGCATCGAGGAATCTATGATCTTGAATGAGATATTTGGATAAGACTTCCTTTGAGATTGTAGATTCTGCCAACTTGTCTGTGAACTTATGATGAGTGACTCGAGTCCATTGCTCGCCTGCTGCTTCTCTCAAAGTATCTGTGTATCTCATGTCTATGTGTAGATGAATTTTCTATGATTGAATAAGAGAAATAGAGGTGTACTTTTGTATCTTCGGATCGTTGTTTCCATTTGCGTGAGGCTGTGATCTGTGATGTGTTGGAAGTTGGAAGCAAAGAAATGGCCTAAGATATGTTTTGATCAATCTCTGCTCACATTTCTAAATTTCGGCAAAAAACGATTGGAACGAGATTTTTCACGATGCATGCAGCGTTTGTTTTCTTTTGAATACTGCAATGTAGAGAATTTTATATAAATAAA
Organism: Chaetoceros tenuissimus; assembly: GCA_021927905.1. NCBI lineage: Eukaryota > Bacillariophyta > Thalassiosirophyceae > Chaetocerotales > Chaetocerotaceae > Chaetoceros > Chaetoceros tenuissimus. The sequence goes on along the minus strand of BLLK01000047.1, from coordinate 4,346,435 downwards.
TATTCAAAGTATACAAAATAATTAGTTTTCATTTTTATTTCTGTTTGAATAACACTTACACAGCAGTGCATATGTTCAAGTCTTTTTCCTCATATCCAAGAGTCTATTTACAATCCAACAATCCACCTTTCATTTCCAAAGTTCCTTACTTATCTTCCTTTGGAGCTCTAGTCATCATATCTTTGACATACTTGTTCAATGCTCCATCGATTCTTGCACCAGGGTCATAACGCTTGTTAACATCACCAGAATTCATCTCACAAACCTCATGATTGACATCGCGATGCTCTGCTTCATCTGCTCTGACTGCCTTCATAAGATCAAGAACAGTTCTATTATAAAAATAAAGTAGAAATGGTACGAGTGAAGAAGTTAGCAATGAAAGGATTCGTCCACATAAGATGCTTCCCAAATCATCTGCAAAACTGTCAATGTACTCACCCATTCTCTCCAAGATGCCAATAACTAATACCAATCTTTGGTGCCTTTGCAGTCTGCCACATTCCAAGATCACTTCCTTGTTCTGCATTCTCAATCGCTCCAATAATCTTGGTATAAGTAGAAACAGCTTCTTCTTCTACATATCCAACGAAGCGATGACAAAACTTTGGTGAAATAATGTAAGCCAATACAAAACCAGTTGCAAACCCAGCTTGACCGAGTACTACCACTGCACGAAAGAAAATACCAGGATCACGCATAGTAATGAATGTAAGTAGATGCATTCTTTCATTCGTTGCTTCTTCCAAAAACATGTTGATGAGTCCTCCATCACGTTCCATGTTACGCAAACTCTGAAAGTGACGAATCACTGCAGCAGCCATACCAGGCTAAAGGAGTAAGATGAGACCCAATTCTTTCATATACAATCATTCACCTAGAACAAAAGAAAGAGACATGGAACTTACCACTGCTGCAATCGTCTCCAAGAAAATGACTCTAGTCAAAATTTTCGAGGTGGTAATCTGACCACGATTCCATCCACTAGCATTATCAAAACAAAATCTCACAACTTTGACAGCCGCAAGTGCTATTTTATCAGAAGTAGTAGTCGGTTCAATATGAGTCTGTTTGACATTTTCCAAATCCTCCGGTCTCCACTGATGATGATTCAAATCGTAATAATACTCTGCTGCACAGGTTCCTGCTCCCAGACTTGATTTTTCTTTTCCCTGTAGGGTATCATCGATCGCTTTGAGGAGTCTATCGATGGGTACACCCTGTGCTGCATTTCCCACGTAGAATAATTCGGATATTTCCAAAATTTCGGATTCACGGAATGCATCTTTGTGTTTTCTGAGTAAATGTTTGAGTTCTTCTGAATCAATCTTTCCATCGTGGTTGGCATCGACAGCCTAGTAGAAAGAGATGGGATTAGAGATTGCGATAGAGGGAGATAAGTGAATTATATACATTTACAATTCTTACCTCAAATTCTGATCTCAATAATTGTTCCAACTCCGGAGATAGTTTCTTGAAACCAATTTGTTCTTTGGTTTCATTTTGATCCAAAGATGCAGAAGCAGTAGTAGACAAGTATCTTTTGAGGAATGCATCCTCATTGTTGACAGTACTAGGAATAAATGGAGTCAAGGTTGAATGCACATGTCTGTTTGCAACAGAGGAATAGAAATGAAGAGAAGAAGAAGAAGATACTTCTTGACGAGAAGATACAGAAGCTAGACGAGATGCATCGGCAGTAGCAGCTAGGGTACCTTTGAGATTTGAATTCCTTGTACCAAAGGAAAGAGCTCTACGACTCGCTTGATGGAAGCAGTGTCTACTCAGCATCTTGTTAAGAAAGAATAATGAAAGATATGTTAAATATTTCAGCTAGGTCCTTTTAGAGTGAAAGCTGAGTGGAAAGATTCTTTGTTCGCTGGACCGATCCATGTATGTACTTCAAGCTTGTGTCAGATTGAGCTTCCCTTCTTTACAAGACTTGATTGATGCTCGTCAATGTCTTTGATGCAATGAACTGGAAATGGATGAGATTGCTACTTATAAAAGTTCCTCCAGAAGTTAAAAGATATACATAATGATTTGGATGTAACTTGAAATAGAGCAAGTTGAAACGGAAACATATAATCTTAAATTTCACATGAAATGCGTTCCTATTTACACCAATGACCTTGAATGATACTTGTCAATGGTATCTATTTTAGCTACATTTCAAAAGTTCCGCGGAACTTTTTAGTACCACGTGTTCTGGAGGATGAAGATCTCATCTTTCCCACACCGTTCATTGAAGATTCTCTGTTTGTGTTGATTGATTCCTTCACATCTTCCTTTCCTGTCAGGCTTTATACATCTATAAAGCTTTCAGCTTACCTATCAAACATCTATACGAGCTACGACTGATAATATTTTAAAATATATATCTCTAAAAAGGCCTTTCTTTCATCTCCTAAAACATTCATCAAAATGGATCCCAGCATCGATGAACTATCAACCGCTCTTTCGGCTCACTTCCTTCTCACTTCCAAAGAGTCATCGATCCTTTCCTCTCCCAAACAAATGGCATCGCAATCTATAATCAGAGAATCCATTTGTAATCTCCCCTTTGCAGATCATAGCATCGTACAAGACTTGTCTAAATCTATCGCACAACTTCACAAAAATCCCGATATTCATTTAGACATTGAATATAATAAAAAGGAATGTCAAATCACTGAAAAGAGATTGGCAAGAGCTCGTGAAGCCTGTAGTAATGCTCAAGATAATTGCTGTCTATCAGCTGATGAATTACTCTCTTTGCAAAAGGAACAAGTGACCTTACGACAAACTCTATTGCCAATGGCTACTCTAGAAGAAGAAGAAGAGACACCTGCTTTGGGGTTTTCTTTGAATACAGATTTGGCACCGTTGGAAGAAGGGCAAACTCTACAAGAAGAACATATGGAAATTAATGAAGAGAATTTGTTAATGCTTCAAGGTGAACTTGGTGATCTGAATACAGTGGAAGAAGGACAACCACTTGATGAAGAACAAATGGCTGTGGATACGGATGTAGCACAAGATCCTGCACTGATGCAACGATCCAGGACTTTGAGTCAAGATTTTCGAGATTTGAAAGCAAAACTTTATACTGCTAAAATTCGAGCTAGAATGAATCGGAACAATGATGGTGTGTTGGGTGTACAGGGTGATGATGATATGACCAATAGTGTTCTTGCTTCTTCTAGATCCAACTCAATTCGGAAAATGAGTTTTGATTCTAATATTTTTGAATTTGCAGAGGAAGGAGAAGAAAAGGAAATGGATATTACAGATATTAGGTAAGCGACGAACGAAGTGAGGGATAGCATATTCTACAACACTTACTCACTAACCCACAAAATCACTTCTCTACGTTATAGTTATGTGAGAAAACCCAATTTAGCAAAAATTATTGAAAATTACGATCGTCTCGATCCAAAGAAACGTAAAAAATATACTCTACGACAAGTACTCCTATCTCGGAGATTTCATCTATACAAACATCGTTTTGCAAATGCGCAATACAACAAGACTCTTTTGTATCCTACCCTCGTACAACCCAAAGAACTCTATAAAGAAGTTACCATGATTTGTGGAGAATGTAGTGATGAAGATAAAACAGAAAAACGAAGGAGTAGACCCAAGGGACATCGATTTATCATTACTGCTGATACTCAATTTGGGATTCTCATGGATGGATTTGCAATGAAGAATCCTAGTTGGTCACAGGAAATTGAGATTTCAAGAAGATGCGTGGAGCAAATTAATAATATGGAAGGGGATGAACGTCCTTTGTTTGTCTGTGTTTGTGGTGATTTGGTAGATACAGAATCGTCTTTTTCTGGTGCTATTGCAAGTTGGAAAAAGGTAATGAATGGTGAGTCATTTAGATTGAAATGTAGAATGTTGCATGTGCATAACTAACAACTTTCATGTAAATAGGCTGGGAAAGAAATCTTGTCTTTGATCAACAAGCTGCAGATTTTAAACGTGTTTGGGCAAACTTGGATCATGATATCGCCTTGATTTGTCTTTGTGGAAATCACGATGTTGGAAATAGACCAACCAAGGAATCTATCAAACACTGGACAAGTAAATTTGGGGACGATTATCTTTCATTTTGGGTCAATGGTACATTCAACATTTGCCTCAATAATTGTTTATTTTCCAATCCATCTGGAGCGCAAGATTTGTATGAAGAAGAGTTGGCATGGATGGAAGATCGTCTCAAGTACGCAAGAGCTAATGATGCAACGCATATTTTCATTTACGGGCACTTTCCATGGTTCTTAAAGCATGAAGAGGAGAAAGACGATGAACTTACAACTTACAGTGCAGCTCCCATAGGTTGGGGTCCAGACGGAAGTAAATTCGAAGATGGATATTTTACCATTCCTTACAAGCAAAGAAAGGTTGCCATGGAACTGTTTCGTAAATATGATGTAACAGCATGTTTCTCAGGTCATTTCCATCAAAATGTTGTGACTCAAACATCGTGGGGCATGCCAATGATTGTCACTGGACCTCTGAGTATGAACCTCAAGAGTGAAATCTCTCATGAGTTATCAAATGGTGAAACAATTGGATTGGGTATGCGCATCGTAGACGTTGGAGATCGAGGAGAGTTCAAGCATAAATGGGTGCTTTTGGATAACGAAGAAGAACTGCATTATAGTGCTATTCAGCGCATTGAAAAATCTATAGGGTCTGATCTCAGTTCCATTGCAGAAACTACAAGGAAAACAATGCTAGGTGACGACATTGCAGAATATATCAAGAGTGCAAAATTATCTCCAACCAACCTCAACGAAGAAGAGAAAGCTGCGGATGATGATCTTTCTGTAGATGGAAGTGTTGATATTGAAGATGAAGACGATCTTTCCATAGACAGTACTGAAATTCAACAAATGACATTTCAACAAAAGCGCGTTCTTCAACACTCCTTCTCCTATTTGTCCAACGATGACGATGATGACATAGAAATGTACTCAGAAGATTTCTTAGCATAATAAAATAGGATAAATCTTAAATTAAACTTTATATTTTTTGTTCAGAAATAGTTGCTAAATGCTAAATGAATGTTTGAAATGCAGTATTTTTAATGGCCCAGTGAAAGATCTAACAGGTTTTAATCTCTTCAAGATAACGTCATCATTACATCATTTTCCACGTCTGCTGTCTTCAAAATGATATTTTTGTAATAAATAATATGTAATGACTCAACTCAAAACTCAATGCACGAGAACATAAGAAATATTCATTCTCCATCCTCCATTCTTCATGAAGTTGCATAAACGTCATATTTATGTTCACACTTTAGTATTGTGATTAATTACACTTTCATAGTTCATACGACCAATTTGAAATACTCATTTAGAGCTATATTGAATATGTCAATCACAACAAATAGTAAGCACTATGGTCTCATCGTAGGTGGACAGATTCTACGCTGCTCTACCGCCATTTTATCCTTCTTTGGTTCCACTACAATTACTATCATGATATTAAAATCAAAGAAAGGATTGAAGTCGCCCTATAGCCGCATCATATTTGGGCTAAGTATAGCCGATATGATGCAGTCATTCGGAATTTTCATTAGTCCATGGACAAGTCCCAGAAATGAATCTGAATTTGCTTTGTGGTCCATAGGTACAAAGTCTACTTGTGAAGCGACTGGTTTCTTCTTGAGCGTAGGAGCAGGTGTAGTTCCCTTTTATATATTTTTCCTGACGTTTTACTTTCTGCGAAAAGTAAAATGTAAAGTTCAACCGAAAGAATTTCGACTTCAAGAACAGATGCTTCATATTTTTATTTGGCTGTATAATATTGTCTGTTCCATCATTCCAACGATCAAAGGTAAGCAAGTGAATACTTTTATTATTATTTAAGGTCATTAGTTTTATAAACTCATCATGGTATTACATTTTGATTGTTTATTTCAGGCAAAATAAGTCCTACAAGATATGGTTCTCTTTGTGTAATTAATACAGAAGAAGATTTACGAAAGTCCCTCATCTCTCTCTTCTTCTATGCTACTTCTGGTGTTTGTTTCATTGGTATCCTGGTGACGCTCTCTATGCTGACATGCTATGTCTACAATGAAGAAAAGAAACTTGTCCATATTCGCAGTGAACGACCTACAAGAGAGATCAACAATAACGACTCTGCGAGTGAAATTGAACAAGATGTCCTTGGAGCCGAGAATACTAGTAACGAAAGAAATACCTCTTCCAATACACAAGAAGATAGCAACCCTAGCTCGAACTCATCCATTGCAATGTCATCCTTGAAGCAGTCTTCATTGTATGTATTTACATTTCTCTTGACATACTTGCCACTGTTGGCTCAATTATTCACAAATGGAAACAAAGAATCAGCTGATAAGATTTGGGTCTTTTGGCTCATCTCTGCTACATGGCCCTTGGCTGGTTTTCTCAACATTTTGATTTATACTCGTCCAAAGGTTTTGAAATTCAAAGAGCTTCATCCACAAATGTCATGGTTGTCTAGATTTTCAAAAGTAGTTTTGTCAGGAGGCGAAATTCCTGCGGAAGCAATGAGTAGTCGACATATTCGTAGACCAGAAAGCAAGAATAATGCAAGAGTATACAAAGAAGTAGTACATCCCAACAAAGCAGGAAATCAGAATGGGAGTCCAAATGACCAATCTAATATATCTTATCCAATCAACATTTGCATGGACCATCAAGGATCATCCTCAGAAGTAGTAAGTTCTGTCCAATGTTATGATCTTGGCAGTCATGAAGATGTAAGCGAAGACAACATTCTTTACAATCGCGAATCCAATTGGTCTTATGTAGAAGGTGGCAGTGAGTTGGAAATATTTGGGGCGATGCAGGAAGAAGAAGAAGATGATGACGAAATATCAGAACAAGAATCTGCTTCTTGAAATGAGCCGATGCAGGATGTATTGCGGGATGACTTATGGAATGATATTCTCGCAATAGTAATAATTGAAGATCAATAAATACCATGGTTGGCATATACATAATATAGCTCTACTCATCATAGCCGAACTTGTCCCCTTGCAATATGCTTTCTCGGCACAAGACAATTCCAATTTGATTTTTATTATTCGAAACGTTTGAAACCGTTATTCATCAGTATCGTTTTTGTCTGTGCTGACGCACATGCTTCAAGAGAAGGTAGTGATTCGATCTCAAGAAGTGACATTTCGATCGTATCAAAAAAGTTCCTTCTTTCTGAATATCGGATAATATGTACGTAGATAGTCGGTATAGTAAAATTTGCATCAATTTCATTGGCTGAGAGTTAGGGAAGCTATTGACATCTTGTAGAAGCACTTATCATGCAGACGCAATAGCTTGTCCTGCACGGTATTCCCCTTTTCGGATGTGATGATGTGATAGTGATAGTGAGCACCTTGACATTTTCATCTCGTGATAGATACAAACAATTTTTCTTTCAAGCTAAGCCTCTACATCTACTATACAATTAAACAATGGACTTTTCAGAACTGCGTCAAATGGGAGAAGAATTGATTGCAATGGGCAGTCAAGAGGTCAACAATCGTCATGACGAGCAGCAACAGGACCCTTCTAGTTCCTCCGTTGCTATCACTGATGTGTCAAATGAAACAAAGAATGAAACAAATCAAACAAATGATGCCTTTCATAACTACTCCTCCTTAACATTTCCATCTTCCTATAGAAATGTCGAGCCGTCCATCGCTTCTACTTCTTATTCAAGTGCAATCGATGATCCTCTCGCATCTGCAGCTTCGCATCCCAGCACGAGTCAACATACGTACTTTAATGCTTCTGAATTGTTAGGCATCAACAGTCTCTATAAAAATAATTTGGGTCTACAGTTTCCTGGAGAATTTACTTCTCCGCCTGTTATGGAAGACATTGCAGAAGGAGATGAAGGAGCCATGGAGAAACTTGTGGATGAGCCTGTACTTCATTTTCATCAAGATAGCCGAGAGACTAGTACAAGCAGTGTCATGAAAGATAGTGAAGTTTCACAATTGCTAAGTCAACAACTTGATTGCTGGAATTTTAATGGTGGCAGCAAGCATGATTCAAGTGACTGGAACATGAATTTAAATGGAGAACAGTTCGATACTCTTCCAGATTCTTCGTTTCAACCGACTGTCAACATGTTGAAACAGGTGGATCAACGAGAGAATTTTGATACTTCTTCTCTTTACTTTTCGACATATGGAAGTGATTATGCTCCTTCCATTGATAATTTGGATACACAGCAATTCTTTCCCAATCCGCAACAGCCACTTGTTAGTATTACTAGTTCTAGTGCAGCTACCTCTTCTGCGGTGAATTCTTCTTCCAATAGTAATACAAAAGTTTCTACAGAAAAACGGTTTCAGCCGACCAAACATCGGGTTGCGAGAAAGGAACTTCGGACTTTGCCTGCCAAATTGGAAAAGGCAAAAAAGAAGAAACAACAAAAGGAACAACAACAAAAGCAACTCATGTTGCAAAATCAGTCTACTAGTACTACTACAACTAGTAATGTGCTTCAAATGCCCAACCTGCCATCGAATACCATGTCCTCTTTTAATAATACATTTACATGTCCTACATCCGCCTCGGCCTCTAGTGCGAATTCGTATAGTGCACAATCTAACTCACAGCAATCACTCCCCAAACAAAGTCATAGTTCTTCACCTCGACTGAAAAATCAGAGTCCTATGGAACAAGAACTCCTTCAACCATCAGACATGACGGAAACGACAAGATTAATTTTTACGGCATTTGCACAAACCAAATTCGTATATTATGATTCTGCAGATGATAAACGTGCCAAACGATCATCAGTACCAGATGGATTCGTAGGATTTGCATGTAAACACTGTGAAGGGAAATCAAAATGTGCAGCTGATTTAAATAATTCTTCCAAGAAAAAACCTAAATTTGCAAGGTGTGGACGATACTTTCCTTCCAATATTAAAACATTTGCAGATCGATCCAAAACTTTGAATGCGTTGGTGAAGCATTTGATTAAGTGTCCTTCTGTGCCTTTGGAAACGAGGAATAATTTGATTTTGTTTGAACAGAGTCATGACGAAGAAACGAAAATGAAACGATTGTTGAATGCTTCTTATACGCAAAAGGATATTTTTAAAACAATGTGGAATCGGTTGCATCCTGGTGCTGAAGATTGAGTAGTTTAGGAATAGTAATGGAGGGGGTAGTGAAATTTAAACATTAGATAATTCATTATTTTATAGATTATGAAGGAGTGTCAAGTGCTAGTCGAAAACATCTGAGACATACCTTAAAAAATGAAATTGAAATTCTATTTTCGACGACTTGCCATCTGTCATTGAGGCCATTTCCAAATGTCTTTCTCCAGCAGCCATTCATTTTTTTGAAGGAGAATTGCGAAGCTTTTTTCTATTTCCACACACACTCACTGTGCAAAATCTATTCTATTTACATTTTCCATATTATCATATCTCATTCACTTTTACCACCATGTAAAGAAAAAAAGGCCACTACTATCATCTTTCAGATTCAAAGAAGACGAGGACCACGTGGAAGTTTGAATTGTTCTCAGTTTTTCCTCGCTCGTCTACTAATGATATCTTGTTTCGCTCAAAAAGTGCAGAACCGCAAATACTGGTACTAATAGCGTATACCCTTTTCTTCTTGAGTGCTGCTCGAGCCGCTTCTTTTTCAGATAATGAAGAAATAGCTGAAGCCGCATTAATTTCAAAGGGATGCAATTTATTAACAAAAGGAGCAGGATCTATAAAGAGGAAAGGAGCGCAAGATATGAAAATATGGTTTCATTCACAGGGACAATCTTTAGCTAGTTTCTGCGACAGCCATGAATGTTGTACAGAATGGAGAGCGTGTGCAGCCTACTGGTCAAATAATGCATCCTATATTGTATGTAGAGGATCGTGTCAGGGCAGAGGCTCGTGCGAAGGTGTTGGGTGGAAAAAGTGCAGTAGGTTCTGTATTGCGATTTTCAGAGAATAGTTGCTCTGGATCTGAATCTTGTCTTGGTGTAGGTCGATCAAGTAAAGCAGTATTAGAGCTTTCTTATATTGGACAAAATAGCTGCACTTCTGAAGAGTCATGCTTTTGAATTGCTGAAGCGTCGAACGTACTTTGTACTTTTCACATTGGGCATTTTAGCTGTGCTTCTGATTATTCTTGTACTCTGATTGGTTCAGGATCTTACATATATTCTGCTTTTCAAATTGGAGACTCAAGTTGTTCTATGGAAAAATTATGTATATTGCTTTCTGGTCCAGGGTACTATCCAAAATTGATATTGGAGACTTAAGCTGCTTAATGGAAAAATCTTGTTCAAATTGCAGTTATGAAAATCATTTGCAGATATTTCTTTTTGTAGAAGTATTCTACATGTTGAACGCAAAAGCAGTACTTTGGAATATTCTTGTGCTGATATGATGTTAGATTCTACAGCATTTTCTAATTTCAATGTTGGAGACACGAGCTGCGTTTCCGAATACTCTCGCTGGGATATTATTGTAGATTCAAAGGTACTATTCACTTTTCGCATTGGAAACTTGAGCTGCTCAATGAAAAATCTTGTTTTGAGGTTCTTAGTACCACACTCGAAGGAAAGCAATGTCATAATGCTATAGAAACGTATTGGCATGTATACACTCAAGACATTTGTAGATCGATCCGAAGTTTTAAAATCAAATCTCCTTCAGTGCCTTTGGAAACAAGGAATAATTTGATTTTGTTTCAACAGAGTCATGAAGAGGAGACGAAAATGATGCTTCTTATGCAAAAGGATATTTTTAAAAATCATGTGGAATCATTTGCATCCTGAAGTGAGTAGTTTAGGAATAGTAATGGAGAGAGTAGTGAACTTATATATATATTTATTTATTCTACTGTAATCATTAATTTATAGATTACTTCGTCTTTGTTGTTGTAGTGAAAAAGTTTGAGTAAAAAATGAAAGAAAAACGAAGCCGATGGAAGGTGAAAATCTGTTACTTAACGGTTGTAAACGGTTGCCGCCAAACAATACCGTTGGCGAGCCGGCCGCGCGGATAGAAACACAACACACACAGCGGTCTCAACATAAAAACATTTCAAACCACAACATAAAATAGAAACCTTCAACGAAGTTGCTTCCTCTACTCAAACTCAAATGTTGCTTCTAAAAAGAATTGGGTTTATTTTCCTTACAGCTGCCTTGGCCTCTGTTTCAGCTTCCGAAGAAGTAGGAACACAGGCTGTACTAAACAAAGGATTGCAAGAAGACAGCAGTGACAATGGGGGTATTGAGGATCATACCAATAGCATCATAGTGGAGACTGATGGCAAGGTTGTGACATTCAATGTTGTTGGAAAAGTAGAAGACAACTCAATCCAGACAGACCATGCATTGAAAGGCACCAAGAAACCTAATTGTTTCAATTGGAAAGGAATGGATAAGAAGCCTAAAGGAACTGTAGCTTCTGAGGAAAAAGAGAGCTATGCGTTCATGAGACTAACCATGAAAGGCAGTTGCGACTGTGCCTTCATCCAAGGTTTTTTTGAGAAAAGCTTATGCAGTGAATTCAACATTGAAGAGTGCAGTCCTGATACATCAACCTGCGCTAGCAATGGCCTGACGGAAGTCCTTTTACAAGTTTTTGATGTTACTAAAGTTCATCTCTTGAAACACATGAAAAAGAACAAAAAAGAGCTGAGCAAGTTGTGGAAACGCTCACTTGCTATGACTGAGAAAACTGTGTTCATTGAAGAAATTTTCTCTACAATGGTTCCCTCCAATGTACCAAGTCCTTCCCCATCCCTTTCTTCTAAGCCGTCTATCGAGCCTTCAAATAGGCCATCTGTTTCTTCTCAGCCGTCCAAGGAGCCTTCGAATGAGCCATCTATTTCTTCTCAGCCGTCCAAGGAGCCTTCGAACAAGCCATCTGTTTCCTCTCAGCCGTCCAAGGAGCCTTCCGACAAGCCATCTGTTTCTTCTCAGCCGTCTAAGGAGCCTTCGAATGAGCCATCTGTTTCCTCTCAGCCGTCCATTGAGCCTTCGAATGAGCCATCCAAAGCACCAAATTGTAGTTTGTTTAGAAAAAGAGGCAGCTCTTCAAATGATATGGAAAATTGGCTGGATGAAGATGACCAGTCTTTGGCTACCTTTTGTAGCATCGAAGGATGTTGTACAGGGGACAACGCTTGCGCAAAAGACTGGTCAAGCAATGCGTCCTATATCATCTGTAGTGAGGCGTGTAAAGGCGAATCCTCGTGCAGAGGCATTGGTGCAAATAGTGCAGTCGGTAGTGTACTAAAAATATCAGCGAAAAGCTGCTCACACAATGGTTCTTGTAAGAACATAGGTCATTGGAGTACAGAGGTATTGAATCTGTTTGTTGGAAGAAATAGCTGCTCTTCTTGGCGATCTTGCAATTATATTGCTTACGATTCAGAGGTACTTTCTTCTGTCCATATCGGAGACTCAAGCTGCGTTGAATATGAAGCTTGCCATTTCACTCCACATAATTCAGACGCTCTTGTTACTTTCCATATTGGAGACTCAAGCTGTGTTAAAAAAGAATCTTGCATTAATATTGCTTTCAATTCAAAGGCTCTTTCTACTTTCTATATTGGAGACTCAAGCTGCGTTGAAGATAATTCTTGCTATGCAATTGCTTTCAATTCAAAGGCTCTTTCTACTTTCCATATTGGAGACTCAAGCTGCTTTTCTGAAGATTCTTGCTATGAAGCGGTTCGTGAAGCTGAAGATATAACTTCCTTAAGTGTTCAAAATGATGAGTGCTCCTCTTTCCGAGCATGTTCTTTTTGTGGTGGGAACTCAAATCATAATGGCGGTTTCCAGCTGACAGAATCATGCTGCTCATCACCAAACGATGTAAACTGCGAAATCTAATAACATGGATAAAGATTTCAGATAGTTTTTGATTCTATCATTGAAGCTTTTGTGTTCAATAAAGTGTTCGTAAATTATATAAAATTTTCAATATTTTTGTTTTGTAAAGGATGTTTGATTTTTGTTTTTGAATTGCTATCTCATTGTGGAAAAAGCAAAACTAGCTATCCATTCAATATGATACAATTTATAGCTTAAGTCCAAAAGTTTGTCGCTACAATTATTATGAGGGTAGACTAATTGAAGCGAGTAAAAAAGTGAAATGAAAGTTTATTTTTCGGACAAGGTCATTTAGGCCATTTCAATGTCACAATATGAAGAAGGCTTTCCAGCCATTCGTTTTCTATTTTTTTGTTGCGAAATGCGAAATGCGAAGCTCTTCTCAACAACAATCTTTTCTATTTCACTTCAATCTATTCATATAATTCACCTTCATCATCATGGCAATTGAAAAACGAAAGCTTCAATCTTCTAAACAGTCTCAACAAAGCAAGAGACAAAAGAGACGTTTCAAAGAGATTGCAAGAGAAGCAGCAGCACGAACACTCAACGGCAATGGAGCATCACCATCCCTCCCACCTCTTCCCAAAGCAGATCAAGAAGGACTCGGGACTCTCTTTTCACATCCATACGGTGCTCTCCCTTATGGAAACATTTTCATGGCTCAATCCGATGCTGTGCGTGAAAATGGCCTTGGCAATTTAAAATGTATGAATGATGAACAAATTATATCTATTTTTCAATTTTTAGATGGAAAGAGTTTAGCAAATGTCGTTCAAGCTTCAAGATTTGCATATGTAGCCGGTCATCATGATGAACTTTGGCGTGATTTAGTCTTGAGGTATTTTGGAAAAGTTGGCTTTGATTTTCAAAAGTGTTGGCGGGATACATTTGTGCATTCTACCTTGAAAACAAATGGAAAATTAGAAATGTTTCAGAATCATGTACCAATTTCTATCAAGGGTATTTACAGTGACACTTTCTTTCGTTCATGGCTTTGTCGATCCTTTGCATTACAAGAATCATGGCTTTCAGTGAATAATGTGATTACAGAAGATGCAGAGAATCTCTCACTAGATCGTTTTCTCTCCGAGTATGAAGAAAAGAATATTCCATTGATTGTACGAGGTGCTACGAAATCATGGAGAGCGAGTCAAAAGTGGAACAAGGAATATCTATGTCAACAGACTCGAGACATGACATTTCGAGCTACGAGTGGAGCAGCACCTTTGCCAGCACAATTTAGCATGGCTTCCTATGCTCAATACTGTGAGAGTGCGACGGAAGAAGCACCACTTTACTTATTTGATAGAACCTTTGCACAAAAGTGCCCTACTCTATTAAATGACTTTTTAGGTGATTTGAAATCTTTCTGTCCTTATTTTGACGACGAAGCAGAACATGGACATGATTTATTCTCTCTATTGGGCAAAGGGAAACGACCAGATCATCGATGGATCATTATTGGACCGAAACGATCAGGATCTAGTTTTCACATTGATCCTAACGCGACACATGCTTGGAATGCACCTATTCGAGGTAGAAAGCGATGGATATTTTATCCACCAGGTGTGCCTCCTCCAGGAGTATATCCTAGTCCCAATGGAGATGATGTTGTCATGCCTATTTCATTAGGTGAATGGTATCTATCCCATTGGAATGATCATGTCAAGCAACGTAATAATCCAGATGTTTCGAAACGGCCGTTGGAATGTACTGTCAATGAAGGGGATATTCTGTTTGTTCCTCATGGTTGGTGGCATTGTGTTTTAAATTTGGATGATGGAATGTCGATTGCCTTGACTCAAAACTATGTCAGTGCGAGTAATTTACCTGATGTATTGAGGTTTCTCAAAACTAAACCGCAACAGATTTCAGGTTGTAGAGATCGCAGAGAAGCTACTCAACCAGATGAGTTATTAGACAAGTTCGTAGAAAAGTTAAAGGAGAAGAGACCAGCTTTATTGAAGGAGGCTACTTTAGAGTCGGAGAAGGGATGGCAATGCGAAGCCTGGACTGATGACGTAGATGAAAGTAATGAAGAGAATGAGAATGATGGAAAAGAAGTCAAGTCAAAAGGTATCAGTGTATTAGAAAAGGCAAAAATGTTTGAGGAAAAGGATGGAGAAAATAAAGCTTCACCTACACAGAGTTCTGGTTTTACTTTTTCATTCATGTAAAACTTTGAAAGTGCGTAAACTTTTTTAATAATTATAAATATCTTTCTTGAATTTATTATAAAGAACAAGACTTGGACCAGGTCGAAAAAGGAATTTGAAATAATTTGAAGAAACGTTTCCTTAACGTCTTTTGACATGATCACGAACAACGTGTTTGCTGACAACCATTCATTTTTGTATCTCTCATCTCAAAGTTCTTTCATATCTTTTCGTACTGCATATTTCATCCCCTTTGTAAATATAATTTCAGATAAAAATGAAAAGAATAGCTGTGAGATCTCTTCGACACATATATCTGAGTCCTCTTCAAAGAAGGACTGCGATCAGAGGACCAGTTTCTCAGTTTAGATTCTTTTCCAAAGATTCCAAAGAACATCATCAATCCTATCAAGATCAATTGAAAGAATTGCAAGAGGAACGAATTTCTTTATTTGGAACGGATGACTCTGCTCAAAACATATCAAATAATCAAAATGATGCAGCATCATCTATACCCTCTCAACCGCCAGAACAAGAATTGACCATTGAAGAAATGAATGCAGATCGAGAAGCCATTTATAATTTCTCAAAGGAAGAAAAGGCAGCTTGGGGATCCAATTCCATTGATAAAGTTTACAATCAAGAATTTCTAGATGCTGTTGCCAAAGCTAGAGAAGCGAAAGCTATTTACGAAAAGACTTTGAATCAAGATTTGGATCAAAAGATGCAAGATATTGCAAATGAGGCAAAATCTGAATATAATAGCAGCAATAGTAATGTAGAAGCTGTAGAAGAAGAAATAAAAGATACGCACATATCAAATGAGTCAAGTCAGCCATTTACGCATTTGAATTCAAGTGGTGATCAAGCAAGTATGGTAGATGTAGGACACAAGATTGTAACGAGACGAACGGCCAAGGCGAGGTCAACTGTATTATTCCCTCCATCAGTAATGTCAGCACTTGGAATCAATACAACAAGTGAAAATCATGAAATGATTGGTAAAAAGGGACCTATATTCTCAACTGCGAAGATAGCAGGTATCATGGCTTCCAAAAGGACTTCAGATCTAATTCCATTATGTCATCCACTTCCTTTGGAAAATGTAAAGATTGATATTCGTTTAGAAGGGAATAGAGCCATTGTGGAATGTGAATGTAGTGTAAGTCACAAGACTGGAGTTGAAATGGAAGCTTTGGCTGGTGCAAGTGTTGCTGCGCTTACTATATATGATATGGTCAAGGCTGTCAGTCATGAAGTCAAGATTGAGAATACGGAGTTGGTGAGTAAAACGGGTGGAAAGAGACTTATAGAAGATGGTAAACAGCAATAGGAACTTGGGCATTAAAGTATAATTATGTAAACATAAAATTCGCTATTTATAAAGTTAGCTTTAGACTAAATTCCTCGAATGAGATTTTCATTTCTCTTCCTCATCAGCTGTGTGTTCAAGAGGCAAAGGTATTGTAATTAAAGTCAGCTATTGAAATATGAAAAAGATAAAGAACACGCATGAGAATAAAGTACTTTACTAGTTGTAAAACGTACTTATTGCCAAACAGACTCTTACTCACGTTTGCTCTCTTCAGGCTTGTACTCATACTTGGCCCAATCGAAAAAGATGGTTCTCTTGAGAAACATTGGAACGTATTGATATCCTACCATTGGAATAAGAATACTAGTTTCCTTACGATATTTAGCATATGCCTCAGGAACTTTATCATAGTATCTCTTTAGATTCTTTCCATTTGCATTCGCTACTCCTGTTCCAGAGGTATTGAGGAGAATTTGCATAGTCATGAGAGGAGAAAGGATGCTAGTCCACCATTGTGCATCATCCCAACCAGTTCCAGAATAAAATGCAAGTCCAAATGCGCACCACCATTGCAACATTTCACCAAAGTAGTTTGGATGTCTTGAATATTTCCATACACCAACTATGACAGTTTGTGAGAGAGGAAGTCAAAATGAGAAAGATACTCAAGATACAAAGATATATGTATATCCCTTGCACTCACCTTGGCAGAATCCACCTTGTCTACCTTTCTTGACCCATACAGCCTTTTGTACATCAGCTGCAATCTCTACAACAATAGCAATTGCAAAGAACACAATAGACACGTAATCAATAGGATTCAATCCATCATAAACCTTATCAGATCCATTGATGAAAATAATCGGCAAAGAAATGCAAAAGACCCAAACTGCTTGAAAGAACCATACAAAGCCAAAGATAAAGAATTTATCATATCCAAGCCATTCATCAAATCTTGCATCACCTAAGATATACATATTTCATTAGATCAACTGCTAGACTTCTCATAACATATCATATATAAACTTACCACCACGTTCATGAGCTCTCCAAGCTAAAAACGTCAAAAGCCAAAGACGACTCACGAGAAACAAAACAGTTGCTGAAATTTTACGAGGATCATCACTCCACAACTGATCATCACTAGATCCATCAATTGCAGAATAGATTCCAATAGCGAGAAAGTTGATACCTCCGAGAATATCGTAAAACTTTTCAGTTTGAAGTGCATAGGCTACGAGAAAACCGAGGCCTTGAATCCCGCCTGTGATGGCTGCTGCTATTCCTAGAATACCAAGTTCTTGTGATACCATTTTGTATGTAAATAGAGAATTAATTGAATCTTTATTGATTCAGTTATGATACTATCACACTTCATGGTACTCGTTACTCTTGATGACTTCTGAAATTTGAAAAGAACAGAAGAGAACGAGTCTGAGTGAGTCTGAACTTTTTGCGGTCACTCTACTTTAAAAAGCGAATGAGCTGGTTCGGAAAGTACGTAATAGAAAGAGGCAAGGGCAAGGAAGAGTAAAAGTCCGAATGGGAATGAAAGGTATTCCGCCGCGTCGGCAGAAAAGAAGTCAAATTCGATATTGTGACAAAGCAGTCCTCGATACTCGTTGGGACATTGATCGTACGAGGCCCTCTTTATTACTTATTGCCTTCGATCACATAAATATATTTACTCCGCCACTTCATTTTCATTCTATTCATTCTTCTACTACTATACAGAAATGTATGCACCCGAGGAAGAAAATTTGCACACACCATATTTTGAACATCAACGACGAATGGCTCCTTCTTGCAATCGGTTTTACCAAGGTTGCGGATCTGATGAATCTTGGAGAACACATACTAGTATTCAACAACAGCTCCAGGTGACGAACAACAAGTCTACTACGAGAAGCAGTTTTCTATATAATACATCTCAACCAGGAGGAGTCCATTCTTCTTGGACGAGAGGAGAGCAAGATTCGCCAGCTTGGAGACCTAATATACCAGTCAATACATCTTTCCAAAATGGGAACAGTGGAACAGGAGAATGCGATCCTGAATATATCATGCGAACGACTCTGATACGTCTTTTGGATGCTTCCAAACGAGCAACTTATACCCGACAATGCTTGAAACAAAGATTTAGTGCTGAGAAGCGGAGAATTTTGAGAAAGAGGAATAGATATACAAGCAAACACAATGCAGCTATTCTCCATGTGGAAGCAAACTATCCAAAATTTCAAGAAAGAAACAGTTCAACATGGGCTTCTTGCGAATCAGGAACAGGTAGAAAGAACGAATGGCAATCATATGATCACCACTCAACAAACGAAGAAAAATTTAATCACAAAAGGGAAGGAAGATTTTATACAATGATTCCGGATAATGCAGAAAGAGATTACAATGTAAATACGAGAGTAGAAGGCGGTGCTCTTCGTCGATTTTCTATGACAATGGTTCAAAATGAAGAACCTTCTTTTATTCAAAAGGAAGGGTTTGAATGGTAGCTTCATTTCAATAATATATAAAAGGTTAAATTATATTGATCCAAACTTCATTTATAGATGATGTATACACCACTTCGGTATTTCTTGCAGTAATAAAAAAACAGATTTCCCAGGGATTCCGTTGTTCCTACATTTTTTCGGAAGAAGCAAACGTTCGTACATTCTCGCCGACATTTGTATACAATTATTACCGAACGGGAGTTTCTAAGAAAGTTTGTTGTTTTCTTCAAAATTTGTTTTCATCTTCACTCTTTCCTTCGTTCTCTCTTGTATGAAAGAAATCTCCACGTAATAGGTTGTTCCCAAATAATTATTCCGAGATTGAAAGTCCGAACAGCGACTTTTGTGGAAAAGTCCGATAAAAATAATGTTCATACATTGTTCTTTCCATCACCACTACTGATTTCAGTTGGAGAGATACAGCATCCGTGTTCCATACGGCATCTTCATTAGTGAACCAAGTCATCATAACACCAATACTACAATCGAAAAAATATATTCACATTTAATCATTTGCATCATCATGATTTCTTTCGAGCAACAACAACGTAAAGAGTTCGAAATACTTCCTGCCCGATCATTTAATCGAGACAAGGAGAGGCAAAATGAAGAATCTTTAAGATGCATACGGAAGAATCTAATACGACTTTTGGCATCTTCAAAAAGAGCAGCATATACCCGTCAGATCCTGACTAAAAGATTCGCTGCTGAGAGACGTCGGCTATTGAAGCAAAGCAAGTATTGTCGTACTTCTTCCACTTCATCATTTCTTCCTCATGATAATGGAAAGAAAGTGCAAGAGATAGCGTCTATCAACTTTTCACAAAAAAAGAGTTGGTTTGATGAAGTAGAGAAAGGAATCATTCCACAACAAGAACCAGTTACTGATGGAAACCTAGATGGATATGAGAACGAGAAGAGATCAAGTGGAAAAAGTACAAGATATAATCATCGCAGACTCTCTTTGACTGTAATTGAAGATGAAGAAGCATCTCCTGTACAAAAGAGTAAATTTGAATGGTGAATTGTAAATATGTTTTCATCGTATCTAGGCTAGGATTTCTGAAATGGCATACTTCTTGATACCCATACTTCTCTATGAATACTGCACATATCGTAAATATAAGCAAGATTTATTCCAAACGGCTTTCAAACTTTACAACGAAATGAACTAAAAAAAGCACTATTGGAAGATTGAGAGAGCTATATTCACATTTGATCTATTTCAATGTCACATGTTGAAGCTTCCTTGATGCGGGTATCTTCCTCATCTGTCATCATTGCATTAGGGAAGAATCCTTCCTTCCAATAGATACGTTGTCGAAAGTCATCAGGGTTTTCAACGGTTTCATCTTCTTCATCATATGTATCCTCATCAACATCTTCTATCATATACCCATTATTTAGTCCAGCGATTGTAATTTTCCTCAGTGACTTGTTTTCCTTGAATGCCTCAATCCAGGAAAGAAAAGAAAGAGATCCAATAAGATCTGTCTGAAATAATTCAAGTTTCACAATCGAATTGCTTCTTCCTATTGCTCTTGCCAAATTTGAGGAAGCTTCAAGGACTGCATCTTTTCCTGTTCCACATGTGCTATGCCAAATTTCAAGAGATTTGAGATTTGTTGCTCTGTTTTCAATGAAATTAGCTACTGCATTGTAAAAGGATGCACCAAAAGGTGCATACAACAGCTCTAGACCTTCAATGTTACATGGTAGATGATCATTTAGTTGAATTGCTGCATCTGTTTCAAGATCATCCCAACCATAGCCATCTTCAAAGTTAAATCTCATTGGATCTCTTGTTAAACTTGTCGACATGACTTTTATCATTTCTTGCCATTCTTCTTCCCCTTCTTCCAATGCGCCTCGTAAAGCCGGTAAAGAACATGCAAAAGCACCCTTTACAGCATTATTCAACTCATCGTAATTTTCATGAGCTTCGAATGGTTCAGCGTTCAAGTCTTTTCTTTTGCAGATGGAATTCAAAATGCCTTCGATCATTTTCAACCGAAGCTTGAGCAGTTTGAATATTGATGTTTCTTGATTGCAAGATACGTTTCATTGGAAACTCTGCTTCTCGAGCAGCGATATAAGATCCGTCACCTCCATCTACAGTCGTTCCACCCGCTACGAGACCAATGGCATTCTTTGTCTCTCCATCATCATTCTCATGCTCATATGCAGTGTAAATAGCCCAAATTTGACCTTCTCTAGGCTTATCTTCTTCATCATTCGTGGAAATTTCGGTCTTTTGTTTTTGTGAATACAAATGAGTTAGATACAATTCTTCCACACACCAAACTCGAGTAAAAACAATGCCGTTTTCATCTATGATGGATACTGTGCGATAATTGGCCACCTCGAGCGCTTTTGCAAAGCCTGACTCTTCGGGATTCTCTGTAATATCACTCAAGTCATGCTGATTATTTGCAAACGCACAAATCCAAATAGGTGAATCAAGAGTCATTCCTCCTCCACGCGCAAAAGAATCCGGTTGAAAGTTATCACTGAAATCCTGATATAGAGTTTCAATACAAGCCATGGTATGCAGAAACGGCTCACCCCAAAAGTGACTCATGAACCAACGCGGATTTTGCGTCCCAGCTGTAGACGGTAATGCTTCTACAAAGACGTCTTGAATGGTTTTGTAAAAGGTAGAATGATATTCGCGTTAATATCATAGAGGGTAACTTTGTTTGGATCAGTAATGGGCCATGGCGCTTCTCCGGGTATAGAACTCATCATCTTCTTTTCTTGACATAATCTAAGAACCAATGCATGAACAGCTCGAAGTTGTCTAAGTGTAATGCCACGATATTCTATATTTTGCCATTGATATTGGTCGGAAGTTCTTCTCCAATAAATTCATTTCTATAGTCAGATATCGACGTATCATATTCTTTGTAAGTGCATCGAATAGGTTGACTCATGTCGTTCCATTCAGCTTCTGGAGTATTGAAACCAATCGTAAGTTCTGGAAAAAGTTTCTTTAATTCTTCAACTGTTGAATCATCCACTTTCTGATCGTTTGTGGCAGTGTCTTGATCATTATCTACTGATTGCCGTTTCTGATTGTCATCGTCGTTATCCACAGTGACATCACCCTCCTTTTCTTCCTGGATAGTAGACATATTTCTCATTTGTTTCACAGATGGAAACTGAGCAATATTGGAAATCACTTTTGGATCGCCGATATCTATAGCATCTTCTTCTTGTTCTGATTTCGCATCCTCTTGTTTTTGCTTTTTCTTATCATAAAAGCAGGAAAAGATTGTTTCTAGAAAGCCCATTGTGTTCGATGACTATCTACTCCCCTATTATATATACTATTACAAATCACTTTGATTGGTTGAGTTGAGGTAAGCGGTTGAAGGTTCGCGTTTTTGTTGTTGTGAGCGTTTCTAAAAAGATCTATCTATCTCCTCAGAGTTCAGAATTCAATCGTCAGTGACAAGTGTCAATATTTGAAAATATCTTATTTCGATGCGAACGAGGAGAGCATTCCTCTTAACTTTTTTAGTCAGATATCGACGTATCATATTCTTTGTAAGTGCATCGAATAGGTTGACTCATGTCGTTCCATTCAGCTTCTGGAGTATTGAAACCAATCGTAAGTTCTGGAAAAAGTTTCTTTAATTCTTCAACTGTTGAATCATCCACTTTCTGATCGTTTGTGGCAGTGTCTTGATCATTATCTACTGATTGTCGTTTCTGATTGTCATCGTCGTTATCCACAGTAACATCTCCCTCCTTTTCTTCCTGGATAGTAGACATATTTCTCATTTGTTTCACAGATGGAAACTGAGCAATATTAGAAATCACTTTTGGATCGCCGACATCTATATCATCTTCTTTTTCTGATTTCTCATCTTCTTGTTTTTGCTTCCTTTTATCATAAAAGCAGGAAAAGATTGTTTCTAGAAAGCCCATTGTGTTCGATGACTATCTACTCCCCTATTATATATACTATTGCAAATCACTTGAATGGTTGAGTTGAGGTAAGCGGTTGAAGGTTCGCGTTTTTGTTGTTGTGAGCGTTTCTAAAAAGATCTATCTATCTCCTCAGAGTTCAGAATTCAATCGTCAGTGACAAGTGTCAATATTTGAAAATATCTTATTTCGATGCGAACGAGGAGAGCATTCCTCTTAACTTTTTTAGTCAGATATCGACGTATCATATTCTTTGTAAGTGCATCGAATAGGTTGACTCATGTCGTTCCATTCAGCTTCTGGAGTATTGAAACCAATCGTAAGTTCTGGAAAAAGTTTCTTTAATTCTTCAACTGTTGAATCATCCACTTTCTGATCGTTTGTGGCAGTGTCTTGATCATTATCTACTGATTGTCGTTTCTGATTGTCATCGTCGTTATCCACAGTAACATCTCCCTCCTTTTCTTCCTGGATAGTAGACATATTTCTCATTTGTTTCACAGATGGAAACTGAGCAATATTAGAAATCACTTTTGGATCGCCGACATCTATATCATCTTCTTTTTCTGATTTCTCATCTTCTTGTTTTTGCTTCCTTTTATCATAAAAGCAGGAAAAGATTGTTTCTAGAAAGCCCATTGTGTTCGATGACTATCTACTCCCCTATTATATATACTATTGCAAATCACTTGAATGGTTGAGTTGAGGTAAGCGGTTGAAGGTTCGCGTTTTTGTTGTTGTGAGCGTTTCTAAAAAGATCTATCTATCTCCTCAGAGTTCAGAATTCAATCGTCAGTGACAAGTGTCAATATTTGAAAATATCTTATTTCGATGCGAACGAGGAGAGCATTCCTCTTAACTTTTTCATTATCAAGGTCAACGGGAGGAGCGAAGCGACGAGTGTTGACCGCTTACTTAACCCCTGTACGTACATGTGTGGTATGAATGAAATCAATGGGTCGATAAAAAATTGAATTGATTGAGAGCTAGGCAATATGTACACTTAAAGTAAAATACCGATCTAATAGAATGTTTTCCGCTGATATTGGGAAAAATCATAGAAAAAATTCAGAGGGCTTTGTTCGTTCAGAATTTGATGGAAAACCACCTAATTTTGGTTCCTGGGACTCACTCATCCCACGTACGTACTTACATACATAGACAAATCAACATCGATTGAAACGAGCTTCAAACAATGCAATCGATTCAAACAACCATACAGACATAACAATCAACACATTTTGTATGGGAATCAGGCTTTGAATGTTGCTGAAAGGGTTCAAAAAGAAACGATACAATTCAATTTTGCTTGATGAGTGTGCGTTCCGAAAGGATTTTGAGTTTAGCTAAAATACGAATGTGCAATGTATTAGTTTTTAAATAGAGGTTATGAGATGAAAACAACAAAAGAAGCATTGATCGCAGATTACTAATGGCAGGTTGACCTTGCCATTAGATACAATCTACCATCATATTGATTGATGAATATGCATAATCAGCTCTTTTGTTCACATCTTTCCCTTTGAAAAATATTGATTGAATTATATTTTTAATTTACAAAAAACAACTACAGAGGAGTGAAAAGCATCCCTCTTTAGATACAAGCAATTTCCTTCTTGTTTGGTGCTGTCTATATCATCAATAAGCTTTGCTAAAGAAGAATAGATTTGCTCCTCTATTACCATCAAAAACAAAATCATAAAGTTGATTCCTTCATAGTCTCTCTTGTTACTACAGACTGCCTTCGTCTTTATCTTCCTCTTGCGAAACAGTAGCAATATCTTTGACTATGCTTTCGTCTTGTGCTTCTTGTTCCATTGAGTACGACGATACATTACTACTAGGAGTAGTATCAATAGAAGCCGGCACTTTAGAACCATTTTGAATCTCTTTTCCAATACTACCATCTTCTTTGTTTTTCATTTGTTTCACCTCTGGAAATTGTGCAATTTTTGCAATTACTTTTAAATCTGTAACATCTTCCTTTTCTTCCTTGGCGGGTATGACTTGTTCTTTTCCTGAACAACCACAGATTAAAGGCATTATATTAAGAAGATTGTATTGATTTTCAAAAATATATGTTGTACTCGTTTTGCGATAAAGGAATGTGGAGCTGTGAAACTGCATTTATTTTGTCGGAACATTTTTGAAAGTATGAATGATGCAGACTTTGGTGGAAGGGTTCGCAACTAAAGAAGTCTCAAAATGTCTTTTTTCGTATCTAGCAAGGTAGAATATAGCATTAAATAGCAAGTCGAATAACAAAAGTAGCAAGTCAAGTAGCTACCTCAGTTTCCCTCTTTCTCTTCTTCGCCTTTCATTATTTCATGTTTCCTATTTTTATTGAATTAAACTTATGAATATCTCTTCTCTGTATTCATATCCTATTTTCAAAACTACAACATACTATATATAATGAATGAATTGCCTCGTCATTTAGTGACGGACTTGGAATTGAATTCTGAAGGTTGGCTGATTAGCAAACATGAAAAAGAACAAAAAGAAAATGAGTCAATCAATAACTCAGTTCCACCGGTACTTCATGCATGTACCAAACTTTTGGCTTTGATTTATTCTCGAGATTCTAAAAATAAGAATAATGACAAGGAAGATTATGACAAGAATCATAAAGATATAAATTCTACTTCAACTGAGAAAGAGAACGATATTACAAATCTAAAACATGTGCCAAACATTGTCGATCAGATATCAGCCGTCTTTCATCAGATACATAAAATGACTTGTATACAACCACAAGAAGAAACTCTCAAACAAGTATCAGATGATGAAGAAGAGCTGCAGCAATCAAATAGTCAAGATTCATGGAATGTCGTTGGAAAACAAGATTCTTCCAATCTAGAAATGGAACCAGTTTACTACAAAGAACCAAGTGAACGAATGCATCTCACATTCAATACTCTACAAGTTATATTACCAATCCTTCAACCAGCCATGACACACAAGGATCATGATAACTATGACTTGAAAATGAAGAATGGGCCCAATATACGAAAAGTCACACGTAAAGCTGATGCAGAGAAAAAGAAACAAAAGAGGGTACGCAAATCAACTGTCTATCTATTGTTTGAAGAACAGGGAGTGTATTCTACATCTACCACCAAGCAATTCAATTCTCTCTCAATAGAATATCAAGAAATCGTGACGTACATGTATAGATTTTATCGTAAAAACAAGGGAATGCCACATCATTACGATGTAAATTCGACGTCCATGGATCACTTTATTTCTTCCAAAATGCTTCAAGAACTGTTTCCAACATCTATACCATCTCCTTCAGAAATAATTGCGAACACTTTGATTGCGACAGTAGACCCCACCATGATGAAATTTGCAGATGAAATGGATGAAAAAATTATACATCCATTAGCACTCGATCGATATGACATGCATAGACATCATCGCAATTCAATTGTCATTTTGAAGAATAGACTACAGCAACTCATTTCCAATGTCTTCAAGGGTGCTGTATTAGAAGTGTATGGAAGTTGCCTGTCGGAGTTGTCACTGGGAAAAAGTTCCGATGTAGATTTATCACTTTACATTCCACAAATGTGGTATTATCAACAACAATATCAATCTGGTGAAATCGATAAAGCCAAGTATCAGCAACATGTGAAAAAGACTGTGTTTCGATTGGCAGGTATCTTTCGTTCTAGAAGTCATGAGGGGAATACTTCCAAGGTGGAATTTACAAAATGTGAAGCGATTCCATATGCTCGTGTACCTGTTGTCAAGGGGAATTATCTACATGCGAATAATCCATTTAGCAATGATGGTTCGTTACATTTTGATATTTGCATTTTAAATGATATCGCAGTGAGGAATAGTGGACTTTTAAAAGCATATTCTACCATGGATCTACGTGTCAAGATGCTCATGTTGAGTATCAAGTCTTGGATCAAGCATCACGATATTGGAAGTGCAGCGGATAATACTTTGAGTAGCTATACTTGGATGGTCATGACTATTTTTTATTTGCAGTGCATTGGCTTTGTACCGAATTTACAATGTCCAGTATTCATGGCAAAACATGGCTTGAAATATGATCCAAACGATAGAATGCATACAGTCAATGGACTCAAGACTGTCTACTTGACAAGTGAACAAGTTCACAAGCGTGGAATATGGGAACAACCTGAAGAATTTCGTGCTACACCCGTATCATGCCTCTTGGCTGGTTTCTTTCATTTCTATGCTAGAAACTTTCCACATGAGACTACCGCAATATCTATCCGTCTTGGGAACTTGTCTTTGCAAAAGACTGTATTCAAATCAAGTAGATTTTGGAGATTTGTGATTGAAGATCCATTTGAAACACATGATTCACATTGTCCTCATGATTTAGCAATTCCCATGGATGAAAATGGTACTAAACGTGTCATGGATGCTTTGCGCAATGCAGCGGATAGAATGGAACAGCTTTTTATAGATTGCGACAAGGTCAAAGATATCATTGGTAGTTATAAATTGATCCATAGAGATCCGAATGATGAAGATGCTGCAGACATTATGGATCTGTTGGATGATGTCACCATGTGGGATGCAGTTGAAGATGAGAAGGAAGAAGAAGAAGGTAATTCTACGATGGACATTGAAAAGGTTGAACAGAAAGAAGAGCAGAAAGATACCCACAAACGAAAGAAAGGAAGAAACCGTAATCGCAATAAAAAGAAAGGAAAGGGCGAAGAGAAAAAGGATGAAGGAAAGAAAAATGACGAAGGAAATAGCACTACAAAGAAGAAATCTGAAAAGAAAGCTAATGGCCAAGAGAAAAGCAACAAGAAAAATGAACAAAGTAAAGATTCCAAAGGTGCAGCTGCTCCTTCACCAAAGCGTCGACAACCAAAGTCTTCACTTCAATCTGCTGCCAATGAAAAGAAAGATGATCAAGAAGCGGAACATAAACCAAAACAATCTCGTAATCAACGAAGAATGCAAAAAAGACGGCCAAAGAAAAAGAATCCAGAAGGAGGAGCCAAGGATGCAGGGAAAGCAACAGAGGAGAACTAAAATACTACGCTAGACGTAAAACTGTTTATGTCATATTGAAAGATATTGAATTGAAATTATAATAATGCTCTATGTTGTAGTCTATAATTATTTGTACTTCTAAAGAATATACTATACAAACAGCCTAGTATATATTTTCTGATACAATCTCCCTTTTACCTTGATCCCCCACCACATGCACAACATGCTTCATTCGCAGTCATTCCATCATGTCTCTTTCTATCTCCATAAACCATACAACGTGAATGAAGTGCCGAATACCAAGCACAATTGTATTGCTCGCCATCTGCATCAAACCACGAGTCAATATCTGTACATATCTCTTCTTCTTCTACAACAGGAATTTCATCTTGACTATCATCATCGTCTTCCTCATCAGAAGCCATTTCAAATGAATCTTGTTCTGGTGTTTCATTTACAGTTTCTTCTTCTTGTATTGGCTCTTCATAGAGCTCTTTGTAAAATGATTCCTCTTCTTCATCTTCTTCGTCTTCCTCGTCTTCAATATCAATGGATTCATCTAATGACTCGGGAGGAATGTCAAGTAGCTCTGTACCATCTTCTGCAAGAGCATGTGTGGTAGGTTCATCTTCGTATAAATCTCTGTAGAAAGCCTCCTCTTCTTCATCATCTTCCTCGTCGTCTGTGTCAATATCGAGATTGGCATCTAATGTTTCCGGTGGAACATCGAGGAGTGCTGTACCATCTAAAGAGAAGAAGAAGTGAGTCATCCGATCTATAACATATGTTTTATAGAGGCACACATGTGTTTCTTACCTGCAGCTAGCAATCTTTCTTCTGACACAACTTGTAACTGTTCATGTCTTGTCCCTCTTAAAAAGGAAGCAGAAGCATCCAAAGCAAATAGATTCAAAGCTAGTAAAACAAAGGCAATAGTATTCATGTTAGTGTTGTAGAAGTATCGGCAGCCACTGGATGAACTGACAAAAGTAGATATTGTAATGGAAGGAAATGGCTTGCACGAAAACGACTTGTGTTGAAAAGATTTGCACAGATCTGAGTCTTGGTCTTGTGACATGAATTCTTCGGCTTTTTAGACCCGTTTCAGCAATTGGATGTAATCACAAAATGTAAAAAAAAATGAATCTCCGATGCAAACCACGAATCCAAATTGTAAAGGGACTCGGAGTCGGGATGGGCGCCAATTAGCAAAGGTACTCCGAACAAACACGTACGAGAGCTAAATACGTCTTCACTGTTTTGTGTTATTTGATTGGAGGCCACAGGTTCATAATTTTTGCAGTTGCATAGAAGTCACTACTGATTCATAGAGTAACACAAGGAGTCACTACTGATTCACGCTTTAACTATCATATCTAGATAGAGAATTTTATAGAAGATTTCATAAACTTCTACATGACACATACACTCATAAGATCCAATAACACATATACAAATTCAACAAACCTAGTGCCATCTAGAGCTATATCAAAAGCGAAACGACTGCATAAAATGAAGAGAGAATTGTTGATTGCGATAGAGAATGAACGGGATTTGGATGCAATGGTATCGATGCAGCAGCCACGAAAGTCACATAGGAGGCATACCTCTTTACCTGCCTTTCATCTACGAATCAGATAGCTCGATGATGCTTGAAGAATGATTGGCTACTTTGGCTTTGCACGGATCAGGTAGAGCTTTGTCCTTCTTAACCAATAGAGATGGTAGAGAGGTACCTTCATTAGATAGCTGCTGTTATATTTTGTTGGATAGGATTCTAATTTCGAAGGGTGCCAAGTGCTAAGTTGACATAGTAGATTGACCTTTACATATCATGAGTTCTGCATCATAGAATAATTTATTTGGTCAAGAACATTAGCATATTGTATGGTGTCAATATTGAAGAATAATTTGTAGTAAGAACATAGGAAAAAATATCATACTGACAATTGAATTTTACACGTAGAGAGAAGGGTGGGAGGTGCTACATCGAAACGCTTCTCGGCCTGTTCATTCATTTGGTCAAGAGGATGAACAGGTGGTAGCATATGCTGTCCATATTGAAAAATAGTTTGTAATTTTTAGAGAAGGATGAGAAGCACTGCATCGGGACGCTTCTCGGCCCTTTTGGTTTCTCACTTGGAGAATTTGTTTTGTAAAACGAGCACCTTATCAACGGACAGAGTAAAATCAAATTATAGCGAAGGCCATCGCGGGAAGACAAAAACTGACTCTTCACGGTAGAAAAGGAGTGAACTTGGTAACAACACCGCGATAAACTAAATCCCGCGATTCCGTCACGGTTAATTCCTCAAATTTTGACACCTGCTAAATAGCTCATCAGGCCTTGTCCAAACACAGCAAAAAAAAAAAAAAAAGTAAAAAATCACACCTCATAACCCATTCATTTTCTGATCATGACATGTTTTTTTTACTTTTTTTTTTTGCGATGCCAGCTCCCCACCGAGGCTGGCATCGGAAAAAAAAAAAATGTAGATAGGACGATCGGCCATCCTCGTTTCTGCGGACGGAGGGTAGTAAGAAGAGAGAAGACTGCACCATAGAACTGCATGTTTATGTTACAACTATCACTCTTTCCATATCATCTACTCTATGTTACTGATGGTCTAACAAACCCACTATCACTAACTTGGATCATCAATTGTTCACGTGGAAGCATATTTTCCAAGCCGCGTGGCACAGTAGATCTTCTCGTTCTCTGAGTATCATCATCAAAATGCTCACCTCCTCCACTTAGATCATTTGGTACCAATGGATATCCATCACGTCTCTCTGACACATCTACTTGACCTTCGCAACTTAAATGATATGCATCTCGTGGTGTTGGAGCACTGGAAGATCCACCAAAAAGAATGGATAAATCTAAGAATCGCTTTCGGGAATCACAGATTGCTTGTAGATTTAGGCCGTATTTATTCTTCCTGGAACAAAACCATTTTCGTTCGCTTTGAGTGAGAACAATATTCCTTCTGCTGTCAACTCTTCTGGAACCAAAAGAAAGATCTCAATTGAAGTGAGTAAGGAAGATAAAGAGTTGATGAAGAGATTGGCACGTTCAACTTACGTCATGGAAGCATCTGTTCTCAAGAGTGAGATTCGTGCAAGTGAATCTACTCTTCTCGACTTAAAAGGTCGGAAGATTGAAGCGATGAAGGAACTTAGAAAGATGCAGAGAGATGAGCATATCCCTGCTGAAGAAATTGAAGAACAGAAGGTATGGACTGATCAAATTGAAGCACAGATTCTGGCACAAGCTGACGCACTCATTGAGCTAGAGGAACAGTTGGATACCTTACGTGCACAGGAACATGAAAGTGAAGAATGAATGTATTTGGTGGAGAAGACGGCTCGCGTGAGTGGTGGAGAGGTCATATGAAAGAAGCGTAGGACAGCCTTGTGAAAATGAAGAGTATTATAATAATCTAGCTAAAATTGACATAAACTTTTTTTTTCTTTTCGAAAGTTGTTTGGACAAGGTGCGTTGAAAAAAATAAACGTCCTTGTCGACGTCATCATCACTACTTTTTTTTTTTTTTTTCAATGTGTTTGGACAAGGCCTCAATGCGTAGACCTCCTTACAAAAATTCTTCGCTCAACGTCAAATCAAATTTTTTTCACCACCTATTGAATCAAAACACACTATAGTGGAACCATGTTTTGGTAAAAACCCTACCCACTACTATAGAAGCCTAACTGAATACATAGACAAAAGGGTTGCGGCAAGGGGTAGGGTTTTGGAGCATTCTATCAAGTGCTACATGCTGCCAACACAGGGACTTTATTTTTATGGAGATCACATGATTTCATATATGTGCCACTTTTTGCCATCATGAAGACTTTACTTGCTCTCAGTTTGCACTCACTATGTGCATGCATCAAGTAGAGAAGCGTTGACCGTGTAAGTTAGCGAAAAGATGCATTTAAACTTATGATACATACATTTTCAGTATAGAATTCTTACTTGTTTTTCATCTTTCAGCTATAGAGACTATTCGAGCAGGAAAGCGATGTTAATCTATCACAATTGCTACGAAAACAGCACATCATTTACTTGGTACAATTATGAAACAGTTTGTGACATAGATTCAGGAAAAATATGCTTTTATTTGACGATCCAGATAGCGCTCAATTTTTTCACTTCCCATCAAAGTTTGTTCGTGTCGAAACATTGATGTAAATACGTTTCATAAACCTTTCCACTGCATAGTTGTTTTTCAAAAAGCATTGGGAGTTAGAAGTCAGTGTAAACAGTTTCAATTTATATGAATAGAGCAATGAAATACCATCTACACTCGATTTTAGAGTTGGTAATACAATGATGCATTATTGAGAAGGTTGTATTGACAACAACAGGCAGCTTTAGACCCCTTCAAATGCTTGAAACAGGTTTTAGATAGCTCATAATTTATTAATAGAATGTTTTTCATGTTTTGATATATATATTCAGATTAAATTACAAAAGATAATGAGGTGGAAAGACTACACCGGTTGCGTTTTCCACCTAGAAAAGTGGAATAGATTCACAACCTTTTAAGTTGAACCTATCTCCAGCAAAATCGCTTCATGGACTCTTCTACTATCTAATTGAACGAAATACACTTTGGATTGATTCTAGTAAAGCATCTAAAACGCAAATTTCACCAGAAGCAATGTGTAAATTCAACGTTATTATAAGAAATGTTGTCATGAGGATGATATGCTGACAAATTGAAGAGCAAACATCCTCCGATGGTATTCATATATAATTATTATTAGCAAATTCAATTAATTGATGATATATTTGTTCATGTGCCTTCATAATAAAGAAGTAACTAAAAGAAGAAAAAATTAAAACAATGTCAGGTTAATTATTGACAACATCATTGACAGGCGATGACGGATCAAAAGGTCTGAAAAGGGTAGAATCCCCCCTTTATTTTAGTAGATTTAGCTTAATGTTACAAAGCAACCAAGTGCGCATCCCCCCCAAATATTTCTACCGTGCTTCTCACTGAGGTTTGATAATTTTGCCTTCTCGGCTATCTCGCTCACTCTTATCTACTCGACGATAATTTACGTAAATACGTTAGTAAGAACAGTTTGGAAAGAAAATACCATGCCTGGTGAATGTCACACCATTACCCTTCGCATTTTTTCTTTTCGCATTCCTCTCCACCGCACTTTATTTTTGTTCTGCATTCCCTCTTCTTATTACAACAAAAGTTTGAAATATACAATAGCTTATTCGAAATATAAACAATGGGTGCAGAATTTCTTATACTATCTAAAAGCCAAGATGGCAAACCAATGCTACAAAAGAAGGATATGGGCTGGCAGTCAACTAGTCATTACCAATGTCTAAGAAAACGAATGATTTACGTAATGTAAGTATATTGTGATATGCCTAGATGAATGTAAACTTAGTCTAATTGACAGCTCACTTATTCCTTCTTACCCTGATGTGCAGCAAAAAACTCTTCGAAGCGAAAGGTGGACCAATTACAGAGTCCAAGTTACTCCTACTGAAAAGAATAGAACTGAACCTTTACGCGAATGCTTCTTCTTTTGAAGAATATTCTGATTTATCCACTTTAAAAGAACGTATAATTAAAATTGCAAAAAGGAGATTGGATGTGGCAAGAACTCAGCCAACTCAATTACAATTTATGTCGTCGAAGAAGTAGAAGTAGGAGTCAACAAGATTATCAGACAAATGTACTAAGTTGGCATACAATTCTCGCTTTAGATACAATACATTCTTTTTCATTTTTTCAATCGATTCGATTCCCGTAGAAAAACATACCAAGCAAGTACGGCAAAGTTAAGGAAAATATTTTGCTTAAGGGGGTAAATTTTTCATGCGTTGTGAGAATTGTAGTATAAACTAAAACATTAGACAAAATTTTAAACAAAGGTAATAACATACCTGATATATTCCTAAGATTTCAATACATTGGCATGATGACTCTAAAACGCATGAGGAGTGAGTGAGAGAGAGGAAGGGTAGAACTACTACTTAAAAAAAAAACTAGGAGAGAAGCGTGAGAACACGACCCTGTGACAAAGAAATGTTTCTGTGTATTCCTAACCAACAAAGAACAATATCATAAAGGAAAAAATGCACATTGGAGATGTATGAATTTTCGTTTTTAACTAAACTGATAGCCCATGGTGTATTGAAATGTTACTGTAATAAGAAAGTGATGAAAAACAATAAGCCTATCAAAATAGATACATTTATTTTCTTTGCAAAATGTTCTCGACTCCTACGTACTTGCAGTATGTATATTGAACACATACTACGACAGACGCGAGAAAGGTCGACTGAGAAGGCAAATGTGAGAACGCAAAAATACATTGAGAGAGAACACAAGTTTATCATACCTGAAATCTATCATTCTAATTATAAAACTAAGGCACTACAAACTGTCAAGACGATCATCAACACTATGAGCTACCACAAAGGGACTTTTTAATTCAATCTAACTCTTCTCGTCGAAATGGCCCGATTCATGAAGATAGTATACCCATTTCATGGCACTCTAAGAAAGATTTCCACCTACGAAAAGGCATGATTTACATTATGTACGTTCTTTTTATGTTCATCTTGATGTCATAACAATATTTCTCTTTCTCATCTTTCTTTTTTGAATGGAACTCAGGAAGGAACTGCTTCAACCTTTCAAATGTAAACAGTTGGCAATATCATCAAAGTTATTGCTATTAAAATACATCGAACTCAATCTCTACTACAATGCATCGTCGATAGAAGAATACGCAGACATATCTACACTAAAGAAGCGCATGGTTCAGGTAGTGAAAAAGATGGCATGTAACGCAAGGAGGCACATCCAAGAAAAAAATGGAAAGAACAAAGACAATATGAAAAAAGAGGATGAGCAAGATCATAGAAATGGTGCATCACAAGAAGGAGGAACAAGAAAACAGTTTTAATTTACAGTTCATAAAAAAAGAATGCCACCAGCCAAGAGAAAAATCTTCGAGTAGATGATGTTTACATGATGGCATGTTCGATATTTTTCATTTCTAATTTTTCTTGCCTGGCTGGTCCCTTGGACTAGATTTACTTTATATTCTCCTATTTTGAAAGAGTAAAAATAGTTTGATTCTTGATAACTAATTAGGCATCCATACGGTACTTCGAGTAGTAATTTTGATAAAATAAACTTTTCTTTCCCATTTTCAATAAACATTCCCATTTTTCAAACGAGTACCAGAGTGATAGGTACGGTACAATACGTACGTAAGCATGATTGTTAGAGAAGCCTCCTGAGAAGGCAAAAATCATCTGCATCGATGCTGCTGGAAGTTTCGCTCCAACTCCGGCTCCATCAAAAACGGAATATGTGCATACATAGTAATTTTTTTCCTTCCTTCCTTCTTCGAAACATTTTTGAGCTTCTGAGTGAAGCAATTTTATATTAGCTAGCTAGATGTTTCAAATTGAGAACTTTTGTATTTCTGAAAAGGTTGTTTAATAAGTTAGGTACCTATTGGCTCCTTTTCACTTTGCAAATCTTCGATCGAGGAGGAGGAGGAGGAACATTGTTTATCTAGCTACTTCAGAAAGATGGCGAGGTACTAAGAAGGCAAAGATTGGCTTCTCGACTAGGAAGGGACTTTCGTAATTGCATGATGGAAAAATGGCCTCTCTATGGACGTCAGTTCAAGGTTGATACGCCTCCGTCCTCCTCATAAAAAAAAGAAGCGTAAATTCGTTATTTAAGATTCGTTAGAATTTATTTCAACGAAAGCATGAACTCTCAATCGAAAGTAACACTACCTTTGCCTTCTATTGCTTTCAAAGCGAAAACATCCAAGTCATGGCATGATTCCGAAAGCGACTTCCACTTACGAAAAGGAATGATTTACATCATGTGAGTTAATAAGAAGAGGTTCTTCTTCGAGGAGGAGGCTAGGGCGCATGTTTTCTTTGTTTCATGCTTTGATTATGATACTCTAACAAGAATCTTTTTATATTGTATTACATTTCATTAACAACAGGATGGAACTGCTCCAATCCATAAAAGAGGAACAATTAGCAAGAGCAAAATTCAAGTTGGTGAAACATATCGAGCTCAATCTCTACATCATTGCTTCCTCCATGGAGGAATATGCTGATATGTCTACATTGAGGCAGCGTATGGTAAAGAAAGTAAAAAAGATGGCACTTTTTGATAATCCGAAGAAAAGTATTTAGAGTGGAATTAATCCATAGAACGCGAACAATGAAATAGTACATTTTCAAATCTTCTTCGGCGAAACTCTTGTCCAAGCAAAAAAGAAGAATATCAAGCAACAAGAAGTCTCGTCTGACAAATTTGAAAACATAATGTACATTGTACATAACAAGAGTGTATGATTTAAATTATCTTTATTTATTTTAGAAAATATGTTTGCTAGGTTGTTACCTGTTCGCTCTTCCAAACGGGTCGAATGTGGCATTGAAGTTCATAAGCAAAACATAAAAATTACTGCTTCAAAGTGCTCTTGTAGCCTTTCCTTCCTTCTTCGATGTTTTGAGCTTTTGTGTGAAGCAATTTTTTGGTAACGAGCAATGAAAAAGCAAACAAGTGTTCTTGATAACAAGCAAAATATTATATTACAAATACTGTACAAGAGGACCACCACGATGGATAATTAAATGATTTAGTTTGGTCAATGTCACATTTTTTTATTCGAAATCTATAATTGCTGGCTCCTATGATTTCGCCCGTTTCAGGCCTCAGTTTTCAGTTGCAAATCTAATACAGAGGTTCCTTTTCCGAGGCTTCTCGCTAAATGGAAGAGGAAGAACACGATTGGTGAAAAAGTAATGAAAAATTGCATGATCAGAATGGCCTCTCTCAGTAAACCTCAAGTTGAAGATGCTGATATGCTGTTACATTCCGCATTCTCAGAAGAAGTACATACTTGACAATGTTTGCTTTGCCAATCTCTTGCAGTAGCTACTTCTTACTATTCATGGAAAAGAATCTTTTGAAAATATCATCTAGACTACCTTATTAATATAGAATCGAAAAGGAGAACAGATCGCTAAATGCAATATTTTGGATTTCTTCGGAATGAGCTAAAAACATACAAATTGACATCAAACGGGGTCTTACAAAAGTGCCCCGCCTTTTCTTCTTCCAGCACGACTAAACGCACAAACAACATACATTATTTTGAAAATGATTCATTAGCCGACCTCATCAAAAGGCTTGCACAAAGGCTGCTATTGATTTATTCTACAACAATTTTTTTATATAAAGTACAATCAAATTTTATAGGATGGAAATTCCTGGCTGTCAATGTCCAGCAACTGACTGCTCATCATCTCCCTTCACGACTGGATGTGAAGTACTCTCTGCAATCTCTTTGCAAACAGACAACAATAGCAACAACGTCTGCGATACATTTTCATCGGATCCATTTCAAAGTCAATATGGACCCTCTGCACCTCTCATAAATGAGGGACTCGGCCGTGGAATCTATTATCCATCTGCACCGATCGCTATACAATTTGGAACGGGTACCTGTCAAACAGCACAACAAGAAATGAACTCCTGTCCGACATCTCCTCTCACACAAGGTAGAATTCAAACTCAATTTGTATCCGGTCGTCAATGTGGTATGATGACCATCACTCCTCCACCTTCTGACCCAACCAAACTCGTCACATTTCGTATCTCTGCAGTTTGTAGTTCATGGTATAATGGTCAAGAGATTGATTCAGGATATGATGATTCACTATTAGTCTATGTACAACAAAAACGAGGTGAATTGACTAATCTTTGTGAAACACAAGTGATTCAGGATGGAATCAATGGTGTACCTTTTGAACCACGTTTATCGTCACAAGATTGGATACATGTTTCCGATCAAGAACGTTACATGTGTTTTGATGGTGGGTTTCATACCAAGCTTGGAAAGAATTGGTATATTATGATTACAAGTTTTGGCAATGAGCCTTGTCATGGACCGAATCCTTATACGGATGCACCGACTGTAGTACAGAGTTCAAGTCCAAGTAGAATGGAGAGTCATGCTCCAAGTGTATTGAGTCCAAGTCCTAGTTTGATGGAGACAAAGAGTCCTACTGTTTCACCTGCAATAGTTAGTTCCAATGCACCATCGAGTAGTAGTCCTACCGTTGCTCCTGTATCGTTTGTAGACCATCCCAAGCCTACTACTTCGCCATCTGAAACCTTGACGTCCTCGCCATCTTTGACTTCTACACTTTCTACTACTGCATTGCCAACTTCTAACATCAAAGAAGAAGGGTCAACCACTACCATATTCATTGACCCAAAAGCAAACCCTATCCTAGCATTTGGTGTATCCGCATTTTTAATATTCATTGTAGCTGCCATTGGATTCGTCGTTTACAAAAAGAAATCGAAAAAACGTAAAGAGACTACAAGACTTGCGAAATATGATGAATTGCAACAGGATGTTTGTGTCATTTATGATCAAGCTATAAGTGATGGAATTGAAATTGAACCTAGTCCGCGGAAAATGACTAGAGGGAAAATGGTGGAATATGGAGAAATATAATCATTGAAGGGAATTAGATGGACTGTGCCAAGTATGAATGTTTACGGTTGATTGTGGCATGAAAAAAATGATTCTTTTTAAAAGTACAGAGATTCGATAACGAAGTAACTTTGTAAAAGATATTAAGCCTTATAATTATTATTTCATATTATTCTTTGAATAATTTTATTACATGCATGTAATGTACTACGTATTCCTCTTTCAATCCATGAAATCTTTTTTCTTTTTTTGGAAAAACTTGAATAAGGAAGAGCTAAATCATTCCTTTTTAGTCGCAGTTAGCCTGAAAATAGTATGACGTGTCATCGAAAATTTCTTCAACGTTCCTGCACACAAACCCAAATTTTTACTCCAACGTTCGATGCAGCCCAATACAAATCTTCTGGTTTCATTCTCCTGAAGGCATCATTCTTCATAATCTACACAATTGAATATATACAATCAAATATACATCAACCAACATGTCTTCATCATCATACGTACTCGATCTTGTACAGGAACTTTCTGATGCTCTTCAAACAACAGTCGTAGGAAAGCCATTGCCACCCGCTAAAACAGAGGCAGAAGAGAGACAACAAACCATTGCACTTTTTACAGCTACAATGGTAATTGCTACTATTCATAAGAAATACAATATTGTCGCTTTGTGTAAAGCTGCTTTGAATAAGATTGCTGAAGCAACTAAATTGGGAAAGAAGAATAGTCATAAAGTAGGAGTGAACTTTTGGAGGTCATCGCAAGAGAAGAATGTACAAAAGAAGAATGAGAAGACAGAGAAGAAAAAGTCAGATAGACAAGGATGGCTTGGATTCTAAGAGAGTTTAACTTATGAATCAAAAGAAGGGGAGATAAATGAAATCAAAGGCTTTTGAGATTCATGTTTGTACAGTGAGAGGACAAAAAGATTCAATTAGATATCGTTCTTTTTAGTTCTTCTGTATCGCAACGAATAAGCAAGTCAACTGCCTAACACTATAATGAAAATACAAAGGTACACTCAGATACAATTAACAGGATAGATTTATTCAGTTTGAGTTCTCGCATGAAGTGTTCCTCTCAAGAACCTCATACATGCTCTCTGAAATTTCCTATCAAGGTGTCCTTCCTTTGAGGTATCAGTATTACCCCTCTTTCGTCGATATGCTTTGAAAAGGGGACATAGTTGCTTATGACCCAGACCTCTACTTCCCGTCTCCTCGTGATGAAAGTGGTTAAGACGTTGATGGTCTCTACAGCAGTAAGAAATTACTCGACATCCTTGACATACAAAACTTTCATGATCTTGAGTATCTTCTTCACGGCATGTGTAACAAACATTCTGTGAATCTTTACTTCTGAAATTGATGTACTTTTCCAATGGCACAATGCATTCGTCTTCGATTTCGTTGGCTGCTTCCAATGAGTGTTTCTCTTTTTCGTTGATGAAAATGTAAAAATGGAGGAGAGAATACGCTAAATACCCAGTGCCTGCGAGTAAGTGCAAATGGCTCTTCCAACGAATCTTACGAACCTTGCTAAGGAATGCCTGCTTATTGAACTGTCTTGAAGAACGGAGTTCATCAACATACGAATATACTAAAAATGTTCGTGCTAGTAACAACCACTGAGTTGTGTATCTGTGGTTACCAACTTTCTTTGACACGGCTAATGAAATTGATTCAACTACTTCGAAAAGTTGGTCGGAACAGCGATTCAATTCAGTCAATGTTTTTTGTAGAAACAAAAGTCGCATTGCGCCTCTGGCCCCACGTTTATGGATGATATCAATAGAGTCTTGAGTAATCTTATCAAGTCTTCTCTTCCTTTCGATGATATTCTCCACTGTATCCTTTCTATCACCATTTGCTCTCTCTGTCCACAAAAGGAATAAGTTCGAAAAAGGCTGCACACAACTTTCAAATTCTTGAACAAAGGAATACTCAATCATGTTATCATAAGCTTGGGAAGCTTGGACATAGTTTCGTAATCGAATCTGATCAAAAAGTAGGACCGAGCATACTCCAGACAGTTCAAATTTATAAGCATGGTGTCGATTGACGATAGTATAAGACTCTTCAATACCCAAAGTAAGTTGAAGCTGCTCCTCTAAAACCTCAAGATGCTCGCGAGTTCTGCAAATATCGAAACTTTGGAGTTTTTTATCTAGTGTAGACATGGTCTCTCTATAAATCGCCACATTCTTTAGGTGTACAGCTCGCTCCTGCTTTCCTACCTTCTTGCCTGTGCTTTTCCTTTTGCTACTTTTTCCCATGCTTTATTTGAAAGCTTCTATGAAGTTTAGTTCTATTTGAAAGAAGAATCGAATCGAATAGAAAATCAATTGGATTATCACTAAAATTCAAAGATGTTCGCTACAATCCTAGATTGAAAGGATTACAGTTGGTAAAGTCAGAGTTATTTCCATTTAGATATCATTCATTCTTAGTTCATCTGTTTCGAAAACGATAGGTCTTGTGACTTCATTCTTGAAGTGTTCCCCTTAAGAACC
Organism: Chaetoceros tenuissimus; assembly: GCA_021927905.1. Taxonomy (NCBI): domain Eukaryota; phylum Bacillariophyta; class Thalassiosirophyceae; order Chaetocerotales; family Chaetocerotaceae; genus Chaetoceros; species Chaetoceros tenuissimus. Next base: position 4,305,614 of record BLLK01000047.1, on the reverse strand, counting down.
TCTTACATGCTCTCTGAAACTTTCTTTCGAGGTGTCCTTCCTTTGAGGTATCGGCATTATCTCTCTTCCTACGATATGCTTTGAAAAGAGGGCAAAGTTGCTTATGCCCTAGACCTCTAGTTCCTGTTAACTCGTGATGAAGATAATTCAAGCGTTGGTGGTCTTTACAGCAATAAGAGACCACTCGACATGCTTGACAAACAAGACCTTCATGATCTACTGTATCCTCCTCGTTGCATGTATAACACAATAATTTATGTGAATTTTTACTTTTCAATGCAATATATTTTTCCAATGACTGAATGCATTCGTCTGCTCTTTTCTTATTTGATTTTGTTGGGATGCAGACGAAAGCATAAAAGCAAAGGAGAGAAAGAGCCAAATGTTCAGTAGGAGAATGTGGTCGGCAGTGCGGTCTCGAATCTATCATTTCAAACTTTGAACGGATTTTGCGTCTAATGTCTTCTTCTTTGCGACAGTCTTCGAGTAGAATAGAGCGAATTTCATCAATGATCGAGAATACTAAGGAGGTTTGCGCTATTGTCACCCAAGTACTATTCTTAGACTCGTTATTGTGACCAACATTCTTCAACATCGCTAATGAAAGGTATTCTACTTCTTCAAATAGTCTTTGCTGACTCAATTCCATTAGCACTCCTAATAGAAACAAAACTTGCAAACTACTTCTGGCCTCAGGTCTTCCGATGATGCCAATAGCATCTTGAGTAATCTTATCAAGTCTTTTCTTCCTCTCAAAAATTTCTTTTTCATCGGCAGTTTTTCCTATTGTCCATAGTAAAATCAAGTTTGAAAAGGGCTTGATGTAGCTTCTACATTCTTTAGTCAAAGGATATTTCAACATAATATTGTAGGCATTCAAAGCTTGGATATAGTTTCGTCTTCGAATTTGATCAAGAAGTAGCACCGAACATACTTCAGATAGCTCGTCTTTATAAAATTGATATCGATTGATGAACGCATAGGATTCTTCAATACTCAAAGTAACTTGAATCCGTTTCACAGAAAGCTCAATCCGTTCACGTCGTCTTGAAGTTCCTAAATCCTCAATTTTTTCATAGAAAGACAAAATGGTTTCCTCAAAAACTTCTACATTCTTTAGGTGCAAAGCTCGTTCTTGCTTAGCAGACTGTTTACTTTTGCATTTACTACGCTTGCCCATACTTTTAATGAAATAGTCGATGAAGTTTGTTCTAGCTTTGTGTAGAATCGAATGAAGAGTCGCATCGCTTCTAAAAATCGATTTGAAAATTGCGGTTAAAACGAGGTTAGTCACTGAATTCGATGTTGTTCCAAATAAATGCGAAGCCCTACATCAAGCGAATGCTTTCCATATGAATCGTATAGACCAAAACAGAACAAGGTCTCGACTATGTATTTTACAACGTTTCAATAAAAGATAAAGAAACACAAATTTAAACAAGACCAATATGGAATCTATCATACACTCAATCGTTACTCCCATGCAGGCAACTGTAGTTGCTACGATCTTCACCTTTTACAGAGGGATCATCCTCACACTTGCTCCAAATAGAAGCTCCAAAACTTTTGGAAGTGCTTCCAACATCAGTCCCATTAACAAGGAAATGCTTCGACGTGCTGGTATTGGCCTCCTTGCTATCGCTATTCGAGTATATTGTGTCGTCCTCAATGATTTCGGGCATAGACTTGCATCTGTCATCAATCAATCCATGTGGACAGCAAAGCTTCTAGAAACACTTTTGAATCTTGAAGAAAATAATGCTGTTGAACCTATTGACGCGATTGTACTCTTTACGATGTTGGTTGGTACCTACGTTGCCATTTACAAGGAGGAGTACATCTACACTGTTTTGAAGGTAGATGGGGCCTTGGGTCTTTGCTCTGGTACTCTCCTTTTCCTATTCCCAAACCAGTTCGTCAAGAATAAATTGGAAGCTACCAAAACAGATGCTCTAACTCATATTTACGTCAATACTCATGGTATGGCATTAGTACTTACTGGATCCTATCTTACATCCGTAGGCTTTGGTATGGATGCTCAAAATGCCTTTGGTTACAATGCGTTACTAGCATCGGTATTGCAATTGGTCAAGGTCTTTGTCATTGAAGATATTGAAAATGTAAAAGACATTGATTCTAAGAAGAGAAAGACTCAATTTTGCATCCGAAGCTGTATTTTCGCTCTTCTTGCCCTCATTATTTTGATCTAGTGAAGACGTAAGGATAATAGGAACCAAGAATAAAGTTCATTATATTCGAAGAAAGTTTATGGTTTCATTTTTAATGATGGCATTGGTACAGAACTCTTGGTAAGAACACTAACATGAAGAGAGAGTTCATTCATGGTTCCATATTGATACACATTTACGCGAATACATGAAGAAATTACATTTGATTCATCATTATATAATTAGATATAGTGCACTTAATGAATAATACCAAAAACATGTATACTAAACTTCAACAATCCAATAGCTATTTGCCTCCAAAGTAGCTACGAGTCAATGTCTAACCAAAGATCCAAGACAACAATCTATTTCTTCTCTTTCCTCGCTCCGCATTCAAGGTCTGTGTGAATTCCACAGTATCACCTCTTTGCCAGAAATCAATCGCAACCGATCCTACAGGATGCTTTGTAATACGCTCACATGCTTCCACACGCGCTTGAATGTTTTCATAGGTATTGAGTTCATCTGCACTAGACTTACTAGGTCCAAAGGTAGCAGTTACTACACAAGAAAAGCAAGGAATCAGTCAGAACACACCGTGCAAACTTTATAAAGGAGGCAATACACACATACTCTACTCACCAAAATGATTAATTTGAAAAATTTCTTTTCTACCACCAGCCCCTCTTTTAAAAACACAACTGGTATCATAAAAGTTCACAGCATCCACATCATCAAAGTCAAACTCTGTCTCCACAGCATAGGTAAACCAAGGCTCGACACGTGCATTACAACCTGGATTATTAGGATTGACACAATCTGAATCATGATTATGTTCAAACACAATCAATTGCTTATTGTCACTTAACAAATTACCAAGTGTTGGCCAATCCTTTTCCGTCTCTAAATGATTATAAGTCTTTTGACGCAAGCCTGTGTTTTCACGTAATACATCCCATATTTCTTGAGGAGTAGGATCACCTACTGACATTTCAAAATTAATCATTACAATCTCGGTAGGATTCTGATTTAGAAACGTGTTTAGGTTTGCAAATACTTCCGTAGGATCTCGAGGACCGACTCCACATAGGGAGTGACAGAATGTGATTTCAAAGGTAGTATCAGATGTTGGACATTTACAAACATCAAGCATGAGTCCACGATATCCTGCTTCGAGTGCTTGTTCCAGTGGTGCTTCATGATTGGGAACGAGTAAGTGATCATGATTGGCATTGTGTACAGTCGCCCACATGAATTCGTCCACTTTGAGGTTACAATTGGTATCGAGGCCATTACAGCACTGTGCATCATTGAAGGGATGACATTGCATGTATTCAAACGGAGGCCGAGATGGCGTCGTGTCGTCATTGTTGCCTGTACCAGTATCAGTGTTGCCATTAGAGGTTCCTCCTGTGAAAAAGTTTTCTAATGTTTCAATGTCGACAAAGCCAAAGAGAACTCCAACAGTTGCAGAGAGTACCAACAGAAAAAAGATAAACTTTGGACAGGAGCAACATGACTTCTGATTGGCATATTGCATCTCTTCATCGTAGCTTTTCGTTGATCGAGCCATTGTTGTTGATAATATGTTGTAATGTTGTAATTATCTGGAAGAAATATATCTATGTAAACGAGTTCAGATTTATTATTTATGGAATGTGCAGATGGATATGCGTTGAGAAAGAACATTTCGTTCCAAAAGCACGACTCAAAAGTCTGACAAATTGAAAATAATACATTTTAGCGGGATTGATTCATTCATAACCCAAATGTAACTGTTCTTTAAACGGTTCATCGGATTGGATGATTCTCTTGATTTTGTGTGGTACCTTATACATAGAACATGATTCATGAAGAAAAGATGGAACAAAAATGAAACAGGAAGCTGGTGCAGTTATATATTATCATCATCCCAGAACAGTAATAACACAAATATGATACGTCAAGAAGATCAGGAAGAATCGGTTTATTCAATCATGAGTCATTCACTGCCCAAATGTTTTCAACAGAGTAGTACTACTCCTTCTTATTCTAGGTCTTCTTCATCTACTCCACCAATATCAATTGCAGAATCTACATCTGATTCTATGAGTGAAACTATTGATGGCAGCATCTCATCTATGGAGCAATACTACAATGAAAAGACTTGGTTAGTATATTCAAATGACTCAACTGTATTTCTTCTTTACTACATGTCTTCCAGAAACAGCAATCTTATCTTTACATTCTTCTTTGCAACTATCCACTAGGGCAATGTATTATAGAATTGTAAACCAAAGAAAACTACAACAAGCCTATAGAAAAAATATATTGGGTCATGCTATGAAATTGACGAAAAGAAGAGTAAAGTCTATCTCAAATATTCAGCATCAAAATGATGTCTGTCAAGAATGTGATGTCAAAGAAGAAGAAAAGTTGCCATGCATTTTTTGCCTCAAGGAAGCAGTGTTTGAACTAGAAATGGACAAAAATGACCGTACAAGCAACATCAAACATTGCATAGCTACGCAGAGAAACATCAATCAAGTACTTTATAGTAATGCTTTATCACAGATCATGATTTCGAATGTAAATAACAGAGTCTTTGATAACTTATAAAATAGATTTAGTACATAAGAGTTACTAATCGCCTATGTATTCATCAATTATTTTTGATTCAACCAATTCTCTTGTATTTGCAAAATAAATAAACATTATACCATTCACGCAAAGATAGGTGTTAGACCATAGTACATCGCTCATCTTTTTTGACCCTTCTAATGTTGAACTATCCATACTGTAGCCATCAGGTAGACTAGGACCAGAAGAGAGATCAACGAGGCTCAAACCAACAGATTGTGCATCATTGTTTGGTCCTACAATTACTGCACTATCCACACTGCTGAAACCATCAGGTAAACTAGGATCAGAAGAGAGATCTACAAAGCTCAAAGCAGCAGATCCTCCATAATTTGAACCCATTCTTTCGCACTTTGAAATCCCATCATATGCCGAAACAATATCCCTGTTTTCATCTGGCTGACTGATTTTGATAACTTCTTCTTCTTGTTCCATATTATTTTGAGCTTGTAAATTTTCTATAGCCTCAACTTCACCAAAGTTTGTAAACATTACTTCGGGTACATCTTTTGGCTGTGTAAGCAATTGGACGAATGCTTTATAGTAACTACTGATACTTGGATCAGCTTTTCGCACCAGGATTATCTTATGATAAACAAATATAAGCATGTTGAAAAACCCTCACAAAGGTTGAAACACAATGACTAGCAAGAACATTCTTGGAGATACTGTTGATGGAAAGATCTCTGGGACGAGAGTGAATATCCAAGTCAGCATAAAAGATGCAATATACATAAGAGCTTGAAGAGTGATGGTCCGTGTATGTTTGAGTTCTACATGGGTATCCATGGAAATCTCCTCATTTCTTCCCTCGCCTTCTTCCTCAACGGAATCTCTCTGTTGTTGCTGTTGTGATAGGAGATACTTTCTCATCTTGCACTCATTGATGAAAATCACAACGATTACAATGGTGAGAGAAATTAACATTCCAATAAATACCACAATCAGAAGGTATACCCAACGCTGTACCAATATCTCTGATGAATTATCACCATGCTCACATTCAATAGTTGGGAACCAGAGACAATCTATGGATATGGAACTGCAATACACCAAGGCAAAAATGGAGAAAGGTTGATCAAATCGCTGGCAAGTGTATTGATTGCAGCATAGAATCCAGTCACCAACGTAAATGCATAAAAGATTGGCTCAATGTAACAACTGAACTTTCTTGGCTGCATCCAAAAACTGATGCAAACATAGTAGGGACGCAAGAATAGATTCAAGAGAGGAATCATGTTTGTTCCAAGTGTCACAAAGAATCCCTGAATTTAACAAGTTGTTCTATTGCCAAGTGTTGGTCCAGCAAAGGTAAATACTGTATCTTTTGGAAATGGCACTGTTGAGAATGCAGTTGCAATGGAAAGCAAGATATCACAAACACTTGTGAATGTCATGATTCTATGATATACATCACAAAGTTTGTGTTGAGATCTTTCAATGATCACTAGAATCAAGAGAGATCAAAAAGCCGAGAGCAGTCCATTTACTACAGGGATAATGAAACCCTTATAGAAGCCATAAAAAAATGAGTTTTCCGAGCTCATGATTTTTGTACGCACGTGCTGAAATTCTTGCTGCTGTCTCTAGTACCTAAAGAAGACAAAATGATGAAATAGTATATCCTCACTCACTTCTTCAACAAGCAATGTTAGTTGGTGAATATAAAATATATGATAGTAGACATTCTCCTCAATAGAACTTCTCAGAATTTTTTCAGTCTGTTGAGATATGGATGTATTCTTTCTGCAGTTGCAAATTCAATACAAAAAAGCAAGTTGGCCCAGGAAGACAGCCAGCAGCAGCCAAAGCCAGACAACAGATGATGAGAAGTAGGAGGTGAGAGTGTCACCAACCAGTCAAATTCAATTACCTTTGTCGTCTGTCCTTCAGTCCCATCTAGAAAGAACAACGCACTTTTGTATCCACACAAAATCTCGACACATTTTCACATCATCATCATCAAAAAGAACATCATCTAAATGAATCATAAATGAAAGAGATCTGTATTACATCATGACCGACAAAGAAGAAACAAAAGTACATGAAACAAAAGAGGCAAAGCCAAGAAGAAAAAGAATAATCCGAAGACGAGGCAACCGTACATCCGCCAATACAATTCCAGATCACATTGCAAACAATCAAGCACTTGCTAATGCCATCAACACGTCTCTACCAAAAGATTATCAATTTGAAATTCTAAAAACTATTGCAAGAATTGAAACTGCCAAAGCCACTCATGTCGCACTTCAAATGCCAGAAGGGTTATTAATGTATTCCCTCATTGTTGCAGACATTTTGAAAAACTTTTCACAAGCGAATACAGTATCCATATTGGGCGATGTCACGTATGGTGCTTGTTGTGTCGATGATTTAGGTGCTCAAGCTCTTGGAGCGGATTTACTCGTTCATTACGGTCATAGTTGTTTAGTGCCTTTGACAACGACTGTGATTTCTTGTCTTTATGTTTTTGTAGAGATTCGGGTCGATGTGGAACATTTAGTTGAGTGCTTTTGTAAAACTTGTGATGTTGGTACTAGAGTTCATGTCATGGGAACTGTTCAGGTGAGACTTGGTTATATGAAGAGGTGAAAAATTTTAGTGTGTCTATACCCTGTTTCTAACGTCTTCTCTTTTTTAGTTCCGATCGGCGATTGCTGCTGCTGCAAAGGCTCTCAATGAAAGAGATAGACCGGCGACTATACCTCAAGCCAAACCGCTCTCACCAGGAGAAGTATTGGGATGTACTGCACCTGCAGGTCTAGGATGTAATGGCTCATCCTCTAGTACTGAGAATCATGATACTGATACGACACATGTCATGTTGTTTATCGCAGATGGTAGATTCCATCTTGAGGCAGCCATGATTGCCAATCCATCTCTACGGGCATTGAGATACGATCCTTATTCCAAAACATTAACAGATGAAAAGTATGAAACTACCAAAATGAAACAAATACGATATTCTGCCATTCAAAAAGCGATGGAACCATCTGTACAGACGTTTGGAATCATTTTGGGTACTTTAGGGAGACAAGGCAATCCTGCAATATTAGGTCATGTTCGTCAATTACTCAAAAAACACAATAAAAAGTGTTTTATACTTTTATTGAGTGAAATATTTCCAAAGAAATTAGAAATGTTTCCGAATGTGGATGTATGGGTACAGATTGCTTGTCCTAGATTATCTGTGGACTGGGGACATTTCTTTACCAAACCAGTACTATCAGCCTATGAACTTAATGTGGCTCTTGGAGAGGAACACTTTCGGGAAGTGTATCCCATGGACTTTTACAAACAGGGTAGTGGACGATGGTCGAACTATCATGAAGATAATAGATTGCGTTCCATGAGAAATGAGAAAGAAACCAAAGCATAAGGTGAGTGCATGTAGCAATGGGAAGAATGATGAGTGTATGCGTATTTCATTAGGCTCTTTGATGATTGGTTCAATTCGGCCTTCCATTACTACGCAAAAGTAATCCTTGGTATCACTTTATCCAACGTTTCGAACTGACGACGTTGGACCATTCAAGCCTCGGAACATTGTTAGTATTCTTCGTGAAGATGTTTCTTCATGCTCCTTTATCTAACATGTATAAAACTTTTAATAGGAGGTTTTCAGATTAATACAACTTTTATGTGCTTTCTGTTGTTGTTTGTCAATACAAAAAGAACTGAGAGATGAAGCAGACATAACACTAGAAGCAGATGTACTACTGATCTGCGGAAGGTATGGCATGCGACATGCTGTAGAACTTCGGCTCTTGTCGAGAATCTACACATAATGAATACTCAGACCCTTTCAATGTTATCCTCTTGATCAACTTGCATAGCTTGCTCTTGCCTCGGAGAAACTTCTCATGATAAGGTAACAAACCAGCCAAATTTTCTTAATACATAACGCGGGTAAGGTGATGCGTAAAAGTGGTAGAATAAGTATAGTTGCTTGAAGTTTGCAGCTCTGTAAATTAAATAGCTAGCATACGTAAACTTTGATCTATAAAGTGTTAATATTTAGTTTACAACAAACAACAAACATGTACTAGTACATCTAGCTACATTGTTGTTATCACAATAACTCATGATAAAGCTAAAAGTACTGAGAGATGAAAAATTTTGTTTTTGAGTCAAAAGCAATCGTAGAACTAGGCTCTTTGATGTAGTCTCTCGAAAAAGTTGATTCGAATGATGCTTCCTTCAGAGCTATATTTCTATCGAAGATCTTGCTGTTGTCTTGGGTTATTCTCTCATTCACTGTATTACTACTCTTCGAGGCAGACGACGCAGAAGCATATAAAATATCAAGATTACTGATCTGTGGAACAAGACACGACATGCTGTAAAACTTCGGCTCTTGCTGAGAGTCTGCACATAATGAATGCTCAGACCCTTTCAATGGTATCCTCTTGATACACTTGCATAGCTTGCTTTTGCCTCGAAGAAACTTCTCATGGTAGTACCCTCCCTTATCACTTCCATTCGATAGCAATCGAACGAAACCATATAAGTTCAATTGTCTTGTAAAGGAGGTCTTCTTGGTGGTATGGAAGGACTGAGGCAGTACGATTTGAGCAAATGGTTTTTGTTGATGAATGAGGAAGCATCTGCCATGAGGAGACCATGATATGATTTCAGCATGTATGCCTTGGTCGAGTATTTTGTGTAGCTTTTGAGGGAAGGGGGTTACGACGCCTCCCTTCATTTTGTTGATGGGTGCGTTAGATGCAACGTATGCATCTTCGTCGATGGTAGCGTAGTCAGTGTAGTTGTATTTACCAGGCATGTTGATTTTATGTCTGTCTTCTTTTGTGTTCGTATTGAATTTCACATGTGATTTTGTATCATGCTGCCGAGAATGCATCAAGGTAGGAACAAAAAGAATAGGTGTCAATGCGAAGATGCGCATGTGTCCACAATCAAGATGTTTCTGAGGAAATGTAGTGAACTCTATCCTCTCTTTCTGAATTTCTCTAGTCATCCAGAATGTGCGTACTTGATTTTCTGTTCCTCATCTTCAAAAATTCAAAAGTGGGAATGCTCAGGCATTTTTCCGGGAATGCTCAGACATTTTTCCTTTGAAACAAAGGGAAAGCGAAGAGAGAGAAAAGTGCTAAAATTGAAAGTGAAAAAGAAAAGAAGAGACAAGAAAGAAGATGTTTTTGTCATTAACTTTGAGCCTAAAAAACGAACTCAAAAGTTAGGTATGCTTTTTCCTACGTAGTGTTCCACTACTGTTAATGCTCTACTACTAGCCTGTGCTCCTACTTATTTTCCAATCTTCGTTTTTATTTATTGAGCTGATTCATCCTTTCTATAAACATTTATTCCGAAATGAAGAATCAAATTGTCACACTTTCAGCAGCTGCACTGTTGTCATTCTTGTCCCTCGTTTCTGCTGAACCTCTGACCAAAGAACAGATGGAAGAAATCTTTGTACAATACGATGTACCAGATGATGATGCACCAGATTGTCAACCTGAATTGATTGATAAAGAAATCTGTCCGCAAGGAGATGAGAAGCTTCCATGTGGTCCAATTGAAGGTATTGAAAATCACTGTAAGGCTCTTCTCGGTGATGATGTTGTAAAGAAGTATGATGGCGTTGAAGTAGATCAGGGCAAGAATGCTTTCGCCGGTTGTGTCAAGTATGTTGGTAAGTGGAAAATTATATAGATTTATATAGAGCATATACATGTAAAGATATGAACATATCATGAAAAATTCAACGCTAATGCTTCAACTTCATTCAGGCTTTCATGTATTTGATCTTGATCATATGGCATGTTGTGATAGCGACTTTTGCGAGGATTGGATCGGGGAACAGTTTGAGAAAATGGCTGAATTTGAAGGTGGTGAAGGAGAAAATTATTATGACGATGACGACGATGATGATTACTATGATGAAGATGAGCATCCACATCCTGAGTTTTAAATACGAAAATGTTGATGGAACATTGACTGAAACCAATCTATGTCTCTTTCGAGGAAGGAACTACTTATCATGTAAAAATTTTGAATAAACATAACTTCATTTTTGATTTTTAATTCTAAGTTATAGATTGACGCATGGAACTGGAGTGGAACTAGACAATCATCTAATACATTCTTTCCCGAATGACATGTGCATTATTTTCTATATTGAAATCTAGCAGCTGTCCACTAACTACTAGAACAATTAATAACAATGCCTCCTCTTTCTACATAAAAAGTATCAATTTGTCTTCAAGGCTCTAGTTCCTCCTTTGCTTCATGAAATACATCTTCAGCACTATCGATGGCGGAAACATCATCATTATCATTTAAATCAATGGCAACATGTCCATGTGAATGACTTGGAGAATCATTCACTTTCTCAAGATTTGATGATTGCACATGTGGAATGGCTTCAAAGGCAGTCTCTGTAAATTTTTGACGGAGTCCTAAAAAGAAGAGGAATGAATGTAAAATATAAGTCACAGAACCGGCAATGAGTACCCAACTCATGATATCATTGATGCTTTTGTAAGTCTCATTGAAATCAGCACGTAATCCTTGAATGACTGTTTCAATGTAAAGCATACCATACATGACATAGCAAAGAGATCCAATTACTCCAGCAAAATGTGATAGTAGTAGAATAAAGTCTCGAAACTTTGACGAAATAATCAAGCCCGCTTGAGCTATGCATGTCAAGGATCCTCCTGCTATCCAAAAGATTGTAGCATAGCTTTTATCATCTTTACGAAAAGTATAGTCGTCTTGGAAAATGTTGGCAATGTTGTAATAGTAATAGTCCCCCTTTTTCAATATTTCCATATCTGTAGTGACCGCACCCATTATACATAAACTTCCGAGAGCATGAATGGAATAAAAGAGAACGGATAAGCCATATCTATCAAAATAATTCAGTAGTAAACCTTCTGCAACAATAGAAATGAATAATAGAATGGAACCGGATATCTGTAGACCGCCAATAAAATTTAAATAGCAGGATACATTTGAATTACATATATCTTCTAGTTCGTTTCTTTGCCCTGAATGAGAATATGCCGCACTTATTATGAAAAGAATTCCGAAAGCAACTTTTGCAAAAGTAATTGAAAGTAGAGTGTATGATTCATAGTTCCGCATTGTTCAGTTTAGTTGGATGAAGTATTAGGTATTCATAAAAGCAGTAAAAGGTTTGCTGATTGTTGATAGTGTGCTTCTTGTCGTTGGCTTCTCAACTTTTTCATTTGATTTTTCAAATGGCCTGTTTGGATTCTGTTCTTTAGACATTTAAATGGCCTAAATCAGCTATTTTTGTTGAACCCGGTACTAAAAAAGATTTCACTTTTCAAACCGAGCTTCCTCTTCCTCACTTCAGATTCATGGAGATGCTGCTATGAAAAGAAAACGTCGTTTTGTACGTCCTATTTGTATGATGCAGAAAGGCATAGGAAAATCATTTTATATTAGCAAGTTTTAACAGTTTCTTCATTTACTTCAAGATTCTTCTTCTCTCTAAACGTCGAGCTTTTCACAACGTCTATCTTCTCTAATTCGCACACGAAAAAAAGTCTATGTGGCTGTGTCTTCGAAAAATACAGCAAGTGAAGAAATCATACAGAGCAATAGCGCGTGTGTTTACACTTTGAACGGAAGATTCTCTAATTTGAAGGAAGAATCCACCAGACAATAGAGAAGTACAAAGATCAGAGTTATCTCTTCTCGCATTAGTAGCCTCTTGCTGCTTGTTGTGGCGCCAAGGCAACGACGACAATCCGGCTACTCAGTAGTCTTCTTGTGCCGTCTGTTGCTTATAAAAAGTAAAAAAGAATTACATGATGATTGAATACGAAAGAAACATCGCCCGCAGCCTTAGCAACAGCAGTCATGGACCACAAAATAAGTCCCGAAGAAAAGCAATTTTGGCTGCTTTGAACTTTAAAAACCTACTTGTTCTCATCATGATTGCATTCACTTTCCATGCAAACCTTTCTTCTCTACTTGAAAACGATGGAAATTTCAAAAATGCAAACAGAAAACAAGAAATTCACCGCAATACAAAGAGCAATACTAGAAAACATGATGGCAGAATAGATAATACAACAACTGTAATAATTGATGCCATACGAAAAATGTACAATGGAGGTCATCTAAACAGAGAATATGCTAAGTATATCTTACTTCAAGGCAGAGATATGATGGCAAAGCTCCCATCATTCTGCAATGTATCACTACCCACGATAGATGATGATTTTAAAAAAAGAAATCTTTCCAAAAAGAGAATCACTGTACGTTCATTTCTCTTCTCATTTATTTATTAATATTGTCACTTGTTCATAACTAACATGCTTATTCAAAGGTTGTTGGGGACATTCATGGGAACTATAACAACATGATACACATCTTTCGAACCAATGGTGGACTACCATCTAAAGACAATCCTTACATATTCAACGGTGATCTTACAGACAAGGACTATCAAGGTATACAGTGTCTACTTACTGCTTTACTCATCAAAGTATACTGTAATGAATGTCTACATTTATTACGAGGAAATCATGAGCTTCGGGACTACTACAACGGAATCATGAAATCTCAAGTATTGAGAGTATACGATGAAGAAATATGGCTGATTGTTCGAGATATCTTTAACTTATTACCATTAGGAATCGTTCTTGATAATAGGATTCTTGTCGTACATGGAGGAATACCATCTGCCAACATCACTCTCAATGAGCTTCAATCTATAAACCGTACAACTGATGAAATATTTCATGGTAACATGACGAAGGACCAAAGTCTGATTGAAGAACTGGTATGGGCAGAAGAAGATGAGGAGAATGGCATCACTGTTAGTAGAAGAGGAATATACTTTGGTCCTGATATATCCAAAGAATTTTTACAACGAAACAATTTAGAATATATAATCAAGGGACATACATATATTCCAAAAGGATTTCGAATAGCTCATGAAGGTCGAGTAGTAACTTTACACTCTGCCCCTTCCAAGCTATCGAGTCGCGATTATGGAGCTTATGCCAACATTTACTCAAATGATGGATCTATGCACATTGAACAGTTTCGGAGGTTAAATCAAAGTATATCAATTGACTGGCGATCTCTAGTTCCTTGAAGTAGTTGAAACTGTATTGAAAGAGACTTTTTTATCAATCGAAATGATTTTCAATTTCTACATTGAGATTAGCTAGCCATGTAATCAACATTGCTTCTCAGCCATTCAAAAAGAAAAGACCAATCGCACAGACAGACGCACAAAGTTTTTCTCTCACACACATGTCAAAACAATTGTTCATAATAATGAAGCAAATAGAGGCATCATTATTAATAGACTAAAAGTCTTTTACAAGTCTATAATCACTTGTCAACATGTCGTCAACTGCTAATGATTTGAAAGAAATGATTGCGCCAAAGGATGAGTCGGTGGACATCCTCAAGGCAGCACCATTGCCTGAAAACTCAGCTGTCACTGCCAATCCTCATATTCCATCTGTTTCTGCAGCTGCTGTGCTTGGAGAATCAGAAACTATGCCAGAGGTATGTACATTGAAATAGTACATCTTATCATTATCTTCTTGGACGATATACTAATGTATTTTTAAAAGGGAACACCAATTGTTCAAGGACATGACTTTCAAACTTCAAATGAAACCAACAAAAACTCATCTCTACTCGATGACATCATGTCTTCTTATGCAACCATGGGATTTCAAGCATCAAACTTGTCACTTGCAATTGAACAAATTAAACAAATGAGAAAATGGAGATTGAGTGATGTACCATTTGACCCAACAAAGGAAGATCCAAGTCTAGAAGACATGTCGCTTCGTCAAAAGATTCGAGCGAGAATTTTCTTTTCGTACACGAGTAATCAAATATCATGTGGACAGAGAGAGATTATAAGATATCTTGTACAGAATAAAATGGTAGATGTCATTGTGACTACTGCTGGTGGTATTGAAGAAGATTTGATCAAGTGCTTCGAGCCTACGTTTATGGGAGACTTTAAATTGAATGGCAAAGAGTTGCGTAAAAAGGGTATGTTCATCGTCAACTCTAGTCTCAATCAAGGCATCTAGATCCCAGCGCACTAGATACTCAAACCTTTCTTTTGATACTTCAAAACAGGAATTAATCGTATTGGAAACTTGTTAGTGCCGAATCGTAATTACTGCCAGTTTGAAGATTGGATGGAACCTTTGATTAGTAAAATGCATGATGAGCAAGATGAAGCGGATCAAAAGTGGGCAGAAGAAATTATGAAACTTGAAAAGGGTCAAGAGCTACCTAAAAAGTTTTGTTGGACTCCTTCACAGGTCATTGAACGTCTTGGTCATGAGATCGATAATGAATCTTCTGTTCTTTATTGGGCAGCAAAGAACAATATTCCTGTATTTTGTCCAGCTCTGACGGATGGATCCGTTGGAGATATGTTGTACTTTCATTCTTATAAACGTAATGGATTTACTCTAGACATCAATGAGGATATTCGTCGAATCAACGATTTGGCAGTTCAATGCCACTGCTCGGGACAAATCATTATTGGTGGTGGACTTGTCAAGCATCATACTTGTAATGCCAACCTTATGCGAAATGGTGCCAACTATTCAGTGTATATCAATACTGGACAAGAATTTGATGGATCGGATTCAGGTGCGAGTCCAGATGAGGCAATTAGTTGGGGGAAGATTCGCATTGATGCAAAGCCAGTGAAGGTTTCGGCAGATGCAACTCTAGTTCTACCATTGATTGTTAGTCAGACTTTTGCGAAGGATGTTGAACAGTGGAGAGAAGAGACTGAGGACTGTGTTTGTTGGTTAACATAAAATAATACAAATAATCATAAGAACGATTCTAAGGTTACAATAAAACTAATATCTGTGCCCTTTAGATATATGGCAAGTCATTGAGAGTTCGTACCTTTGCAGCCCTCAACTCTTTCACAATTATCGGAAAAAGAGAAATCTTAAAACTGGGAGATTAGATACAAGAATATCTTCTCCAAAATACCAAAGATAAAATACTTGCCAAACATTTAGCAATCGTGTAGACAATCTAAAGTGTGTAATATAACAGTTCAGCATCTTTGAAACTCACAAAAGATGACTTTGTAATCCAGAACCAGTCCGCTGCGATGCTGAAACATAGAAAAAAGCCATCTAGAAGCATCAAGTAGAGGTTCTTTTCTTTCATTAGAATAGATGACAAAAAGAATATTGCTTGAAAACCAATGGTTAAGCGAATTAATTCTACACCAATCGAAGCTGTAAATATTGGTAAGCCCAAAAGCAAGAATATCTTTAGCTTAGCAATAGCTGATGAGCAGATCTCCTATCCAAGAAGGATATACACTATTTTGATTTCCCAAGTGATTGAAAGATCTCCTTCACCTTTTCCTTCTTTGCAGGAATACATGCAAATGTGACTCCTTGCGATTTATCATCAAGGATTTGGATAATATTATGGTCCCGTAGTTCTGCAACCATACTCAGAAACTCAGAGTCTTTAGTAACTATGAAAGCAGTCTTGTGACAAATACGTTTCCACACTGCATAGTCAACATACTCATAGTCTCCAATGAGTGTAGTTTTCTCAGAGTTCAGCTGCAAAGTTGCTAGCTCTAAAGATAAAATGTCAGATACTACTGTAAATCTCAAATAAAATAATCTAGACCAATCGAGACCACTGACTTACCCTTGAGGATTGCTGTATGTTTTGGTGCAATACTCTTTAAAACTTTCTTCATGAATACAAAGTCGACCTTTTCTTGCTGTGTGCTACGTATCTTTCTTGGTCCCTCCTTGATGCTGGCCTCAATTTCATCATAATAAGGTTGATGCGTATTTACCTCATTCCATATCCATGAGTAATTATTCATAGTTTCCAAATCCCAAAGAAACAAAGGCGCATCAACGTGATCTAGGCTCGCTACAATTCTCAGTAAATTTCGACTCTCGAAATCGGAGTCTCCCTTGAAACTACTATATAATACAAGACTTGACAATACTCTTTGTGCCGCATCTTTTCTTAAACTAATACCATCTATTCCATGAATCAATAAATAAATGGGTCGCGAATGACTCGTCGCCAAAGCTTTTGCAATTGCAATGGCGCGTAATTCATTTACAGATTTCAGCTGATTAGGCGTTGATAGCATTCCAATATTCACTTCGTTGTCATTTGGGGATTCAATTGAGTCAATGGGAGATGAGGGGTCGACTCCATTGAGAAATAAACCAACCATTAAATTGAGAATTTCCGCAATATTAATTTGTGGATCATATCCATCCAAAGAAAGGACATCACCTCTAGCCCGTAAATGTTTCTTCCCAAATTCTTCCAATAGCTGTTTCTTAGAACCTAAACCATGAAATAAAAGTGAATGTCCAGTTTCAAGAAGAAACTCCCATTCTTCTCCATTTGAATTGATACATTCTTCTATATCCAAATGTGCATCAGTTTGAAGCGTCATCTTTCTCATACGCTGTACACAATCTACCGCACTTGGAAATTGTAATTTTTGACTTTCTTTTGATTTTTTCGATGAAGTTCTGTTTCCATCAAGAACCATTTCAGCTCCAGGTTCATTACTCGTTGCATATTGATTTTGACCATCTGCAAGGCGCGTTCTATGCCTCGTCGTAGTAGCTTCATTTTGTTCCTTTGCCTCTTCTTCCATTTCATCCAAGTCATGTTCATCTTCTGCATCAAAATAAAAACAAGGCAAAGGTTTCTTCTCTGGCTCACGGCCACATTCACAGTCATAAAAAATAGCAGTCAGCAATTCTTCACGGATAGCTTTGTATCTCTCATCTTGTACTCTCCTAGAAAGAGATTTACGAAATGTCAAATCCTGTAAAGCACATTCATCTAATTTTTCCATGGCATCTTTTGCCGATCCAAAATTGATTTCCTTGTAATGATAATGACCTGATGTAGATGTATATTTCCAAGCAGGAATTTTTTGCATGTTTTTGTAAATTAATTTGAAGGATATGTTGGACAGTCGCCCTCGAAGCTTGAAGCAAAATAGCTTATCTTCTTCTTCTGGTGAAAGAAGGGGATGCTGTTGTTGCTCTGACATGATTCAATTTCTTTTTGTTATTGTACAAGCAGCTAATACCTTACATAATTATGATCAATGTAATTGTTTTTCTCGTAAATGCATCAGTCAGAAATATATGTTTAGATCAATTTCATACCCTCAGTGACGAGGGGTTCTTTGGATTAAAATTTTACTACTCTCTCCTCTCTCGTAAAAAAAGAGTACCTATTACATTCTAAAGGCACTATTTCCTCGACAGTATTGCAAAGACAAGAAATTTGAACAAAACTTTTTATATTGTACAATGGCTGGTGAAGATATTTTCCACTTTCTATATTCAATTTTACAATGACGTCATTGAGCCGTACTAAGATTAAAATAATGACGTCGAAAAAGGCTAAGATAGTAACAATTCTATTATTTTAGACAACCTTCCCACACGGTCGCTGATCTGTGATGTTTTATCTTCAACATTTTGTCATCATGATTCGATTCTATCACAGATGGCATGAACACAAACCAGCCATCCTATCTAGACTAATACAATCTACGAAGTAGCTATTTTACACAGTTCTAAAGATTGTCGAAAAAAAAAATGGCAAAAGAAATTGTCCAAAACAGCAATACTACTTTTGGTAGCACTATCAAAGCTTTGAATCCAGGACCGATCTTTAGAGCTGTTGTCAGCCTCTATGCTGACCGAAAGTTTCTTCTCCTAGTTTCATTTCATGTTGTAGCTACCTTGATCTGTTATGGTAAGAATACCATTGACCACACATCTTCTAAATTAAAATGCCTCGTCGCGTATTTCTAAACTTTCTTCATGATAGCACATTTTGGTCTGCTCAAGTTTCAGTCTCAATCAACCAAGGTACCCGAAGCGGCGCCATTCTATTCCTGGAAGATCGGTGTTCCTACTTTTGAGTTTGGTACCATGCATGCCATTCTATATCAGCTTGCAATTCTACCTTTGACAATGTGTAGATTGCTCATTGCCAACCTCTCAGGAACATTTGTTTCAAAGATTATTCCATTTGATGAAATGACAAGGTAAGTTTCTAATTCTCCTTCTTGTGAGATATGTTATAGTGCCTACTTATTCATGATATCATCCTTATCACGAACACTTATATATTCTTTTTGATAGATGTCACATAGGTATTGGCTATACCTTCGCGTTCCTACTCCTTATCACAATCATTGTCTTTCTCATGTTCTTTGGAACAATTTGTAGCTCGGGAGATCAAAACTTCTGCAAAAAGGTAAGTATTATTATTGGTCGTAAAACATATTTAATATCCAGCTGATCTCAAACAACTTCCACATTACAGTTTACGACAGAGATCATGATTACTGGATATGTGATCTTCGTAGCTTTCATGACTGTAGCTGTTACTTCCTTCTTCCGATACAAAATCAAATATCGCATCTTTTATGTGATTCATCATGTCGTGTTCGTCGCATACATCCTAGTCATTCTGCATACTATTGATATTGTAGAGAGAAAGAATGGTGGAAGATCCCAAACCTTCAAATGGTTCTCTGCATCTATTCTACTCTATGCGGCCGATAGATGTACAATGTACTTGGCTCATAGATACGATAGCACGATTACCTCGGCAGTTACCATTGATAGTGGTGAAAAGGACGGAAGACTTGTCATTTTGAAAGTGAAGAAACCATCCATGCTTACTTTCGCTGCAGGCCAGTATGTATACTTGAAGGTACCAAAGGTCGACAATCTATGGCATCCATTCTCCATTGCATCGTCACCTGATAATGAAGTCATGAGCTTTTACATTAAGGCCTATGGAGAAAAGTCTTGGAGTGGCAAGCTTTTCGATGTGTTGGAAGAAGAGTTGAATGATACCTACAGTTCTGACATCAATCTTCCAATTGAAGTCCTCGGTCCTTATGGAACAGCGCTTGGTGATAAACGCTTGTATACTCATGCTACTTTTGTAGGGACAGGTACAGGTTTTGTTCCATGCATGAGTGCATTGGAAGATCATATCAATGCATGTCTTGCATTGAATCCTAAAAGATACGACAAAGCTGCTACCAAACGCAAGAAACTTGTTAGATATCTTTCTCATTATCATGAAGGATTTGTTGATGATGACACATCTTCCAGTCCAGGTTGCAATAATTTTCTCGGTTTTGGCAAACCTCAACAAATGAATCAAGCGCAGATTCTGACGGCTGCAGCTGAGATCATTAACAAAGCAGCCATAACCAAGCGAAAGATCTTTTTACATACACTATTCATGTTTGCACCTGCTTCAGGTGTAATTGCTTTCGGCCTTACCTTGTCATTCAATAGTTATAACTTTGACTTGTACGATGGTATGGACACAGTATTGATGAGTTTGACTATTGGTTTCCAAGCAGTATTTTTATTGTCGTCAGTATTGACGAGAGAAAAGAATCTCTACTTGATGCTTCTAGATGTATTCTTTCTATGTCTAAGCGTAGTTGCGGATTGGTTCTGGATCTCAAAGTCATCTTTTGGAAGTTTTAGAGATGCTGACCTTGTATATTACACTCTGTTGATTGTCTACATGGTTGCAAGACTTTGGAACAAAACTCTCCGTGATGTAAATTATGTCCCAGGACAGAATGCTCTCACACATAAAAGCAATATTGTTTACGAAAAGTTCAATTTCGTATGGAGTTGTAGATCAGCGGAGCTTATCGCTGTTGCATTTCCAGACATTGCAAAGCTATGGGACGAGCTTGTCGAGGCATGGGGTGAAGAAGAAGCCGTGAATAAAGTCAATATAAGCATACATTGTACTGACTTGAACGAGGAAAGCTGTCAACAGCTTGTTGACTCCGTACAAGATACAGGCCTATTCCAAAAAGGATGCATCAAGTTTGGTAAGCCTTTTTTGTTGGGCATTTTGGAGAAGAATGTAATGGACATTCTTTCATCTGATCTCCCCGTATCAAGAACTCTTTTTGCATTCTGTGGATCACAAGTGATTGCAAATGAGTTGAAAGCTGCCAAAGTCTTGAGTGATCTCGTACTGTCAATGACTGGTCACATCTCTCATACTACGGATCTCTCGATCCAAACCTATGGTTCTGTTCCATCTGTATCATCTCAGAAACGTAAAAAGAATGCATATTTGGAGATTCCGGCTCCTCATCCATTTGATGTCCAACCCAACAAGTCTGAGTCTCTTTCTCGTGAAGTTAGAGCGTCAAATAGCAATTCATCAAGTCGATTTCCATCAGCATTCAATAGAGCAAGTCTTTCTTCGAAAAATCTTTTCAATAGAACGAGTATTGCAGGTTCAAAAGTACAATCTGCAATTCAATTCGCATCTTTTTCTGATAGTAGCGACACTGGCTCCATTCAGCGAAACCAAAATGGTTTTTATTCAGATCGCTCTCACACTGAAGTTGGTGGCTTCTCTGAAAACTTCCTAGAAGAGATTAGCTGTTGATCAGAAAGTCGTGAAAGCAAGCAACTATTTCATCAGGAGTTTCTGAACGCAGTTGCAAGAACACTGCTCGCTGTTTATAATTTGATACTTATCGGTTTGAGAAATATTTATGTTTCAAAGTTGCGATAGTAAAAGCAACTAGTATGTCATTCTGTCACAAGTCCATAAAAAGTTTTACTACAAAGTGAAAAATTAATATATGTAAGAAAAGTTTTTGATGTTAGTCCCTTACCTTACTTTACTTGATAGTAAAAGCAACTAGTATGTCATTCTGTCACAAGTCCATAAAAAGTTTTACTACAAAGTGAAAAATTAATATATGTAAGAAAAGGTTTTGATGTTAGTCCCTTACCTTACTTTACTTGATAGTAAAAGCAACTAGTATGTCATTCTGTCACAAGTCCATAAAAAGTTTTACTACAAAGTGAAAAATTAATATATGTAAGAAAAGTTTTTGATGTTAGTCCCTTACCTTACTTTACTTGATAGTAAAAGCAACTAGTATGTCATTCTGTCACAAGTCCATAAAAAGTTTTACTACAAAGTGAAAAATTAATATATGTAAGAAAAGGTTTTGATGTTAGTCCCTTACTTTACTTTTGCACTTGCTTGAATCATAGAGTCATATTCCACCAGTAGCAACTCTAGCAACATGATTCCATATCTATACATCTCATACCCCTTGCAATAGTCTAAGCCCGAATCCTTTCCAAAGTTTCAAATTGAGCAATACTATTTCCACGAATGACAATTTGACCAATGTAATTACTTCCCGCAGCAGCCTTTTCATCAATTGCTTCCTCCAATACAACATTTAGGAATGCATCAAAACCACGAAGTGTACCGACAACCTTTCGGTTTCCATTGAGTGTCAGACGTAATTTCTTATCCTATTATAGAAAAGGGAAAGTCAGATATATGTTTTTATTTTGAAACAAGAATTGCAAGCAGTTAGTCGCAACAAGAAGAAGCAGCAGAGTGATCTCGTTTACTGCTGTCGAGGAGCGAAGCAAGAAAAGCCATCTCCTGCACTGTACTTACCATGAATCTTTTAAGATCCGGTCCTTTCACATGTGACGGTGCCATCTTGTATTATATATGTATATGAACTAATAGAGACTAGAGAAGAAGCAGATGCTGTAGAGAATGTATCTCATACACAAAGATTATGTTTTTCGTTGTTCCAGTGGTTGTCAAAAGGCCGACCAAAAGTAGGATCCTAAATGGATAAAATAATGAAGCTAATTGACTCGTACTCACATTTTGGGCACGACTGGATATGTGAAAGGCAACGAAAGAAAAAGAACACGATGAAGTGTGAATCTTTCTCTCCAAGAAGCTTTTGAATTGCAGTACATTAACAAAACTATTGAAAAAGAAACTAGAAACAAATAACACATATATTATCTAAAATGAGTACATCTCCCTCAGCAGCACCAAGCATCCCGCCAACATCCACACCAGACTCGAAAATATTGTCCGACCTCGCGACAGTAATTGAAAAGATCAATTTATGCACTAGCATGCTCTACCCTCTCACATCCACTTATGAAATCGATCAAGATGAATCACTCCTGACAATCATTGGCTTTCTAGAAGCATGTTGTCCTAGAGTTCGTGAATTGATTGAAGCAGGCATGACTGGTGCTTTACAGGAAGATACCGTTGTCAAATGTTTGACTGTGAATGATTTACTATTGCAAGTGTTGGAATTTGTCGAACATCCTGAAACATGTAATCAAAAGGAAGAAGTGAAGGAAGATAAGAAGGTAGAGGCTGTCGTGGATGACTTTGATGCATTTGGAATTATGGATGAAGATGACTTACTTGATGATTTTGATTCAAAACCTGCTGCTGCTAGTAGTAGTGTAGAGGAGACTGCAAAGGCGGAAAAGACTACTACCAATCATTTGGATGATTTACTATTGGCTCCTGTACCTGAACCTGTATCAAATACAACCAGTACAAGTGCTGACACTACAAAACCAAAAGAGGACACTACTACTGATGATTTTGATGACTTTTTCAATAGTCGAGTTTCTCCTCAACAATCATAAATTCATAGTTGCAATGTGCCATTTACAATAAGAAGAATTTGAATAGTAGTCCATTTTTTAACAAATAGATTTGTGCTATGTGTGTGATGTATACTTTTCTTTTCTATATCATTTTCATAAGGAAGCAAGAATTACCTGACAAAGAGATGGAAAAATCAAAAAAATTGCATATGAGGAAATGTACCAAGAATTGAATTTGTCCAAATATGAAATGCTGTTGAACTATATTCCATGATGATATACAAGCAAGATTTCTTCTCCTTCGAGACATCCGAATTGTTGCTACGCTTTCTATCGGGTGAAACAAAAGATATACACCAAAAGCTCTATACCGAAAGTGATATCTGCATCCTATATATTATAATATAAATCAATTCTAGACGGATAATACTATTTCAAAAGCATACACAAGAAAATACAAACCATAAAAATAAAATTGAAATAATACATATAGTTGGGAGTTCCGATGTGAATTATTAAAATAGTCCAAGGCCATCATCAAAAGGCCTCATTTTGACACTCGAATTCAACTCTCTTATCTTCGGAAGCGCTGGAGGCATTCTCACATTCTCACTCATCTACAAAAAACAGGAATTGAAAAGCATTTGTACATTGCTGCTATCTACTTTCTATTTAGTTTAGATTACTTTCCGCAATAGATCCATTGAGAGTAGACTCTTTTCATTAGAGAAGATATTGTGAACAGCGAGGTAAGTGAGAAGCAACACGTGTTTCATGTACAAAAGATAGTAAGATATGTGATTTCATTGACTCTAAAAAAATACCTTTTCTATTCATACTGTAGAGAACAGAGAGCTAGTCGAACATCATTCAAACTAGCACATTCAATGATTCCCTACAAAGAAAAGAAGGAAGCGATTGAATCGCTCCTGTCCAAAAATATCAATCCATCATTGGAAGCTCTGCAATATTACTTTCCGACACTCATTGGTCAATGTCAAGCTCAAAATGCTCTCTCGGATCTAATCAATGTTGCAGATTACCTTCGGCATAAATATGTTTCTAGAAATGCAGATGTGAAGCTTGTTGAATTTCAAACTCCGGTTCGGAAGCAGGTTCGACTCGTTTCTAGAAAAAAGGCTGCAAAGATTGCTGCTCCTAGTTCAAATGACAACTGCAATGATGCCATGTCGGAAAGTACTTTCATTTCATCTACACAAGAAACGGACAAGTCACTGCCTCAGCAAGAGTTTGAAGAAACCATGGGCGCACAACAAGCGCTCTCATTTAGATTTCAATCTAGTACACCGCAGAAACCTATTCCATGTACTCAAAAAGCAGATGCAAAAGGCTTTGAAAAAGTCAAACATATTGTAAATTCCATGATGGAACGAGGAGAATGGCCGAATTATCCTACATTTTGCAAATTGTATCCGGATCTAGGGCAAAGATTTCAAAAGCAAAGTTTGACAAATACTATTAGTAGATTACGTTTGTTATTTGATTCAAATGATGAGAAGGAGTGTCATGAAGAAGACTCTGCAAGCGAGAGTCAAGAGTTACAAAATGAAGGGTTGGATGAGGAAAGTACTGGAGAAGCTACTGAAGATAGTGAAGGATCGCAAGAATGTGAATGGAATGAAGATACGTTTATCCATCGACAAATTGCATGTACGGAACAAAGTGATCCGAAAGGTTATCGCAAAATTAGGAACATTGTATTGGACTTGTTGCAAAATAAGGAAACGCCAAGTTATCCACTATTTGTGGAAAGATATCCGGGTATTGTTGCGAAATATAGAGAGCGGAGTTTGATGAGTGCCATTACCAAGATTGTAGCGGAAGAAGGGAAAAAATTTTTACCAGAGACTTCAGATTCTGAAAATGAAGATGAAGATAGAGATGAAGATACTGTCATTATGGATGTATCTGACTTTGGTCAAGATGATGAAATGAATGTTGTAGAAGCGAATGATAATGTTCATCGCTCCGAGCCGGTACTTGATGCCACTCCTCAAGTTGCTGCTACTTACGGTGCTGATATTAGAAAATTTACAATTCGAGGCAATCTTGATACTGTTGAAAAGCCAATTTTGAAAGAACAAGGCAACTTGCTTCATGCGCAGACAGGATGGAAATGTCCAACTTGCTTTTCAACCAATGCAAATTCTCAAAGGAAGTGTTCTACTTGTTCTTCATGTCTTACTGAAACGTTTGAAGATGAAGAAGGTAACAAGATATCCCTCAATTCAAGTTTAGAGAGCGACGAGCCTGTACAACGAGGTAGTCACAAACGAAAGAGTATTGATATGACTTCTAGTGATCGTAGTACTAGTGAAAATGATGCACCAAAGGCAAAGAAACATCTTTCTCCAAACAACGTCACTGCAGACGATATTGTAAATGAAGTTGATGAGTCTGTCATTGACTCATCGATTCTTGTATGTGAGAGGCTTGCTGATGGTAGTCCAAGTGTAAAATACACCTCTGCATCTGTGCTAAATCCAATGATCAAATGCAATACCTCAAATCTTTCTTGTATGGCCCTAGCAGTAGCAAATGAAAAGGGTAGCGCCTCCAAGCAAAACAGCTGTGAAGATACGGAACGAAAAAGAAATAATGAGAGTTGCAACAAGGAAAAAAGTGCAATTGTAAGAATTCCTTTTACGTGCGCTTCTAATCCAAAAGATTATAATAGAGTCAAAGCTATTGTTGCAGAAATGTTGGAGGAAGGGCTTGAAACTACGTATGATTCTTTATGTAAGAAATATCCTGAATTTGAAGAGAAATATACAAAGAATTCCTTTTCAGCTGTAATCTCAGCCTTCAAACATCGATATAAAAAGAAGAAGAGTCAAAAGGGAGAGAAAGTAGTTGAAAGTGACCCCCAAATCGAAGCCCTGGACAAGAATGAAGATGTAAAGAAAACTATAGAGCTTACAAATACAATCGACAGATCTTTCAGTTCGGGGAATAACCCTCTAGAGATTTCCGGCAAGGTTTCAGAACTTTTCTTCAGTAGCGCAAATGAGACAGAAAATTCTATTTCCAACCAAAGTGACAGCTGCAAAGACAATGAAGAAGTAAGGAAATATTTGCATGCAGCAAGTAGCATTGAATCTCTTGAAAATGCATCCAATCATTCTGAGAAAGCTACTACTGAGTCAAAGGAGTATGTTGACAACGACGAGAAATCAAGTGGAAGATCTGTAGAGGCAGAGCCTTATCAAGATAGTCAAGAAGACAAATTTGATTTTATTAATGATGGATCTTATTCCGCATTGAATGATATTGAACTTCCATTGACTACAGATAATTCAGATTCAAAGTCTTCATCTTCACATCAAAATCCAGGAGAGCTAACAGAGCAGATATTGGAGGCACCAAAACAGACATTTGCTGTACAAACTTTCGATCTCAAGAGTCCATTCGGAGTGGAAAAAATGTCGATCGCAATCTGGTTCAATAAAGAGATTCTGAAGATCAATACTCCAAGTATTCTTTCGAAATGTAAGGAATACTCAGAGAAGTTTGTTGAGCTTGGTTTTTATAACGAAGGCATGATCAAAAGCTATTGTACAGTTGATATCATCGATTCTCAGGATTTTCAATGGATGGCACTTGTACACCGCATGTGCTTGAAAAAATGGATTAGCAATGCAAAATGAAGTCATTTTGTAGTCTCAGGGTTCGTTAGGGGTAGAATCCAAAAGTAATTGGAGTGTAAACTTTGTTGAAAACATGTTTCCTTGCATTTACAAGGAGATACCTTGTCTGCAACAGTATTAGGAATAAATGCTACATTAGTTATACTATGTCATTTACATCTCACTTCATTCAGTACTATACTATGCTTCAAATTCTTCAGAGTATTTGATGTAGTCCTGATTCTTTAACTGATTTGTATGAGAATCAAAAGTCGATTCATTGATAAGTTGCGGATTGTCTTGGAAACTAACTCGTTTCAGCGATGTCACACTATCATCGTTTTTGCTCCTTATTGAACTTTTTATCTGCTGTGAATTTGCTGGGGATGGTCTTGTTCCGAGACTTGCTCCTAAATCGATAATGTCGTCATCAAGGAATAGATCTTGACTTAATGAGCTAGATCCTTCGCTTATATTGCTATCATAGGAGTTCCTTTTACTGTAAGAACTTTGACTTGAGCGATGACTTTCAAACTTTTCATGTCCACCCAAATCAATCACTTCTGTTTGTGATTTACCAATAGAATCCTCAGAGAAAATATCCATAGGCTTAGAAACTTGTTTAGAGTATCGCAAGGTCATCCGTTCTCTAATTTTGTCACGTATTTTTGACTTTAGGCTCTCACGCAATGAAGAGTTGCGGTCTGAGTCTTTATAACTTTCTGCTCTTCCAAAATCACGGGGTGGTGTAGAGAAGAGTTCTTTTAAAGTAACTTCAGTGGCATTTCTGACTCGTTTCGTATTGAGAAACCAGTCCTTCACTTTTGCCTCCATTTCAGCAATCCTTTTCAAGTCTGCCTCCATAGGTGATACATCATCCATAATGTGGTATGGCGCCAGCCTTTGAAAATGAAGATCGCGATGAACTAGCCTTACTGTCTCCAACACTCTATTAATCTTGGCTTCATCTTCGATAGTGTAACCAATGTTGAGAATTGTTCCTATGCGTCGATTTGGATACAGCCGACGAGCCTCATCCAATGCCATTGTAATTGGACAATTGCCAAAGACCATACCTCCATCTGCCATTATCCTTGTGACGCCATCTACTTTAGCTCTGACTCTATCAGTTAGAACTGGTGGTGACCCTGTGCCTGCCATTGCCTCATACAATTTCATTCCAGAGCTATTTTCAATATAATTATCATCCTTCATGTATCTATCATTTTCATTCGGATAATCATAAGTTCTTGCAATCAAAGGTACAACCTCTCTCTTGGAAATATCAGCGATTCTTTCTTCTTCAGCAGATAAAGTAGGATTTTGCTTTACTACTGAAATACATGCCATTGCGGGGATAGCATGTTTTTGCCTTAGCGGAATATCTCCATAGTTCTTCTTCATGTACTTGATCATTTGATTAGAATATGGTATAAGCGATCGAGTTCCACAACAACATAAATTCGCAAAGTCTATATTTCCAAAACTGTTTTCGCGATACTCGTCAATTTCAGTTCTTCCATCACGAATCATATCATCCATTGAGGCTCCTCTTGACTTGTGATGCGACAAATAGAGTCCTATGATCCCCCCTACTGAAGATCCCGCAATCAAGTCGAATTGACTAGTTATATCTTGTCCTTCCTTCTGAAAATGGTCTCTGATGCACTCCATGATAGCAATGATGGCATATCCTCTCATACCACCTCCATCAAGAAGCAAAATATTCACAGGTGGGGCATCAGGATCTATTTGAATTTTGTTGTGTTCGTCTTGATATGCCTGAATATATTCTTCCTCGAATGTGTCCATCATAACCTCGAGTTTGGCTTCATAATCTAAAATATTCTTGACCCATGACTTGACGCTTTGAAACCTTTTCCTTTTATCCTCGGCAACCTTCATCATTTCTAGATATATATTCACTTGTAAGTGAGAGAAAAAAGGAACTGCGGTATAAAATAAGTGAGTTACCCAGTCTGAGTATCTTTTCGATGTACGAGTAATGTTCCACGGTTCGGATTTTTGGATTTTATGTGTCAAGGGGCTTAAGGCCTTGTCCAAACACATTGAAAAAAAAAAAAAAAAAAGTAGTGATGATGACGTCGACAAGGACGTTTATTTTTTCAACGCACCTTGTCCAAACAACTTTCGAAAAGAAAAAAAAAGTTTATGTCAATTTTAGCTAGATTATTATAATACTCTTCATTTTCACAAGGCTGTCCTACGCTTCTTTCATATGACCTCTCCACCACTCACGCGAGCCGTCTTCTCCACCAAATACATTCATTCTTCACTTTCATGTTCCTGTGCACGTAAGGTATCCAACTGTTCCTCTAGCTCAATGAGTGCGTCAGCTTGTGCCAGAATCTGTGCTTCAATTTGATCAGTCCATACCTTCTGTTCTTCAATTTCTTCAGCAGGGATATGCTCATCTCTCTGCATCTTTCTAAGTTCCTTCATCGCTTCAATCTTCCGACCTTTTAAGTCGAGAAGAGTAGATTCACTTGCACGAATCTCACTCTTGAGAACAGATGCTTCCATGACGTAAGTTGAACGTGCCAATCTCTTCATCAACTCTTTATCTTCCTTACTCACTTCAATTGAGATCTTTCTTTTGGTTCCAGAAGAGTTGACAGCAGAAGGAATATTGTTCTCACTCAAAGCGAACGAAAATGGTTTTGTTCCAGGAAGAATAAATACGGCCTAAATCTACAAGCAATCTGTGATTCCCGAAAGCGATTCTTAGATTTATCCATTCTTTTTGGTGGATCTTCCAGTGCTCCAACACCACGAGATGCATATCATTTAAGTTGCGAAGGTCAAGTAGATGTGTCAGAGAGACGTGATGGATATCCATTGGTACCAAATGATCTAAGTGGAGGAGGTGAGCATTTTGATGATGATACTCAGAGAACGAGAAGATCTACTGTGCCACGCGGCTTGGAAAATATGCTTCCACGTGAACAATTGATGATCCAAGTTAGTGATAGTGGGTTTGTTAGACCATCAGTAACATAGAGTAGATGATATGGAAAGAGTGATAGTTGTAACATAAACATGCAGTTCTATGGTGCAGTCTTCTCTCTTCTTACTACCCTCCGTCCGCAGAAACGAGGATGGCCGATCGTCCTATCTACATTTTTTTTTTTTCCGATGCCAGCCTCGGTGGGGAGCTGGCATCGCAAAAAAAAAAAGTAAAAAAAACATGTCATGATCAGAAAATGAATGGGTTATGAGGTGTGATTTTTTACTTTTTTTTTTTTTTTTGCTGTGTTTGGACAAGGCCTAAGTAAATAGAGGCCATTCAAAAAAGAGAAGCCTAGATCACAAATGTTTGAAGAGGAAATTTCGGCAACAAAAATTACAAATATTTCTTGAATTCATACTTATGCATCTACTCTATCCTTTACTGAGAGATGCTTCCAAAAATATTTCATAAGTCATGATTCATATTGCATCTTTTGGACTTCAACCAAAGTTATAGAACAACAATCTGCAAGGACTAAAGGAGTGCCAATATTTCTCCATAAATACTATGTTGTTTCATCTTTTTCAATTGAGATCAATTAAAATTTTCCATCAATTGACAATTGAGTCATTTTCCTTTCGTTTTAAAGACTAGTTACTACTCGTATCATCACTATAATTATCTTCTTGAGACTCAGTCATCCACCATTCACTCTGAGATATTGCAAACATTGAAGACCTTAGATCTTCACGAGAAGAAAACTCTTCTGACATGGACAACACAGGATCTACATCATCTTGAGCTTGTTCTACCAATGACATTCCTGACATTCGTGGAAGATTTTGTGGAGGTTTCAACAAATGCACATGCAGGAGGAACTACTCCACCTGAAGTAATGATAACGGAAAAGCACAAATACCATGAAGCCTTTGGAAACATTTTGGCAAGTATCTTTACTTTTGGCCAGAGTGTAAATGAGTATAAGAAAGATACCATAGGTTGGAAGAAAAATTGAGTTCAACCATAGAATCAATCTAAATTTTGAATCTACAATGACTGGATTTGCAAGGAATACAAATGGAGCGGCAAATGTAATTACGAAAGCAAATATGTCAAGCACAGATTGATGCAATGATTGCTTGGTCAGCGATTGCTTCTTTGTTTTCTCTTGAATTTCATTGTTCTCTTGTAAGTCATTGTCATTGCCTCCTGCTTCTACATTGTTCTCCAGTTGTGCTGGTTGATTTTTGGAAGATACAAGTACAGAAAGGCTTCTTTCAATAGAATATATGTGACATGTAATGATGGCAAGTAACACAAACAAACAAAGGGCACATTTTGAAAAGAAAGGGACGGCATCATAAAAAATTAATTGGCTCAAAAGAGCTTGGCTGGTGAAATTTATGAGAGATATAAGCTACTTGTGCACGACCAACTGTGCTTTCTCTTTCTTCTCAAAAGTGAAACAATCATCAATCGTGCACGATTAACTTCAGTCTTCCAGAATTTTTACCAGCCAAGGAGCTCTTTCGAGCCAATTAATTTTTTATGATGCCGTCCCTTTCTTTTCAAAATGTGCCAAAGGAGAAAGAATGCAAGCATGATTCCAAAAATTCTTGCGGTAACCATTGCTGATCCTCCCTTTGTAAATTCTACATATCCTTCATCGCCTGGTTCTCCTTTCCCACATCCAAAAGGAAACGATTGAATGATACAAAAAGTACTAAATTTGGTAGCATTGATTTCTTTCTGTGTAACTATAATGGTTGGCAAAGTAAACACAATGATCCAAATAAGTATATGAAAGTATTTCTCTTCCTTTTTTGCAAATTTCTGTGACGTAACTTGATACTTGACTCCTTTTTATAAAGTAATGAATCAAAAAGAGCAAATAGAGAATGGTAGATAAAACTCCTACCATTGTTAGAAATCCAGCAGCATCGCATGTTTGAGTATTACCACTAGCCATGAATGCATAGGGTGTATTGTTTGGAACTGCAAATACAGAGATAAAAGTAGAACAAGATCGAATAATATCTCTGATACTCAGCCCAAAGATGATTCGACTATACGGAGACTTCAATCCTCTAGATGAGAAGTGTATCATGTGCACAATCGTCGATGAACTAGCCAAGGAGAGAGCACCTGTGATGCATTTTGCAATATTTGCAACCAATAATTCTGTGTGGGATACCATTTCAATCTGTTTTTAGTTATGATTTCTATCAGCTATGTTTTTGACCCTGAGTTTCAAGGCCAGAGCTGATATTTGCTACGACAATGGGTTAGTACATGATTGGTATTTGCTAGCTTGAACAACACAGATTATTTGAGTGTGCTGAAATTAACGTTGTTTTAACTATTTAATTTCACCACACCCAACTGTGACAATGATGGACATGTCATTATCTGGGTACCTAATCTTGTACCGCTCGCCTGGGTGGTTTTTTTTTTTCCTATTTATTATTATTATTTCAACAGCGTTCTTTTTGCAGGCAGGGTGAAGCCTTGTATGGAGAGGGCTATCAACCAGGGTAGAATGATCGACAGCTTCAGGCGGCTAGGAATCTACACAAATTTTCAGAGGGGTGAATAATTGATCCACATTTACTTAGAATAACCTTGAAATAATGAAATAACGCAATGAAATCCCTATCCCTGTATAAAATGACGTCATAATGAGCCAATGACATATAAGTTTTTGGTGAATGGAGGGACTTTCGACCAGGGACGAACTTAGAATTCGTTCTGGCGGCGTCAAATTCAGGGGAGGTCCTCATAATGAGGCTTCACCCCGCCTCTTTTTGCCAAGATCAACCTTACTAATTCCAATTCATCTAGCAGAAAGAATGAGTATTTGCTAGTCCTTGTGGTGCTTCTCCTCTTTGTTTGTTTGGTTCACAGCCATTGGGGATGGCTATGACTCATTATTTCTTCTCCTTCTTCCCTTCCCATTTCTATCTTCTACCTCTCTACGAGTTTATCCGGACGTTTTCGTATTCAACCTAACTCAAACTAGAGTATCCTCAATCATGATTATGTTCTTCTTTCCCAAGTAAACAGAGATAATTGATGCAAGCGACGCGATTGACGGCTTCTCATTTCTTTGGATCTCTTCAAACGAATAATTCCTTGACACCTCTTCAAGAACCTCTCATAAAAAAATCATATCCATCAAATAAAACACAAACGTACTTATTCACAATACGTACCCTACAATGAAGCTATCTACCATCCTATCTCTCGCAATGCTATCTCAAGTAGTAGCATTTGCACCTGCTCCAGTCAATCGTATGAATCTTGCACTTCAGAGTTCAACCGAAGCAGTCAATTATGTGATTACTGGGAATAACATTGAAGTCACCGATGCTTTGAATGATTACATTAATAAGAAACTTGATAATACTGTTGGAAAATTGAGTGGCACTGGTGCTATTAAGGAATGTGATGTGCATTTGAATGTCAATAAGAATCCAAAGGTAAGAGCTTGTAAAGATATGTGTTGGATATTATATGTCAAGAGAGAACACAGAGAAGCCAACTAGGTTTCATGACCGTTGAAGCCTTCTTTCTTTGATTCCTATATGAATATCTATTCTTCAGGAATAAAAAGACTCACTCGTATTTACTTCCTTTATTTATAGGTCAAGGAGGGACACACGGCAGAAGTCGTCACCTTTGTCAAGGGAACAGTCATCCGATGCTCTGAAACTAGTGAAGACATGTACGCATCCATTGATGCAGTCACCGATCGTCTATCCAAGAAACTTAAAAAGTACAAGGAGCGCAGATTGGAGGGATACCACGGGGGACCAAATATGGGAGAAAACCTTGCTGAGGTTCTTGATTCTATTATTGTCGAGGATTCTGCTTCAGATGAGGAAGAGTTTGTGGATCCAGAAGCACCGGTTGTCACCAAGATCAAGAGTTATGACTTGAAAAATGCAATTTCTGTTGAGGAAGCTATCTTTGCACTAGGATACATTGATCATGACTTTTATGTGTTCAGAGAGAAGGAATCGAACGAGATTAACGTTGTCTACAAGAGAAATGCTGGAGGATACGGTTTGATTGAACCTGAGCAAGATTAAGGTTCTTCTATCTATTAGAAGGTTCTGTCGATTGCTATCGTAGATCAACTTTCTATGAAGCAATTGTTTTTCAAGTTGAAAAGTTTTAGATATGTGCAAACTGTGCTATGAATTTCATAGTGTGTGTTTGTCTTGTTTCTTACAATTCTTCGAGGCTTTTCATTTACATCAATTGACTAAATTGATAAACTCATGAACCATATCTATTGAAATAGAATGGTCATTTGCTAAATTGTATTAAGTTCATATTTACATACAAAATAGAAACTACTACACTTTAATTCGGAACATCACTTGGTTGTAATTGTATGATAATGATGAAGCTTGGACCGGCCATAACTGGAACAGCGTTCTTAATTTCATTACCATTTATCAGTGTCTAGGGTTTTGTTTATTAATTAGAACAAGATCGTCTTTACGACGGCTACACTCATGCTCTGTTCCTATTCAACTTATTTCAAAATAACCCTCATTTTATACTTGATTGCATTTATATAGAAAACTTGCATCAAAACGATCACGGAATGGATGCTGGAATGATCTTTATATACTATGGCCTCAAATCTTTGCCACGTATACAATTTGTTTTATTGTTGAGGAGGTAGGTATATATTAGGACACCATGAAACCTTGCAAGTTTCAGGACATAATTTATCGAAGAGGATTACGATTCCAGTCTCAAGAACAAGTTGCTCTGACGGAACTTGATATGCAGGAGCAGTGGTGTACTCTACTTCAGTTCCACAATATCTATCAATTCTCTTTTTTCGTTTCGAAACCCATCTGCAAGTACCCAAAGACTCATTTTGTCTCCTGAATTTGATAATGTTACTCTTGCTATCTTCACAGCAAAGAGCGCAAGAAAGGGGACAAGAGTTCGCGACTTCTTCTATTCCACACAATTCGTGAACAAGGTTTGGACTGTCTCCAACATCAGAGCAGCGAAATTCCCTTTGGTCTCCTACCTCTACCGGCCCAAGTTCAGTATAGTAAAGAAAAGTCTGATCGTCTAGGCAAAAATCGTAGGCTGTAGGTACTGGAGAAGGAACCATCGATTTTGTAGGAAAATTACTTCCCGTAATGGTTGGAGAAGGCGCGGTTGTAAAGGTTGGAGGACTCGTGGGTAAAGGACACCATGGAACCTTGCAAGTTTCAGGGCATAATTTATCAAATAGAACTACAGAACTGAATTCGAAAAACAATTGATCAGTGAAGTATTCAACTTCAGTTCCACAATATCTATCAATTCGTTTTTGCCTTTTTGAGACCCATCTACAGGTTCCCAAAACACCATTTTGTTTTCGGAATGTGACAATACTGGCATCGTTATCTTTACAGCATCGAGAACAGGAAAGAGGGCAAGACCTTGCGACTTCTTCTATTACACACAATGTGTCAGAGAGCGTTTGGCTGGCTCCAATATCAGAGCAGCTTAACTCTCGTTGGTCGCCTTCTACTTCTACCGGCCCAAGTTCAGTATAGTAAAGAAAAGTCTGGTCGTCTAGGCAAACCGAATCTGCTTTTCTTGTTGGATTTGCTAGACCCAATAGTGAAACAGTAAGAAGTATTAGGTTCTTTGTAAAGATACTTTTCATAATGGCAAAACAGAGAAGTACCAATTTAATTTTTTATGATTTGGTTGTATCCTGAAGAGTCCTCCTCTTAATTTTTATTGAGTTAACATGCGTTGAGATAAAAAATGATAAAATGATTTGGGTTCGCCCTTTTTAGAAATGTGAGGTATGTAACCTATTCCTTCAGAATCGTGATAAGATTCATATTATATAATAAATTTCTAAAAAATAAAAAATGAAATATAAACCACATCTTGCTTCTTCTCTCCATGACTGAATGATTTCTCCTTTGTTTATAATATACTATAACTTCCTTCATTCCAATGACCAGCCAAGTCTTTCGACAAATATTTGTATTATGACGAAAGGTTTATTCACAGATTTGGTAGGTGAATCTGAAAGGTCTAGTTCATATTTACCTGTATCCACTGGCATAGTATAGTAAGCGTATTGTCTGCCAATTGTGGAAAACTTTGCAACTTTCTCTGATTTACGACTGCCCTCGACTTCCTTCTTTGTCGTAGCATCAAAAAGCCACATCTCAATTAAAATGTCATCTTCTGTTTCTTCCTCCTCTAAACCTTTGTATTCAATATTTCTAACTAGTCCACTTGGGTAGATTCCTGTGAATCCAATATTCTTTCTTACAACTCTTGTACTATAAGGAGTTGTTGTTGGTGTCGTACGAGCTTTATAAATCTCAATTCTCAGATCTTTTCCACCTAAGTAGTCTTCTCTTGTTCCTACCCACTGGAGAGTATATACCCGGACATTGTATGTTTTTGGCGAGGCAGTTGGTGCAGATGTTGGACAATCTACATTATAACATGATTTACAGCACTGCATAGAGATCCGGAAATCTCCACAGCAATATCTATGCTGGCGAATCAAGTCTTTTTCTTCATCACTATGCTTCAGGATAAAATCACATGAAAGCATCACGTCAGGTCTGAATAGAGCTTCAAAACGATATTCTGGATCATCAGCAGCACAAGATGGCGAGGCTGTAGGAACTGAAGTAGGAACCTTCGAACTAGAAGGAACATTACTTAGATGCATTGTTGGAGAAGGTGTAGGACCTCCCGGAGTGAGCCAATAGGTAGGAGGACTCGTTGGTAAAGGGCACCATAAAGCATTGCAAGTTTCAGGGCATAATTTATCGAATTGGATTAGAAAGCCGTCCTCAATAACAAGTTGATCTAAAGGAACCTCATATGCAGGAGCAGTGATGTATTCAACTTCAGTTCCGCAATATCTGTCGATTCTCTTTTGCCTTTTCGAGACCCATCTGCATGTGCCCCACAAATCATTCTGTCTTCGGAATTTGACGACATTGCCCTTGCTATCTTCACAGCATAGAGAACAGGAAAGATGGCAAGAGATAGCAACTCTTTCTATTTCACAAAATGTGTCAGAAAGAGCTTGGCTGTCTCCAATATCAGAGCAGCTCAATTCTCTTTTTTCACTCCATGAATAGTAGAGGAACAAGGTCTGATCGTCTAGGCAAAAATCTGCCGTTGCCAAACCCAAAAGGGAAACAGTAACAAGAAGTACAATGCTAGTTTTGAAGATGCTTCTCATAGTATTGACGTAAAGAAGAAATAATAGGTAAAGGTAGTGGGTTTATGATTCGATTATAGACTGAAAGCGTTCTCTTTCTTGAATTATTTATTGAGCGATGCGAGGTGCGTTGAGATAGGGTTCGCATCTTTTTAGAAATGTGAGTTCCATAACCTATTTCTACAAACGTGAGTAGAAGGTGAATGAAAATCAAAGTATTGCTTGATAATAAATAAATTACGAAATGGTGGAATGAAGTAGTTGGAAATCAGAAGAATGAAACCTATATATATAAATATATATTCTTAGAAGAGAATAAGAATGCTAAAGACATGAACTGATAAAATCAGTTCATTTAGCTACGAGTACTTTGATTCCAGAGGCGGTATATGAGGATACTTTTTCTGTAATTTTAATTTTTAAATATGCATTAATTGGTTATTGTTTTGATGCAGATCAATACAATATCTATTTCATGAATTCATCTCTATACTTTTTTTGACAAAAATGGGCTCTCTTATGATTGCAAAAACTATTGTCAATAGCATCCACCCATCTCTTTCTATCTCATGGTACTTGGAGCAGTTCGTTCCGTCTTTCCTCCTTCTCCTCCTCTATCTACATCAGTAGAATTTGGTGCTCCTGCATCTCCAACAGATCCCATAGTCCTTCCTGCCATATTTGCAACTTGCAATCTAAAACAAAGAGCACTAAATCCCTCCATCAAAACTTTACACTGATCCGCAGTCACAGCCGTAATATCCACAGTCCTTCTTGGAAAAATCAAAGCAAAACTCTTGAAAGCATTGGAAGCTTCACATTTACTTCTCAAAATAGGTGTCCCGGTAAACATTGGATTCAACGGATCGGGAGACCAAGCATGTCTTACTTCAAGACAAGTCGACAGGTCTAATTTCGGAGGCCTTTTATTAGAAGTCGGTTCACCTTGTGCCGGTCTCCAACTAAGAGAACGTCCATCCGAATGAACATGAAGCACTCTCAAACGAGATTTACACCATCTCGATCTCCCATGTTTGACAACTGTAATCCCCGCTCTCAATCTTGCTACAAAACATCGTACAATGAAATCAGAAGCATTGGTACATCCCGTCGCCGGACGGAAATTCGGCAAATACATGGGCATACGAACATGCGATTGTGAATTTGTCGCGGTGGTAAGTGACGCAACGGACTGATCTTGATCCGCCAAATAAAAGGAACTTTCTTCATTCGCTCCATCTTGATGATATGGATCCGCTAGGTCTGTATGATACGGTGTCGGATTCGCAGCAGATGACGGACCAGATTTCGGTCTCTCCACTATAGGATTGACTTTATCCTGTGTAGATTTCTTTAAATGTTCCTGTGACGCATGAGTTTTACCAGCGGAAGAATCACTTGATGCGGAAGCTTCTAGTCCTTGACCATTAATAGGTTTCTGTTCGTAACTTTTGATTAAATCTGAAGTAGTCTTTTCGTCACTTTCATCACCGCTATCATCATCCGATGACTCATCTTCATTGTCATCTTCATCACCTTCGACTAAAGCATTCAATTTCTGCAAAGTTTCCGCTTCACGATCCTTTTCATATTCTTCCTCAAGTCCTTGATTGACAGCCATGGAATCTAAATGAGGAATCGGTTGATGTTTATCCGGACTAGTATTATCATGAACAGCATCTTTACCAACTTTTCCCTGTTTCAAACCAGGAACGAGTTCGGCCAAAGCTTCCAGGTCTTCCTTTTCTTTCAAGTCTTCTTCTGGAGCAGCGATGCCTCGAATGTTACTCAGATCCAATTGAGATTGATTCTCATCTACCAATAGTTTTTCTTCTTCCATTTGTGTCTGTAAGAGTTGAGATTCTTCCTTGTCAAGTAATAAATGTTGACTGCTGCCGGTTATATGTGCTGATGATTGACGTGAGTTGGAAGGGAGGGCTGTGGTGCTGTCTTGATGAGCGACTGTGGAGAGTTTCAAGTTGTCGAGATTTCGATCAAGATGAGAAGAAGGAGAAACGACTTTGATTCCTTCTTCTTTGTGATTGTCTTTATGTGATGAAGTCATATGGAGAAATAATATATATAAATTTATACAAGTGTAAGGTCAATTGATAAAGGATGCAACCTCTTTTATGTTTATTTATATATTCAGCTAGGTGATGAATTGGAGAGACGCTTCCATAGCTTGTGTTTGACCGTTCAAAGAGAGTCAAATCTCGTATGTTGGTAGTACGTAGTACGGGTAAAGTACGTATTCATTTCAAACTTGAATATGTCAAGTTCTTGTTGAGTTCATAAATTTAGCTTTTTATATTCTTGTTTTGGAGTCAGTCACGATATTTAGTCATGCATTTGGCTATTTTCTTGGAGTCGCTTCTTAACGGTTGAAATTTTCACCGACTTACCTGCCTTGTCAACGTTCATTTTTTCACATTTTGAAAAATAAGCAAAAGATATGCAATTTTTCTTTGTGAATCCGAATAGAGTACACAATAGAGTTTTATTTTCAAATGAGTAGAACAATTTATGCTTTTTAGAAATATTAAAAAACACGACCAACAGCGCGAGTATTAGCATACCATCATCAAATGGAGCTTTCATGAGTACAGTGTTTCCATCTGAGGAACAAAAAGGATACTACATTTCCTGATTCACCATCGTCTCCATCAATATCCATTCCATATTGTTCCCAATTATTTCGGACAAATTCTTCATTTGAGCCATTGTCATTACACTTTAGGCGCTCATAGCGACAGTGTCTTTAGTGATGCTGAAAATCCTAAATTGTCAACAGCATTTGGTTCCCGTGTTGGGCGCTATGAAGTTCCATCTTGCTTCTGCATAATATAAACAAAATAAATAGCTATTTTATATTCTTAGACATCTCTTACAAGTCTTTGTAAACTCTCATCAGATGCAATCAATCTCGCAAAAAGAGGATTTCCAATCATATCTTGTATTCCCAAAGTATCATTGGCAATTCTTTCCAGGTTTGAAGTGAACTCTCTGGATTGAATCAAGTCCTCCGAGTACACTTTGCTTCTTTTCTTCTTGATAGTCAACTCATTATCTTTTTCAGA
This sequence comes from Chaetoceros tenuissimus, assembly GCA_021927905.1. Taxonomy (NCBI): domain Eukaryota; phylum Bacillariophyta; class Thalassiosirophyceae; order Chaetocerotales; family Chaetocerotaceae; genus Chaetoceros; species Chaetoceros tenuissimus. The sequence continues at coordinate 4,265,401 of BLLK01000047.1, read as the reverse complement.
TACAGTCAATTGTCTCTTGGTTGAACTTGATGGATATGATGGTAGCTCGTAGGGATCTTGATTCTCATCTTGTAGTTGCATGGCTTCATTATCCTCTTTTTCTAAGCTATTATATTTATTGTGATCAAATGCGTCGTTCAATTCATCAGTATGGTCGTATTCGTGAACAACCCTTGCTTCAATATCTTTTGGTTGAATTCTACTGGTGAGGTAATGCTCCATGAGAACAAGTGGTCTGCCAGCTGGTAAATACAATGTATATTGGCTCAAACTATCATTAGGATAGAGTTGACTTTCTTTCCATCGCAATCCAACATCTAAGCATTCTACTAGATTTCCTTCCGAATGGATTTTTGCACACTCTTGTTGGACATGGAGCGGAGAATCAGAAAGGACATTGGAAAGAAATTCTTCAAAAGATGGTTCTTCTTGTACTAAAGATGGAAATATATGCCATAGTGCGTCTTGCAATCTCGATGCTATCAATGTTACTTGCCAATCATAGGGAAGACCTTCATCTTTATCAAAGTATTGTACGAGTTCAGTATAGTCAAAAAAGACTTGTTGTGGAGCTGTCTTGGTTTCAGACAGATCGCAAATGTTTTCAAAAAGATACACGAGGGCATTGATGCAATGGAGAATAAGGTCTTGGATGTAAATTTCCTTTTCTAATCTTTGCATTTGAGATGGTAACTTGCTGCTCAGTGCATAGTCATTGTCAAAAGATTGGAGAGACTTGCGAAGTATGGTGGCAGATAGGGAGGAAAGCGTATGTTTCTCAATGATTCGTAGTTGACCTATGTTGGATGGATCCTTGATGGAATTTGCAAATGATTTGACGAGGCTGTTGCAACCATTCCATAACTTCTTATCAAGTTGCTTGGAGGATACACATCCTTCCAAAGCAAACGAGTATACTGGCGTGGAACCCATGGTAGAAGAGCCAAGAGAACTAGAGCTACTTTCATCTGCCAATATAACAAGTATCGCATCGCAATGTGAATAAGCATCTTCCATACTATCAAAACAGGAACATTGGCATCGGACTTCATTAGCATTGTTTGATAGAACATGTACCTGATTAAGTTGTAACCGGTGGTCAATCCACATACGGACCAGGTCAAGATCAATTGACTGTCTAGATCCATCAATGAGAACTCCTATTTGGAGTAATGCCACATTCTTTGCCTCGCGAGGATGGAGCTTCATTTGTGCTATGCTGTTGAAAGAATTCATAGTTACCATGGACTCGAAAAGTATCTTTTCAATTGGCATACGAGAAGTAGTATCAGTTCCAGCCTGATAAAGTAAGGAATCGAGAGATTGACTATCCAAACAGTCTTGAAATGAGGTATCAACGACTCTCGCCTCATTCTGAAGGGAAGAAAAATCGATTGGTTTGTCCCTCAGGAGATTCAGTGATTCAATGGTTGCCTTTGTTGCATCTTTGCTACCTCGTTTCATGTCTAGAAAAGAAGCAAGCTTCTTCATAACTAATAGTTTCCTTGCCAAATCAGTTTTTGCTTTCCACTCAGCTTCGATTCGTTTCTCTTCTTCTTCTTTTGCTTTTCTAATTCTTTCTTGTTCAAGTTGACGCTTCCGTTCAAGCTCAAGCTGACGTTTTCTCTCTTCTTCTAGCTGACGAAGTCTTGCCTCTTCCTCTTCTCGTAGACGTTTCGCTTCAGCTTCTTTTCGCAAACGATTTTGACGCTCCTCTTCCTCTTTCAATTTTCTAGCTTCTTCGTCTCGTCTCCGTTGCTCCTCTTGCGCGATGCGTTCTTTCCTCGCACACTCTTCTTGGATCTGCCTTTGTCTTAGTTCTTCCTCCTCTTGAAGTTTTCGCTGCTGTTCAAGCTCCCTTCTTCTTTGCTCCTCTCTTTCTTGTTCCTGCTTTTGAAGTGCTATTTCTTGCTTTCGTTTTCTAGCTTCATCCTCTGCAGCTTTTATTTGCGTTAATTTCTCCAACCTCTCCCTTTCTTCACGTGCTTTCTTTTCTTTTTCCATTTTCATCATTTCAAGTTTTTTCTTCATCAGCAACTCCTTTCGTTGTGCTTCCTCAAGAACTAGTTGTTGCTTCGCTCGTTGCTCTTTTCTCATCTTTGCAGCTTCTGCTAGTCGTTTGGCATTTTCAATTGAAAAAGATGGGTCTAAAGTAGCTCCTGCGCCACTTACTTCTCCTCTACAGATTCCCAATCTTGTAGTACCACCAAGTTTCGACTCAATTACTCTGTTCATTTTCCATGGCCGCAAGGGTAACACAGTGCCTTTTTCTGGATCACGAGGTTCTTTAAAATCTGTCTTTCTCCAAAATATAATATCAAAGGCTTGATCAGAGTCCTCGCTTACTTTCATGCTCTTAACAGTTATATTATAATGTTCACACGCCTTTCTTGCTTCTTCCAAGTTTTCAAAGCACAGTAAGTGCACGAGATCTTGCAAAGGATAATGGTCGTAGATGCTTTCGCCAGTATCTTTTCTACGAACTCCAAATGTTCTAGACATGATTCTGAATGCAGTTTTTCTCATAGTCTCTACATACTTGAACATAATACAGGCAAAGAGATAAGGAGTAGAAGGGTCGCGTAAAATTGAGAAGAATTTCGCATAGTTGTAGTCCTTTCGTGCCTAATAGAGAAAACAAAAAGACAAAGAAGAACTTTAGAAATCATATCGCAAATGTATACAAAAGAATTGCCTCAACAAGACCTCTTACCTTGTAAACTTGCATTGCCAGTTGGACTGGTTTCGAATTAAAAATCTCTGGTCTATCACGTGAAAGTCTTGCAGCGTATTTGAGTACCTCCATTCCTCCATCGTTGTTAATGGTTAATAAGATATAAAGACCTCTCAATTCCGGTTCCGCTGTTCCACTTCCACTAGATGAGTTTCCGATAATACGATTGGAAATGCTAGTAGAATCTTGAGCATTCATTAATTCTTTCCCGTCGTAATCTTTTGGACTTTGACCTCCCAATACCGCATTGGATTGACATCCATGTAATAATTTGGAATCTTGAACTTCTCCTTCCACAGTAGATCGCTTTGCTGCATCGTCATAAAACATATTCAAGGACTTCATAGTAGCACCAAGCTCTTGAATATTCTGTTGACTTTGCATCTTTACAAAATCATCTAAATGACTCAATTGATGCTCTACAAGTGCATGCCATCTAGCAATTCTCTCATGACAACGAACCGCAATGGCATTACACCTCCCACTCGTTCCAGTATAATTCTGCAAGATAAAATCTTTTCGAATCATTCTAGTCCTATCCCAAATAAATTGATATACATCTAGAGAAGGTGGTATACCATCATTGGTACTCACAATAGGATTATTGACATATCGAGCATCTACACCTTGTCGATCACGTTCCATCACCCATTCTTCCAAATAAGCACATGTCTTTTCCAAAACATGAGGAGGTCGGACTAATTCCGGAATATCCAATTTGAAATCTGCAGCAGATCTACGAAAGCGTTTGACACATGTATTGCGCAACGTCCATTCTTTCGGATGTATAGTCGCATGAGGCATTTCTAATATTTGAATATCACCCTCTCCTTCACGTCGGATAAGTTCTTCATCAGGACACATGTGTGGACAAAGACCAACCAAATTTCCTTGCGGTTCCGAAGAGGACTGTGGTGGTGGCGTAGACGATGATGTAAGGTTGGAAGAGGATGGATCATAGGATTTAGCCGACTGTTGCAATTCTTGAGGTAACATATTAATCGAGGTTCTATTTTGCGTTTTTGCAAAACGCTGTGCATTCTTGGCAGCCAGTGCCGATTGCCGTTCCTCTTCTGCATTAGTATCCTCTTGTTGCGACTGTTGCTGTTGAGAATGTTTTTTATTCCTTCGTTTTCTGGGTATTCTCGCATCCATGGTATTGGAAGCCTTCTCCGTTTCATCCGATGGAGCGACAGAGGTATCATTGCTTGCATTTGGAGTTTTACGTCCCGCTTTCCGAGATTGAAACGCTTGAAACCCAGCTGTTCCCTTATTTTTATCAAATGGAGTCTCGGACGCTGTAGCTTGCGAAGAAGAAAAGTTCGTACCTGGCACAAACGTATTGGCACTTGGATTCAAATTCTTTTCATCCTTTTCATGTTTTTGCTCTTGTATCTTTTTCATTTTCATTTCAAGTAATTTCTTTTTCCGTTCTTCTAATTTCGCCTTGAGTGACGCAAGTTCCTTTTGTTTGTCATCCTTGTCATGATGAGTGGAAGAAGGTGCTACCCATTCTTTATTTCCACTTGTCGCAGTAGTAGACGTAGATGGTGTCCATTCTTGATTTTCAAAGTGGCCATTGTTGTCATCATCTCCCATGTCATCTTCATTCGTATTACCAGAAGTAGTAGTTCCAAAAGGAGTAGCAAAGGAGTTACTCTGAGCATTAGTAGCGGGAGTAAATGGGTTTCCAAAAGTAGATGCTCCAGTAGTACCACTCGAAGCAGTATTTGCCCCTTGTCCAAAGAAGGATCCTGTATTTTGTGTTGTATTACTAGAAGCTCCAAAAGGAGATTGCATTGTATTTGAAGAGTTTCCAAATCCCGATGTCATATTTGAAGTTCCAAAGCCAGTATTTGCATTACTTGTCGAAGCACCAAAAGAAGTCGTATTGGAGGAAGAACCAAAAGTAGTTGTCGACGTTCCAAAACCGGTACTTGCTGCAGTATTCGTATTACTCTGCTGTCCAAAAAGTCCACTGTTACTCATACCAGTTGTATTACTAGACTGACCAAAGCCTGTATTTGCAGCAGGAGCAGCAATGTTACTGGACTGACCGAAAGGAGAAGCAAATGTCGAGGAGGACTGCTGCTGCTGATTCATGACTTGATTTGACTGACCAAAAGGAGACGCGACAGTGTTGCTGCTACTGCCAAAGCCAGAGGAAGCGACGACATTCTGAGACGATCCAAAAGGAGTTCCGAAACTTGTCTGTTGCTGTTGTTGCTGATTGGCGTTGACATTACTGGAAGAAGCTCCTCCAAAAGGAGAAGATCCCCCGAAGCCACTGTTATTGTTATTTGTATTATTGGAAGACCCAAAAAAAGAGGATCCTTGCTGCTGATTATTATTTCCAAAGCCGCCAAACATATCTTGTGCTTTTAATGGTTTCGTATCTGTATGAATTTTACTTTCTTGTCTTTCTGAAACACTTCAATTAATACTTTTGATGTATTTGTTCATTCATTTATTTGTTATTTGTTTCATCATGTGTTTACTTACAAAACTATTGATATAAGAAAAAAGAAAGAAGAGAGAAGGAAAGCGAAAAGATATACAACAAGAAAAATGCGGACAAATACAATTTTCCCGGATAAAAGACAATCTTTTAGGGTTCGCATACTCGATATGGCTGGTCTGCATAAAGTATATATAAATAAAGATAAAAGGACCGAATCCACCCTTCTCATCCTTCCCCTGAATTTCGCAGTTTCTAAGAAGAAGGCAGTAGAGAATAAAAATAGTATAGAGGCTTCATGAGGGATGGATGATTATTCACTCTCATTGCTTTGCTTTGATAGAGAAAAGCTGTAAAGCTTGTATTGTTGAATCATGGAACCCCGCTTGATAGTGATTTGATAAAAGATTTTGTAAATTATATCTCTTTTTCTTGTATCCTTGAATCATTGACCCCCGCTAAGTGTTACTTTGATAGAAGATTTTGTAAATTATATCTCTTTGTTTTGTTCAGATTCATTAGTACTTTAGCTAGCTGCTATTATTATCTACATTAGGATATCACGTATCGACTTCTCAAAGGGATGGAGGATTTTCACTTGAGCATCAACCATCCTGTCTCATTGCTTCATTATAACTTGGTTCTTTCAACCTCTTCATTCTTGTTGCTTCTTGTAGTATCCCTCGAGTATCATGAGTGTATTATTGACGATATCATCCAGCACATTTTGCAATTCTTCATTGTCAAATTCGTCTGCCGAATTATATCGTCTTGTTCTCGACGCAGTAGGAGAGGCAAGTTGGGAACATAATGCTGTTTGATCATCATAGAGACGAGAAGCATTCGTTCTTCTTGCCATTTCATCTTCACTGCCTAATCTGTGGAAAACCACTTGATCGTGTTCTTGTCCATCGTGGAGAGGCAATCGATTTACATGAATCCTATGCCTGTTGTTACTACGGATTGCATGAATATGCGAAATCATAGTTCTGTCTTTTTGTTGATTGGAGTTATTGATGGAATAATTGCAAAAGAAAATTTATGTGTGTCAGTAGTTGAAGGATATCTGATCAGTGAGAATGCTGATCTCCCGAAGACATTTTTGATTTAGTTTTTCCTTAGTTCGCAAGGAATTCAGCAGTTTCGAACGACTCCCATTCTTTCTGTCTGGGGGGTAGAAAAGTCCCGTTTCAACATCAGAGTAAGTCATTGTTAGAAAAACATCTGGGCATAATAACAATCTATTTCTTCAATTGACAATTTCTTCAACTGACCAGAGTTGCGAAGTCAAGTTTTACTTTTGAAACCGGAACAAGTTTTACTTTTGAAACTAACCAGAATACAAGAACTGTGGGACATCTTTTGTTGATTGCTTTGTTGTTTCTGTTTAACCTTTGTTAGAAAATTGAAAATCAAAATATTAATTACAAATCTTAACTGAATGACATCTTTTGAAAAAGAATATCGAATTGTAGGACCTATGAGTGTTTCATCAGGTAGTAGCTGTAATAGCAAGTGTTATATTTATTGATATACTATTTTTTTTAAATTTGAGATATTGGATAAGTTTTTCTCAAATTTTCATTCATCTCTTATCTCCTTCAAAGAAGAAATCTCTTCTGTGACCACATTCCTCTTGGACGCTATCTTCATGCGTTGGACAAGTTCCAATAACTCTGCCATTTTGTCCTCATCAAATATTGGTTCAGGCTCAGATATGTGACTACTTGGATTACTACTGCTTGTTCGACTCGATTCTTTGGAAATGATACTTCGCTTTTTTTTATTTGTTTTCTTGATGACTTGTTGCTTAATCTTGGGAAACACAGGAGGAGGAGGATGTTGGGCTCTATTAAGTACTATTCTTTCGAATTCACAATAGAAGGGATTATTTATGTCAATTTCTAGATTTGAGCACCTTTTGTTCCTATTAGTGCAATGCATGTTCTTCTGTTTTCTTGGTGCAGTTGAGAAATCATTGTGGTTGTAGTAGAAACAGACGTTTAATTATACGCTTTTTGATTTTATGAGATACATGAATACTTGGTCTCCCTAAAGAAACAGATTTCTATTCGGATCCGGCCTTCTCATGAGAAGCTTCAATAGGTTTTGTCCATTTTTCCGTGTTTCCTTTCCAATTAGAAAGGGGAAATATGTTTTCATTCTTTGATACCACTCTTTGACGAGTCTTTAAATATAAGTGGTAAAGACAGCTCGATTGAAGAGAATATATATTGTTTTAAATCTCACTTTTGCCGTCGTGATCTTCATTAATTTCAGATGTGCGATTAATCGAATCAAACTGTGTTTCAATGTCATCTTTTCTGATTTCATCATCATTCATTTTCTCGCGTAAGTGAGCCAAGAGCATTGCTCGCTGAGAAAGTGGCAACTGATGTCGCACAGATAGCCTTCGTACAAAATGACATGCTTTATCTACTTCACATCCAAACTCGACCATACTATGAGCGAGAGCACCTAACTGAGCAAAGATAACTGCGTGCACTTGTGCTGCAGCATCTACTCGATCCATAGGCCGAAGGTCGTGCCATTTCATCTTATTTCCTTTCGGGGCAGAAGACTTCTTCACCTTGACTCGCATGACGACTCCACTATTCGATAATGAGTCAGTGACACATTGAAAAAGTGCTTGGGTCCAAAAATCTTCATCAAGCCATATGGGATGTGAACATAAATGATCCTTGGGATAGATACGTTTGGAGCGATCTTCTTTATCCTCTTCTTCCTCCTGAATACAATAAAAAGTCTGAGCTAGCATCATCACCATTTTTGCACTTGCAACATCGGCTGATTCGCGGTCACAGCCATCAAGTAAAGCGCTCAAGACTTTGCAGAGTCCATCAAATTGTTCTCGCTCATGCATTTGTGATACTTTGCCTCTGTGATTATTCATGGCATAGCATGTAGAAGCTCTATATCCTCTGGCTTTGATTGACTTTTCACTAACAGCTTTGATTAGTAAATCTATAGAATCATCAAAGTTCTTCTTATGTTGAGGATCTGATAGATTTGCACTGAACATGAGTCCTACTGCTTCCTCAAGTTCTTCTCGATCAAAAACTTCTCCTTCTTCTTTGTCGTTCCAGCCAGTGAATGATGATAATTCTGCCATACCAGCAACACCAATCCCAATGCCGATGCCTTCCGAATGAGAATTTAAAACAGCTAATGCAGATGCAACGCCTCCATCGTCATTATCACCAAGTTTCGAGGTACCATTTGGTAGTTGTGTCTTTTCATGTTGAATGAACTTATGTAAATCTTTTCGTACGTCTACTTCATTCACTTTTTCTTCAAGCTCAGTTATCAAAGCTAATCGTTCTTGAATACTTTCTTTTTCTAAACTTATCAACGCCTTGAGTGAATCTACTTGTGCATTTGCCGCACTCAATAGTCCTGTTTCAGCCGCTACTTTTGCTGATCGTTTAGTTGTATCCGCATTCGAGTACACATTCAATAAGGATCCAGCAGCATCTTGTATCTGCTCATCACATTCCAAGGCTGCTTTTTGTAAAGCATCCAATCCATATTCCATTTCAAGAGTTATTCTATAATTATCAATATCTTCCTCAATTTCAATGGGTTGTGCCGAAGATGACATTTGCGAATCAAAAGAACTAGGATTGCCTATGGCTTGATCCAATGGTCCGAAAAATGATGGAGTGGGCAATCCTGAAGGGGCGAAATCCTCTCCATCCGTTCCAATCTTTGAAACTAATTCCCAAATTTCCTGATTCGTGACTGTTGAAGTAAGCTTTGCAGTGGATGCAGCTTGTTCTCTGTCCTCTGCCTCCTTTTTTCGTTTTAGTTCTTTATCTCGATTCCGCTGCCTTACAAATTCAGCCACTTTTGTATTGATTTCCTTTTCAATATCTTCAATTTTCGTCCATAGCTTTTTAGACTTTTCTTTTTTACTTCGTAAATAGGATTCAGCTTCCGACTGACTTTCTTGTGAATTCCGAATTGCCTTTTCTCTTCGTTCAATTCTAGATTGAATTTTCTGCACAGCTTTGTAAATTTGTGGAAGAACGCCTATACTATGATCCTCTTGTTGTGCACGAGTTGCTTTTCTCCATCGCTCAGCATCCAATTCTGCAGCAGTAGAATGATATTTATCCAAAGCAATGAGTGCACTTTGAAGAGATGATCCTGGAAATAAAAGTGGACCAGCAGAACTCTTTTGACCGGGTGTCAGTGCCTGATTGGAAGGAGAAGAGGGTATAGCGTCAAATGAAGGCTGAGGCAATATTCCATTATCTGTGTGTATATTTTGAGAAGATATAGATGAATCATCTGGAGAGATGTGCATCATGTTTCGTAACTTTTCGCAAGCTTGTGATTCTGATGCAGCAGCATTTTTCCGTGCGAGAATCAAGTCTTCTACAAAGTGACCAGTAGACCTGTGAATATATGAGAATATCAGTTAGACATATGAAATATGGTAAAGCAAGAATATGCAAGATACCAGCATATCAATATTTCAATGACTTACTCAACAGTATCAACAGCTTTCCTCAAGGCCATGGTGGACATGAAAGGATTGAGTCCACGAGTACTGAAGCCATTTAATTTCAACTCCCCGTCAACAGATAGGTCATGACCACTGTGATTATAAAAGTTAGAGATAGGTACCAAAAATTGAAATGAATATTAGAATGAAGGAAGGAAAACTTACATATAAATAGCAGATTCCAAAGAGAGAGAATCAGAGACAGAAGAATTCGAAGAATGATTCGAAGAATCTTGTTTCAAAGACTCTCCTAAAATTACACCGTCTGGAGAAACGAGAATGGAACAATCTTTGAACTCTTGAGTATTTGGAGAAGCAGCCAATGAATCTGAAGTCGTGATACATGCATCGAAACAAGAAAGATCTTCTTCTCCTTCGTGACTGGTGTTGTAAGATGAATGAGAAGAAAGTCCTCGAAGATTGTTGAGGAACTTCAATTGCTCTGCTGAAGCCTTTTTCTTGTTTCTTCGTTTAAACATTTTAGATGTATCTTCCCGCTTGGTCAAAAATTAGACTATACCTTATATAGAATCAGCACAAGAATGCAATTATTGCACATCTTTTGTGCTTTTTTGCACTGCACTTCTTTTGCCGTTTTGTCGTCGTTGATATGAGAATTCTTCCATATTTATGTATTAGAGCTTACTCTACCCCCTTTCGTAAAATGTATATAAACATGCCCAATGACGTTACCATTGTCATTGGGTACCTACAAACTAATGTGCATCTATATATGAGTGTAGAATAGTGTAATATAAATTTCAACTGTTGTCCTTAATGTACTTATATCTCTAACAAATCTTCAAATTCATCTTTTTCTCTTCCAAAAGGCAACCAACTTGACTTTTTAGTCTCCCTACTATCCTCAATAAGAACATGATCACTTCCATCTGCATTGGGCAATGAATTCAAAAAGACCAGAAACTCAAGAAAGTTCACCGAACCATTGTTGTCGATATCAATGGCTGAAAACAAGAGTTTGAACTCGTTTGGATTCAAGTTTGCAATGCCAGCCTCACGTAATATTATCTTGAGTTCATTTTCATCAATGGCTCCACTTCCGTCTTTATCCTGTGCTTGAAATATTTCGAGAGCTTCTCGAGAACTTATGCTTCTTTTCGTGAGACCATGCTTTTCTGCTACAGCCTTTGAAAAGATATCTACTACCCTTGCTTTTCTATTTTTCTGCCATGAGGCATACTTTATGTATCCAACACTCCCAATTACAAGGAATAAGAATGTGTTGGAGTGTGAAAATAGCAATGTTTATTATACTCCTATATTCTGTGGTTTATCGACGTAGTTGTGATACGTAACCGGTTATTTGTGGGTTCGATTGGTGCGGCCGACAGGCCGGCCAAACAGCATGAAAATAGTATAATGACACCCTTTTTTTGACTATTTTAACAGTACTCTTCTTTGTTTCAAGTAGGCCGGCCATGGTCAATTTTTATGAGGCGGCCGGAATAGTAAGTCTTTCTACTGGAGATATACGTACATGCGACTTGACAAATGATTTATTTTATGTACGTATTGGGATGGTACGGATAATATTCTTACGTACGTACTTATATAGTATGTACAGTTGGCCGTGGCCTAATTTGCCGGCCAACTGGAGCCTCTTTTTGGCCGGGAAAGTAGGCGGCCTGAGTTTCGGTTGCACATAAGCTAAATTCATATAAAAATAATACTTATTTAGTAAAGGCCGGCCAGTCGGCCGCACCATAACGAATGCTCTTACGTTAATATTTTCACATGGTAACGGGGAGTGCGAGTTCGAAACCCCTTTGGAGTTTGGCTAAATTGGTCTCAGGCTGATTACCTGAGAGCAGTATAATTGGACTTTGGCGAAGATAGATCGAAGGCTAATTACCTGAGAATATTGGAGTAGGGGAGGATGTTGGAGTGTGAAAATAGCAATGTTTATTATACTCCTATATTCTGTGGTTTATCGACGTAGTTGTGATACGTAACCGGTTATTTGTGGGTTCGATTCCCCATTACGTTAATATTTTCACAGAATGCGCATAAAGTCAATATAAAGGCTAGCGTAAGTGATCCATTGTCGACATAAGGAGTATCATTGTAGTTTGGATCCATTGCTCTCCACATTTCTTCAGTCATGCATTCATTGGTGAGGCATTCTTTGCTTAAATCTGGGGCTGCAAATACAAAATGATTAAATTTTCCTGGAATAGGCTCTTGAGGTATTCGAAATTCTTCCATTACATCTTGCATCTTTGCCATCCATTCCATGGCATTTACTTTCTTTGCTGACTTTCTCCCAAAGGATACAATTCTATTGCGTACACCCTCATTTGTTGGAACTTTATTGTAAGATTCTTCGACCCAATTAGGATGAGGCTCAAGAAAGATAGATCCAATCGTAAGATCAGGAGTGTCTATATACTCCACTTGTGAAGTATCATGATGAAATATAGCTGTAATGTTTGAAGATGGTTCAATTCGTGAGCTACCATTTGGCAAAAGTTGAAGCTGAGAAGAATGACCTGCAACTCCTGTATTGTAACCTACGAGGAAAGCAACTCCTTCCTTTTCGTGACTACTAATGTAATACTCATCCATAGCGTTTACAAACCCAGGTCGATTGCCAAAGTTGTCTTTTGCGAATGAAATTTTATGAATATACATTCTGGTATTTACAATGGTCACGTTCAGAAACAATTCCTTTGGAGATGCACTCCACCCTATATCAATCTCTTTGGGATAATTCAACATAGGTCTCAAAATGTTTTCTTCTATAGGTGGAAAGACAGTTGTCATTGCTTGATTCTCAGCATCTATCCTATAATCTTTTGCATAATACAATCCTTGAAAATCTTTCCAGAAATCATTGTTCGATTCGAGGTCGAAATTAATAGACGTATCATAGCGGCGATCTACTTTTGCTCTACAATCTGTTGACACAAAAGGGATTCCACATGGGATTGCCAGTGCTCTAACGTTTGTGAAGCTTATACAGAAATGAAAGGTAAAGATGCAACGGTATTGTCTCAATTTCGACAACATACTACTAGAGCAAGAACTGCGAATGTTGACGTTGTCTTTCTATGGTAGATTCTTTGTCATAGACGGACGACACCTCAAAAACTAAACTCTAAAACTGGAATATATAGATGAGTTGAAATGTAACGATGAGTTTAATATCCTGGTTTCAACTCATGAGATTCAAATAACTAACAACAGTTCTTTCTCATTGTGAAACTTTCCAGGCAGTGCAATAGATTTCAAATAGCGTTCGCGGCATGAGAAACCTCGTGTTGACTGAGCTTCTCATAAATCTAGTAAAAAGTTAAATTAGATTCTTATCGACATTTGGACTTCTCTGATAATTATTTTAACCAATGTAAATATAAAAATTGTAACATGATCTTTTGAAAACATTAATGAATAGAAGAAGGAAATTTTAATCTTTCAATAATTCAACATGCAAAGGCGGCTGATACTTCACGTGGAACACTTGCATTCTGAGAGTTGATACGCCCCTTTATAAATCTGCCTTTCCCTTTTGACGAAGATCTGGTTGAAGAAGTTTTACTGGAAGAAGATTTCCTGCTAGTAGAAAAGGCAGCTTTTACTTCGCGAGGAACTTGAGTAGTTGCGCATTGAGGATTCTGCTTCCTTGCTTTACCTCGACGGCGAGGAGTTTTTAGCTCGATGTAAGACCATTCATAGTTCTTCTTCCTTCCAATAGTTCTTTGAGAAGAAACAATCTTGATAGGTACGTCAATTTCTATCTCTTCGCGTTTGAAAGGAGTAATTATATGAACCTCGAGTTGATGTTCGACGTTTACAAGGGAACTTTTGTATGTATTACAAAAGGATCTAGGCACCTTTAGATCAACTTTATGGTCTCCACGCATTACCGAGTCGAAAACTTCTTCTTCACACTTTTGTTGATCAGCTGTATTCTCCAAACAGTGACCAGGCTGATTGAATACCCCTACATTCTTGAATCCACAAATAGCTACTTCATCTTTTGCGTAATCATCTCCAGTCAAGGAGAAGAATTGCCTCAAAACAATTTCGACTGCCTTAATCTCAATTTTGGAGTTATTTCTTGCACTAAAAGAAACTGTCAAATGCTCGCCTCTACCAACTTGGGTATCATTTACAAATAACGCGTAGGTGATACCTCCCTTGATGGCACAAGATCGCTGCAAGACTGTTGTCTGTGGTCCATCCAAATGCGAAAAGGGCTCATTATCTGGAGGTGCATGCATAATTGTCATGTTGACCTCGGTTGACTTGTCGTTGTTTGGAATTGAAGCTTTGAGTTTGTAAAATATCTGATACCAAGTGTACATCCCCTGAATTGAAAAACAGTGAGTGAGAATAGACTGCGAGTAGCATTTTTAAATCACATCATAACTTCCTTTAACTAACCAAGTGAACTTCAGTACTTGATGGTAAATCGTCTGGAATCTCCTTTTCAAATGTAAAGATCAATTTCCCATCATGTTTTCTATGCTTCTTCATCTCTAAAGGAATCAACTGCCGAATAATATTGACACGCTTCTTATCCTTCATCTTATGAAATCTCTCCACAGTATGAATCTATTTGAAGGTAATGTGACTAAGTTCTATCTGAATTATACAAATGCCAACTGCATTGAAAGAAAACGATTGATTCAACTCACCTTTTCCTCACCAAGAATATGAAGCAAAGGCGTATTCGCTTCGATAAATGATTGAGGAGTATCATATTTCTTTCGTTCATTTTCATCGTATGTAATGATTACGGTCCCAGTAATGGTCGATCGAGTGAAAATCCATCCAGCTTGATCCAAATCAATTTGAATGGATTGATGTGATTTCGAGATTGGTTCCTGGAAAGGGTATTGAGGATGCAAATGAGTCAAACTGCTAGCCATGATCTCGCTGCATTGATTAGATATGTTATTCTTTTTATTTCAAGTCTATCGTATTGCTGATTACTTTTTTTCATTCTAGAATTATGTGTGGACCACACGACCATCACGATCGAAGATATGCTGCAAATCAGCACGACTGAAACCAGAAGCCTAATTCTCATTTCAATGTTGAATTATATATAGCTAATATGGAAGTTGCCATCCTTCGATGTCACGTATATGTTCAACAGCTGTCAGGTGAAACCGAACTCAAATGCTTCATGCTGTGTTTGAAAGAGCTTTTCTATTATTCCGTTATTTCCGTAGAACATGATTTCTTCACGACCTATTAATTTATACTGCACTTGACTTTAGGCGATAGATCTTTTGCTTATCTAACGTATAGCTCTTCAATATTAATTAGCTATGGAATTCACATAGAACAAAGTTGCATGTTTCAATGCTTAATTTACAACAGATTTAATATGCCATTTTTACGTCATAGGGATTGAACGAAAAAGAAGACCAATCAACATACTTCTAGGAAGAAGGCATTCACGCTGTCAAATTTCGAATTTTGTATATTTAGCTCAGTATTGTATGCATAAAAATCGCATTTTTCAATAAATGTGTACAAGTAACTCTAAAACAAAGTGCTTCTATAGAGCACACATTGTAAATTAAGATATGAATGAATAAAATGAATCGGTTTATGTCAAGCATATCATTGTATCTCTCATTTTTGTTACAATGAATCATGTATAAAAGGCCTTATACAAATGTCATGCTAAGACTTCACGAATCACTCGCTTCTTTCGCAGAACATATGTTGTGCTTCTATGCGATGCAAGTTCGTACTTCACCCTTCATTCATTCAGTCAATCACTATTGAAACACGGAGTAATACAAGTGAAGCAACTAGCTGCTTGTACATCAACTAGAAGCAGCAGCTCTTCTACCTTTCATCAACAAGGGTTTCCTACAAACTTCATGATGACTCGCATCTCTCGTCTGTCATCGATCCTATGTACCCTCCTTCTATTGCCTTTCCAAACATTGGCTCAATTTCCCTGTGGCATTCCCTTCGTCACTGTCGACTGTAAATCAAAAAACGACATCCGATACGATGCAAGCATAGACTTTGACTTGAAAACTCACTCCGAATTCTGGAAAAGCCTGCCTGGCTTTTATTATGCCAAAGATTATCGCTTCGATTATCAGAATAACGCAGTCACAGCCAAGAAACCGCCACTGAACAACGATGAACTACAAGCTTTGGGCATTGATCCAGTCACCGATGTACTTTGGAGTCAATACCCTCAAGAAATTTTCTTGAATATTACCATTCAAGGGACGAGAATGATGATTCATAAATTGACCATGGCGAGGGATAATGAAGGTACCAGGCCGGGGTTTATTAATGCTGTCGATGAGTATTATGTTAGTAGTCATGAAAAGGATGGAATTGCTAGATTGATTGCTTATAGATTTGGTATGCAAGGTACGTTTTACTTTATATACATGACTTTGATCTTTTATTTACCATGGCCTCTCACCTTGTCTTGTTGTAGATCACTTTCCACCGTTGCAACTCATTACTTCGAAAAAGTCAAAGTCAGAAGCGACATCCGACACGACAGCTACATTCATTCATGATTTATCGTTATTGCAGTATACATTCCACCCACAGCTCAAACAAGGGTCAATCCTATGTGAAAATATTGGAAATCAAAAATGTGCTAGATTCAATTGGATCGATGAAGCATATACCTACAATGATGGAGGAGAACTCGAACTAGACTCATTTGGTAGAATTGAATCGGCAGAAAAAATGGTGGAAGCGGATTGGCTACTTAAAATGGAACAAGTATTGGAAGAATTGAGGATTCCAGAAACACCAACTGCACCCTATAATAATATTATTTTTGCCGTTCCGGATTTATCCAAGGGTTGTGTCACGGATGAATGCATGTCGGAAGCAATGTGGCGGAAAGTTGATCCGGATTACAATACTTCGCCGTACTTGGAAGGAAGTGGGAGTTTTACCATTGCGTTCTTGGCGACGATTTCTCTTTCTTCCATTTTGATTGTTACTACTGTTGGATTCTTTGTCTATCGTGCTTTAAAGAAGAGAAATGATGCGAGAATGAGAGATATCTTTAGCAAAGCGGTAGTACAGACCCATGGATTGAGTAAACGTCACATTGGACCAGAAGAAGCTTTAGAAATGTTTCAAGACATTGATGAAGATGGATCAGGAAATATTGGAAAAGAAGAATTGAAGACATTGTTGGATCGAGGTGGAGTAGCTGCTCTTGGACCCACGGAGTTCGACTTATTGTTTGCAACCATTGATTTGGATCAAAGCGGTGACATTGACTTCACAGAATTCTTGACCTTTTTGAATAGTTTACCCGATGCCGATGGTGGAAAGCGTAGGAGCAAAAGTCGAAGAAGTTTACAGAAAAGAAGAAGTCAAAAAAGTAGTATGGGCAAGAGTTCAAGATCTCTCAAGAGTTCAAAGAGTTCTGGATCAAAAGGTAGTAGAAAAAGTAGTAAAAGCAGAAGTAGAAGCAAGAGTTCCGGTAGAACAGATTGGATGCAAACTGATTCCAGTAATTCACCTGAGAAATCCCGTGAGGAGTATTTTGATGAAGAGATGCCAGAACCATCGAGACGTAGTTCCATGGATACATCAGGATCTAAAAAGAAGAAAAAGAAGAAGAAGAAAAAGAAGAAGTCAAGAGAATATGATACACCAGCTGCAGATCCATTTGAGACAAATCCTTTCGATGATTTAGATGACATGGACTTTGACGATGTATTGTAAATGAATTTGAAGATTGATGAGGTGAAAGTGTGAGAAACAAGGGGGGATTATTCACATTAATGAGACTTTCAAGAAATAATGAACGTAACAGATGATTCTTAGATATTTTGGCTAGCTCAATTAAGATTATAAAGCACTCACTTTATGAACCAATGCTTTTTATGTAGGAATAATTAGTAAAAGGCCTTTTGACATTATAATAGAAGGAGTCATTGGTACGTATGTAATTCAAATTATCTGTAAAGTACGTAGGTACCATCTTCTCTTCAACAGAAAAGAATATATCTTCCTACTGACGCACTTGTTATTATCTGGCCTTCTCGACGTTTCGAAACGCTCCTTTCAAAGACATTTTCTGTCTAGATGTTTATAAATTTAGTACAAATTTACAGCGATAGGCTGTTTCTATTCCGTTACCTAAAATAATCCTTTTCAAAAAGCCGGCTACATGTCTCATGACAAGCTACCATAGGTAGTTCTATTTCAATTTTAACTCCCTTAGATATAAGCAGACCTTTCAATATGAAATACGCAAAACAAGCGCAAATACTCCGAATGAGTACAGCATCGATATCTCTCCTTGCTTCGTCTACCATCGGGTTCATGATTCTTCGCTCTAGAAAGGGACTCAAGTCTCCTTATAGTCGCATTATACTCGGTCTTTCTGTAGCTGATACAGTTCAATCTCTAGGTGTCATTATATCACCCTTTGCCGCTCCCAGCGATACACCTAGCTCATTTTGGGCTGTAGGGACTACGAAGACATGTGATTACGTTGGCTGGTTCATCGTCCTCTGTGGACTAGGTGTTCCGTTCTATGTCCTTTTTTTAACATTTTACTTTTTAATGCGGGTAAAATACAAAGTACAACCGAAGCAATTTGCCCAAAAAACAGAGTGGAAAATACATTTATTCATTTGGCTATGGGGATTAGTGAGTGCCTGCTATAATGTTGCCAAGGGACAAATCAATGCAACAAGATATGGATCTCTGTGTCTCATATCGGCTAAGCCTTTTGGCTGTTGGACCGTGAGTGAAGATGCATGTGTTAGGGGCAAAGGTGCAGCTTTGACCAGTCAGATTGTCACCAATATTCCTTTATTGATTACGTTCGTCATCTTGATGTGTGTTTTGACAGCACTGAATTGTTATGTCTACATTGAAGAAAAGAAATATCCTGTCAACAATTTAAACAGTCATCAACAACAGGAAAGAGGAGCAGGGCATGATAGAGATGCTATTGAATTTCCCATGCGAAACCTTGCTCTTCAAAATAATATAGTGGAGGGCTCTTTTCTCAAGAGTAAACAGAATGTAGCTTCCAATCAAAATGTATCTGCAACTCAACCAGATTCTAATCTTTCCAACGAAGCAAAAGCGGAAGAACCGCAATGCGTAAACATTGAGGATGAAAATTCCAAGAGTAATGATGAAAACAATGACGATGATGAAAGTATGAGTTCCATTCCAAGTAATTTACGAAGAAAAAAGATTCCAGCTCGCATCCAAGAATCTATAGTGAAGCAATCCCTGTCACAGTCCATGCTTTACATTGTTGCATTTCTAGTGACATATTCTGTACCAGTGATTGTAAGAATTATGATTTATGCCAAGGCAGACATTGGAGAATGGAGCTTTTGGGCACTCTCTATCTTATACCCCATTGGTGGACTCTGGAATATTTTGATTTACACTCGTCCGAAAATACAACAGTTGCGAAGAAAACAACCTAATCTTGGTCGTTGGTTCAATTACTTTTTTCGTGTGTTATCTAGTGGAGGTGAAGTTCCAAGTGAACATGAATATGAAGACAGTGATGGGTTTCTAGTAGATGAACGACAAAGAGCAAACGAACTTGAAGATGCATTCATGATTCTGGCAGACATGGATCCAGTGCAAAGATAGATGTAGATGTGCACTCAAGTTACCTTCAAGTAGAATTGTAATAATATATGAAGCAGATAAAATATGAAAGTAACTTAGCAGTAAGACACCTTTACACTGTAGTTCTTACGATTTTCGCGCGAATTTGAAATTCGTAAAAGAAGTACGTACCTTCAAGTTGGTATGTACATTTCGCGCCAAAACATGTTCCATGTTACGTAATGGCAGGTTTTGAGCTCTGTACAACCCAACCATCAAAAATGAATTCTATTTTCCTATTGTAATTATTACTATTTATCCGATATGTAATTATATACAAAGAGATAGCTGTACCTATTCAGCTTATCTAAAGATACACAATGAAGGAAATAGTACTTATAAGAGTTGCTGCTTTCTTTCTATTCTTGAGTCAGATTTCCGGCTTCATTGTTCCTTCGACGAGGGCCAAGAGGAAGACATGTCGTCTTCAATTCATAAAAAGTGAATCTTCTTCTTCTTTGTGTTGCTCAACTATTGCTAGGAACAGTCAAGCAATACGGCAAGGAAAGAAAGGATGTACAAAAATTTTCTCTTTGACTGACGATACTACATTGACTTCTGTAGACCCAAGCATGATAAAAGATGAGCAACAGAAGGAAGAAGGCCAAGAAGAAGAAGAAACAGTAATTTCCGAAAATTCATTCAATAGCACCGACAAAGACCAAACAATAGAATCTCGAGTAGTCGCATCTGCAAATACAAAAATACCCGAATTGAATTCGTCACCTTTGCAAAATAAACTACAAAGCATTTATCAAGCAGTTTCCAATCAACAACTGCAACAATGGAATCAAAATAATGTCTCTATACAAGATCTGAAAGAATCTTTGTCCAAAGCTGGATATCAGCCACTCACCAAAAGAGATTTAGATTTGTGCAAAGCATTGAATCAAGGATATCTCCTTCGTTTGTCAATTGCACCATCACTAGCATCCTGTGATGAAAATCTTTATCAAGAATTTTATAATTCCACAACGGATACCTTATTGGATGGACGTGTACTCATTTTCAAAAGAGGATACAATATGGAAACTACCAATGGGAGATTGATTGGAAGTAAATTGGATTATCTACAGTCATCACTGGTACAACGCTCTGCGGCAAAGGTTGTCAAAAAGGTTGCAAAACTGGAACAACAGTTTAGTAATACTATTACTGCGAAATATGAAATCATGCAAAATCAACTACAGGAAACTTTGGATCGTTGGAAGGAGAATATACCCGATCAAGTGTCTCTTTTAAATGTGGTGGAAGATACTTTAGACAACATTGCTATCAATGAAACCTCTAATACAAATGCTAATGTCAAAAATGTTACCCAAACCATGAAGGAAAAGATGAATGTGAATATTACACTCAAGGCACCTATTGAAAAACAAATAGATTTAATCAAGAATGCTACAAAGTCTACTGCTTCCACATTAAATAAAACAGCTACTGTGAAAAAGTTCAAATTGGATAGGTATACCAGTGATAGTCAATATTTGAATGATGATGATTTAGCTTTGGAGAATATTGATGAGACGGATGCACTTGCTCCGTTTCTCGCAAAGGAAGTACAATCCAATAGTTTGATTGAGACAGTGACTTGTCAGTATGATTTAAATCAACAGAAAAAGAAGAAAAGAGCAGAGATGGAGGAACCTGCCTACTTGTTGAAACGGATTAGTATTGCGAACCTTGTAG
Source organism: Chaetoceros tenuissimus (assembly GCA_021927905.1). Lineage (NCBI taxonomy): Eukaryota > Bacillariophyta > Thalassiosirophyceae > Chaetocerotales > Chaetocerotaceae > Chaetoceros > Chaetoceros tenuissimus. The sequence continues at coordinate 4,244,365 of BLLK01000047.1, read as the reverse complement.
ATTTCTTTTCCAAGGGTGGTAGAAGAAGACTTTTGAAGCGCCTCTTTTCAGTATCGGAATTATTAGAACCAACGTACGAAGATGTTATAGTCATTTGTCGTCCTTTACCAAAGATTGAGAAGAAAAAGATTGATTTTACACTACGACCACCCAAATTTGTTTACGATGCATTTGAAGTATTTGGAATCGAAGATAAATTGCCGAAGATCCCAGAGCCAGAACCAGAACCTGAGCCACTCCCATTGGAAATAAGAACCTTTTCGGGAGTTCCAATGGCAAACTTATTAGCTGTTTTGCCAGAGACAAAGCTTGTCTTACGGCCTGCGGATGCATTAATTTTCGATGCTGTGAATGTATTCTCCTTGATTGCAGTTTTGGCAAGTCAAAAGTTTGATAATCCCAAGTTGGACTTGATTGCATTAGTTTCAGTCAGTTTATGGTTCCTACGTTCTTTCTTTCGGTATAGTAATAAAATTGCAAGGTACGACCTTGTCGTCAACAAGTTCCTAACGCAAAAACTATCGAATCGAAATGAAGGTGCTCTCAAATACATTGTTGGTGAAGCAGCCATACAACGAGCTAGGCGGAATTCATTGCTTCATGAATGGCTCTTGATTGAAACACGAGATGGAATCTATCCTTCTCGTAATGAAATATCGCAAGTTGGATCCATCTTTCTCAATGAGATGATGGGATTGGAAGATCCAATCTATATTGATATGGAACAGGCGGTTGACGACTTAGTAGACTTGAATCTTGTTGAGTTCAACGAGGACGGGGACCTCGTTCGAATTCTTGATGAAGATGAATGTGATTCACCATTGAAAATGATATGGAATAGTCTCTTTTGATAATTTACTAAAAGTTACTTATCTTATCGACACAAGCAACCTGGACAATTATGTAGTGTTTCATGCAGAAACTCATCGCAATCCGAACAAAAGATGTTTTTACAATCTGGGCACTCAAATCTCAGGCTATCCGCACCATCTTCTTCCAAAATCTTTTTACTCGGCTTCCCTTTTTTCGCTTTGGAATTAACAATCTTTCGTACACCAATAACTTTTAAACAACTAAAGCAGACCCGATCACAATCTTTGGATGAAAGAAGCAAGTAAGAATCAATGTCAATCTGTTTCATTTCCTTATCATCACTTTGAAATCCGAGTTTAGCCGGTGGATCAAAACTATAACAAGAGGAAGAAGTGATTGGCGGAAGCACTTTGACACTACTCTTGTCCACATCTAGAGAAGCAATTTGAGTAGATTCCAAAACTTCTTCAAAGGGAGGCACTGGAAACAAGTGATGAAAAGATCTTGCTAGATGTGGAGCCAAGACAAGTTTCAGTCCACAAACAGCACAATCACATGGCAATTCAGCAGCCTTTGCCTTACACCTTGGACATTCATATGCAGTTCTTCCAAAAAAGAGTTTATTATCTCTCGTCACGGATCCACTACCAGTGGATGATACGGTATGCATCAAGGTTGGAAAATCTTCCGTGGTTCGTTTCGGAAATCCCATGGCAACAAAGTCACATGTCAAATGATCATCATCTTCATTGTCTTTTTTCAAAGCAGGCGGCGGCGCTACAAAGTTCATGAGCAAATCTTGCAAATGCCTTCCATCCAAAGCAACTCCCATGACTCCTCCCGAAGCTTCTGATATTTTCCTACAAATATGCATTTCAGCACACATGGCAACACAACTCACTCGAATCCTAGCATTGATTAACCTCGGCAAAGAGTCCACTAACACATCTCCAGGATCACAAGTACTCAAACTTCCAACCATGACCAAAATTTCTCGACTACCATGTTTAGGCATATGTCCTAAACTCCGTCCAGCAACTTCAATCCCATTCTGTAAACTAAACTCCCCCGCATCCTTTCCAAAATTTTTCGAAATAAGTCCTGAACTCACCCCTTCCTTCAAAGCTCCAATGGCAGTCAAGGTACTCCTTTTACTACCAGTCAACAACGAAAGCACTTCTGCTTCACCATTTTTACAAACCACCAATCCTAAATGACTCAATGGATTCTGATCATAATACTCTTGAGCAAATTTATCAAGTAAATTCAATAGAACATTTAAACGAGTTTGATTCGGTCCATAACCCAATCCCGCATCTTTTTCATACATTGCTTCCGATAAATCTACAACCACATACAGATAACGAATCATATCTCGTAATATTCTCTTTGAGGATTGAGCATGATCAAGCTGTATCAGTCGTTTACGACGTTGACGAATTTGATCGGCGAGGGATTGGGAGGAGGAGTGGGAAGCGATTAGATTTCCTTCTTCGTCTTCGTTGATGGATGCCCAATTTGCATCGGCTTTGGTTGCTTCCCATGTATGAGTTACTGATCCTTGATGTGTCTTTACCATTGTGAGTTTGGTTGAATGTTTAATGAGTACAATATTAGATTATGAATGCAATGAAATATGAAATCTGTCTCATGTCTCATTCTTAGTGGTCCCTTGCCATTTACAAAAATACATATATTCACATAGCCAGATATTGACTCGGCTCTTTCGACCATTCATTTTTGTCCACTTTTCACTTTTCTATTATTCTTCATCTCTACTTCTATTGGAACTAAATGCATTATCATGCAATACTTTCTTCTATATTTCAATCTAAAATGAAGTCAATCATACTTTTATATCTCGCATTGATATTTATAATTCAAGCAGAGGCTTTTGTTTCAGTTCCAAAAACGAGATTTTCATCTCTTGCTTCTTCGAGTCTATTCATGACCACAGATCCACAAAATGACTCACTGTCTCTAAAACAACTCAACAAACTGGAAGGAAAACTCAAGAAACAATTACGAAACACTTCTAAAAAGTATAAAATGATTCAAGACAATGATCACATCATGTGTTGTGTATCGGGTGGAAAAGATTCAGCTACAATGTTGTATCTATTGTGCGCGCTTCAAAAACAACTACGACAAGCCAATGTACATTTTAAAATTACAGCTGTGCATTTGAACCAGATGCAACCGGGATATGATGGTCAACCTCTTCTAGAATGGTTAGATGACCTTGTCCAACAAGAATTTTTGGAGGATTATAAAATTATTACAGAGGATACATACTCCATTGTGATTGATAAAACGCCAGAAAATAAAGTGTATTGTAGCATGTGTAGTAGATTGCGAAGAGGGATTTTGTATACGGTAGCACATGATATTGGAGCGAATAAAATTGCATTAGGGCATCATGGTGATGATGCGATTCAAACCTTGTTGTTGAATTTTATACATGCTGGACAGATGAAGTCTATGCCTGCCAGGTATTATTCCAATGAGAGGGATATTCATGTGATTCGACCTTTGATGGGGTCTTTGGAAGAGGATATTGCACAATTTGCACAGGCGATGGAGTTTCCCATCTTGCCTTGTAATTTATGTGGTACGCAGCCAGATGCTCAAAGGGCAAAAGTACGGATGCTGATTGATACTCTTGAAGCTTTGAATCCAAATGCAAAGAAGAACATGATGAATGCTATGGCAGATGTTAGACCTAGTCATTTGTTAGATGTGGGATTAAGAGAAGTTTGTGGTATGGATGGAGCAACTGGAGAAATTATCGATGGTGAAAGGGCAACGAAAGTCAAGGCAATTTCCAGTAATGAGCCAAATGCAAATGGAGACGGAGATGAAAACGATGTGAATGGAGACAAAGAAAATCAGCCTGAATTCATATCTCTATCAAAGATTGAAAGTTTACTTTAAAATTGGTGAAAAGTGAGATGTATAATTATTGTTGAATGATGTTTCGAGCAGATTCAGATTCAATACTTATATATGATTTCACAAAAGAAAGAAGGTACCAACAAGCTGGTTTCACGATTTTTGATGCTGCCGTAGATTCTACGCAAAAACATACGGGTGGAGTCATTTAGGCCTTTTAGGATATTTTTTGCCTACGATGAACCGTACAAATTATAGTATGATGCATACCATAATGTAAAACCTTAAATATAAAAATTCAGTTGGATCCCCATCAGACTAAGTATCCTCACCTATTGAAGAAGTTCGGTCTGAAACGGATCCAACTGAGGGTCGTTCCCAGCAACCATCTCAACCATCTCCATCATCTCCAATCAGGTAATGAGTCCCCATTTATAGACCCTACAGGGATAAAAATGGAGATGATATCATCTCCAAATACACAAACACAAAAAATAGTTTGTTACCCTAGTCGTCACACAATTCAACCAACAGTAAAAATTCAACAAAGAAGAAACTACTAACTGCAACAATAAAAATATTTGAAAATTGCATAAGATGCATCCTAGTGTAGTATCATTCAATTTGTTATGTATTTTGTGTGTCCTCTCCTCCTGTATTGTTTGCGTTTCATATCTAATTCTGAATATGACATGTGTGAATGGCTCCTTGAATGGTCCTTGAATTGTGCAAACATATCCATTATTCCATTGACATACATTTCAAATATCTTTTTGTATTATGTATGTGTCATCAACACACTGTTTTGTTGTACTACATAACACAAGATGGATTTTCTTCCTTTGAAACTCTTCCTTGATACGTGGTACAACTATTTACCCTGTTGATAGAAATGGGGGGCGAGTGAAAATTTGGAGATGATTTCGTTGGGAAGAGATCATCTCCGGAGATGATCTGACACGGATAATTTGGAGATGATTTCATCTCCGGAGATGGTTGTTGGGAACGACCCTGAATTTGTTTATTTATTTTATCAATTCTTCGTGTATTTCACCTAGCTTTTCTCATGATGACGTTTCAGTATTTTTAGCTGTCAACGTACAAATTGTACCAACTCCGGGTGTTTTTCTACGATATCTACTCGATCCGTGAAACCAGCTTGTACGTAGGTACTGAGATCAATCGTGCAAATGAATCTAATTTAAATAAATGTATCCTCAATGCTTGTAAGTTTCCTTATGGAAGTAGGAATTCTTTGACGAGCGTAACGTTTCATACACTATTTCAAAAATGTCGAAAAATCATTGAAGATCGACGAGAACGAGCTTCTTCAGGTGCGCTCACGCACGGTACTTACTATGTGTCTGGTTGTCTGGTTACTCGTAGAAGTATCAAGCAATTCATTATTTAGAACTTGTTGAAAGCAAATATGAATTCATACTACCAGCATATCAATACCTCATCTAGAATACCATCTTATCTGCAAGATAGTAAGAAAGAAGATGAAGACAGTAAAAACATGTATTACTATGGCGCAAGAAGAACTACCCCAACGTTTGATCGATGCAACACCAAAAGAAACAACAGGGTCCTACTAGAAGATACTCACTGCCATTCTGATCAAAGATCTGACGAACACAACAGCAGCAGCGCTTCTTTCGAGACATTGCTTCCAAAGAATGGATTCTATGATCTTGATGCTTTCTTTGATATCGATATCATTTCCTTAGATGGATCTGTTTTAGAAGAAGAACAAGATTTTGGCGAGAATGAACTGAAAGATTGTTCTCCATCCAGCGTATATATTTCTCGTCCTAATCTGGCAAAACCTTTCAAGCGTTACGTTTCCTGTGAGGAAATGAAAGAACCGTCTTCTTCTTTCTCGTCCCAAGGCAAAGTGCTCGACACGTTTGCCTTTGATTCACTCAAAAGAAAAGCAGCTGCCGTTGCTCCTGAAAAGAAAGACGAGGAAGCTTCTACTGTAAAGAAGATTAAGATTAGGACTTCTCCTATTCAAGCTTGGAAAATGGAATGTAAAGAATCTTCTACTACCAAAAAACTGATTGAAAGACCATGCTTTATCTCGAATGAAGAAAAAGTGCAAATCAGCGATGAAACCAAGCAACATGGAACGAGTCTTTCTAATGAGATATTCCAATTTTACAAGGTCGCCAAGTTCAGAGAAAGCGATAGGGGATGCAAACGAGATCAATTGGAAATTGGCTACACTGGTCTAGCATGCGCCTACTGTGATGGTTCTCAAGGAAGAAAAGGAGGTAGATACTTCCCATCTTCCATCAAGACAATTGCAGATCCGAATAAAGTTCTTCTTTCCATGCACAAACATTTGCAGAAATGTTTAGATTGCCCTTCTTCTACCAAGAAACATTTGACAGCGTTACATGAATTATATGGTAAAGAAAGAGCAACTCAAGCTCGAGGAAGTCAGAGGAAATTTTACAAAGGTATTTGGGATTTTCTACGAAAGAAAGACGAAGCATCAGAATAAAACAAATCCAAATCATCTATTTCTGCTGAAAGGCAGAGATAATTTTCCAAAATACCTAGATCTGTACATAATAACGTTTATTGAATGTTCTTTTTAAATAATTTCATTGATTTCATCTTGTTTAATAAAAGGTTCCTTGCTTTGATTAAGGTCGTTTTATGAAGTGAAAGTGCGCCGTAGACAGATGGGGTAAGGGACACGTGCTATTTCAATCACTAAATTTGAAAATATCAACATTCTCATCACGACTTTTTTTAAAAGAGACAGATCATGCAATTCGTATGTGTACGTACTTTGCGAAAAACACATTCTCTCTCTTCCTTTCCCCGTACATTCATACTACTCCATACCTACATAGCCATAGCCTAAAAATACACTAACCTCAATACCTACTTATCTATCTGTAGGTTTATGAAGCCCGTCACAGCTCAGTAGATTCAGCTTACTACTACCACGCTTACTACATGCCCGATTCTCATATGATATTACATTTCTATTGCAAATTCATAGATAGGTTATAAATGCTTGAAATAGGGAGAGAGAAAATACGGCGGCTTTGTACAGTGACTTCAACCCGTACATGTAGTTCTTTTACTTTTAGTACTACTCCTGCTAGTACTCCTTGTTTGAACAAGAAGAGTCTTCTTGTCAGTACTCCTAGTACTGCCTTTCCTACTGATAGCATTACTAGATCATCATTGAAAAGAAGTTTTCATTTGATAGCAAAGAAGCCAAGTGTCGGTCCAAACGATTACAATAATATGTATCCGTTGGAATCACGTCTTGATCGATATTTTTCTACAAGGGAAAAGGCAACTAGAACACAAATTAATTCCGCTTTGAGAAGATTGTCACTGAAACAAGGCTTTTCAATGTTGGAACTACGCGATGCATATTTTGAAGCTGCAAAGAGATGTCATCCAGATGCGAATCAAGATGACGATGAAGTCAAAGCTAGATCATCTGATTTATTTCTCAAAGTGACTGAAGCATATGAGCTCTTGAGGAAATATCCACGTGGAGATTTGTCGAATAGTAGTGAAATTGATGAGGATGAATATTATGAAAAGAATATTATATCTAAAACTGAAGAACAGTTTTATAGAGATGCAGTGTATGAAACTCTTGGCATGCGTGCAGAAGATCTGGAGGAGTCCAAGAAATGTGCCATGTTTCGTATTTGGTTAGCTGGTGGTTCTCATACTGCGTTTCATTTCAATCTGTTTCTCATGAGACATGGAGGTCTTGCTCCCATGCTTGGAAAGAAAAAGATAACTGCTCTAATTGGCGAAGGCAAAAGGCGGAGAAGGAAAAGATGAAGAAGCGTGGAAAGCTTTTCGAAATGCCTATATATAATATCCTCATTTTTTGTCGCAGAAATTGGAATTCGATATTTTCGAGAGACAAAAGATTTCATGCACTTTTAGAGAATTAGAGAAGTTCCCTAATTCTTTTCTCGCTTTTATCGTTACAACAGTATTTCTAGAACTTACTACATAGATTAATATTTTCTAGTAATTGCAACCCTCGTAAGAATATTGTTTCAAAATTAATCTCGCAAGAGAGAGAACCCTAACAGATAGCACGATCTTGTAGTTCCCAATCAAGGTTTTAAATAACATATTTGTTCATGGATTCGTCCTACGAAAACTTTAACATCACGTCTTACCTTCAAGAGGTGAAAAGGAAAGAAAAGAATAGTAATCACTTTGCACGAAACGAGCAAAATAGAGACCTTATCAAAGAGAATCACTTTTCCTGTGATCCAAGAGTTGATACCAGCAGATGCAGTAGTAGCTCTTCTTTTGAAACATTACTCCCAAAGAATGATTTCTACGATATTGACGCTTTCTTCGATAGTGATATGTTTTCCTTGGATGGATCAATTTTAGGAGGTGATATGATTTCCTTGGATGGATCAATTTTAGAAGATGATGAGGTTTATGAGTCCAAGGAGAAGTCTTCTGATTGTAAACGAAGAAAGGAATATTCTACTTTTTCCTCACCAAAAGGAAAAGTTCTCGATACCTTTGCTTTTCAGTCGCTTAAAAGAAAAGTAAATGCCATTGCTGAAAAGAATGATGCTATTCCGATATTAGCTGTTGATGTTTCCAAGGCCAAGAAGCATTCTTCTGGATGTCCCATACAACATGACGGTAAAGAATCTACTTCTATTTTCTCCTCGTCCAAAGGAAAAGTGCTAAATACCTTTGCTTTTCAATCACTCAAAGAAAAAGTAAATACTATTGCTGGAAAGAATGTGGTTTCTACTAAAGAAGAAAGGACTCGGAATGAAGCCAAAGTGCAAATCAGCGATGAAACCAAGCTAAATGGAACGAGTCTTGCCATTGAAATATTTGGAAAACATTACAAAATAATCAAATTCAATGAAAGCGATAGGGGATGCAAACGAAATCAATTGGAAATTGGCTTTGTTGGCCTTGCGTGTGCCTACTGTGATGGTTCTCGCGGAAGAGCGAAAGGAGGCAGATACTTCCCATCTTCCATCAAGACAATGGCAGATCCAAATAAAATTCTTTTCAGTATGTATAAACATTCGCAAAAATGCACAGAATGCCCTTCTTCTACCAAGAATCACTTGAAAGCATTGCACAAAGTATATGATAAAGAAAGAGCAACTCAAGCTCGAGGGAGCCAACGGAAATTTTACAAAGCTATTTGGGATTTTCTACGAAAGAAAGATGATTTCGAATAATCGAATGCAAGGGTGATTGAATCACGTAACGCTTTTGTTGATATTGAACATAGTAAAAATTAGCCATATTTTGTCACAGAAATCATTTCACCGGAGTAGAGTAGTACTATGAATTTCATACAAATGATTTAGCGAAGCATTTCGTTGCTTTTATCACTTTTTTGTTGGTTTTGATCTAGAAGAATTGAAGGCTGAAAAGCAACGGCTACCTGTGAAAATGCAATAACGAAAAAGAAGAAAGCAAGTAATAATTTTCGAAACTGGTTGTAATAAATGAATTCATTCTACGAAAACATTGATGTCACCTCTTATCTTCAAGAGGTGCAGAGAGAAGAAGAACGTAATCATTTTGATCAGAACGAAAACAGCAGAGCATCTGACTACCTTTCTGATCAAAGATCTGACAGTAGAAGCAGCGCTAACAGTAATAGCTCTTCTTTTGAGACATTACTCCCAAAGAATGGATTCTACAATCTGGACGCGTTCTTTGATATCGAAATCATTTCCTTGGATGGATCAATTTCAGTTGACGAAGAGGTTCCCTTATCAGCTGGCAATGGCTCCAGTGCAAAACCTTGTTGTAGTTCAGTACAATACGATGAAATATACGAGGAACATAGTTCTTCTTTCTCGTCAAGAGGAAAAGTACTCGACACCTTTGCCTTTCAATCACTAAAACGAAAAGTAGATACCATTGCTGAAAAGAATGTTGTTGATAATTCCAAGAAAGCAAAACCATCTGAACAGCATGAGGACGAATACGATGAAGAATATGCGTCTTTCTCGAACGAAGGAAAAGTACACGATACCTTTGCTTTTCAATCGCTTAAAACAAAAGAAGCATATGTCACTAATGCAAAGAATGTTGTCACTACTACTATAGAGGAATCTTGTAAGATTTCTCCCATTCAAGCTTCGAAAAGACCATATGATAAAACTTTCCAAGGTGAAAAAAGGAGGAATCAAATAAAATATGCATACTCTGATGATGAAAATAAAGTCCAAATCAGCAATGCAACCAAGCTACATGGAACGAGTCTTTCCAAAGATATATTTGGAAAACATTACAATGTCGCTAAGTTCACAGAAGGCGATAGGGGATGCAAACGAGATCAATTGGAAATTGGCTATACTGGCCTTGCGTGTGCCTATTGTGATGGCTGTCTCGGGAGAGCAAAGGGAGGCAGGTACTTCCCATCTTCCTTCAAGAATTTTGCTGATCCAAATAAAGTGCTTCTTCGTATGTATAATCATTTGCAGAAATGTTTAGAATGCCCTTCATCTACAAAGAAACATTTGACAGCGTTGCGTGAAGTCTATGATCAAGAGAGATCAAATCAAGAACGACGAAGTCAAAGGAAATTTCACAGAGCCATTTGGGATTTTCTACGTAAGAAAGATGTTTGCTAGTAAAAAGAATGCAAGGGCGACTGGGATAGTATCCGTGCTCCAGATTAACAGATTGTTGTTAAAAATAGCAATCATTGTGATCAATATTTTTTCTTAGTCAAAAGGTTCCTCTTTCGAATAAGGTAAAAAGTGACAAAAAGTGCGAAGAGAGAAAGAAAATTGAAAACAGTAATACGTCAATCCTTTATCTTTATGACCTAAATAGTCTATTCAAAGAGTAACAACTGGATGAGTTGACATAAATGTAATCATATCAGGAGGGATGTGCTCAACCTACAACCTAACGAGCACCTGTAGATTACATATCTCTCATGCCTTGCAGCTGCATAGGTTGTAACTCTATATTCTCCCGTACATAATCATCATCTCCAATAAACTCGCCATATTCGTCAACGATTGCATCTTCTTGTTCTATTCCTCTATAGTTCTTTGATTCTAAATTGTCACGAACGTAATCATCATCTCCAATAAAATCGCCGTACTCGTCAAAGGTTGTATCATCATTTACTCCTCTATGTCGTTCTGACTCAATGAATAGTTGCTCAAAGAACTGCTCAGTGATTTCTCCTTTTGAATAGAGTTCTTGATAGAACTGAAGATCATCATCGTCTGTGAGATGAAGTTGACCATTGTCGCTATTTGAGTTCGATGATCCTCTTAGATTCAATGCCGACACCAATACGTTCGTCCGTGACAGACTAGAAGCAAAGATCGATAAGCATAGTAAAAATCGTTTCATCATTGTATTTATATTCTTTTCATAGTTGTCTTATGGAAAAGAAACACAAAGCAGTTCTCGGCGATTGATGTTTGGAAAGTCGCAAGTTGAATGCAGAACTCTCAATCATCGCGCAAAAATCAAACGAACTGGGCAGTTCACATTTAAGTTTGGAATGTCGCATCGTGAAAGCGGAGCATTTATTTCTCCGAAAGAATAGAATGTTCTTCCAAGATTGCACTACACGCTTGTTGCGTATTTTTGAGACCAGTTCATACAACTTTATAATATATTTATTTTATAAAATCCGTCTCGATATGAAATAGAAGCAATAATTTACTTTATGCAAGAAGAATGATAGAATGAGAGTGATTGACATTTTCCATTTTGAAGTTTGATCTTAAATTTAACGCGCACGCCATACATTCAATGACCCACATACATGACTGTAATCAAAACCCAACTGAAGCTTGAAACAAATTTTTCAAAAGCAGTAATCATGCATACAATCAATGAGAAGAATGAACCAAATCAACAATTTTCTCTACATAACTCAAATGGACATTTATATATATATAGAGAGAATATTAACAGAAGTCTTTTCTTCTTTCTCGATGGTGTGATGATATACAATATCGAGATGAAGATGCAATATAAACTAATGAGAGAATTGTGAAAAGAGTTTATAAGTAATTTATTCATTCTCTAATTATTCATATCGATATGATTCCGTTGTTTTAGACCTATTGTTTCGTGGATGATAAATTATAATGAATGTAGGGCATGAATATTGTAGTGAAAATGATGTGCTGAAGTGAATGCTATCGTGTATATTTTCTATCGAGCTGCATAGACAGCACTTCAAATTGTGCTTATGTCATGAAAATGTGCACATGATTCGGATAATTAGTATCTCGAACAATGGCAGACCTGATTCTATCCACTATTGCACTATCAATTCTTCTGACTTTATAACCTCTTCGAGACTTTCAATTCCTTCTTCAAGCATGACCTTTGGTTACTTTCCAAAACGAAAAAAACTCTGATACTTTCGAAGTCTAAATAAGTTCGAGTATGAATTTCAGTGAATCCCTGCGTTCATAATAAGTCTTCTGTTCGTATGTTCGTATGTTTCTTTTTATCTCATTTGATCGTCTACTTCACTTCAGCTTTGTATACCACACTATTCACTGCTCTGACTCTAGTAATTGCTTCTCAAAATATTCATCGGTTATATATCCATGATTGTATTGGTATTGATAATACTGAATATCATCGTCGTCACTGAGATGAAGCTGCTTTGCTCCGTCTGACTCTGAGGTTGAGGAGGATCCTCGAAGATTAGCTGCTGATATGAAGATGTTTCTTTGTAACTCCAAAACCATCATGACAGCAAAAGAAAAAGAAAGGAAATTGGATGCGGCCATTTTAAATTATTCCTTGTTTGGAACGTTTTACTGGATTCATAAATAAGGAATGAAATCAGTGGAATGGAGAGACCAGAAGTGAAATGTTAAGAATTTTTCAACGTCAACAAAATTTCAATGAAATTTTACATTTTTATCCGTGATCGGAGTCCAAAACCTTCAATGATGTGCTATTCCCGTCAAGGAGTCATTGCTGGTTTTGTATTGATTATTATTTTACATTTCTTTTTCTATAGACTCTAACTCTCTACTTGCTAAGATAGTAACATTATCATAACTAATCGCATTTATTATGTATTTGCAACTTGTATTCTTGAATTACTTCATTAATTCGTCCATTAGACTCTACCAGCTTGGTCAATAGATAATACTTTCTCTTTTCTTACAATGGTTCGAACCAATTTGAAATGAAAGATGTGCTTCAAATATGTATATTAATTTAGATACAGCAATAATTGAAACAAATCAAAATTTTGGATGAATCATCCACCTATCTATAGCAAGACTTCTTTTAAAATCAAATCTTCTATCGTATATTTCTGGTTGCTGAGAGTTACAGTAATTCTCATCTTTAGACCTACTCATTGACTATCCTGACTTAATTCGTTGTTTCTCAATTTTTTTATCATTGGGACAGCCATGGTTTTATTGGTACTGAAATTATCTTGTACATCATCATCGTCATCACCATCACTTTCTCTGTCTGAGTTTGAGGACGCTCCTGAAATCAAGAAGTTTCTTTGTAATCCTGAACCATTAACTATAGACAAGAAAACGTCAGTGATGAAGCCATAGTCGTGTTGTTCTTGAAAATATTGAACATTATCATCATCGTTGCTTGGATCAAGCTGGCTTTCCCAATCTGACTCTAATGTCGATCCTCCTCGGAGATTAGCTGCAGATGTTAACAAGTTTCTTTGTATTTCCGAACCTATTATGAAAAAGAAGAAAAGAGAGAACCAATTAAATGCAACCATTTTTTAAAAGTCTTTCGCAATGATATATATAATACCCAAGAATACAGTTGTTGTTGGTTCATCAATGAAAAACAGCAGACCAAGAAATTTTCTCAACGCAAAACGTGAGAAATTTCAGACTTTCACAAAATGAGCTATTCCCGGGAGGGGCGGAAATATACTTTCACTCAAAAATATATATGACTTTTCAGCGATAAAATTGGACCGACTAGTTCATAAAAGCGCTATTGTAGCTACCTTTCGGGTTAAAATTCTTCAAAACCCTTCTTTATCGCCAAAAAGCCATTTTCCTTCTTCTTCATCTTCACTTCAGAACATAATTTCTTAGTTTGTTTTATTGAAACTCTATACTCAGTCAACAAATAAACTAATAAAGAGTAAGACTCAATCCATCACAAGTATTTTAGGTTGTACAATTCAAAGCATTAGGAAAAGATACTACAAGCTATGCTTCGATTTTCAGCTTCTCAAGTTAGCAACAAATGCTTCTCATGCCTACTCTATGTCCTGGCCATGATTTTTCTCTTCATGACACCATGCTTGGCTGCTTCCCCATGCTCTTGTTCCCCTCTTACTTATGAATGGACACTGGACTTCAAAGCTGGAGGATGCCCCGACCCTGAAACTCTGAATCAAGTAGATGGAATCACAAATAGTTCCATGTGTCAAATTTACACAACAACAGATGGCGATCCAGTACAAATTGACGAATTGAGGTTTTTTGAATATGGAGCTGGTCTTCATGATCTAGTCAATTATAGAGTGCTAAGGGGGAAGTGGAATGATACCGATACGATGTCTGTCTCCAGTATAACATCTGAAGATCCAACCATTTTTACAAGCTCTGCAACCATTGAATTGGCCGGTACAAAAGAAGATGGAAGTAGCTTCTTATTCATATGGTTGGCAGATTACACAAATGCTTGTAATGTCGAGCCATATGATGGCATAGATAGTATTGCCTACCTAAATTTTGTAAGTGTTCTCACTTTTTACTTTTGTTATCTTCCCTTCCTTTCATTCTCACATGCTGATTTTTTTATAAATTATTGCTAGACAAATGCAAGGATGAATCCCAGTCCTTCTACTTGCGATCCAAGTCAAAGCAGCTTACCTTCTTTGACCCCGAGCTCTTTACCATCGTCTAGTCCAAGCAGCTTACCCTCTTTGAGTAAGAAATCAAAAAGCAGCAAGAAGAGTTCAAAGTCTAAGAATAGGCCGAGCAAGAGTAAGAAAAGCACCAAGGAGAAAGGCCATCTTAGAAAATAAATTCAATCATCTACGCCAATATCTTGCATTCTTTGTATGATTAGAAACATGTTAGTTTTAACGTTACAGTAAATTTTTGAGCTTTACATTAGCTCGATATCACTACAACGTGCGTTCTTTTTAGATTTCTTCTATGATGGCGCAATTCAATCAAAAAGCCCACTGCTTTATATTTGCATGATACGTAGAACACTGTTTTGGAAAGTATTCTCAATCCAAAGTTCTCTCCGTTCTAATTGAAATAATATATAGTACATGCCATGCCATCCCAATCTTTTTCCAATTGCTTCCTATCCTATTTATGCATTGTACAGTTTGTGCATAAGTCTACAAACTCTTTACATAGTCATCATCTACTTCGTTTTGCTCTTTCGACCAAAGTAATTTCTCCTCAAAGTATTCATTCGATAAATATCCCTTCCTGTATTCTGTTGCATAAAATTCTATAGAGTCGTCGTCTGTCAGTTTCAGTGTTTCTCCAGTCGAAGATATACCTATCGAGTTTGCATACCCTCTGAGATTGCCTGCATCTGCGATTGGTAATGTACAACTAATCATAATTGTCAAAACCCAAATTAATACGATTGCATGGAATGTTGTTTCTGTTTTGATCTTCATGATATGCAACTTGACGAATGTTGACGAAACGTGTTTGCTTATTCAATCTCTTTTATGTATGGCGCAATTACACGAAATGCTTTCCTCAATCCTCAATCTTCTTTCCAATTTGAGAACGTTTTTCTTTAGCTTGACAGTACTGTATTGAATTACAACTTCTTGATGCGGTAAAAGAACTGGCACATAATGTAATTTCAATTGGAGGCTTCGTAGTATTGTAGTCTCAGCGAGATGAACTAAAAAATACGACTTTTCTCGGCGATAATATTGAACCGATTAGCTCATAAAAGTATTAAATAGCCTGATACACGGCTAATCTGCTTGACTATGACACTATTTTCAACGGCACTTTTATCGCTGAAAGAGTTGTTACTTCCCTTGTTTTATTTCACCACTCTTCTCAATCTTGCACATAAATCCAAAGTATAAACGTAACGCAACCTACTTGCAATAACTACACTCCAAAATGAAAACTACTAGAAACCTACAGTCGCAAGTATTACTACTTGCAATGATTATGAACTTGTTCATTACCTTTGCAGCAGCAGGAATCCGAGGAAGCAATACAGGATATGGATACGCAGCAATGGGAGTATCAGGAGATGGATCCGTATTCCAATTAACACCACAAGAAGAGATTGTAGAAGTATATGTCAATACTCACAATATAGGCTATTACACCAATGAATTCTTTGAACCAAGAAGACGACTATCACAGACTCAAGAAGAGAATGCAAATGATGATTCAGTTAATGCTCGTTATTTGAGAAGAATATGAAGATAGGTGTATTCAGTGAGAAATTGAAAGTATGGTATACTAAGCGAATTGAATATTTTCTAGAAAGTCCAAAAGAGAGAAAACACAGTAGATGGTTAGGGAAAAAATAATGAATTGATACCATTCAAAATGTAATTTTATAAAAATCAATTATCGTATTTTCATTTTCATTTTTGTAAGTATTAGAATACTTTGAACTTACGATGTGAGACTTTTTAAAAATAAATTTATAAGTTTATGAATAAGAGGCTCAAACGTAAAGCATGGGACTATAAAAGACAACATTGTTGGTAGCTTTTATTTCCAAGATATGAAAATAGTGAGATGGTTCCGATAAGAGTTTGTTTCTAAACATGAATTTGAAGCTGGTCGTCCGTATAGTTATAAATATTGTAATTATATTTATAGGTTCTATTTCTAAAATAAGGTCAAGGTATTCAAGAGATGGCTTCTTTGGATTCTTTTCCTTTTCATTTTTCGTCTTTTTCCAATGACTGTTTCAATGTTTACCTTCTACAATGTCTTGCACCCCTTTATAAATGGGATTCAAGAGATACCCGGAAAGCAAAGACTAACGCATCAACTTCAACTGCTCGCCAATCAATTTTTGATGCCACTCAATTTCCTTCCTTTAAGTTGTATCTAATGCAGTTCTAATTATATAATAGATACACAAAGACCCTTTACAATACAACATAATGAGATTCCCAATCAGTTCATCTCTACTCCTTTTAGTTCAATCGAGAGGTCAGGCCTTTTCACATCCCTTTGCAACTCAGGCATGTCTCGCATCTTCTTCCTTCTCGACATCTTCGACAGCTTTTGTTCATCGCAACTCTGACAACAAATCAAGAAATCTCTCTTCTCTCAAAGCAACCATTGATGACGTCTCCTCTCTCGAATCACAAATCAAACAAGAAGCTTTGGCAAGTCTTGACATATCTTCACCATCGACACTCGCCAAATCGACATTTGCAAACTTGGACTATATCAATACTCAAAAACTTATTGAGAAGAAACAACATCGCGTTTTATTCATTCTAGGAGGACCGGTACGTTATAGTTATATAATATATCTAATTACTTTTATATCTATATATTCTAACATCACTTAGGGAGCGGGCAAAGGAACACAATCGGAAAATATCCTACAAGAATACAAATGCATCCATCTCTCCGTTGGTGAATTACTACGACAAGAACGAACACGTAAAGATTCAAAACACGCCCAATTAATTGAAGAATGCCTTGTGAAAGGTCAGATTGTACCTGTTGAAATTTCTCTCCAATTAGTCAAGAATGCCATGGCTGATTCTAGCCAAGAATATGGTTATGGGGCACCTATTTTTTTAGTGGATGGGTTTCCGAGAAATTTTGATAATTTGCAAGGATGGACGAGGGAGATGCCGAGTGATGCGGCTGTTTTGGGGAGTTTGGTGTATGATTGTCCCATTGAGATTTTAGAACAAAGAATTTTGGCAAGGGCGGAGACTTCCGGTAGGTCGGATGATAATTTAGAAAGTGCGAGAAAGAGATTTGATACCTTTCAGCAACAGACTATGCCTGTTGTTCAAGCTTTGGAGGAGATTGAAAAATATGAACTTGATAAAGAAGGTGTGAGTCGTATTGTCATTCAGCATATTCATGGGGAACGGACAGTGGAACAAGTTTGGGAGGAAACTCAAGATGCTATGAATGCCTATGTTCGAAATGATGTTTTGACCAACAATGCTAGATTGTTGCAGGCTGTCGAGGATAAAGATGAAGACACATACAGTGCTTTGTGTAGTGATGAGTTTTTGAGTGCGCAAGAGGATGATCATAGTTTGATGCATGAATATGAAACTATTCATGGAAAAGACAATTTAGTCAGTATGTTCCTTAATGCTTCTATTGAACATCAAGGTGGAACCAAAGTTGTTGTTACTTATGAACGAGTATTGAAAGATGAACAGTCTGGAGAAGTTGTGGCTGATTTTAAGGAATCACGTGTATGGTCTCATGAAGCGAAAGGTTGGGTATGCATCCACTTTGTAAGAACGCCTCTTGAAGAAGAAGAGCATTAGAGACATGTTTCGAAATGTATGAAGAAAAGATTGCTTGCATGTACAGACAAAGCGCATATAAAATAAGTAAAAGATAGACCATACCTATGGAATCAGTACTAGAGGCTGTAAAAAGTGCGATGGCACACTCTAAAAGATTTGTACGGACTGATGTTACCTATTGTGAGGTTGAATGATTGGTTTCGACAGCAGGCTTAGAGGTAATCACCATTCTATAGAAGAAAAGGTCGAAAGGTTCTGACATAAAAAGTAAAGATGAGTGAAGAACTTCTTGAGATCAGATATGATGGTGAACGTATTATAAACCCTCATAATAGAAACCTCTAAACAGTGACCAGGGGACCAGATGGACAAGTTATTTCTCGCTATACAACAAGAATCCACGATGATCGATATCATCTTATAATTGAAGATGGAGTTGAGTATGTACCTCTTCTTCGACTTGATTTGATTGAAGTAAAAGTATTTCACGATGATATTAAGAAAATTACAATGGCTAACACCGTCAAAACTCTTAGAGATAATGCTTTTGGAATGTTCACCAATCTAGAAGAAGTGATATGGTCAGAGAATCTAGAGACTATTGGAGAACGAGCATTGGAAGGCTGTGAGAGGCTTGGCAAGTTCTTTGGACCAACTAACTTTCTTCCTCCTACATGTAGATTAATTGGACCTCATGCATTTAAAAATACTCAGTTCCTCAATATGATCATTATTCCTGAGCATGCGTTAGTGCATCCTTCAGCATTCAACGCCTCTATGGTATGGGACTCTTCACCATACAACGAAGATGACGATGACGATCCGCGCCAATTAGTCAACTGGAACAAGAAACACCAGCACGAAAATTACCCAATCCATGAAATGTTTGCAAAGAGTCAAATCAATCCTAAAGACGTTCTCCATGAACTATGTAACAATGACGACTACTTATCCTCTTTTTCTTGCAATAGACTCTACAAAGAGAAGGATAGATACGGACTTACACCTATGATGGACTACTTACATAGAAATCCATACGTTGACGAAACAAAGTTTGATGAGCTAAAGCTTGTTACAGCTTCTATCGCACGTATGATGAGATTGGACGGGTTTTGAAATGAGCTTGCGATCAATGCTCGAGCAAAGAAATGGAATACATATTTAGCTAAATTATGTGAATCCTGACAGCATTGTGGGGACCATAAGTAATTCATTTTTGCCATTGCGCACCTCACTTTTATAGCTTTTAGTCTAAAAATCACATGCACCCATCATCAAAATTGTTCTATTTGGAACTGTACATTTCAAATAAAGTCAATATGATTAAAGAAGTATCCTACAAGATTCTTGGTTGTAACAAAGAAGAACACTGACAAGCGTTATTTTACTATGTACATCCAAATGTGGTCCAGCGCCATGTGTACCCTGTGGCTGCATTTTCATGTCAACAGCGCCATATTTTTGTCTTCTCGGAGCATTGACACGTGTCAATAGGTATAAAAAAAACATCTACCTGCGCGTATCCTACATGGTCCTGGAGGATCATAAAAATGGCGCTGGAGGAATATAATCTCTAACCTCCTCCCTTCTTTCCTCTTTCTATCTTCTTTCTAACCCAAATTCACAAGACTCAAGTATAAATTACATATATTTTGGGGATCTCATCCGTTGAATGTCTTATTTCACTTTTCTATTTTTTCTCAGCACACCACATCGCTTTAAGTGAAAATCACCTATCTTCTTCTGTTTGACGACTCCATTTCAGCAAATTGAAATAATAAATTCGAATATGTACCATAAACATCAATGATATATATTTCTACTTGAGCCTTGAGCGAGTGGCGATTTTGGAGTTTGACCTTTATGAAGGAGCTAGACGATATAATTCTAATTTGATGTCGACTTTTTGTATGTCACCAGAAATTGCAGTGTTTTCGTGATGAATGAGTTTTGGAGAGTGGTGAAAGATACAACAGGGCAGAATTTTCGATAAGATATGTATAGGCTGGTTATTTTGATGGCGCTGCTGGTACAAAAGTCCTACCTAGGGATATTAACCAACTAAGCTAAAAACACTAGAATGGCGCTGGAACGTTAAGTAAATAATGGCGCTCCAGGGTACACTTGGCGCTGGACCCACTTTGGATGTAGCCCAAAGAATATCATTTCAAATTCATGATGAATCTATTAAATTTAGCCCATATGTAATGAGATCAGCTGGACCATAAGTAGCTCTGCCGAGAAGTCTCTTTGAAACGATAGTGGTTTGCCGGGTTGGTAAATAAATTTAGCCCATATGTAATGAGCTCAGCTGGACCATAAGTAGCTCTGCCGAGAAGTCTCTTTGAAACGATAGTGGTTTGCCGGGTTGGTAAATAAATTTAGCCCATATGTAATGTTACAAAGATAGGCTGTAAATCTTAAATTATATCCACATCATGCTATTTCTTTGCAATACAGAACCGGATTGGACCAGCTGTCAAGCGGTCATTGCAAATTTTTAGTCACGTTTGAAACTCGAGTAGATCTTTTGATGTTTCCCCAATCATAAATCCTCATAAAAATAGTATCCAAATGTGAGTACCTTCGTGATTCAATCTTTGAATAAACATGTATGATTTTGAGAAAAATATTGTCCACATTTATATTTGATTCCTTCAGCTACATAGGTTCATTGCTCTTGTTTCAAAGAAGAATCCTACTAACACTGATTCAACTCTTCTTTAGAAAGAAAGAAAATCCCCAACAAGATGAAACTTTTATTTGTTGCACTTTTGACCCAGCTATGTTTTGAATCAGCTACTTCCCAGGGATCTACATCGTCTTCAAAGGGCGGTGTCACCTTGGCACCAGCACCTGCACCATGCAGTTGTGGTAATGCTGGAGTTTGTACAATCTCCCCAATCGACTCAACACCTTGGTGTATTTGTGAAGATACATTTGAAGTGACCTACAATTCAAAGGGGAAACCAATTTGTACCTGTCCAAGTGATACTTTGCTTAATGATATGAATCGTTGCATTCCTATCACAACAGACTCTCCTCTCAAGCCTCCAAGTCCCTCTCCGACTCAGACCAGTACTACAGATTCACCTACAGATCTTGCTACCAACGCTCCAAGTGCGTTTACTCCAAATGATGATGAGTGTAAAGATCATGATAGTTTTACATTCACACTTTCAACCAACGACAACATAGTTGCATGTGAGTGGATTACTTCCAACAAGAATCGAATCAATGAACGCAAAGCCAAGTACTGTCATAGAGCTGATGTGAAAGGAGCATGTCAAATGAGCTGTGATAACTGCCAATGCAAAGACCAAAACTTTTCTTTCGCTTTATCAAACAAAAATATTGTCGACTGCACCTACATTACCAAGAACTGGAAAAAGACTGCAGCCAGAAGAAACAAGTTTTGCTTCACTGATATTCAATGCAGAGAGGCATCATCTATTGGAAATGCCTGTGCTGCTGCATGTGGATTTGCTTTGCGATGCAAGTTCTACTGAGACATGTAATCGCACCGAAACACCAACACCAGTACCAACTTCAAAAGTCCCAACAAAGAATCCTTCCATTGTGGGACCAGATGTACCAGCACCATCAAAAGGATACGGACCTCCTACTGTCTCTGGACCATCGAAGGGTTATGGCCCTCCTTCTGTCTCTGTTCCATCAAAAGGATATGGACCTCCTACTGTCTCTGTTCCCTCAAAAGGATACGGACCTCCTACTGTCTCTGTTCCCTCAAAGGGATATGGAGCCTCTGGACCATCGAAGGGGTACGGAACAAGTGCGCCAGGACCATCGAAAGGATATGCTGGACCTACCATCGCTTAATCTTAGGTAGATAAAAAGAGACCTTGATATAAAGGATGCAGGCCTACTGTCGTTTGACCATTGAAGGGATATGGTAGTATTACGTCGTTTCATCAAAAGGATATTTGATCTACGTGTATGGGGCTATACGAAGGAATTTTCATATGTATATGTTACAGAAAAGCTGATATATAAATCAAATTAATTAAAAAAATTATGTTCTCAAATTTTGCAAAACTTTGGCTGTAGAATATCCTGTGAATGTAGAACTGCCACTTTCACTAGCATGATAACTGCTCTTCCTAATCTTCCTACTCTTTCAATATTGCTACTCCGAAGTGATTTTACATACCAAATGAATGACCACCATGACTAGTACCACGACGTGGACTCATTGGAGCAGGTGCCACTCCTTTCTTAAAACCTCTAGGTAAATCTGTGTTTACAAAGCTCACTCCCCCTTTTTCAACCAAGTGATGAAACATTTCATAGCAATCTGGATCTTTGCCCGCTAATTGCCAAACTCCTACCAAATACCCTCTAGATGATAGTTTGCGTAAATTGCTTGCACCTTCTTCGGTCAACATGTCGGGCTCGTATTGTATATAAGCTCCGTCAAGAGATCCATCCTTTGTCACTATCCAATCCTCAACTTGTAAAATGTCGTCAATATGAAGAACTAGTTCATATTGGTTCTTTGGTTTCTCAGCTACGGTCAATAGCAATAGCTTTGGTACCTTACTCTGCACCTTTGGTAGGGCAGGTCTCAACATTGGTGGTGTAGGAGGTGCGCCTGTCTGTTGCATTGCGCGTGGAGGTAATAGCAATGGCACTGGTCCACTATTACCTTTGTCGTTGCTTGGACTATTTGATTTCGAATTAGCAATGGTCAAGTTTGCAATATTTGCATTCAAACTTGTCAAACTTGGACTTGAGGTTGGAGTCATTCCGATTGCATAATCATCGTCTGTATCAGTTGCGACTTCATCATTTTGTTTTGGCTGAGGAGAATTCTGATGTTGACGCATGAATGGAGTGAAGGAGAATGAACTCGATCGAGATCTTGGTAGATTATCGGCAAGTCCAACTCCAAAATGATCATGAGATTCTGTTCTTTTGTGACCATGAATCTTTGGAGATGCTCTGTCTTCAGCCACTTTATCCATTGCTATTTGCGATTGATTAATTCCTTCCGAATGCAAATCGACACGATATCCAAGGTTTCCAATACTCATGTTTGTAGGGAATGAAACACTTGCAGTGCGTGGTAATGATTCAACTCCTTCCTTCTTTGCTTCTTCCACCATTGGAACTAAAGTTTGCAAATCTTTTCGAAGTGTATGCATTGCAAATGCATCAAAACTCATCACAACTGCACATCGAGCCATAAGATCTGGGTGCCTCAAAAACAAACGGGCCAAAGCTGAAGCAGCCGCTACATTTCCAGGTTTAATTTCAATAACCAATTGCGATTTCCCGCCAATAGCCTCTGCTGAACGAAGAACGTCAATCAAGAGTGGTGGTCTATTCCCCGTTTTCAATGGCATTGACATCAATTCTCTGTATGTAATATCTCCAATCTTTCGCTTTGACAAATCTGCATTTGGATCGAGTGCGAGTCTAATGAAATCTTCATCGTGTGCTAGAATTAGCTTTTCATCTCTAGTTAATGCAATGTCACATTCGCATAAAGGAATACCACTTGTCCATGCTGCTTCATCTATTATGAATAGTAAAGAGAAAATGTGAGTAATACTTTCCTTGTCATGTCATGTCATGTCCATACAGATAATGAGTAGCACTTACAAGAAGCCAAAGAGTTCTCCAATGGCCGGTAATCACTACGATCCGAAACATTATGGAAACCACGATGAGCAATCAAACTCCCAATTTCATCTTGCGGAATCTCAGTCACTAATCGTTTCAACCAATCAAGTTCCCTCTGTCGTTTCTGTACTCGATAATCATGATTGGAAGTTTTACTAACTTTACCAACAGATGCAACAGATCCAGCTCCATCATCATCACTGTCAGAATCATACCCTTCATCTAATCCCAAACTAGCACGTATTAAACTAATACCCGCCTGTAAAGTAGACTGCCCCGTTGTAAAATTCGACCCATAAACTTGACTCAAAAGGCGATGACTCAAATTCTGTCCATGCTGTTTATCAAACTTTTTCACAAGCTTACGTAAAGCTTCCGAATTCGTCAAGGCAGTATTATAAATCTGTTTCACCATACTCAACAACTCCTGTGCATCTTCCATAGTCGATAAAGAAAGATACGTTCTCAAAGCTGTATCCGGCAATGCACCTCGGATATCCTCTCCATGTTTTGGATTGAGCTTTATAATTCCATCAAATACTTTTTGCCATAGGTTCACCATGGACTTTCCAAAATCTTTGGATGCATTTTTAAGAGCTGTTTGCCATTCTTGTTCAAATTTGTCATTATGGATGGGATCATGTTTGTCTACAATATTTTCAATGAGATTGTTACGAATGTTGGCATAGGGTACTACATATAAATTACCATTTTCAGCAGCGAATGCTCTAAAGAGAGAAAGTGAAAGTTAACTTTTGAAAATAGTGAAAAAGGAAAAAGAAAAACCAGGCAATAACATTGAAATAGGAAAAATAGGAAGAAGAATAATGTGTCAAGATGGCAAAGATGAGCGGCCATCAAAGACACATCTTTGAGATACTATATGACTGTCTGATTTCATATATACTTACTCGCAATGTCTTCCAAACTATATTTAAAATGAATGAAGGTGAGTACACACATTATTTCTCGCATGAATCTAATGGAAAAAAGAAAAGAAAGAAAAAGAAGAATACAGGCATCGGATAGAGACTGCATCTAATCTCCTCTATATGTGCAAAATCGAAAAATCACTAGATCTTACCTTCACCATTCTATCTTTGAAATAATTTTTACCATATAAAAGATATGATTTCAGTTATCTGCTGGTTGATGGAAAGCTTCCTTCTTGATGTTATATTATGAACCGTTGGAAGTTTACGAGTAGGTGTCAAAAGAATGAAAGGAATGAGGACGCAATCGGAAAATGATGTGTGTGGTGTGGTGGTTCCGATGAAACCTCTTTTTAACTGTAAAATGTATGACATCCTCTGACCTGTCTAGTAAGACAAAAACAAGAGTATCAATGACGTCAGTTTGGTGTAATATATCCAAAAACACGATATCCTGTAAGCCAAAAAAGAGTAAAAAAGTTACCGTTGATAATCTGAAGAGTCGTTGTTTGCAAGCCTCCACACAACTTCTTTTCTCGGGTACTCGGTTCAATTCAAATAGAATTACAAATAGTAGAGCTATTACATGAACAAAACAGAGTAAAACAATGCCTTCTATACATTACAAACTAATTAATTCCAGCACGCGAAAAGAGGAGGGGAGCAAAGGAGGAATGATGTCGATATGTCCATCGTGTGGAGAAAGAATTTCTGAAGGAACAACAAGCATCTACTTCAGCATATGTTGTCAGCAAAGGTATTGTCTTTCATGCCAAGGTATAAATGCCCATCGTAACCCATGTGCTACAGCAAATATGAATGATGAAAATGATGTAATCAGAATTCATGTTGACCATCATGGCGAGAAGGTTTTGAATCAGCAGTCCTTCAAGAATTCGTCTACAAGAAGAAGAATATCGTCATACCCAACAAAAACAAATCCACCACGACCAGTTCTTCGCGACCTCTATGTAAGATCGAATACTTCAAATCAATATGATATGTGCCAAGTGATATCTTCCAAAAATAAGACACATAGAAACAACAGAGATACTATGATCAGTATTGTTGCAAGTCCAATCAAACCAACAGCTCGTGAAAGTGATGAGGAGAATGAGGAAAAAGATTTTGAATTGATACGCACTTCCAAAGACCAAACAATGCAAACAAAATTCATATTCTCGAATACGCAATATGATCCTTTGCCATATATACCAGATCAACTTGTCAATTACATGACTGCTGAGAATTTTCATGGCATACCACAAGTCATTATCCCTAATTCTTCATTCAGAAAATTTTATGAAAATGAATTGGTGAATACTAGAGCTGAATACAATGGAGACGATCAAGACTTTTTACATGATTTTCTAAAGCACTTTTCCTATGGAACTATATTTTCATCTATGGATTATGCCCTCAGTCAACTTAATATGTTTGGTTGTATGTATAGATTCAAAGTAAGAAGGGACAGTACTACCTTTCGCTGTTGCAAACAATTGTCTTGTAGATTCAGAGTGAACTTTGTTCATATATTTAGAGTTGAAGCAAAAAGGCTCAATAGTGGAGAAAAATATTTGAAAGGTCTAGATAATCATCCAATTATGATTACAAGGGCGAAGTTAAATCATAATCATCATGTATAGTCTAGACGAATTTAAACATAAAATCATCCTATCTACTCTGATAGAAGCAAAATCTCTTGGATTATCTAAACCAGGATTGAATTACATGTCGAAGGGTTCTTTCGTAAGTATGTTCGCAAAAGGAAGTGGGTGATATTAAACAAAAGGTTAGTAATATAGTGAGCTTATTCTTCAATGTTGTAGTATCATTCCCATCGCTAATTCCGTCCCTGGTTCAGAACTCCTCTGTAATGTATAGTAGGTCCTCAAGAATGTTTAGAGATCGGTTCAACGATGATCCCAATTCGTAGCAGCTGCTAAGTCGAATGTTTACATTCCATGCTTCCCTTTTTGTGAAGAGGTTCAGAAACGTTAGCTATTCGAAACGCTTCTACTTTAACGGGAGTTTAACTGTATGTTTAGCCAGTTTAGCCTTAAGTCGCAAGTTGTCGCAAGTCCGTTAGAAAACGCCTTCACTTTTTTCTGGAATTCCAATTTTCTCGGGTACAGCCAGTTTGTTGTATGGTACCACATACAAAACAGAAATTCATAGATTTGGTAAAACAATGCCTTCTATACATTACAAATTAATTAATTCCAGCTCGCATATTAGTACAAATGAGCAAAACAGCAAGAAGAAGCAAGGAATGACGACGATTTCATGTCCATCATGTGGTAAAATTTCTACAACCAGAAGTGTCTACTTCAGCATATGTTGTCAGCAAAAGTATTGTCTTTCGTGTCAAGGTTTCAATGCACATCAAAATCCATGTGCTGCAGAAAATGCATATGATCATAAAAGTGGCGGGATAAGACTTGACCATCATAGCGAGCAGTTTTCGAAGAATCAGTCTTTCTTCTTTCATCAGCATAGTAATAATACTACTACATTCTCGCATCCGGCAGTTTTTCACCATCGGGTTCAGAAGGTTCGTGAATGGGATGTTATTTCCAGCCAATCTAATTATCGCCTATTCTGTCAGCAGGTATCACGGTCGAACTACAAAGATATCAATATTGAAAGTCGAATTAAACATCGCCGTAATCCTAAAAAGGAGAGAGGGATGAATATTTTTGCTAATCAAGGCGGTAACAAGGAGAACATTGAGAATGCTGGTAAAAGAAAAGATGTAAAAGAAAGGAGTACAGAATTTCAATTTGTACGTACTTCCAAAGAACGAAGAAGCCAAACAAAGTACAAATCTAAAGAATTCCACGAAAACAATAATAATAACAACAACGGGCCTGGTTGTAACTACATAGACTATTCTACCATCGACGAAGATGCATATATTGCATCTAAAGGACCAATGACCAACATGAAAAGAGGTGTTTCAAGTCTATTTCCTCAAAAGCTACACAACATACTTGACCAAGGAATCCATGCTGATATCATCTCATGGGCACCTCATGGCAGATGCTTCATCATTCATCAACCAAAACAATTTGTAAAAGTTGTACTACCAGAGCTCTTCCAAATAACCAAAAAGACTTCCTTTACCAGACAATTGAACTTGTATGGCTTTGTTCGATTATGGGATGGGCACGATGAAGGAGGATACTACCATGAGAAATTCCTCCGTGGCAAGAGCAAACTATGCAAGTTGATAAAGAGAAAACCATTGAAAGGATGTAAGCGTAATTTTTGTCCTATAGACAATCTGCAATACGAGCCAAAGTTCTACAGCATGCCATACCTTCCAAAGATTAATCATAGCACTAGCACGAGTTTATCTGCTTCCACTGCTTCTAGTTCCAGTGGTAATGATACCAGCGCGAGCTAGAAGTTATCTTTTACTACGCAGAAAACTATGTTTGCTAATAAGATCTTTCAACCTAGGAAGACTGAATGCAAATTATTTTCTATATTTTGGTGCTTGTACAGACAAAGAGTAAGTTGACAATACTTGCTCCGCCCTCACGATGTGCGTGTAGTAGTAACGATTAAACAAAAAGAAGAGCAAATTCCTTTCGCTATCGAAAAATGCTTTACGTATACTAGTTGCAAGTCAAAGATTAGGCCGCCACTGCAGAATACTCTTTGCAAGGTCTATTTATTTCTATTCTCATCAACTCTGTATAACTGCAAATGCAATGTTGTATCATAATCTTTTTCGATTAATGCTGTATGGTTGTAGTGAAGATGGTACCGAAAATTTTACAATTTTAAAAAGTCTTTTTTATTATTTTAGTCAATTTCTAAACATTGACACCGTAGCTGACATACCGAAACTACCATTATATGAATGCTTGTACTTACCATACCAAAAAATCTAAAACTGGTCGACGTATGATAAGTACATACAAGTATCCTCAAAGTCAAAATATCAAAATATCCGTTAAAGGCGGTCGGGTCACCACGTAAATGAAGTGTAAGCTAGTGTAAGAGTAAGTTCGGGTCTCCAATTTTCTCGGGTACATTATTTCAATTACTATTCCAAGCAAGAGCAGCCAGATAAAAGATAAACAATGCCTACCAAACGTTACAAACTAATTGATTCCAGCTCACATATTGAGAAGGAGGAGAATAGAGCAGTACTGGCGACGACTAGTACATCATGCCAGCAGCAAACATTAAATATCCATCCAAGTGATAGACAACACGGAACCTATTTTATACATGCAGTGTTCGACAATGTATACAAAGTATTATCCTCTCCTTCCGATCAAAACTTGCGCCAGAAAATGCCAATAGGTTTTTCAGGCTTTGCTTGCCTCCATTGCCAAGGACTGTCTCGTAAAAAAAATGGAGGGAGATATTTTCCATCTTCACTCAAGACTCTTTCCGATTCCAAAAAAGTTTTATTTCCAGTTCATCAGCATCTACAAAACTGCGAGAAATGCCCGGAAGAAATTAAAAAGGACCTACAAACACTCATGAGTGTACATGAAGAAGAGAGACTGAATCTACCTCGTGGCAGTCAAACTTGTTACTATCTGGCAGTATGGCAAGCAATCCATGGAAGTCCACCTCCAGATTTGGCAAAGAAATACAAAAAGAAAAGGGATCAAGAGACTCAAAGTTCACAGGCACCTATGATGTCTCAGCAATACCACCACTATTGAATACTTTGTATGCAAAAGAAGGTGACCGAAGCACAGTGTCAGATTCTTCTCCCTTCTCTAGTAGTATACCCAAGGTCAGCCAGAGGTAATAAATGAATATTGAAAGATACGGACTTGGCTTCGCTCCATGACTAGATGCATCATCTGTCACGTTTGTTTAATTTTTCTCTACATCTATCTTACTAACAACGCAGAATTTAGTCTAGAAGCAAGAAGGTGACTCCTCGAACTACGATATCATTAATAGATGGATCGATAACATCTGTGGAGATGACCAAGACTTTTTACATAATTTGTACAGTACTTTCCTTATGAAATATATTTCATTGGTGGATCATGCAGTCAGTAACCTCAACATGTTTGGTCGCAAGTACAGATTCAAAGTGAAAAGAAGAGCACATGCCTTTCGAAGAATTTCGTTGTATATTTCTAGTGAACTTTGTCGCTTCATGTTTTCCGAGCTGCAAGTCGATGGCCAATAAAAATAAATCATTATTAAGGGTAATGATATGATTACAAAGGTGATATTACATCACAATCATCCTCGCTCGCTACTTGCTACTTCCATGAAGAGGAAGCAAGAAGAGCGAGGTATTTCTCACTCTAAGGTACAGGATACATCATAAGAATAACACAAACTGTGTAAAAGATGATATTGAATATGGTTGTAGACTACTATTTGTTCGATTGTACAGAGTTAGAAAAAGAAGAGCAGATTTTTTGCACTTTATCAAAAAATGCTGCACGTTTATTAGAGTTAACTCAGGTCAAATATTAAATGATGCAAAAGAAGGGCAGGCCACAATGAAATATTACTTCACAGGCCTATAGATAAATGCAAAATTATGATTACAAAGGCAATTTTACATCACAATGATTCAATCTCGTTGCTAAATGAAAATACTGGGAGTACGAGTGAAAAGTGAAGGTTTCTTTAAATTAGAAAAACCATCTATTTATTATTTTAGTTGATTTTAAAAATTGACTCCGTATTCTGACATGTCGAAATGACCATTTGTGCATCAATGTCTCTTTCAATAATGTTGTGTGTGTGCACCTCTTCACTAGAAAAAGTGACATACAATAGCTTTACCTTATCATAGTAATACCTTTCGCTTTTGCTTATTTACATCATAGAAACCTCATTAATGAAATAGCTATCCAAAATGAATTGGCGGGCTCGCAAGAAAAAAGGAAGTTCCTCGCTCTTCGTCTTGAATTTCTGGTCGCGTGTACTTGTTGGGCTTTCCATGATTGCACTAGTTCAAGGGGACCAAACTTCAAACATATTCTCTGATACAAATTCTCTGACTGTAAAAAGCAAAGCAGATAACTTAGATGCGTCCATGCCATTTGTTCAGACCATTGAAGATGAAATTGTATGTTCTCAAGTTTTGCGGTTGCATGGAAGATATCGGAAAGAAAATACAGTACATACAAATGAAAGAAATTCTATCAATCCTAGAGATGTCTACAACATGAAGAACGCCTACACATGTATAGTAGATGAAAAATATTCAATTTCTGGTGCTCGAGGTATCATGCTTGAAATATTGGATTTTGATGAGACATTTGAAGCAACTTATGAAGAACAAATGGCTCTAGGTCACACAGAGCTTGTAGTCCAAAATTCAGTTATTGAACATTCTACGATGAGATTGTTCAAGGAATATAGTACTATACAAGAGGCAGCCAATATTATAGAGGAAAATATTTTTGAAGAACAGGTAGATTTGATTAGGCTTGGGGGGAACTCATCCTCATCTCTAAAATCGAGGCATAGAGAAAGAATAAAAGGAAACAAGGCATCAAAGCTCAAGTGGCGAAAGCCTCACAATCCTGTAGAGACTATGAAGAGAAAGCTGAATTCAAACACAATAGGAAATAGAAGCGTGATAGTCTTTCGAATCACTACTAGTACACTTACACCAACATATTTCTTTTCGGCAGAAATCATTAGTCAAGAGATATTTGAACCATCCAATCTCAATATTGTATCAATTTACAGTGGATGTTCAAACAATCAATTGAACTTTTACGCACCTAGTGAAGTGGAAGGATTGACTTTTGCGGCAAGTGGAGTAATAGAAAAGACTATCTCCACTACTGATAGTACGTCGCCAATTGACATAGGAAATACACTTACTGCATTGTATGGAAGCTCTATTGATTTGGTTGACCATGTCTTTGTTCAAGGTAAGTAGTCGTTGCATCGAAGGAGAGACTATATTTGCAACCTTTTCTAATTCCGACATCTCAGTCCCATATGATATGAAGTACAATAATGCTTTTGGATGGATAGCTTTTGCGAATCAGGGAGGAAAATTTAGTTTTTACAATGATGCGAATATTCTAAACGCTCAGACAATGGTTCATGAGATAGGTAAGTTTTTACACGATTTCGTTTCTTTCTAATATTGAAGTCGAGATTAACATAAACGCCATTGACGTTATCAGGGCACAATCTAGGACTTCTGCACTCTGGAGAAAGAGGGGAAGGCGGCGAGGAGGAAGAATACTTTGATACAACTTGTAACAGTAAGTGAGATATATGAGTTTAGCATTAATTTTCATTACGATTCTTACTAAAATTAATCATATTGTGATAGTGGGATATAGAAGTGCAACTGAACGCAGTCAGTGTTTCAATGGTGCCAAGAGTGTTGAGCTCGGTAAGATTCAAATAATCTTTTCTTTGTTGTATGATTTTTGTTCTGTAATCCTAATGTGTCTAAACTGTTCTCTTAGGATGGTACCAAGATCGAGTAGTCACCATCGACCCTTCCAATGAAGAAGAATTTGTCGGTAGGATGATCGGAGTCAATGATTATTCTATCTCTACTTTGGCTGATACTTTGGTGCTGGAAATTCTCAATCCCGACCCAACAGCTGATTCATTCTATCTAATGTACAACTATGCTGAAGGCATCAATAATGATGTAGACGAAGCTAGGAATAAGCTCGTTCTTGTTCAAGGTGGAGCTTCGAAACAAAGTTGGAAGTTACTAGAAATTGAACCTGGAAGTACCGAGCAAATATCTGATTTCGTGGACGGTAGGAGTTTACTGTTTGTTGCTGGTGTGACTTCTGTGGATTCGGGTGTGGATTACGTTCCGCTCACTGTGAGTTTGGAGAATGTGAACTGCTCCTCTGATTCTGATTGCAACCGAGTGATTAGTTCTTGTTTCACAAGATCGTGCACCTTGGGGCTTTGTGAATACCCAGTGACCGATAATTGTTGCGGAAATGGTATATGCGAGGCTACTGAATTCTGCTCTACTTGTAATATGGACTGTGTCAGTCCTACAAATTGTAATGAAGTTGATAGTACTAGTGAAGGTGAGTGAACTTGAGTTTTCCATAGATATGAACTTTACCTACAGCTCTAAATTTATTCCATTGAATAAAGATGGATTACCATTTGGTTTTGGGATAATCTTTGAATTGCAAGTCCACGCAGATATTTCATTCTCCGAAATTGAATTGGTTTCTTTATATACTTCACAAACATTGAATGCTCGGCTTTATACCAAAGACGGAGCAATAAATGGTGATACTAGCGTAGATAGTTGGGAAGAAATTCACAATGGAGCTATTTCAGCATACTTGAATAAGGTGAATTTTCTCTTTCCTGAAAGGAAAGTTTCTAGTGCTGGAAGTGTACGTTCGTTTTACATTGTCTTCGACACTGAGAATGTATTCAAGTGGCTAGACAATGTTCCAGCGATTTCAAACGAACATGTGACAATTACAACAACACAAATCACACAAGCCTCTACTGGAACTTCCATTGGATCTATTTTGGAAGGATATTTTCCAGCTTTCAATGGCCAAATCAAGTACAACTTTGAGAATAGTCATTACTCCACTAGCCCTTCAAGTGTACCCTCTGTTTTTCCGAGTCTATCTTTCAGTCCGTCAAATCTCCCGTCACTCATTCCTACCTTATCGCAAGGACCGTCGATGGAGCCTTCGGCATTACCTTCTCAATTTCCTTCAAAGATTCCTGTTGGACCTACACCTCCAGCACCTACACCTCCAGCTCCGACGCCTCTACAGCCACCAATTTCACCACCTACGAAATATCCGACATTGATGCCTACAAACTTCCCAACACATCTCACAGCATCACCAACAGAAAGAAATACAATAAATAGCTTATCCGCTGAAATTTCATTCAACGGAATTTGCTCAAGCTCTGAAGAGAGCGAGAAATCTGTGACACTTCTTTTAAGCGATGAGAACTCAGAGGCATTCATAACAGATGTTGAAGAAAACTGTGCAAGCAAAAGGACTACAACATTCAAATCTCGTATTCTAAATGCAGAGGACAGCATTACATATACTGTGATCATCTTTCCGATAAATGAATCTGTAGAGTTGACTCCGGATACAATTGTATTGAAAATCCAACAAGAACTACCGACCATTGTGGAAGCAATCATGGAAGCCACAGGTGTTGAAGTGACAGCAGGAGAAGTAAATGTGATTGAAAGACCTTCAGCATCACCAACAATATCTCCATCTTTTTCGCAAATGCCAACCCCCTCGATTGAATACTTTCAACTTGTATCTAGCTATTCATTTGATACTTCAGGTCGAACTTTCTGTCTTTCTTTGCAAGGGGAGGCATTAGAAGAAGCATCATTCCAAGTAAGATCATGTGCAGATACACATAATCAACTATTCTACATTGATGAAAAGAATCAAATTCAATCATACATGATTACTGACTCGTGTATCAGCCTCAAAAAGAGCGAGGTATTCTTAGATGACTGCGGTCCCAATGTGTCTACTTCTAGAAGACGATTTCAGTACGACTCTGAGCTCGAGGTACTTCATATTCAAAAGCCAAACTTCAAATTCTTTTTAGGTGTGAATACGGAAGACAAGTACAAGTCGTTCAAACTATACAGAGAAGATAGAGTTGATGTTGATAGTGTCTTATATACATGGAAACTTCAATATGTGAATTGGAAAGACTTGAGGCAATTTCCAACAAGTTCTCCAACAATGACACCTGAATGCCTTGACTCTTCTTCAACATTCGGCACATTCATAAAATCAGATGGGACTAGTCTTACGAAATCTTGCAAATGGGTAGCTAGGAAAGACACTCAAAGTAGATGCCAATTGAAGCACGTCGCAAACTTTTGTCCTCGCATATGTAGAGGAAACTGCAATATCGATACTGAAACAAGGTTCAGTATTGCTGGAGTAGGTACAAAATCTTGTGAATGGGTAAAAAGAATACCTAGCAAGAGAAAGCAACGCTGTGGTTTGAAAGAAGTTTCGATGTTGTGTCGAGCCACTTGTTCGGAAGACTATTGTATAGATTCGCCACTGATTGGCAGATTCATCAAGGCAGGTGGTGAGGTTGTCGATAAGCCATGCAGTTGGGTATCGAACAAGCATACAGAAAGACGTTGTTCCTATCAAAATGTTGCCTCACTTTGTCCCTCTACTTGTTCAGAATACGGTGGTCAGTGTGAAGTTGATGCTGAGGGGAGATTCAAAGTCAACGGGGTATGGAAGAGTTGCAATTGGGTAAGCAATCTTCCAGAAAAGATTCCAGAAAGATGTAGCTTGCAAGGGGGAGCGGTAGCTAAAACTTGTAGACAAACCTGTACTAATAATATATAAATAGACTTTTGCACAAAGAGTTTTTTAATCACTGGATATATAATGAAAGCTTTCGAATTTCAAACACTCTCTAGCGATATCTTGTATTAGCAAAGGTTGGTAAAACACGGTAATTCTTCTATGATTACGACGGGACACTAACAAAGTTTCTTATTTCCTTTGTTGACTCTATTTCACTACTACCAATTTGGTGGAGGATTCAAAAAGGCAAGCCTAAGAAAGACTTGGTGTAAAGATTGAACCCTTTTTTCAAGTCGCACTGGTGCTCATTCTGCTTGCTGATAATCATTCGTTTGCTGGCTTTGCTTTTCAAAGTACTCAAAAAGAACCTCATACATGCCCGTTCGAACTTTCTATTGAGGTGACCCTGCTTTGAGCTATCAATATTCTCTTTCTTCTTTCGATGGGCCTTGAAGACAGGACACAAATGTTTATGGCCAAGACCTCTGGTTCCCGTCTTATTATTGAATAGGAAGTTAAGACGTTGATGATCTTTACAGCAGTAAGAAGCTACTCGGCACCCTTGGCAGATAAGTACTTCACAATTTGGTGTAGACTTGGTGTTGCATGTGTAACACATCATGCTTTGTTTTGTAATTTGAGATTCAATATACTTTTCCATCAACTCGATACATTTCTCTTTTACATGTTCAGTTGATTCTTCGTCTTCTACGCCATGAATAACAGCGTAGAAGCGAATAAGAGAGGTAGATAAATGAAATTCCCCAATGCTTTTTGCAGGAAACTCGCACAAAGTCAAGGCGTACTTTGTCAAGGAGTGATTGTATCCATCTTTATCTAGTCCATTGTATCTGAGTAAGTCAACGCAAGAGAACATCAAGAACATGCTTCCAGTAGTTTTGATAGCCTCATTTTCCATCATCAAGCACGACAGGTGATATACTGCTTCAAACATTTGTAGTCGAGACAACTCTAAAAGTACTTTTCCAATAAAAAGAATATTAACAGGGTCGTGAACTTTACCTCCAACAATTATTTGTTCTGTTTTTCGAACTAATCGTTCAGCGCTTTTGTCCTTCTTTTCTCCCTTGATTCGTAAGAGAAAAAGATCTTTGAAAGGTTCTAGGAGTTTTTGAAGATGGGAGCTTTCATATTCCGATACAACTTTCCATGATTCAAATGCTTCAGTATAGTTTTGGCTATTAAGTTGACTAATGACCAGATGCATATGTATTTCAGTTAGCCTTTTGGTAAAGGCAGCATGCTTACTCAAGATAGAATAAGAAAGTTTTCTCTCCTCCAACAAAGAAAGATTTTTTAGCAGCAATTCAATTGCCTTACGTTCTTGCCCAATCCCTCCACAAATTCCTGCAAGTAAATCGTCAAAGATCTTCTCAGTATCCTTGACACGCCCGAGATGCAAATCCCTTGTATTCTTATTCTTGTTGCTTTTACTTCGTTTCCCCATTTCCAACGTTTACTAGAAAAAAAATCCTTGATGGAAGAATTCCGCGATATTTTCTTTGAGCGACCGAGAGCCTTGGAATTCTTGAAGGTACTGGCCTTTCTTTTCCTCTGTGACAGCATTGGAAGTGATTCGATTTATTTGATTTCAAATCGACATACTCTCTTACTTACTTACGTACGTTCTCTTCAGTATCAAATCCAAGTACAAACAAATTTCAATTAAACTTATAAAACATTTCTTTTTGTTACTATATTTCTTTTATTTAGATATCTGCAGCCTTGAATTTATCCTTGGAAGCCCCACATTCTGGACAAGTGAATCCGCTATTGAAGAATTTGAAATCTCTTCCCTCAGCTACGAATAGAGTGAAACCACATTCTGTACATTCTTGTACATTTCCACTAGCCTTGGTTGATTCTTCCTCTTCATCATCTGCCTCTTCTGGGTTCTCTAGTTTTCCATCATCATCAAGCTTTCTTCCCTTATCATCATATTTTTGTTGCTTAACAGCATACTTTGCTTCTCTCTGTGTAATAAATCCTTCACCAGCAACCTCCTCAAAAATCTTGGTAGCAGTCTCCTCATCCAATCCAAGAACTTCCCAACCAATAGTCAACTCTGATTGTTTCTTTCCAGCTGAAGCAACAGCTGCTCTATAAGCCGCTTCCGCCATTGCAAGCTGTGACTTTTCCACAATTTCTTCTCCACTAATGACTCCATCATCACGGTATACCGATGCCAAAAGTTCCTTGATGGGTGCAAGTTTCGCTCTACCTTCTGGTGTCTTGAGGATATGTTCTCCAAAGAATAGGAGTTTACCAGCTGACGCCACCTTTTCTGGCATGGATAGACACAATTCCGCAAGAATTTCTCCCGCACGTTCTTCCGTCAATTTGTAAAGAGAGAATACATAGGAAAGGGAGCTATAGAGAGATATAAGTATGAAAAAAGGTAAGAAACTTTTACATAATCGTTCGCTTCGCTCACTCGCACACTCACCTAATAGCTTGTGGACTAACCGTCTTTTTCTTGGCATAAAACTCAAGATATCTTTTAAGCATTTTATCACTCTTGTTGGTCCCCAAAAAGACCAACTTTTTACCATAATCCGCATGAGCCAACTTCATCTCTTCAAAATCTCCATCATGATAAATCATTTCATTCGCATAATCTTCCAATATCTCCGTGGCCTTATCGTCTACTTTAGTTTTGGAAGCTGCAATTCCCTTGTTGAGAAAGTAATATCCTCCGATGACAGGTACAAGTACAGTAAAGAAAATTTCACCAAAATCTTTGCCCTTTAGAAAGTTCATGGCTTTGATACTTAGAGGAATTTTAGATGGTGGTTCTGCCTTGATTGCCATTTGTTGTTGTTCTTTTCGGATAATTTCCGCCATGCGTGGATCTTGTACACCATCAGTTTCTTGTTCTTCATTGAATACATCAGAGGAAGATGCTGATGCTTCATCGTATGTGATACTGGATGTCAAGGTGGCTGCTTTGGTAGTATCTGGTAGAGTAATGATTTTATTCATGTCAATTTCATTTGTAACGAGTGCATTTTGAGTGTGAATGCCTGTTCCTTCTCCAAGTAGATAATCAAATTCAGATTTTGCTTTGAGACAAGATTTTACAAAAGTAGAAGAAGTAGAAGAAGGGACAATGAATGCCGATGCAGAAGGAAGAATGAGAAGAGCCGCGACACTTGCAGATGAAATCTTCATTTTTGAATATTCAATATATAATAGAGAGATATGGTGTGTCTTTTGACTTGTAGAAGTAAAGTGCCAACAACAAGGTTGAAATAGAATTG
Source organism: Chaetoceros tenuissimus (assembly GCA_021927905.1). Lineage (NCBI taxonomy): Eukaryota > Bacillariophyta > Thalassiosirophyceae > Chaetocerotales > Chaetocerotaceae > Chaetoceros > Chaetoceros tenuissimus. Next base: position 4,206,036 of record BLLK01000047.1, on the reverse strand, counting down.
CAATCTTTGATGTTTCTTTCTCATCTTGAACTTGGATCGACGTACGCGTGGAAGGATTGCTTGGTTCTCAAGATGCAAGATTTGGTCTCATTACCTATTTTGACTTTGATAGGTAGGTATAGACAAAGTGGGACTAACTAGAGTGTCTGTACTGACTCATTGCCAGCCACAAAAATGCAGCGATGAGTGATGCAGAATGAATGCTTCTTTTTACATATCATAAAGGAATCTCTAAGTGTTTCCTATTTGATTCATTAGATTCTTCAAAAAGAAGCATCTCTTATCGACAATTCAAATAGAGCTCTTTATTTCTTGATTATAATTTACAGTCGAGGAAAGAACTGCTTGGAAAAAGTCTCTTTGCTGACAGTACAACATATCTTACCATACAGAACAATTCCATAGCTTAGCTTGATCATCGTCGCTTATTCACACATTACTTGGTACCATGAATGCATTTACAAGCATGAGTAGAAAGAGAGCAGCATCACTGTTTCAAAATATTCATTCAAGAAATCATCAATGGAAGAAATCTTTGCATCAACAGTCATACGCATTTCATACTCTTCCCTTGAATTTTCAAAAGAAGGAAGAAAATAAATATTCAAACACTAGAAAAGTCATTCATTTGCAATCTCTTTCATTGTCAACGATTCCCAAACAAGATAATAACAAAACGAAAATGCAAAAGTCAAAAGTTGCAATGAAGAAAGCGGGTACATCCGTCAAGGACATGATGCAAACTTATGGATCAACCTTTATAACAACCTATCTATCGGTATACGTGGGTACCTTAGGAATCATGTATTTAGGACTCGACACAGGTCTCATTGATCCCATCAGTATCACACAATTTGAATTACCATGGCATACACATACCATTACAGATGATGGAGAATTATGTATGGAGGATACGGAAAATGTAGATTCCGCTGCATTGTTTGTAGCGAATTTTATGAAACAGTTTCCATGGACTGCGCCGTATGCCGATTTGGTGATTAGTAAGCCGAATCTTGCCAAACTTGGTTTAGCGTGGGTGGCGACCAAGTTTTCAGAGCCGATACGACTTCCTATTGCCATTGCTATTACGAGACAGATTAAAAAGGATGTTGTTGTTGATGGTAGTGTGGAAGAAGATAGTAGTGATGGTGGAAGTAGTGATGTGGATAGTGTGGAAAAGGATACTCTAGAGAAGAAGACTGTAAATTCTTCTAAAAAGGAATCTTAGATACATACATAAAAAGTATTAAAACAGTTCGACTGACTAGATACATCTTTAAACTTTCATGTATATTGCAACATCCTCAATTATATTTGTTTTAAGTATTCATCATTTCTATTCTAACCATACTTGGCAATCAACTCTTCAAGTTCTTCCCATTCTTCCATCAATACCATTACTTCTTTTTCCAATTTCGTCTTTTCATTGCTTAAATCTGTCAAAACACCGACATCATTGCCGACATTCATCATCTCTTCATCAAGTTCAGCCATCCTTTCTTCCTTCTTTTCCACCATTGCTTCAATCTTTTTTATTCTCTTGGGAGCATTGAATAATTGCTTACGGATTCTCTTTTGTTCTTCCTTTTCTTCAGGAGTTAATTCTCTTGCTTCTTCCACTTCTTCTTGACTGACTGCATCGGCACGACCATTCAATGCATACTGTTGCCAATCCTTTTCATTTAAATCACGTTCTTCAATGATTAAACTTCCATCCTTGACTGTTCCTACGGCATTGAATCCTACAGAATCACAAAATGCCTTGTCGTGAGATACTACAATGATTGCACCATCCTTTCTCTTGTCATCTTCACCACCCCAAGATCGTAACGCATCACTTAATGCTTCAATACATTCCACATCTAAATGATTACTAGGTTCGTCAAAACAATATACGTTCGAAGCTTTTAACGCAAACATACTCAATGCAACTCTTGCCTTTTCACCACCACTCAATTCCTTGATTTTCCTCAAGGGTTTATCACCCTGAAGACCTAATCGACCCATGACAGATCTAGCCTGTTGATCCGAGATTGTAATATCACCATGTTCACCTTCACGAGCATACGCAGTGACTAAATCTACAGCACGAGCATCTGGATCCAATTGTTGTGCCAAATCTTGTGTAAAGTATCCCAAACGTAATTTTTCATTTTCAATTCGTTTTCCATCTTGAAGAGGTAGTCCACCTCGAAGAGCTTGCATCAATGTCGATTTTCCTGCTCCATTGGCACCTCTTAGAATAAGTTTCATTCCCCTTTTGAGTTCAAAATTGATATTTTTCAAAAGTGGTGCTTCTCCTTCATAACCAATGTCTGCATTTTGCAATTCCAACAATACATCTCCCATACTCACGGGTGGTTTAGGCAATTCCAAACTTGGCTTCCATCGTTCTGCCACGACCGAGGTAGGCGGCGGTGTCAATTTCCCTTCCTTGCGCATTTTTTCAATTTGCTTGACACGACTTTGTGCGGAAGTAGCTTTGGTAGCACTTGCTCCCCATTTATCCACATATGCTTGAAGTCTTGCCGCTTCTGCTACATTGCGTTCATATTCCGCCATGGCAGATTTCGCTCTAAATTCCTTTTCTTCCAAATATTTCTCATAATCACAGGAAACATAGGTCAATAGAGTTTTACCAGATATTTCCGCAATGTTATTGACACTCTTGGCCAATAGAGCTTCATCATGAGAAACAAGCACCAAACTCCCTTGAAAATTCTGTAGATATTTCCCAAGCCAATCTCTCGCACTACTATCTAAATGATTGGAAGGTTCATCCAACAACAATAGAGAAGGATCGGAAAGTAACAATCTTGCCAAACCAATTCTCATTTGCCATCCTCCTGAAAATTCACTACATTTTTTCGACAAGTCTTCTTGTTGAAATCCCAATCCTTTCAAAACATTGGCAACAGTTTGTTCTTGATTCCATCCACCTGCATTTGTAAATGCCGTAGTGGCATCATCCAATTCCTGTAGTGTATCAGTAGAAGTATCCCCATTGGATATTTTATGTTCGGCAAGTTCCATTCGTTCCTTTGCCTCATTAATTTTCTTCATTTCCGAACTTGCTTCTTCCAATACAGTTTTGATAGATCCTGAGACGGCAGTTTGCTTCAAATACCCTACATCAATTTTGGGCGCTACCAAAGCTTGACCCTCTTCCATCCTCACTGATCCTGTGAGAGCACCCAATAAAGTCGATTTTCCCGCACCATTCGGTCCAACGATTCCCCACCGTTGTCCACGTTCTACTCTTAGATTGATATTTTGTAGAATTTGATTGGAGCCACGTGACACTGCCACATCTTTGATGTAGAGTGCTGCACCCTTTGTATCTCCAATACTGATTCCTTCAGATATACTAGGTGCCGTTGTGGAATACAATGGAAGAGAGTTACGGGGAGTAACATATGTTGATGAGATGAGGGAAGGTGTTGAGAATGCTTCTGCATTCAGAATTCCCAACAGAGTCACTGCAATGGATGTAATCTTCATTTTAATTATAAATAATACAATTGATTAAATTGTAGTCAGTAAATATATGAATATCAATACATCGACTCGACTCATCCAAAAAGCTTTCTGAATTTCTTTTTCTTCTTCTTCTTCTTGCAATCGTCATCCAAATGAATGGCTGGACAAAGATGGGACTAAATTATAAGGGGGGAGACAAAGGGGGAGACTAATCCCCCAACCTGACAAAAAAGATACAAGTGTAACCTCATGCGTCACGAGACGTATTTTTTACTCCAAGCCACAGATCCTTCTTGAAGTTTTTGCCTTCCATCTCATCGATTTGCGCCATCCGACATCAACAAGAAGAAGCTTTTCTTTTTATTTTTATAAGACTACCTGTAGTTACAGTGGAAGGGTAGTGCTTTTCTTTTATATTATTAAAAGTGAGTACTGATATTTGACATGAAAGAGTGACGGTTATGTGAGAGGAAAGATGAGAAATGTTCGTTTTAAACATGTTCTTTTGAAACATGTTGTGATGAGAGAACAAAAGGAGAAAATTGAAAAAAGAATATTCATTCATGGAAGAGAGACTCTGACATGGTCAAAGCCTTGATGATACTCTGGACATCTTTAAAATCTTTTTTACATAAACAGAGAAAAGAACTTTATGAAGAAAAGAAAAGAAAAGTGATGTCTTGTTCTTTTATCTTGAATAGAAAACTCGTCTCTTTTCATATCTCATCATATAATCTTTTTCTTACCCCATTCTCTCCTCATTCTTCATTAGATGAGAATCCAAGCAAGTGCAGTGGCGATTGTCATCGCAGCATCGTCCATCGAGACCACCGCATTCGGAATCGTTGGACAGAAATCATCCTTCATCGCTCCATCACTTAAAATATCATCTCCAGCATCAGCACCAGTATACTCTCAACATGCTTCCCTAAATATGTTGGCAGATGCATCCGGTGGAATTGAAGAATTGAAACAACTCACCAAAGAAGGAGATAAACTCGTACAATCCGCACGGAAATCACCTCAACTCTTTCAAGTGGGAGGATTGGCAGCTGTACCCGCCGCAGCCATCTTGGGAGCAGCTACTTTGAGTGGAGTAGGACCTATAGCCGCTGGAGCGGTGGGTGCAGTCGGTGCTTCGGCTGGTCTCATTGGTAAAAATCGTTTAGATGCTTCAGTCGAAGCTGCTGCGAAACCAGCCATTGCACAAGTCATTGTCGATCTGGGAATTGATTCATCCGAAATTAGCGGTAAAATTGCAAACATTGCTTCCACTTATAAAGTACCAGAAGAAGATTTTGCAGAAATGAAACAGGATGTATACATGCGTTACATGATTGGTATGGTGAAAACACCCATTACACAAACCAAGGAAATGAAGGAATTGACGAATTTGAGAAATGCGTTGGATATGGATAATTTGGCGGTGGGTGAGGCACATGCGGCGGCTGCCAAGGAGTTTTACAGACAGACTTCTCTTTTTACTCCATTGGAAGATTTGGAAGATCCAGATCATCCTGATCGCATGTCGATTGATAAATTTTTGTTTCTCTCGGAGAGAGCGTTTCGTCAAGGTGGAGAGACGGAAGAAGCATTCAAGTATGAAATGTCACGTGTAGCAAAGGCATTCAATATTAGTTTGACTGAAGCATTGGATAGAGTGGCGGAAGTTGCAGAACCATTTTATCAAAAGGCTTTGGATAGTACCAGAGCGAAATTGGAGTCGGATGCTGTTTCCGCTGATATGCTTCTTAGGGCTAGAAATTCTCTTGGAATTGATGATTTGACTGCGCAGGATATGCATCTTAGTGCTTTTGAAGCGGAAGTCAAGAGTTTGTTGGAAGGAAAAGATGATCCAGCTACTGCAAAGTTTGCAGATGAAGCTGCTGATAGAGTAAGTAGAAAAGATGGAGAGAATGTGAATTCAATATCAAAATCTCATGGCTCACTTTTATTTATACTTCACTCCAACTTTTTCTTAGCTTCACAAACTTCAAGAAGTACTTGGACTATCCGACAAAGAAGCTGGATACGAAATTTCTTCTGAAGGAACACCACTTTTCCAATCTACTGCACTTGAAATTATGAACGAAGCAATTGCAAACAACATCTCTCCAAAGGATGCATGGGAGAAAATTGAAGCTCGTGAACATGAACTTTTGTTGATGGACGATTACATGAATGACCTTCTTTCTTCCATGGTCATGCAAGCTATGGGTAAGCCATTTGAGGATACCATGACTTTTGCAAATGTGAATAATGAAGGAAAGACATACGATATGCTTTTGGAAGCACTTGAAGCCAAAGACGCTTGTCGTGCTGTTTTGCAAGAATCTGGATCTGAGGCATTTGAAGACTTTGATGCAAAGTTCTTTGATCCATCTGCAAAGGATTCCGCTTGTGGAATGTTGGCGAGACAGGATAGATTGCGTTTGTTCAAAATTTTCCTTAATAGATCCGTACGCAACAGTGAATCTGGAAAGGAGTTGACCGACGAAGCTTATGAAAAGGTCAAGGCTGTCAAGGCAATGTTGGGTATTACCGATGAAGACGAGGCTGTAGAGTTTAGAATGAACTATGGACCAGAGCTTCAAAAGGCATTGAATATGGCAATGTTTGAAATCATGGGAGATGACTTTACTGATAAGTTGGTTGACAACTTGAAGGAGATGGTGGACAAGACCATTGCTGACTACAAGCTTTCCAGTGATATTGTTGCAGAATTTGCTGGACCAATCTACCAGCGTGCAGTCACCATTGTGAACGAGAAGGTAAGAGTGCAATGCTCAACTTTTGTTTTGCCACTTGACTACAATATTCTCACTTTGACTTCTTCCTAGACACCTTCTGGAGTTCCATCCAAGGAGTGCACTGAACAACTATTCGCACTTAGAAATCTTCTTGGTATGACTGTTGAAGATACTTATGCAGCACACACTGATATTTTCGGAGCACAATACAAGCAAAGTGTTTTGGAATCCATGGGATCAACTGGAGTCATCACCGCAGAATACAGAGAACCACTTGAGCATTTAAGAGAAAGACTCGGAGTTCCTGAGGATGCATCTAGAGCATTGTACCTTGAGGCTATGGATGAGAGAATGAAGCCAATGGTTGAATGGATTGTTCTTGAGTTGGAGCGTACCATGTTGACTGCTGAACAATTAGCACAGAAGCGTCAAAAGGATTTCGGAGAGGATTACTTCAAGACTGGAAAGGGAGCAGATGGAACTCTTGGACTTGGAGCTGAAGCTAATATTATGACTGACTGCATGAACCTCATTGACTTTTACACTGAGAATGATATTGCAGAGCAGAAGGAGATTGGAACCAAGACTATTGAAAAGAAGGTAATGGAAGGAGATGAAGAAAAGACTGTTAATGAGGAGGTTGCAGATTACGAAACTGTTTACCCAATTACCGGACTTGCAAGCGGAGCAATCACAGAGGAACTAGCAGAGTTGCTCTTTAGACAATTTGTAGTTGGAGGATTCACTACTCAAGGACCACAAGGGGAGAGATACGAGGCAGCTCGTGAAACCTTTGGAGGTATCATTGGACTTGATCTTGAGAAGCAAGAGGAGGTTACTAGCTCCATTGGAGGAACAATTTACGAGAACTACATTAGCAATTCCATGAGAACGAAGGGACAATTGGATCAACAAGATATGATGTTCCTTGCTAATATTCAGAATAAGCTTAGAATTTCACCCGATAAGAGTGAAGAAATGTTGCTTGATACTCAAAAGAAGATTCTTAAGGAAGAAGCAGCAGTACTTCTTCGCGACGATGCATCACCAGAGATGGTAAAGGCATTCCGTGAAAAGTGCAATTCTATGGGACTTGAGCTAGAGAAGGACCTCGGCCTTGGAAAGGGAAGCATTGAAGAATTATTTGAATCTGAAATATCGCCAGCCCTTGTGAATGGAGACATTACAATTGAGAGCGGAGATGTCTTGTCAGAAATCCAAGAAAGTCTCGGTATGGATCCAGAGGAAGCAGAGAAGATCTTCCTTGGAATCCTTCAGAGAAGAGCACAAGCTGTAATGAGTAGAATCAAGGCAGAGCTATTGAGAGGCCGTGACGACCAATGCGCTGACCTCATTATCCGCCTTGTAAGATATGCCCAATTTGTGAATGGAGAGGACCTCGACTTGAATGTAAATGAGGCAAATGCATGGAAGATTTACAACATGTATGATGCAATGGACTTTGAGGGACAAGATTCTGAAGATGTAGAAAACAACAAGGAGCTTCTCAAGACAGCACTTAACCTCGAGTAACTAGAAAATTTAAAATATAAATAAATATCAAATAATAAAGAGCTATACTTATTCAAAAATCATGTTCCTACTTTTATGCACAAAATTATTCCTACAACTGCTGTCTACTCTAGTCTCTAATCATGTCGTTTCTTTTTCCAGCATCAATCTGTCGAAATCAATATTCAATCAATGGGTTCTAACCAAGTAAACCCATTAAATTTAGCAATAGACCAACCACCACCTTGTCCATCATGATAGACCCAATCACCTTTATTCGGCTTCATAGATTTGACAATCTGACCCTCTTTCAATTTTCCAACGACATTTGTCACATCAAAGGGATCAAATGGATCAGAATGCACATTGAGAAATCCTCTCTGTTGAATTCTTACAATGTAGCGTTTGCCAATACCCACATTTAGTTCATAGATTCTTTGATTGAGAGAAGCGAGTATATCTGCATTGGATGGTAGTTTAGATTGATCAATGTCTTCTTCGGAATCTCTCTTGTTGGAGTATAGAGCGGTATGTGATTTGCGAATGGTATGATGGTGTCTAGCTGCAGGAGCTAGAGATGTAAGAAAGGCGTCTGAAGGAAGGAAGCAAAAAGTGAAAAGAAGAGCTGCAGTCAGCCCAGCAATAAATGCTCTAGAGTAGTTAGAGGTAGAGTATAGCATTATTATATATATGAAGTAATATATAGAAAGATATGGATGGAACCATGCACAAGTAAATTGAATCAACTCCGTGTTCTGTTCTGGACATCTGGTTCATTTCTCAGAATTTTCGCAAGAAAGATACCATATGTCAACACATATCTAATTTAGTCAATAATGAGTCAATGAAGAAATTGACAGAGCCCTTGACACATCTCATAACCCAATGCAGCCTATGGACGTGGAACTTTTAGAAAAAACGTTTTTTGTTGAAGCTCATTTCAGTTGAAGTCCTTATTCTAATCATTCTTACTGTATTACACCCTCAGTGACTGTTTATCAGCTACGAGTATACAACCACTACTTTCAACACAGACTATTCATCACCATGGAAAAAAACGATTTCGAGATTAATATGGACGATCTTCCAACTCCTCAAACCAAGACAGAGGAAGAGACAAACGGAGAACCAACCAAGAAAAAGAAAAAGAGAAAAAAGAGCAAGTCTGCTGCTGCTGCAAATGGAGCATCATCGGAAGCAGCGAGACCAGCAGCACCACCAAAGCAAGGCATCAAAATGGGTCCACTCATCATGCTCATCATGATGACTGGTACTACTCTCCTACCTGCTCTTCTCTATGCAGGAGACTGGTTTGGAAACTTTCTTCAGAAACAACACATTCTCGGTAATCTCGGTCATAAACTCAACATTGGCGCTTCTCCCAAAAAACGTGTTTTGAGTTTTTATGAAAAGCATGCGCCTGAGAAAATGGATGAGGTAGATACTATCCTTGCAAAGTATTATGGAGATTATCCTAAACTCACCAAGAGACTTGAACGAAAGTATCAAGATTATGGATATTTCCTAGGATGGGAACAAGATGAAGCACCCATGACTCTAGCATTTGAAAAATTGGATGAAACAAAAGAATTTCTAATCAAGAAGTTTAATCAGCATGCTCCACAGGGTGCAAAGAATGCTGCGAGAAATGTTAGTTATAATTTGTCGAAATTGTATAGAAAGGGGAGAGTTGTTTGGAAGAAAACGGTTTGGCCTCATCTAGAGCCTTTCTTTGGTGTTCCGGATGGTGGTGCTGCTCAAAAGAGAAAGGATAAAATGGAGGCTCAGAATCGTAAGGGAAGAAGGAAGAAGAATACTGATTTCCATGATGATGAAATGTAATTTTTGCGTTTTTTGTTCTTATAATTTAAGATGAGAAATTACTTATTACCATGTTTTATTGAAAGTAGTTTTGGCTTGTAGTTTAATAGTTTATTCCTTTTCCCTCTTTTTCTTGGATTTCTTTCTAGAACGTTCCTCTTCAGAATGACTACGTGAGTCATCACTGGTACTCGAAGAAGAATTGGATCGTTCACTGCTACTACTTCGACCACGTCGTTTGCGTTCCTTATCCCTCTTTCGCTTTCGTCTATACCTTCGTTCTTCTTCTGATGAATCTGAATCATACGATCGACGTCTACTACGTTTCTTTTTTCGATCCGACTTTTTACGATGATCCTTTTTTCTAGACTTTTTACGCTTTTTTCTTGCTTCTTTATCCTCATCACTGTCATCATCTCTGCCTGCCATTAATGCAACTACTTGTCCACTTAATCCTGTCGTTTTTGCTAATTCAGCATGTTCTGCAGATATTGCTTTACGTTTTCGATTCGTCTTTTTGTCTCTTTCTTGTGCAAGTTTTAGTTTGTAATCTTCTTCTTCTTGGTCTAGAATGAATTATATGTTATTTGTATGGAAACATTTATATACATTCATAACTTGATCCGTTAGAAAAGTATAAAATGTATATAGATATTTCAAATACGAATGTATAGTAATGGACATACCTGTAATTTCTTTCTTCTTGGTGAGCTTTTCAAGATTCTTGTTTGCTACAACTCGTTGATAGGCTCTGTCCAAGAGAGCTTTTCTCTCCTGTTCCTTGATACGCTTCGCCTCTTTTTCTCGTGGATCCATTATAACAAAGACTATATCACTGACTGAGGTTAGATATCGTTTTCAATTGAATATAATTAGTAAACACAGTGCTCTATGTGATGTGCAGTTATAGCAATAGAGATACATAGATGATGCGAGAAAAAAAAACGAAATGGGCACAACAAAACGGTGTTTTCGAAATTGGCTAGGCTGAATGCTACATAGAAATACAGACTATTTTGATTTTATTCATTTCGTATGTCTTGACTTTATTTCATTCACATTTAATTTATAAAAACATGCAATCATACATACCGTAGATATATATGAAATTTAATAATATAACATACAGAAAAGGGGATGCTCAGCACCCATGCAAAAAGATAAAAGAATTTGCTTTCCTTGCATTGGCGATGTCATTTTCACACTACATCAGCGTCGAAAACAGGCAAAGTACTGCTTGGACTGCAAAATTTCTCACATTGGGGCTCCGCAACTAACGTTTGCTTCTTGAAAAACTCTAACTCTTTTTATAAAGGTTAGAGTAAGATCAATTTCCTCTTCTGCTCTTTTCCATCTAAAGTCTCCTCTACAACTTGACGATAATTTAAAATTACAGGCAATGCGCTGGAGGCGTTAGAATCTATCAAATGAATGATAAGACCTAGAAGGGTATAGGACAAGTGAAATTATTCAGCAATTTCTCTTTCTGATGAAAATGAGTGATGGGCGTTTTTTTAAGCGCAATGCCATGTCCAACCCTACAAACCATTTGGGAGGGACTAGCTTCTTTTATCCATCTATGTTTCCCCACATTTAATATATCTTTTCGAATAGCATTTGTAAAGGCTCTTTCTGCGTTATTAATAGTAGAATTCAGAAATGTATTCGGTGCCAATGCTCCCGGTTGAATTGCAAAAAAGTCAGTGTGAACGATGGGACGATTATTGGAACGTATACAGTTCACCAAGAGTGCTGTAGCATTAGGATCATTTTGCATAACATTTAAAAGAAATGCATCATTGCGAATGATTACATTGGGATTGACCCGAATCACCCAATCGTAACCATGAAACCACCCTTCTCGGGCAGCATCTGTCAAAGCTGCAATCGCACCTTCCTGATACCCTGGATTGTCACGTTCATGTATTGTAAGTTTCTGATGTTTGAAAGTGTCTTGTAAAAGTTTCTTTGCCTCTTGTAGTTCATTCTCTGGTGGGTTGAGGTATACTACAACATCAGAACTGCGTAGGAGTAATGAGTTCTGTAATGCTGGATACCAGCATGACTTGAGGTACCATATATGCTGTGGAGACATGTGTGTTGTGACGTAAAGCATGACTTTCAAGTTTTCTGTATCATTATGTGGAGACTTTATTCGATAGTGCTCTTGCTGTATAGTGCTCCTTTTAGCTTCTTTGGCAACATTTATTAGTTTGTTTTGGTCGTTCTTCGAAGAAATAACGTTGGATGTATTGTGCTGTATACATGACTGCACGATGAGTGCTGCAGCTATCAGGTACAGCAAACGTTTCATGTGAGAGATAGGGAGTCTACTAGAAGAGGAAGATGTGTCACCTTTTGCGAAACTTCTTTACTGGTGTCTGTATTTTGGTTGTCGTCATGTCGTTATCGTTCTTGGTTTGATTTATGTTCGTTATTCGTTATTTTGATCGGAGTAATTTCAATTTGTGACGGTTATTTTACAGGTGTGTAGAAAATTAGAAGAGGTTGCCTTTTTCCACTTTTTTCTTGAAAAACTTGGACGATGTGAAAATAAATGAAATCTATTTTATAAACACATGCACTTATATATAGAAATACAGATATATATATAATTTATAATATAATATAATATAATATAAAGAAAAGGGGATGCTCAGCACTCATAAAACTTGTATCAGTGATGTCATTTTCATACCGTCGAAAACCAAAGACTGTAAAATTACATTGGAACTCCGCAACAAATGTTGGCTTCTTGAAGTACTCTATCTGTTTCGGATAGAGTAGGATCAACTTCCTCTTCTGAATGCTGCTCTTTTTCATCTACAGTCACCTCCACAACTTTGTCTTGAACTTCTTCATCTTGTGGTTGTTCCTCTACAGCACTTTCTGCAGATTCATTTTCTACAGCTTCCTTCTCTGAATCATTTACAATCTCTTCATTTTCAATCACATTATTCTCTACAGAAGGTTGAGCGACTGGAAACAATTTCTCGCTCTCCTCCTTTCCTTCTTCAATATCGCCATTATCATTTTCGTTTTCTTCCAAATAATTATGAGGCATAATCAATGAAATGCCAAATACAATAAAGAATAAAATTGGAATCACGATAAGAAACAAGACAGCAGCAGTAGTTCCAGTAGACTCTGGTGTCTCATTCCAATCCAGTGCTTCATAAATGACATCGTCGTTTCGATCCGTATTATAATACAATGGATTTCCAATTCCCGAAACTGCATGAATGACGGACCAAATCATGTATACAAACAAGAATAACCATGAGAATATGCCTTGCTTCATACGAATTGGAATATGATGAAGGACAAATCCATCAATCAAGATCAAGAGACAAAAAAGTCCGTGCTAATGGAAATAAAAGTAAGCGATAGGAATGCAATGATTCGTCATACGTTATAAAGCATAGTTTCTCACCTCATAAATGGAATAAAAGGGAACTTTACCACCTTCATAAACCAAAACCCAGTAATTCAAAGTAACAAACAATTGCACAGGCATGACTGTTGCAAATAATCCCCAAGTAATATTGACTAATTTCTCACTTGGGTGAAATGCAGAAATGGTACTGAATACAACATATGTCATGCCAAGGGTAAAGCCCCATTTGGTTAAATAATACAACCAGACATGTGTATCTTCTCCAAAGCTGTCAAAGGTCTGAGTCAAGTCCCAAATGATGGTTGCGATGATGAACAATTTTGCAGTGAATGTGATTGCTTTGGGGGATGGACTGAATGTCTTCTTTATGTCGATCGTTTTCTCGTTGGCATCTTGTCTGCTAAAGAATGATAGCTTCGACTCCTTCTTGATACGTTCCATTCTATGAGCTCAAAGAAGAAGGTGAGGTAGTTAGGGAGTGAAGGGTAGAATGAACATGTGAGAATTTGTTCTTCATTGCTGAATGGACGTGCTGAACGAGTTGGCGATTTACCACCAGAGACACGAAACATCTTGTCAAAAAAAGCCTATTCCCTTTCTTTCGGACATTTCTCAATGAAGAATCTCCAATTTTTCAACGTCTTCCTGTTTTGATGTGGAAAAAGTGAGCAGGTATTACATATGAAAGAATTAACCCTCTCTTAAAAAGCAAGAAATACAAAGCACTCTCGACAATTTATTTTATATTAAACAAGAAATAGGCTTGGATATGTTTCTGATCTTTCAGTTTCATATTTTTTTATTAAAACAAAAGTCTGCCTTTGATAATGATCATGTGAATGAGCGATGTATTGAAATGGGCTGTATGAGGAGGGACAACTCATCTCAAACTTTCAAAGAATTGTTTTCATGAGTAATCTAGCTACATATTTAGGTATTGTAGTATTTCTGCTGTGTGTGCTATGCTCCTCACAGCGAAATGAAAATTTAAAAAGAACATAAAAGTTGTTGCTTTGAATGATGGAAACTGATACTTGAAACATATCAAGCATTGAACATGAACTTCTCTCTTATAAATCTTATTCTGTCTACATATATGGAATATTAATCATGTCTACTAGTTCTGATCCTTCTCAACAATATCATAACCTAGAATCGAGCTAATTCTTCTTTCTGTCGCTCGCTCGTAAACCTAATGAAGGAAAGCCTTTTGAATATAACTTGTGTTCAAAAAGTAACATCCTCAAAAGCAATCAATTTCTAATGATGGTCATTCGCACTTTCATCTCATTGTCTCTCCCTTTATAAGCAGCAGACGAGGATGAAATACCACCACCATAACTTCGAGAATCGACTGTAGAAGATGTGCAACAGGAAGAATCATCGTACAATGATTGCTTTTTCTTCATCTTCTTGATAGCTCGCTTGCTCTCCATTCCTTCGCGATAGAGTCTCAAATGTACTTCAGGAGCAGAACCATGTAATGCTCTATGATATCTTTTGGATTGGGCCTCTTCTTCTTTTCGTTTGATATCTGCATATGTTTTGCGAAGCAAAAGGAGTCTCTCTTGAACGAGGCTAGTACTGCTCCTGGATGTAGCAGATGATCCTGTGGAATGATGCTGATTCATAAGGATTGAATGTCTCTTCGTGTTGCTTGATTCAATAATCTTTTTGATGTTGTGATGAAGTTAAACGAACGACAATAATTATAACCAGCATCCAGCATTTAGTTATTGTTGTTCATGTTTCATCTATTTTTTTAAAGTCCGGAAAGTCAGTTTGATTAATCTTGGCAAGCTATTTGACTTTAATCCTATGTAAAGTATAATGTACTACGACTTTTATGAAGCTATCTGACTCCATTCTTGTATAACGTTGCAAAAATTTGCGACAGAACGGTCGATGTGACTTGATTGCGACAACATCTAGATCATTCTACACTACGTGAAAGCTATGCATCCAAACAATTGTTTCATGTGACTTCTGTTGCTAATTTGAATTCCATCTTATTTTTGTTACGAAAACTCTACGGAACGTTCTCTGTGACTTAAATGCGACGTCTACGACTTCGACACTAAACAAGCTTTCTCATAACTGTTCTCTACCATATGTGACCTGTGACTTTATTCCGCGTCATAATCACTGCGACCACCTTCGTGACTATGTTCTCTGGCTGGTCTATTCTTTTCATACATAGTCTTTTTGTTCTTGCACAAGCAATCCAACTGAAACCATTAATTAAAAGAAGTCTTTTTTCATGTCTTGAGTATTATTTAAATAATTATGATGCTGCATAAATATCGTATGCATTACAAAATTATATTGATATTCCGTATCTGCTTTGTTGCTAGTCTATATGAGGAATATTATAGAAAGCAATAAGAGTAGTATCATAACAATGATGGTGGTTGTAATAGTACCATCCTCGTGTCACACATATACTACTTCTTGAACCAAGAAAACTTATGCATTTATTTATGCAATTGGAGCCCATAACAAAAATTGCATTCTCGGCAAGTAGATATTTCCCTAATAGCTGCTGGAGTAGAAGAATCATGCTTGGTAGCTGAAGCTAGCTTTCACTCTTTCCAGCCAGGCAGCAAAACCATCACGGCAAGACTTTGGGTAAAAATTACTTTTATTTTCTTGAAAATTTTGTCTAGTTGCTGGTTTGCTATCTTAACAAGAATTTTTATTTTTAGTTTTAGTTTTCCTTTTCATTAATTCATCCCTGCTATTTAGCTAGAGAGGTCATTGTAGTCATTGCAATCCTTCGTTTTCAGTACCGGTCCTGTCTGTGCTATGGGCCCCTCAACGGAAAAAGCCTATTACGTATTTCACAACAACATTATAATAAAGTTCAACTCTAAAAATATTTCGAAACTTAGACACCCAAACTGACTCGGCAAGAAACCCTTGCCGACACAGCTGCTAAAAATGGAAATAGTCAGAGTACCAGAATTGAACACTTATCTGCTACTGAACCAATTAGCATATTCCATATTGGCCTTTCCAATTGGCACTGTTCTCTCGATTGGACCTTTGTTGTTGATAGAGCAAAAAGATTTTACCTTGCCTATCGTTGGATGGCTCATGGCTTGAGGTGAAGGCATTGGAATCATTGGCATGAAGTTCGCTGAAATATCTGACAAGGGTTTCATCCTTTCTCGTCCACATGATTTGCATCTTGTCAACTTGGCAATTGCTTTGAGCCTGATAGCTATGCCCATTGGACCCTCACCTTTATCTGCTATTGGTATGATGACTACACAATTCTTTAACTCATCTGCGAAGCCTGTCTTGGGAGAAAACTTGTATCGTTTAGCTTTACTCATGGACCAAGATCCTACTAAAGTTTTTGCAAAGGCCAACATGTATCGCAGGATAGGAAATTCAATGATTTGTGTCATTTCTCCTTTGCTCTATTCTCAATTTGCTTCTCTCTCATTTTATGTCATTGGAGGCATCATACTATTGTTTCTATTCATTCTTTTAAATAGCTCAAATGGCATTAAATGTATGTTGAAGGAAATGCTGGCGAAAGATCCCATCTCTACAATGCATAGCTATGATTCTGATCAAGACTCGAAATTCAGTACCATTGGAGCATTGAAGAGTATTGTTAAAATAAAAAGTGACAGGAATCTCGTAGAAATGATGAATGATGAGGAGAATGCGGACAATGCATTGGATAAGTTTCCCATTGCTTCAAATGTTAAGGTGGAGATCGCGGACATCAAACAAGAAGATGTTGAGATTCCAGATTTTGATTGCAACAAATATCCATACGAGAGTGTGGCTAAGAAGGAGAAGCATACTGACCAAGATGATATTGAAGAATTTTTACCAAAAGAAAAGGGCAACCTGCCTTTTACGACAATTGAGAAGGATTTAAACTTACGTGGAAATGAAAACTTCGTGTTGCCTCAATCCACTATGCTCTTTGATATGGATAAATCATCAGTGGAGTCCAAGAAACCTTTGTCCAATAGCAAAGAATACGATGAAAAACAGTCTAGTTGTCGACTATTGTATTTCTTATTGGTCCAAACGTTTCCTTTCTTGGATGCTGCAATTACTCGGCTCCCGTTTGTGTTTTTGACTGTTGCCATTGCCGACGACTTTTCAGTTGAGTTGGCAGCATGTATTCTTTTTGCATATCAGATTGGAAGAGCCGTATCCCAGGGCATTCAAATTAAATTTTGTGGTCCTGTCGCTGGTTATTGGTTAGATGGAATCTGTTTAATTGGTTACATTGCTTTGACAATTTACATTGAACTATCTCGAAATGGAAAATTTTGGTTCATTCCTTTTGCAATCTTTGGAATCTGTGAAACCCTTCCCCTTCAGCAATTTTACTTGATGAAAATGTTTGGTGCAAACGTTGACGAGGATAATATGAATCTTCGTCGTGCGGTGAAGGCAAGTCATACCAGCACAGCTATTGGATCAATGGCAGCATTCATTGCAGCTTCACAGGTGTTTCAAAGATTTGGAGTTCCTGGTGTGTCATATTTGGGATTGGGAATTCAAGCCACAAAACTTTTGATATTCTTTTTGATCGATGTCATGATGAAATAATGATTTTTTCGCCGATCTTTTTCACAATTACCATTTGAAGTTTTAAACTGATGTCAAGTTTCGAATGGAATTTTACATGTATACTGTTCCGACCTAACATTGTTATTGCGTTAAAGTATTTTTATATAAATATTTTGCTCAATTTGTATCGTTGTGGCCATTTCTGTACCTTTCCCAATATAGCTCATGCCTTCTACTCTATCATCACAGCATATCCCAACTCTTACCCCTCTTAGCTGTAGATGTTTCACACCTTGTTTGACTATTCTAAATCACATTCACGTTTAACTCACACCCTACATCAACTTGTATAACCAATTTTTACTTACTAGATGACTGATCTCTCGCTTTTCTCTCTCGGATTTTTCAACCCTAAATCTATACCTCTACGTCTGAAACAAAATATATCACATCCATGTATAACTCACACCCTATAACAACTTCTTTCTCTACCTAATTTTGATTCCCTCTAACTCGATGACTGGTCCCTCTCTATTCTATCACGGATTCTTTCAACTCCTAGTTTATACAAACGATCACATCTGTCTGAAGAACTGACATCTCGAGACGTATAAGACGAAGCACACGATGAATGATCCCAGAACTCCTCTTGCATTTTTTCCTCGTGCAACCTGTTTCTAATATTCATTTTCTCTATTCCGTCTGCGTAAAGCCACATATGTCTCTTAGACGCAGAACCACGAAGAGCTCTTTCACGACGATTATTTTGATCATCTTTTTCTTTCTGTTTCATATCTGTATATTGTTTTCGAAGCATCATAAGTTTCTCTTGTACCGTATAATTTTGTGGAATGGTATTCATGGTAGTAATCTTTATGAGCATCAATTTCAATCAATATCAATATATGAATATACTTGTATCACAATGAATTTATAAATAATGAGCGTGTATCACTTAGCAGACGTTCATCAAGCGTTCGCAGTTTTGCCTTCTCGTTTTTAAATCTATTTTTTTTGAATTCGTGAAGGAATGAAAAGTCTCTCCTCGTCTAATTGACACTTATCTGTGTTTTAAAAAGATGCAAAGTCAATTTTGTCATGCAAGACTAAACGAGTCCCCCATCAAAAAATTGATCTAAAACGCTCAAACTTGTACTACGTAAAACAATGACTGCTTCTTTCTCTTTAGTTCTACGTCATCGAAGCTCATAACTCTCGAGATGCACGGATGCATTGTAGATGCGATGATGAATACTTCTACAGAACACGAGCGAAAGAACAATGGAATGATCTAAATTCAATCTTGAATCTTATCCGCACACAACTTATATAAAAGCAATATATAACATATCTCAACCTATAAAAATATAATCATGTCTATTACCGACGAGAAAGAAGATACACCAGTGGCTACTCCTGAGACACCAGCAGTAGAAGCAGCAGCATCTGCAGAAGAAGAAGATAAGGAAGTAGAAGAACTTCTCAATGAGCTCAAAGAACCAAATGAGAATGAAGAAGCTGTGAATAAACTCAAAGAGTCTACATCGAAATTGACAAACACGATCGGACACATTGCAGCAGATATTGATTCCAAGTTTAAAATTATGGACAAGGCCAAGACGGTCGATGCACAAGTTGGTGTAACTAGTAAAGTACAAGGTGCCGCAACTACTGTCGGAGGATTATTGGGACAACTCAAGATTGGCGAAAAGGTGAATGGAGTCTTGAACCAAGGTCCAGTCAAGCATGTTACTACTGAAGTTGGAAACTTGGTGAATAAGAGTGGAATCAAGGATGCAGTTGTCAATGTTGGAAAAGAGGTTCAAAAGGTTGACGAAGAACATAAAGTTGCTGCCAAGGCTCTTGGTGCTGTTACTACTGGTGTAGATTTCGTTGCGAATACAATTTCAAGTGTTGTAAGTAAAGACGAGAAGAAGTAAAATCTTGAAGAAGGAGATTGCATCATTATTACATGGATACTTGAATACATACATTATACATAAGGGCATTGATAGAGATCAAACATTTTTGATACATGATATTTCACTTTGAAGACTGATAGAATTTATGCAATAGACACCTAAACCAATTTTACTGTAACATATCCATTACAAGAAGAAATCACATCGAGTAGTATTAATTGTAATTCAATTCATGTCTGAAAACTGAAAAGAAGAGAGTATGATACAACGATTGACATGAATGAAATTCTATAATATTATGCTACACTTGATGCTACTCAACCTTTTTGTACAATATTGCTTCTACTGAGATGAACTTTGAATTTTATTTTCAAGATGTGTGATCATAAACTTTACGAGTGCCAGATAGAACACAACCGGGTCATTTCAGAACCCGAACCCTAAATACGAGTAAATCTTATTTAAAGAGAATGAGTAAACTGAAACTCACTGCATAAAATATCAAAACAATTAGAATAAACAAGATGATGAGCCTTTCGCTTGAAATTAATCCAGAATGTATTGCTACATTGCTTGCATATGCCATGATTATTCAAGGCACAATCACTTCACTTGCACCAACATTGGCAACTCGCCATTATGGAGGAATCGAGATAGAAAAAGATTCTAGTAATGAGATGATTTTACGTAGATCTGGATACAAGGGATTGAATATTGGCATCTATATATTTTGCCTCATTTCAAAAGGCTATGATATGAAGATCCCAGTTTTATTCAATCACTTGATTTGGGTCGCAGAAAGCTTACATGGTCTACTCAATCAAAAATTTAAAAAGATAGGGCCCGAGTTGATCATTCTTTGTATCGTCGCATGGCCAGTAGTTGCTGTACTCACCGAAGCCGATTTCTACCTAGCATGGAGAGTACAGGTCATTATTTCTTCCTTGATTCTTATCATGGCTGCAGTAAATCCAAAATCGACTTTAGAACACTGGGCAATAGAAGATATCGACAATGCAACCTATGCTATTGTTGCCATGGATGTGTTCATTTATTTCAAGTTGATTATACTTAGCGCACTACTTGCATGGAATCAAGATCCACTGACTTCTGTTGGGTATACATGCCTTGTGAGTGTATTTTCAAGCACCATTATATTCTTCTTCAACAAGGATGTTGCAAAGTTGAAATTGCACAAAGGAATGTTGTCACTTTGGCCGATCATGATGGCTACTGTTGCATACTCTATCTTGATGAACTAATTCCATTTAGGCCTATATGGAGCCTTTCAAAGTATGGAACAACTAAAAATAATTAAATATAAAGATATTGGTCAAAAGTTTCTCTTCTAATGATATCTTAAGAAGATGTATTTGGAATTCGTCTTTCCATTTTATGGAAGATGAAAAAGATGCCAAAAGAAGATTGTGTCATCACAACTTCAACGTGCTCGCGTGTCTAACAAGACTGTTAATTAAATAGGTCATAGGGGTCCATGAAATCTCCTTTCCAAGACTCAAGATCATAAAACGACTCACAGTAGTTAACGTTTTCAATAGGCTTCCCCGCTCAGTTTCCAAGTCCGACAAGGTGCTCGAAGTGGCACCTCGACCATCTAAAAGATATGGCTCACAATCCATCAACCAACCTAATTCACTTTTACTCCAACCAATAGCAATTGTGCTTTTAAAACATGCCATCAGAAATAGCAGGTTGGGATAGTGAAATTGGAGCTAGTCAGCACTCAGCAGCGGCGAACTCGGTTCGAAATCGTCGTCGAGGCAGTACCATTACCACTGAGATCCATGCATGGGCCAACTTTGAGGAGATTGGTAAAAGTGCTCGTAACTTTCAGAGAAGAAGAGCATCAGTTGTAAAAGCCAAAGTAGATAATGCTACTATTCAACAGGGAATTGATCCTGAAGAAAAGTTTCGTAGAGCAAACGAGTATGTCTTTGACCCTACCAAACAAGCAAAGAATGAATCAAATCACGAAGAAGCTTTGACTTTCATTACAGATCCAGAATCTAGTCCAGAGCACAAAATCTTTGCAGTCTACTTTGACGAAGACATGGAAACAGGTGAAGATACACACTTTTACGATTCTGTGGTTCCAAATGCTCTGATCAATTTTCTAGGGAAATTTAATGGAACAATGTCTTGGCTTCCTTTTGCAATACAAGAGAACGTCCCTTCTAAGCTTGGGATGGTATTGAATTTCCTAGAATATAACTTGAGGTCAATTGGTCAAGTCTATTTTTGCAACAATCCCTTCACAGGATTGTTATTTGTGGTTGCTCTTCTCATTCAGTCTACAAGATGTGCTGTGTATGGAATTGTAGCTACTATCACAGCTAATGGTTTTGCCTTGCTAATGAGGTTTGATAGAGGTCTGATTGCCTCGGGTCTATTCGGATACAACTCCATTCTATGTGGTTTAGCTATTGGAACGTTCTCAAGCACAGCAAAGCACGCAGACTATACCGTTGAGATGATTTGCTCATCCATCATCACTTCTTTGCTATCGGTGCTATTCTTTGTCGCAATGGCAAAAATTTTGAATCAATACAAATCGCCTCCTTTTACATTTCCTTTCAATTTTGCCGCCATTTTCTTCCTTTTGGGATCGGGATCGATGTTAAACATTCAAGGTATTCAAGTTATCGAACCATCGCTACCTTCCAATGGAGATCTGGACCAACCGTTGATTACAGTTGTGAACTTTTTCCTTGGCTCTCTAAGGTCTATTGGACAGGTTTTCTTGGCTGACAATATCATTTCTGGAGGACTCATGTTGATTGGCATTGGAATTTGTTCAAGATACCTCGCTGTTGCGGCATATTTGGGCTCACTTATCGCAAATGGACTTGCAGTTTTGATTGGCAGTAACAATGGCAGTATCGAGGCTGGTCTATTTGGATACAATGCAAGTTTGACTCTTGCAGCTATGGCTCTATTTTACGTTCCTTCACTCTCAACCTTTGTTTTGGGAATTCTCGCTGTAATCATGACTGTACTAGCTCAGCATACATTGATTCAGGCATTTGCACCATTTGGACTGCCAGTCATGACTTTACCATTTTGTGTAATCTCTCTGGCTATGATTTTGATGCAAGGTACTACAGATATTATCATTTCTGTTCCACTTCCATCTATAACAATTCCTGAAGATCATCTCAAACGCGTCTTGATTCTCCGTGAAGGCTTTCATTTCCTCAAACGTGCTCTTTCTAATCAAGTGAAAGTGGAGTCTAGAAAACTCATCAACCTCGGGAAGTCGTCCAAGTCTATGAAAAGAATGGAAATTGCACTCTTGAATGTAAACAATGAGTTTATTTCAATGTCGGATGTTCTAAGCAAAGGCGACGAGCTTGACTTGGATGCTTTGAATATCTTTAGGGAGATTGATGAAGGTACAGGACACATTTCAAAGCAGCAGTTTCTTGACTATTTGAGAAGAAACAGCTTCAATAGTTCTTTAGGTCTCAAGTTTGCCGAGCAAGCATTTGAACTAATGGACTTTGATGGAAATGGAACCTTGGAAATGATGGAATTCATCTCTTTCGTTAGAATTTCCAATAATCTTTCCACAGTTCGCAACAATATCAAATCCTTCTTTTCTTTTGTCGACGCAAATGATAATTTTGATATCGATATTGATGAACTTAATGATGCCTTGAACTACTTGGAAGGTACGTCAGATCTATTGCAAGCATTCTATTTTTCTTTATGATTACCAACACATTTCAAAATTACAGAGCCTGCCTTGGACACTGACGAGCAGAACATGTTGTTGGACCTCAGTAACGGCGCCGAATGCATTGATATCGTCACCATTGTGAACTTTGCCACTATTTCCGCTCTCAGAGAAATGATTGAAAAGTTTCACAAGGAAAAGAACAAACAATCTACAAGTGGTTGAATAAAGACATGATTTTTGAGTGATGTATGTACAAGTATTTTTAAAAGACTAAAAGAGTTTACTCTGTTTTATTCAACTCCATAAGATCTACGCTGCGTCCTAATGTCTACTCAAATGCTCCAAATACTTCGTTGTCATCAATAGTGGAAGTTGAAACCCTGGATATACCTTCCTCATCACTCCAAGACTTTGACTCTTGTGAAAGTAGACTCCTCTTCAAATCAATATGGTCGCTTGAAGTGGCGTCTACAATCTCTTTCCATTCAACCAATACCAGGCTTCTCATTTCTAAAATATCTTTTATGATTTGTAGAGTATCAACAAGTTTGTCACCACCTGTAATCGATGGACCAGCATCAAATAATTCATCTACAAAGTCATCAGCTCTGTAATATCCACCTGCTCCATCAAAAATTCGTTCTACTCTTTCCACAAAAAAGTTCCTCAGCCAATCAAATTCGACTTGTTTCTCATCTTTGTATGCCCTTAAAACCCGATGAATACTCTCATGAAGAGAAAGCAACTCTAATAAATCAAATGTCCCCCTTCGAATTGGACTTGGTTTGAATTCAAGATTTGCAATAGAATTTGCGAGTAAAGTTGAAGCGGTCCGATCGAAATTACCTTCCTTCACCACTCCAAATTCTTCT
The DNA here is from genome assembly GCA_021927905.1 of Chaetoceros tenuissimus. Taxonomy (NCBI): domain Eukaryota; phylum Bacillariophyta; class Thalassiosirophyceae; order Chaetocerotales; family Chaetocerotaceae; genus Chaetoceros; species Chaetoceros tenuissimus. The sequence goes on along the minus strand of BLLK01000047.1, from coordinate 4,182,037 downwards.
TCGTCGAGAACTCTATCATGGTAAGATTGTAAAACTACAAAGGAGAAAATTACCAAATGTGAGATTCTCGCAAATATAATACATTAAAAAAGAAACAAAGTGCTTACTTTGATCGGAATGAATGCGTATCAAATCAGCATCAACGGAGAGCTCTTTTGCAATCTGTTCCCTTACTGCTATGATCCGAGGTACAAGAGATGGGGGATCAATGTCAATCTCAATTTCAGTGAGAAAATCGTTTTGAAGGTACGGATTATTTTTCGAGCCACTGTTGAACAATCTTCGACCATGTGCTTGCGATCTTCTTGCTTGCACAATGATTTTTTCTTTTGGATGTTTTTGCAATTCCAAAAAGTAACTATCCCATGTTTCAAAACGAGTCATATTGAATGCTCCTGTTCCATGGAATTGCAAAAGGCTGGGTGTATCCAAGAATCGTTCTAGCCAATCTGAAGTATGGACATCTCTCAAATCAGCAAGAAGAAACATGAAGCTCTGAAAAGCTCTCTGAGAAAGAAACTGTTTGATGCATGTCCGCTGTAAGTTATGTAATATAGCTTTTTCCGTGTCATCGTCACTGTACTTGTCGTCAACTGCCTTCATTTGAGTAATACGAGCAGCTTTAGTATTCTTTCTGTTTGTAACTCGAGAATTCAAAATGTCTAAACCTGATGGAGGTGCAAATGGAGCTGCAAGGAGCAGCTGTCCCAAGAAAAAGGTCAACACAAAGGACAGATTCATTTTACTTGAAATTTTTTTATTTGATATGATCAATCTATTTGAGTATTTTGAGTTATTCATTAGCTCTGCTTCTGTTGTCTGTTTGTTTGCTGATTAGATACAAATTGCTTCTGGAGGAATGGAAGATCTAGAATTTTAACGTTTTCTAAACGAGAAATAACGTTTTGATCTGTCATCACAAAACTAAAACTCGAGTATGTGAACTATCTTATATAAAATAATACGTTCTTAGAAACTTATGAAACGTTGCAATCCTCAAACAAAACCAAAATAATATCTAATTACTTTTAACTATGACACAATTCAATCTTATGCTATTCATATGATGTGTGACGTATGAATGAAATGTTCACAGACGTTGAAAGTTTATTCTTTTCTATTCAAGTCTATATCTAGTAAAGAATTCAATGCCGCATTGACATCCTCCTCACTAATCAAATGAAACCAATCGTTACAAGCACTATTGGCATCCTGTAACAACGTCACCAACTCTTGAGCATTTAAGTCCTCATCCCATTTTCCATTTAAAAGATAATTATCCCATATTCCAAGCAAATAACGTAATTCAGCCCTTGCATCATCTACACGACTCATGACTGCATTTCTATACAAATCCCTTAAATCCAAATCACTCTGAATAACTTGTTTCACATCCGGCAACAAATCTTGTCGAATCATTTTGGATTTTTCTTGTGGTGTCACATTGAGTGTATACGAATCATCATATCTTAAATAAGTAGTATACGTGTCGAATGCAATTTGGATCGATTTATTGGGTTTCATTTCTTGATTTTGAAGGGGTGGTGCTAATATTTGCGATAGGTTTTGGAATATTTCTTTTACGTTTGAGGTCGAGATTGGATCTTGTTGTAGAGATGTTTCAAGATCGATGGAATATTGCAATGCTTTTTGTATCAGGATTCTTACTCTTGTAGCTGGTAATAATGCTTCTAGAGGTGCCCATTGTATACGTCCTTGTGATTGTTGAGAATTTATGGTCTCGGCGGCATATGCATCATTTGGTAGTGAAAGGTTCAATATGGGAATCATGGACAGGATGGACATTGAGCTTTTGGAAAAGAAATCTCGTCTATTGCTTGGTTTTAAAGCACCATTATGTTCTTCTTGATTCGAAGTACAAGTCAACAGGAAGCTTTTGCCAGCAACATGAGAGCTAGTACTTTGATTGTTCTTGTCGTCGTTCTTCTCTCCTGCTCCTCTTTTTCCGAACGTCCTTCTATAAACTTGCGAAACTAAAAACCCATCTGCCACAGGGAACCTGAGCTGCAAGTATAGCGCGCATATAATGAAGAAGAGATGCTTGTACATTAATCAAGATATATCCTTTGTACTCCTTTTGTTTTCATTTAGTAGTGATGATATGCAAAAATGAAACGAGATTTTCTATGTGTTTTCTCGGATCAAGGACAGACGTAAAAGGCTCATTCAAAAGTCATTCTGCATTTCTCCGATGCAGGATTAACAAAAGCACAGGTCAGAGAAGGGTGTTGACGATGTAGAGAATCCATAATAAACCAAGAGCATTACCAAACATAAAATTCTAACCCTTGCATTCATACATACAATACAATATGATTCAACCCAAGTCAATATCCAAGACAGTTACAAAGCGGCCGATGCGAAAGCTGGCAACCATTGCCCTTTCTTGCATCTCGGCTCTCATTTTCTTTACTTCTACAAATCAAAAGTCCATACAAAGTAACATCATCGCCGACTTTCAACGTCAATTGAGATACAATCAATCCTCCAAGAATCTCCTAATCATCAACGGATTGAATAAAGAATACATGCTCGAAATTGCAGCTCATAATCGTCTTCATAGCTTTACTTCTCAAGACTTTGATTGTGTCATTTTTTCAGATGCAACTTATGAAGAAATAAAGGAAGATCATCATATATTGAAGAATTTAAAAGAAATGAATTGTAACATTATGAGATTGCCTGATGCGGGTTTTGGTGATTTTTTACTAGTGGTCAATCCTACCTTTGTGAATAATTACGATACTATTGCTTTAATGGCTGCCGATACGTATTTTCCCGAAGAGGGGAAGATGGCTCTCAAGCCTCAACTTGTCATGGAGAAAATGAAGGAATTGGAAATTGGAAGTGTGCAGCCTATTGTGATCAAGGAAGAAGAGCATCATATGGAAAAACTCAAGGAAGGATGCATCACCTCCGTCAATAGGATTCCAACCATGGCACAATTCTTTTCGAGGGAAGCTTGGGCATGTTATTATAATATGTTGCACTATTCTGGATCCACTGGTGGATGTTATGATTTGTGCACGAAGAAAGTATGTCCAGATGTCAAACAAGCTATAGATGGTCGCTACGTTGGATATCAAATCAAGAATTCTCAACAAGTGGAAGCTATGGAACAACATGATTACTTTGTTAAAAAACAGGTTAGCTCGAGTTGGCTTGAGGTTGTAAGGAAAATGGAAATTCAATCTTCTTTGGAGTTGGATATGGAACAGAATCCATTGGCAATTTGTGAAAAGTATGAATGTGGTGCAAGTACTGAGACTGCTGCTGATACTGATATAGCACCTCTGTGGTGCGAAGCTACTATTGAAGATGCGGAAACTTTAGGTTCTTCTAGATAGCCAACCATAACTTTACTTGTCTATAATAGTATGTAACTATGCAATATTTACAATTGATTCGTTGCAATTCGTCATACTGATTCATGCAGTCATCTCTAATACTTATACATTGTTCATTTAGCCTGCTCATCGCGATTCCATAACCAAAGCAACTAAAAAAACATCTATAAAGGTATCTCATATATTTTCATATAAAATATATCAAAAATAATTGTTGAGGTTTGCCATTTGCTTTTTAATATCTGAAATGGCAAAATATATTTTTTATTTTCGAAAAGCTATTTTCAAACTATCGATAGCTTTAGGACATGACCATATTGCAAAATGTCACACATCACATGAAAAAAGCTTATTTGAAGACAAATTTCAAAATTCAATTTAAAACTTTCTTAGAAAGATAACACTTTGAAGATTAATAGAAGCCAATTAAATGAATACAAATAATTGTGCTTATTTTATTCAACTTTTACAGTCCATCAGGATTCAAAATATCATTGGGGCATAAATGTTTCCACCTACAAACGAATGATGAGAACTTGGCTTTCTTTGAAAACGAAAATACATAGATAAGTACTTACGGGACTGACTTTGCCCTTCGAGGCAGTCTAGGTTCTTTTCGATTTGGATCCAATATTTCACTCCATCGTGTTCGAAATGCTTCTTCCGTTTTAAAGTCATGTTCCCAGAACTGATGTGCGGAGAGATTCACAAACTTGAGTGGTCTATCATGTGTAAATAAAAACTTGCCCATATCCGCATCTTCTGTTTTTGGAAAATGCGATAATGATTTTCGATCCTTTGCAGAAAGATTGTGACTGATATGGTGTGCTAAATCCGCAGAAAGAAAGTAGAATGCTCCAGCTCCATAATAAATGTTTGCTTTGGTAGTCCATACTCTTCCACCGAATATTCTTCTATTGAATGGTGAAGGAGGTAGCTCGTCTTCGATAAAGTCCATCAGCATAGTTGGCGACGGAATCGTATCGTCGTCCAACTTTGTAATGTAGTCAATACCATACTTGCTTGCAATCTCAGCTCCAAATTTAAAGTAGGTTGCAGATTTACCATCTTCCATAGATTCGCGAATATTGAGGTAAGTACAATCATCTTCATCATTGATTCGTTTGCTTTTCTTCGGAGTTATCGTTATTGGTTCCTTATCATCATGATCGTAGGGTCTATGTTTTCCTCCTGCTGCTATGATAAATGTATAAGGTACTTGACAAATTGGATGCATGTTGTATTCACGTTGATGAATGTATTCACTCAGTTTGCATATCCGAGGGTCACCTGTATTCAAGTAAGTTTCTCGAATGTATGTTCTACGATGAACATATTTCTCGTCATCGTTGGTTGAAAATATACCAAGCAGCATAGTTGTCTTGGAACTCAAAGGACGTTCATGTGCGTATTCTTGTTTGTATTTTTCCATCTCTTGCAAACTCCGATCGGACAAAGGAAATAACTCATTCGCTGGTATAGAGGAGGTTATGGATGCCTTAGGAGAAGAGCTATCGATAGTAAATAGTGTTACAATCGCGAGGAAGCCAATTGCAAAGACGCCTTTTACTTTTTCTCTCTTCCTCCTCGTCGTTTTGTTGTTGCTGGTTATCAAATCATTGTAGAATTCACTCTGAACGGTGCTACTAAATCCTTTTGGTGCTATATGCCTAACCATTGTATCGGTGAGTTTTACTGTGTGAACTGAAGTGACGGTTTAGAATGTATTTAACACAATATATGGTGAAGCAGTAATATCAGCTTATGAGAAACAGTTATTTAGAAAAATGACAAAAAGCGAAGGGTCACTGTGGTCTTTCATGATAAAAATGAAATTCCGTTCGCGAAAGAAAAGATGGGACTGAAAAGGGAACGATGACGGGCTACAGCGTCATAACGGGAGGAAGCAATAATAAAGTTCAGTTAATAGTGTTGGTACACAAGTACGTCGGTGTCAATGCGTTGACAGAGCTAACTCTATGCATTTATTATTGCTATTGTGCTCTGAGCCAATCACATCGCTCCTTATTATTGCTAAAGAGAGCTTTATTATTGCTAACGAGAACTTTTTTAAGCTTGATTTAACTGCCGTACTTACTTGAACTAAATATGCTATGACCTCATTCTTCCGCGGTCATTATCAAGATACATTGGAACTTGTATATTCATATATTTGAACTGCTATAGTGATTTCATTTCACTACATTTCAATCAAATAGCACTTCAGTATACACTAAAAATGGCGTAGCTGCTGATCTGTGGAGTGAAAGATGTGAAGTATACGGAAATGATACAGAAGAAAGAGGAAATATGAGCAACTGCTATGGAATTTGAAGATAGGTTCAAGAAGGTGCATCATAATATCTTTGGGAGGAATACGCTTTTCTCTTTCATGATTACTGTTATACATGCCTATTTCAAGTTGTTTTTCGTATGGGTCTTTCAGGAATATGAAAGTGAGTCTGTAGATAAGTCTTTTCCAAATGAGACATATTGAACGAGCAGCTTAAATTTGGCCGATTGTGTAGGGATTAGTCGATGCTACCACTTACCATAGAAGGCACAAAAAGAATTCATTGATGCGGGAATCGGTTGCAGTTGGATCTTTCTTAATCTGATATATATTTCAGTGCTTTGTGCGAATGTCAGGGGTATAAAAATTCAAGACGAGTGCGTGTATCCATCTTGGAAAAGGATTGACTGAAAAATAAAATACAAAGCTCAACAATCAACTGGCTATCATATCACGGCAAAAAATGGTACAGATTGTAAAGGTTTCGCAGAAAGATGTTTTTGACGACTACAATAGGATCAACTGAAATTATTTTCAAATCGTCATTCTTGCTTCCATACTATACGATGTCAACGAAGAGAATTGTGCAATTCCTATTCACCATATAATACAATAAAAGCACTACAAAAGTATTCACTTTATAAAATAATCAGTTTCCAATCGATAAGATGAGAAGGATTGTTGATTACGCTTTAGTTCTTCTTCGAACTCAAAAAAACACTTCAAAAATACAAAATTTTGCCAAAGCAGAATGATTCTACAAATAGATCTTCTTTAGGACGACTCTATCTAGTATCTTAGTAATACTTCGATTGATTCATTTGTTAGGGCTGAGCATTTTTGCCATGTTTTCCATTCCTTATGCCAAATAAGAAAAGAGAACTGAAAATGACTGCAGTCATTGGAAACAAAAAATCTCCCTCTTTTTTCCTCCTTTTTTTCGCTTCTAGTTTAGTATCAACTCCCGTTATGACGCCAAAGCCGATGTACGTATATCTACGACACACTTCACACTTACTAAACCTCAATTCCATAGCCGTCATGGTCAAAAATGCTCCTTCATTTTTTGCAAAGAAAAGAAAGTTGATGCGATGGATATCGATCCGCGATAGATACCATATTACTATTCATTACAACCCAGTAGCTATATACATTAGGATGCCGCCACCTCCATGTAACATTAGATTCGTCCATGCAAGAGATGGCACTTACATATACCTATTGTGTTGAGAAGAAGAGGCTTGTCAGAGTTGATAACTTGCCAGCTGAGTAGAGGGAACGTATGCGTGTTGCAGCTAGCTAGAAATTTCAAAGGAACAACGAATTGTAGTGGCAGTAAAGATGAGTTAGAATATGCTAGACTATGTGAGGAAACTGAGATGAAAAGAAAAGAGTCTGGCGATTTGTTGGAGGAAGTGAGCACAAAGGTTGCTAGTGTATCAATCTAATTATGTGTACAATTATGTAAATCAGGAGATAGTACTAGTAGGTAAATCATTTTAGGGGATACAATGATTCATTATATTTTGTACATATATAAAATAAAGCTACCAACAAGCAGCATTCTCTTTTTTCCCTTGAAAATCAAAAGTGCAAATATTCTACCATCACGACTATAAGCTGGATGAATTTCAAAGAGCTTTATATTGAATGGCGAATCCAGAGGAGATATCAATTATATTTATGTACGAATGGATTTCACTTTTTTCCAATTGTCTGATTCATCAAATGACATGTTGATAACATTGCTTCTCTTGCCTCAATAAGTGCCTCTGTTGGAAATGTATAATCACTCGTCTAAATCTTTTGAAGGGACGCAATCATCAAAAGGGTACGTATCTTTAACACTCTGTACTTGCATACTAAAGTACTGTCGTCTTTTCCTACATATCAATTACCACATCTGAATTTAGATCAACATTGAACAAATTATATTTACACATTTATGATATCTGAAATCTATCGGCGAGGGAGCAAATGATGAAAAATCACAGTTTACCCAAGGAAATGCGGGCAGAAATGCCAAAAAGGAAAAGCTTCACTTCTTGGAAGCCTCTGACTATTTTCAGCTGCGATTTCTTCCCATGTTTCTCTAAATCCTTCTTCGTCTTTTAATCCATGCTCCCAAAACCTATGCAAGGTAAGATCGACAAATTTCAAAGGTCTATCACTTGAGAACAAAAAGAAACCCATATCAGTGTCCTCAATCTTTCTGTTTTTAAATGATAGAGCCATGAGATGTCTATCCTTTGCAGTAAGCTTATTACCAACATGGTCTGCTAGATCTGAAGACATGAAATAGAATTGACCAGCTCCATAGTATACCTCAGGAAATGCCCAAGACCTCCCTCCGAATATTCTTCTGTTGAAAGGATAGGGCGGTAGCTCATCCTTGATAAAGTCCATGAGTAAAGTTGGTGATGGGATTGTATCATCGTCCAACTTTGTAATGTAATCAATGTTGTACTTTTGGGCCAATTCTGCGCCGAATTTGAAGTAGGTTGCAGATTTACCATCTTCCATAGATTCTCTAACGTTGAGGTAAGTACAATCATCTTCATCATTGACTCGTTCACTCTCTTTTGGTATAATAGATAAAGGTTCCTTATCATCATGATCAAAGGGTCTATGTTTTCCTCCTGCGGCTATGATAAAGGTGTAAGGCACTTGACATACAGAATCATTGTCTGCTTCAAGCTGGCGAATGTATTCACTCAGTTTACATATACGAGGATCAGCTGTGTTGAGCCATGTATCTCGAATGTATGTTCTGCGATGAATATACTTATCACTAGCATTTGTAGAGAATATACCAAGTAGCATAGTTGTCTTGGAACTTAGAGGTCTTTCATGCGAATATTCTTTTTTTAAATCATTCATTTCTTTCAAGGCTCGATCTGAGATGGGATTGTAGCCGATTGGCTTAGTAGTGAAAGAAGATCCTCGAGAGGAGCTGGTGCTGCCAATAGTATTCAAGAGACATGCCACAGCTAGTAGGCTAATGGTCAGGATAGCTTGTGTATTTCTCTTTGATCCTGCTCTTACCACATTGCTGATTGCCAAATTGTTGTAGAAGTGACTACCGACAGTATTGCGAAGCCTATCAAATGCAATTTGTCTTCCCATTTTTATAAGTTTAATATAGTTCTCAATGGAAGCAATAATACTGCATATGAAGTGCTTTGAATGTGTGTTCTTCGGCACAATTTTGTTTTGCATAGTGAGTACTTTGTCATAGTCATTTTGGAAATGTGATAAAAACCTAAAAACAAAGAATCTCCGTTCGGGAAACAAAGATGGGACCAAAAGTCTTATGCAGACGTATATTTTTGGTAAGTCGCGTATTTTACTATTTTACCCCACCCCATTATTAACCCTTTTCTGCCTAGCTACTCCAAACTACTCCACCTGCAGCAATATAGCCTAAAATAAGCAATATTTGACCAATTTGAGTAATTCCAATTACGTTATCTTTCTTCTATATATATCTTGGATGTGTGTGCAAAATAGTTTTATTTTCATGCATGTATTTGATGAGATATCGTATACTTTCAATTCATATTTTTCCAATGACGTCCACTTTTGGGGTCAAAATGTCATACAAAAAACATAATACAAAAAGTTGCTATTTTTTGAGAATGAGAATATATAGTATGCCATATAGTGTGATATGAATACATTTGATAGCTCAAAATCCTTCTCTGAACATTGTTGAAACGATATGAGTTGAGAGATGTGGAACTAAGATGGGTTTTGAAGACGCTAGAGAGAGATTTCTACAGTCTACAAAATTTATCGCCAAAATCAAGATTTTTAGGTTACACAAGGTAGATCCACAATTCAATATAATAGCCATCAGAATAAACAGTGGTACCATCTGATATGACCAAATGACATAAGAAGACCATAATGATGATCTGCAATCGAATTCCTACTTAGAATAAACATATTGTCAGTGATACAGACCCTTTCATTCTACACAAAAGAGTGTTCTTCTTCAGTCCCATTTCAGCCTCATTTTCACTATTTGAGTATTCGATGGAATGACCCACAAGTTCCCCAGGTCTGGCTTCCAGACCATTCCTTAATATATCAAGTTCTCTGGGAGGTACTGGGCATATGGATTAGGCGACTCTGTCATCAGATACATAGCCATATGTATCATCATCGCTGAAACTGACCTCAAAACGACTCATCATGCTGTAACGGCGAATTTTGTTAGTAATTCCATACATAGAGAAAACCCAACTTCACCCCCTACTTACTGAGAATATTTTGTATATATGTTTAAAATTTAAAAGAGATTGAAGTTTTCATTATGGATTTAGAGTAGGGTTTGTATTAAGGATATGTGTTGTTTTGTTTGTGAATCGCTGATTTTTCAAGTCCCAACTAGGCAGAAAAGGGTTAAGGCATTCTTTACCTTGTCCCACGTATTTGAGAGCTGATTATTATTTTGAAAAATCAGAGCTGCAAACTTCCTAATAGAAATGACTTTTCATAATGGATGTATATCTATTTCAAGTTTCTACTCTAAATTCATCATGATGCTTCTTTCAAAAATTCAGGACAAAGGAACCAAAAGGGAAACGTTTCTCGTTTTGGTAAAAAAGGTTCATCTTGATCTTCTTCTATCGTCATCTTCCATATTTCTCGAAAATCTTCTTCTGTTTTGAAGCCATGCTCCCAAAACCTATTCAAGGTAAGATCGATAAACTTGAGTGGTCTTTCATGTGAAAACAAAAAGGAACCCTTATCAGCGTCTTCTGTCTTGCGTTCGTGAGACAGTAAATGTCTATCCTTTGCAGAAAGTTTATTGCCTACATAATCTGAAGACATGAAATAGAATTGACCAGCTCCATAAAAGACTTCCGGCATGGCCCATGATCATCCTATAGTAACCAATGGGCAAAGCAGTGAAAGATCCTCTAGAAAGGCTCGTGTTGTTGCCAATCGTATTCAAGAGACATGCCACAGCGAGTAGGCTAATGGTCAGGATAGCTTGTGTCTTTCTCTTTGATCCTGCTCTTACCACATTGCTGATTGCCAAATTGTTGTAGAACTGACTTCCCACATGATCATTGCGAAGCAAGCCTATCTGGTGCAATGTGCCTTCCCATTGTTGTCAAGACGATTAATGCGTTTAAACGTGAAAAGTATATGTAAGATAGGCTTTGAACTCTCTTTTGTTTATTGAACTCTCTTTTGTGTTTATCCTCACTGTCCTCATCAAGTTTGCATCGTTCAATGAACAATTATGAGTTAGTGAGTGATTCGTCATAATTCGTCATCTCTGGAAGTCATTTTGGAAAAGTGATAAAAAAACTCCGTACGTGATTCTATGACAGCGGTTAATCTTCAGTTAAACAATTATTCCAATGCGAACTCCCAATAGTCACAGAGACATGTAATTGAAAACGGTCACGACTGATAATAACTCCGTCCAGCATACATCTCTTGCTTGTGCCTCATAGTGAGAAACTAACAAAAAAAAATTCACCTACGTATAGTTCCAAGTTCTATTGATGTAAACATAATACTAATCAATCATATAAAACTTTAGACAACAAAGAAATAAATAAGCTCAAGAAATGAGATCGCGATTATCCAAACAAAAACGAATTCTATCAGCAGTGACTCTCTGTCTAGCTGCCTTTCTACTCTTTTCTACAAACGAAGAAGCCTCTTCATCGCTTCGCCCTTCTCGTTTTCTATCGCATACAAAAATATCAACCAACGATAACTTGGTAGTTATTAATGCCATTGGTAAAATCAATAACCTTCCATTGGTCGAACATAATAGGCGACACATCTTCAAGCCAGATTCATGGGATTGTATCATATTCAATGTGGCGACCGATGAGATGATTCCAGATTCAAATGAATACCTTGAAAAACTAGAGAATGAATTGGAATGTTCTATCATCAGAAAACCAGGATCGCATTGGGGAGACTTTTTAATGTTTATCTTGCCCTCTTTTGTATCAAATTATGAATACGTCACGTTGTTATTGGACGACATCTATCTTCCATCCGAAGGTTCCATGGCGTTGAACCCCGATGCTGTGATTGAGAAAATGAAGGAGTTGAATATTGGATCTATACAGCCTATTATCATCAATGGATCTTATTATATTATAGATCGGATCAAGGATATGAATGCTATGGGATGTATCGTTCCAATTGAGAAGATAGAAACGTATGTTCAATTCTTCAGCAGAGAAGCTTGGGAATGTTTTTATGAGATGTTAGATTATAGGGGAAGTAAAGGCTGGTGTTATGATGTATGGTACGTGCAGTATATGCATGGTATTTTATATATTTGCTCAAATATTCTTCTCACTTATTCTATCATTTATAGTATGCCGAAGCAATGTCCACACATTAAAGAGGCTTACGATGCTCGATTCTTGGGATACCACATGGATCGATCAATGCAAAGTCTACCTGATGACGAATATACAAAAGGAGGAGCCACAATCATTACAGAAGACGTGAAAGCATGGATTCCGCAAGATAAGGTCCGATACGAGAATTCTGATTATGGAGCTCTATCTGGATCCATTATTTGTGATAAGTATGATTGCGATATGACCTGGCGCTCGGGCTTTACGGAAGGTCAGGAAGTTCTTCACTGTCCGCATTTGCAAGAAGAAACTGCCGTTCTTGAGAGTTCAGAAGAACTTGCTCCTGTAGAGACTGCAGAAGAAGTTACCACTGTGGAGAATACAGAAGGTGAACTAACTGCTCCGCCTGTCTCCATTGAGGCAAGCATGGAACTTCTCAACAACTACAAAGATACTTCGGGGCCATTCTCTCCAAACGATGTACCAATGTTTTTCCACATCCCAAAGTCGGGAGGATCTACAGTCAAGGATATCATTGGGGCATGTCATCGATTCACCCTAGCATCGGAATTTGGTATACGCGATGGTCACATTAATGATACAGAACTTCAAGTTGTCTATCCCAAACTCGGTATTCCTGGTGCATTTCTAAGTCCATTTGTCAATATTGATACCACCACTCCACAAGGCATACAAAGAGCCATCGAAATTGGTTTTCCTACATCCAATCATTTAGCAGATGTAGTAGTGACACCGTATTTATACGAAGCCAATGGTTTATTCACTCCCACATCCCAGGGAAGAATGTTTGCAGTCTTTCGTCATCCCATCGAACGATCCCTCAGTCTATTCTATTACCTACAATATGCCGATTGGGAACCAACCTTTCAACCAGAATTAAAGAATTGGACTGTTGCACAATATGCCACCAGTGACAAATTCGAAAACAATTGGTTGACTCGTCAACTGACCAATGAACTCGAGGGTGAATTGACTGATGGTCATTTAGACTTGGCAATGGAAATCATTCGTCGTAAATTTCTTGTAGGGTTGACAACACGTATGGAAGATACCTTGACAAGATTTGAACGCTACTTTCAATGGCCGTATACTGTCAGTCCCGAAGTGCAAGAAACATGCCGAACAGAGTTTTTAACTGGTAAAGTCAATTCCAATACCAAGAATAAACATGAAAAGCCAGAACAAGATAATGAAGAATGGAATTTATTGGCAGAACAGAATAATTATGATTTACAATTGTATGCATTTGTCGAAGCATTGTTTGATGATCAAGAGGCTTTGGTGAAGGATGTTCCTGTTACAATTCGATTAGATCAGGCCACTTGTTGCGCCTGTGAGCCTGCTACTTTCCAAAAAGGTGGAGAGGGGAAATGTCCAGAGACTGTCATTGAGTCGGAGGGAGAGATAATTGCTCAAACTGCATTGTAATTTATGAAATAATATATACTTAATACAATTTCCATTGGTAGTTTGCAGTGTTAAATCAGTGTACGTACTCGTAGATTTGGATTTTCAAAGATAAGCTAGTCCATGTTAGGTAAGGAAAAGAAAGACATCAGTCATGGCACGAGTCGGGACATAATTCTCCGAATAGTGAATGCAATTGTACAAGACGTAAAGCAAAAGCAGTATAAAAAATATCACAAATCAAAGAATCTATCACAATTCCGTTCCATTGTCTCTTCAACCTTGTTGCTTGAACCTTGAGTATCAGGATGCCACGAAAAAGTTCTGTTTTGGGAGCAGCCGCTCTTGCTCTATTCGGCTACGCTTTGTACTCTTCAGATATCGGAGTCATTCAATCTAGTAATCTTCGTACTACTGCTAATAATGAGGGTCCTCCTCGTATGACTACTCCTCTTGAAGAAGAAGAAGAGTATGATCTGACCAAACGAATTGGTACGTAGCTTCATGCTCTAAGAATAATGAGGTAGCTGTAGCATGTAGTTTATCTTGTTTACTAAACTAACGCTGTCTACCTCCTCACTCTTTAGAGTACCATCAGCCCTTTTTGAAAGGAGAAGTAGTTCTATCAGGCGATGAACGTAAGCCGAACAAAGATATCCAATATGCAGCCTTTGGAAGCTCACATACTTGGGGAGCGAGATTAGATCAAAGAGAAACGGAAACATACATTAAACAGCTAGCCAAGCCATACTATGACAATGGTATCAATCACGGCATCCGCTCCTCTGGACCAAACTACCCTGCAAATTGTTTATATTCCCTCATTGGAAATGAACATTTCGACGTCATCATCTTGCAATTTTACATGCAGGTAGAAGACGGTCTTGAACTCCTAGCACGTCGTCTTCGTCAACGCTTCCCGGATGCCATCATGGTATTCGTCCATCATTGGTTTCCAGGTGAAATTGTCAATGAAAAGGGACAATCTGTAGATGAATACAGGACAGAAAAGGGCTTTGAATGGGATTACATGCACAATCAAGAATTTCACTCCCTTATCAATAGTGGAGAACATACATGGACAAAACGTGTCGGATATGAAACGAAAAAGAATGAAATGTGTAAACGTATCGCCAAGGATGTCAATGGATACATTGTCAAATTGCCTTTTGGGAAACAGGCTCATGGACAAAATGGTTGGTTGAATTATGGTCATCAACTTTTGAATGATGATTCGTTTCATCCTTCTGTAGAGGGACATACTTTTATCGCGAATCAAGTGAGAGAAATTGTGGATCGAGTGGGTGTTACCAAGCATCCACGTGTGGAGCCTTTTGCACAGCTAGATCAATGTTACAATTGGCTCATGGATGGGATCCTTGATACTCCCAATGTGAAATATAGTGACAATTTTCAAATGATGAAAATGCCAAACACACAAAAGTATACCCTTGAACTTACTGATTCTTCTCAAGAGAGTTGGATGGAGATTACCAATCCTAGTAATGAAGTCATGGATGTCTACATTGGAACCATGACGACATCACCAGAACGCAAATACCCAACCGTGGAAGCGACGCTTTCCAATGGAAACAAGTATACCATCGATCCTATGCCGGATAATACTTGGGGTGGCAAACATGTACACATTACTAAAATGACACAGATTGGAATTATGCAGCCTCAAGAATCCATCAAAATTTCCATCAAGGTTATGGAAGAATCGGAATGGCCATTTCGGTTTACGTCGATAATGATTACTCCGCGTAATGAGAACTCAAAGGAAGTGCTACATGATGGAGGGGCGCCTATTTCATTATCCTAAGTTCCTAAGTAAAGTCAGAGCAATGCAGACGAAATTATAGAAAGTAATTGCCAAGCACAACACGGTGCTGCTTTTTATAATATAAATATTTATTATTGCAAAGCTTGCTTTTATTCTTGGATAAAGATAGATAGTTTACCTCTTCAATGACAAAAACTTGAGGCTATTACTGAGTTAAATCCCAAAAGCGAAGTGCTTCATGATGGAGGTAGTGAAGGACCAGTATCTCTAGAATAGTTTCAGCAATAGGACGATGTCTATAGAAAAGAAATTGCAAACACGATACTGTAATGTATTATCATTAATCTTTTAAAAAGCTTCTAAAATAGAATAGTCATTGTCACGTACTTACGCGGTAATGCTCCTAAGCAAAGTCAAAGCAATACAGACGAAATTATAGAAAGTAATTGCCAAGCACAACACGGCGCTGTAATTTATAATATACACTTATTTCATCGTCGTCTTTTACATAGCTCATCTATGCAATGACAAAGACTCTAGACTACTTGTAATTAGGCACTGTAGTATGCAAAGGCTGTTGGAACATCCATATTCCAACCAAGGCCTATATACGATCCAGAGAGCAACATTGATGTACCTAGAGTGTGTGCTTAGATATAAGTTAAAGTATGTGCCTTTGCAGTGTCCGATGTATTCTGCTGAATTGATTTTAAAAAAAGAAGAGAGAGATCGAGATGCTTGAAAAGAATGAAATAGAACAATTTCGAATTTTACTTTTAACCTCTTTTTAACCGTGATACTTCAGAAGCGTCGACGCAGTAGGCGGTAGGTTTATTACAACATTACAACGCTAAACATCAATTGCTTCATTTTACTACTTTTTACTAACTAAAGACTTCATTCTAAGTATGGGAAAGAGAAGCAAGAGCAAAGGCAAGAAGTCAGCAAGGCAAGAGCGAGCTATGCATCTGAAGAATGTAGAGGCTTGGACGAAGACCATGTCTACACTTGATAACAAATATGATTCTAGTTTAGGAGGCTTGCCTACAAACGGCAGAAAGCGTGAACGAATCTGGATTTTAGAAGAGCAAATTCAACTGACTTTGAATGTTGAAGAATCTTTGGATTTCGTCAATCGACATCAATTTTTTGAAAATGAACTATCTGGAGTATGTACATGTCTACTGCTCGAACAGTTACTTTCAGCAGACTATATTCAAGCTTCCAATTCCTACAATGAAATGATGAAATATCCCTTGACTGAAGATTTTAGAAGTCAAATCAAGCCTTTTTCAAATTTATTGCTTTTGTGGTCAGATGAAGAAAATGTCGAAAGACTGAAAGAAATTATTCATATTGCTAATCAAGATGCCTTTGATATCATCCGTATACCTGGGGAAACAGATCTTTTTTGGCTTGCCTATATTGAAAAGACTTTGATTGGATTAAGTCGTGTTCAATGTTTCATTATAGTAGAATTCCTTTCATTAGAGATGTTGAGGAACGCAAATGACAAACGTGAATTGAAAAAGGAGTGGATGACAATCGCGCAAACCTCTTTAGTATTCTCATATCTTGATTGTATCCGCTTATCGAAAGGAACATTCAGATCCCAATTCCTCCTTGAGAAGGTTTAAAAGATGAGGCCTTTGCAAAACAAACTACCTTCTGATATTGGGCATTTAGCTGATTCCTTGCTTGATTTTTACACTCTCATGTACAAACAGGAGAAACATTCATTGGGAAAAAGAAATACGCTCGCAGACAAATGCATTGAGTCCTTGCAAAAGTACATCATCTTGAAAAGTAGAGCCGCACAAACACTGTGTCATATATGCCATGAAGAGGATACTCAAGAGCATGAGATCCTTGTATGTCAAGGATGTCGAGTAGTTTGTTACTGTTGTAAATATCACCAGCGCCTCAATTACCTTCATCATGAGGGGACGGGGACTGTAGGTCTAGGTCATAAGCAGCTATGTCCTCTTTTCAAGGCGTATCGAAGAAAGAGAGATAATAATGATACCTCAAAACAAGGTCATCTTGATAGAAAATTTCAGAGAGCATGCAAGAGGTTCTTACGAGGAACATTGTAATCTGTTTGAAGCAGAGACATGAACCAGTAGAGGTATCTAATGACTTTTTCCAAACTGCTACACGATGGAGACACACCTATTTCTCTATCGCATATCCTGAGAATAGTAAGATCAATGTAGATGTATATAAAAAGTGATTGCAAACAGAAAAAGACTCTATAATGATTTCTAATCGACATATTTACTATTATAAACCTTTCTTTTATTAAGTAGTATTACCCCGTACATAAATTATATAAATTCAAATTGTTGATAGCAAACCTTTTTTTCTGAAGTAGCAGTTATTATTCATTCAAAATATGCAAATTGTATCAAAAGTAAACTATACGCAGATATTTATACGAATATGAACCTTTTAGACTTGCTTCCATTAGCGATATTGAGGAACGTAGATAAACATGGATTTAGAAAGGAGTGGACTACGATAGCGGCAACTTTTTTAGTATACTCGTATATTGGTGAATTAAGGTTTCCTCTATTTGGAAGCCAAAAACAATTAAGTTATCAATACATCCCTGCAGATATTCGAAAGATGAGGCATTTGTTTAACAATATTTAAAAAAATCATTTTTGCAAGGTATATTTTATTGGAAATATTGTTAGAGAGAGAGAGAGAGAGAGAGAGAGAGAGAGAGAGAGAGAGAGAGAGAGAGTGAGTGACTACATCCTGTAGTACGGAGACAAGAGATTTACAATTCCTTGGGCCTCAGCCAGGGCCTCGTCCATTGTTTGCCCTTGTTTCATTCGAATTCCTCCCATCCCACTGGCCATCATCTCAGCCAAGTCCAAAGCTGTTCGTCCAAACATATCCCTGCCTAAATATACATTAGCGCCAGCATCCAACAACGCCCTCGTTGATTCGATTGATTTTGATCTAGCTGCCATCATAAGTGGCGTCCATCCATCGTGACTTTGAAAATTGGGATCCGCTCCATTTCGGAGAAGAATTTTGACCAACTCATCTTTTCCAGCATCGGAAGCACAAAATATGGGCGGTTCTCCGTCACCATCTTTGATATCTACTTTGGCTTTTCTTTCCAACAGCAGCTTCATGAAGTCTGGTTTGGTACAACGGACACATTCATGCATAACCGTCCAACTACTCAAAGTCCTGGAATCGTCTTGACTTTCATCTTTATAATCGACTCTACCATTAACAACCCTTGCCGTTTTGGACAGTCGTTCAACTTGAGCTGTATCGCCATCCCGAACTGCACGGATCAGAGCCTGGGATCCTTTCTCGGTGCATGACTTTTTGTGGATGTTCCATGCTTCCTTTTGGCACTGAGAGCTGCAATACTGTGCCGACAAACAAACACTACATCTCAAAAGCTTTTTACTTTCCGTTTCTTCTTCGCCTTTTCCACAATTGGAACACTTTGTATCACTACTCATTATATATTCTTTTTTCAATTTTCAATGACCTCGCTACTTTCTGCTGCTCTTTCGAAAATTGTGTTATCAACTAGAAAAAACTAAGGCAGTCCCATGGTAGAATAGAACTTCACAAAGGTTTCACAGCAAAAGATTGTGAGAGAAAGTTTACTCGATAGATTAGTTTACGTCATAGGTTTGGAACCTAGTATTGTCTTTGTTGGATTGGGAATATCATTGGAAAAATGCTATTCTGCATCTGTTGCTGCGATGCACAATGATGCTCACATCACTAAAATCCATAGATCTTTGATTCAGAGCGAGATAAAACTAAAGACCATTCACACCGCCTTTCAACTTTAAAATAGTGCCAGAAACTGTTGAAATAGAATCCTAACTAAAACCTACTTTAGCAATAAAGAAAGAGGAGGAAGAAAGACAGAGTTAGATGCCAACACAACTCTTTCCATGTATTATTCATGTACTTCGAAATATGAAATATAAACATCGACTTGCCTCCTCCTATACTTTGTCTATACTTCTCTACTAAATCAAAATGAATATAGCAAGTAAAGAGAAAATAGAACTTCGAAGAATACTAAAGTGAGTCTTTCTCTTTTTTCATCAGCATCTTTGACATTGCTTATATCTTCAATGAAAAAGACCTTGACCAATTGTAATATTGATGCTAGTAACACATTGTATCCAAAAGCTTTTTGTGCATCCATATCAAAGCCAAGGCTCCTGAGATAGGATCCAGCAAGCAACGATTCCATAACGAAAGTATTTCGTAGATGTGAGTCAGAGCATCTGCTTTGGCAGCGTCTGATGTATTTTTGATGAATTGATTTGGAAAGAAGAAAAGGAAAGTCCCAAAGCATATCGTGAAGGTTTATGAACCAGTTATACAACCGTTGTCATGACGTCATTAATGCACGAAATTTACTCATCATTGGGATTGTTGCCTTTTTTTACCAGTCACTTCTTTGATCACACTTTGATGCATCTTTTACTTACCTTTTAATTGCATTAGATAACTTTATTTTCATTTGCAAAGGTAGTCCACTCCATACCAATATTTCTTGCCTTTTTGCTACACTTCTTCATCACAGTTTGACGCTTCTTTTCAACATCAAAATGACCAGAGAAGTCCCTCTGAAAGCAATTGAGGAGTATCTCAACTCGATAGGTTTTACCATCCAATCTACATGTCAAGCTTACTCAGATGAATTTTACACATCTTTTGAACCTACGACAGCATTACCTGCCCTGCAGGAAGAAGAAGGAGACGAAAAAAATCAATGGTTTTACATTAAAAATTCCCTACTGGCACTAACATGTGTCATTACCGCTGCTCTAGCAGCTGGTCTTACCATGGGTCTCGTCTCACAGGAGTTGCTAGACCTCAAAATTAAGGAAGTTGCAGGAAACCCTGCAGAACGGAAGCAAGCACGAGCTTTGATTCCTTTGATATCCGATCATCATCGTCTTTTGGTAACTTTATTACTATTAAACGCTGTAGCGAATGAAGCAATGCCTTTATTTCTAGATGAGATTGTACCGGGTTACATTGCAATCATCATGTCTGTAACACTCGTATTATTCTTTGGGGAAATCATTCCTTCGGCCATTTTCAGTGGACCAAATAAGCTAGCTATCGCTGCAAAACTTGCTCCCATGGTGCGATTAATTTTGTGGCTGTTGTGTCCTCTTGCCTGGCCGCTGGGGAAGCTATTAGATAAATTACTTCATGAACATGATGATGATGTAGGTTTCATGCAAAAATATGATCGGAACGAACTTTCAGCATTGGTAAGGTTGCAATATGAAGAGCGAAAAGCTTCTAAACTTAAAATGAAAATGGAAAGGGCTCATCTTGGTCTATCCGAACGTGGTTCTCGTCATGAAAATGCACAGTCGATGCGATATGTCAAGCATTTAGATACCGTTACCATGGTGGAAGGTGCTCTGGAAATGCATACAAAGCGAGTTGCAGATGTCTTGATTAAATTGGAAGATGTATTTTCCATTCCTATTGATTTGACTTTGAATGAAGAGTCTATTTTGGATATATATAGGTCGGGGTTTAGTAGAATTCCAGTTCATGATACTTGTGGCAAGGATCATATCATTGGCATCTTTCGTAGTAGACAGCTCATGGTCTTGAATCCACACGAGGAACGTGACTTGAGTACTTTGCCTCTTGTGATTCCTCATTGTGTCAGTCCAGAAATGACTATGCTGGCATTAGTAAATCTACTTCAAGAAGGTACCATTGTTAATAAAGGAGGACATATGGCAATTGTTTGTCGTGATCCAAACATTGCAGAAATAGCTTTGGAAGAAAATGAACCTATTCCAGAGTCAGCTGGTGTTCTCGGTATCGTGACGCTAGAACAATGTATTGAAAGTCTCATCAAGGAGGAAATTTATGATGAATTTGATAATACTGAAAAACTTGCTATTGCAAGGGCTAGATGGGCAGCCAATAAATGGAAGGACTACGTTGCCAAGAAGAAGGAGCAAAGATCCATAGGTGTTGGCGCTTCTTCCGACAAGGCAACTCTTGAAAATGCAATCGATGATTGGCAGAGCTATGTAAGAAGCGGTGCGAATGATGTTGTCGATGAAGGAACTAGTCTCTTGTCAAAAGTTTAAGAAGTAATTATGAATTTATTGAAAAATGTATTGAATGATGTTGTTCATACCAGCACTACCATTCCATTCTGCTCTTCCAAAATAGCCTTCTTCGTGTTCGGCTCTTTTTGGCCAATTGCTTGAGGTAAAAAAATTGTCATGATTGTCCATGTCATCGTATCTCTCTCCATATAATTCCATCTCACAATAGCCAAAGGAAGGTCTATGTTTGGACCATGTGCTTGCAAAAAGGCTGGTTGTTTCCTCATGCCAGCATAAATTATTCACCTCTGTATTTCCAGTAGCCATGGAATAGACATGCGAACATGGCTTTCGGAGATCCCAACACATTATACTCTCTGCATTACCATAAGTAAATGCAACTGGTGCTCCATTAGTTGAAACTCCAAGAATTCGATGATTCTTGTTTGTGTGCAAAGCAACAACAGGTTGAAAAATGCGAGTATCGCAAACAATTCCAGTTGAATCCTTCATAAAGAACATAAGATTATCATTCTGACAATGCTGTCTATCAATTGTATCTGCATCCATCCCGCAGAACAGGCCCACAACTTTTTCAGCAGCAACGTCAAATAATTTAGGCGAACGAGATACTGTTTTCCATTTACTTTTCGGTATTCGATAGTTAGGTTGCTCTTCGAGTCCTAAAATCGCTACCTTTGAATCTTGCCAGTATTGAATTTCACCTGCGTAAAAATTAGATACTGCATCGATCTGAATCTTATTGGGAACCAAAGACTTTGCTTGGCTTTCTATGTCCCGTGTGCTCCATGTAAAAATGCAATCTTTACCTGTTGTGGCTATCATAGTATCGCCACATTTGACAAAAGGAATTTTATTATGAAACCCCCAAGCTTCGTGGTTGATATCTTCTTTAGGAATCTTGAAATGTGAATAAGTTTCATCATTGCTTGATATGAAACGAGCAACGATATTTCCGGATGTATCTGAAGCCCATAGGAAGTCGTTATTAGTGTCAAGTACGCAATGAGTATAAGATTTATTGGCGTGAGGATGAACAACATCAACTGTCGATTTGTCCCAGGCATCGTGTGACCCACTTTCATCAATAACCTCGTCAAAAAATTGTGCTGAATCAAGATTAGAAGGTGATGGAATCTTACGGACACCTGTCCAACCTCTGTCTCCTTCATCGCCACACATTGTCATAAAATTACCCTCGATATCAAAATATTTGAGCTCATCTCCTTCAACTGGTATTAATAAAGGTCTTCTTTCTCTTTTCGAAGTCACTCTTCCTTTAACTTTATATTCAATAGGTCTACTTGGCATCTTGCATTGTAAAAGAGCTGCATGTGTTTTATCAAGAGAAGATTTTGCCTCTTCGGAATCAAATTGAAAATGTCTCTTTGGATTAAATCTTGCTAAAGGCGCTGTATCAGGACTTGGTAGCTCAAGTTCTTTCTCTGATAGTATTTTGACAGCATCAATTTTATCACGAATTGCCAGTTCCACAGCATCCCAATGAATTCTATTCATTTTGAAATTTCGCAACGATTCTTCATCATCTTCATCTTCTTCCGGTTCGTCCTCGTCATCTTCCTCGTCGTCGTCTTGGATATCGTTGTCCAATGGCCAACCCCCTCTGAATCTGAAACGATTTGGATCTATATGCTCATGATCTTCTCCATCAGCATTCTCTCCGACTTCTTCGTCACCATCATTATCATTTACATTCTCTTCCCTTGGATAATACAACTGATGAAGAGATTCATGGAGTTCCTCTAGCTTTTTCACTTCGGCTTTGATATCCCGCATGACCCAAAGGTTATAATCTGGATCTTTTTGCGTTGAGAAACAAAAGCCAAATATATCATCCATACTCTCTTCTTCGAAAAGAGTTGACTTTTTGTATCGCTTCTTTGCAATATGAAATGTAGCTTGAATATCTTCGTCTGTAGGTATTGACTTTCTCATCAAAAACGATGCCTTGTTGCATTGAAACAAATCTGAAACGTGCCAGGTAGGATGTTGTCCAGAATCTGCATCATTATCACATTCACTTTCATCATCATCGTCATCAAACAAAGAAGACACGTGCCAGGTAGGATGTTGTCCAGAATCTGCATCATTATCACATTCACTTTCATCATCATCGTCATCAAACAAAGAAGACATATAAAGAAGAACGTTTGTCTCCAGAGAATGATCAAACCATTTTGGCAGCTTCTGAGCAGCATTATCTGCGGCAATAGCTCCCTCTAAATTTCCATTGTACATAGCCTGTCTAGCGCCTCTTATAAGATCAATGTATTCTTCATGAGCTTCTTCTTCCAACTGAATCTTTTCCCCGACTGGCAATCCAGTCTGAGCATTAATATCGACATCAGTGCGCTTGATTGGTTGCAATGCAGCAATATCAGAAGGTATATGTGTTTCTTCATCGGTCTTTAGTTTCTTTGCAAATGGCTCATTTTCATGTTGCTGCCTTGTACACTCTTCCTCGATCGCCTCTTGCAATCTTTCAATATCCTCCTCAAAAGGTCTAGCCCGTTCACGATATATTCGCAGCGTTTCTTCGAGTTGAGCTATTTCTTCATGAATTGGTTCAAGAGTATTTCTCTTGTCATGAAGAAATCTACGCAAAGTCAATGTTTTATCAAAATGGTCTACAGCTGAAGTGCTTCTCATCTTTTTCGCTGGCCAAAGAATAGTTTTACCTTTTCAAAATACCAATTGCAATGTAATAGTTGTGATAACACACTCTAACTACTCGTTTTCTATTTCTGTGTTAGCTGTTTCTTTCCTTTATTGTCTGTCCTTCCATCCTTCAAAATAGAAAATAACGACATTACTTTTACTACTCGACAAATAACGTTTTCCTACCTCTTCACATATTGATATTGATTTGACATCGCTTCAACTTCACCATTGAGTGAAATAGACTGTTTCGGTAAAGGAAGACGATCGACGATTTTGATTTGATTCGACATCACTTCAACCTTTTTCTACTGCTTGTTATACTTAAAATTAATACTGTCTTTGGTAATCATGGAGAGTAATAGCAGCAGTAGAGCAAGAAGAATCCTCACATTCCTTTTATTTTCAACGCTACTTTGCATCATTCTGATCACTAATGATGCAAAGATTGTATTAGAAGGAAAGCTCCGAGGAACTTCAATCCAGATTTCAGTAGTTGAAGAAGAGGATATCATTGCAGAACAAGCAGGCAGCTATAAAGATGCTATAACCACTGCTCAGAACAAATATCATTTTCATGGCGACAGTGAACAGGTAGTCGATGTTGATAAGTCTAATGAATACGATAATGATAGCAAACAAGAAGATACAGAAACGAATGTACACAGACTTTCATGCATGTATTCTTCCCCTAGAATCATCGTCTCTCATGCTTGCTCAGGATCGTCGGCTACAGTCAAGTTCGCTGAAAAGATATTCAATGCTCATGGGTATGAAGACTAAATGAAGACCAGCCTTTCCATTATAGAGCAGCAACAGCAAATGGAAAAGGAACAGAAAAGATCAATAAGGCAAGACAGAATCTGATAGATTCTGGCAGTATTGGAGATAATAGAGAGCCGACCATGACTGAGATCGTAAATCAGGTTGTCAAGAACGATTCCGGACAGGCTCAAAGAGAAAAAGATACTGCTGTACAAGGCAAACCTAATCAAAGAAGATATTGTAGAGACGCTAAAGGATCTCGAAGCTGCCTTGACTATTACATATCGTAAGAATACTCTCGATAAGGCAATATGTGTCATTCGCGACTGCTTTCAAAAAGCACCAGATGCGAGCTTCGGACATCAGGTATATTCAAATGGCACAAAAGCAGATTTATGCTTTAGTCGAAGGAACAGTAAGGTGCTTATCAAGGCGATGATTACAAACAAGGATAGACTTGTCAAGTATTTGAAATCTACTGGGAAAAAGCATCAAGTATCATTAGACAAGTACTCATTTTTTATCAATAGCATTGACGATACTGTGGCTTACGAGGATCTGTTTGCTTTTGAATATACAGACAGTGAAGAAACATTTGAGAAAAGTGTAGATAATTGGATGACGTTCTTGAGACCATTTCGTTTGAATCTTGATCGAGATATAGTATTGAATACACTAGAGCGATACCGGAATAGTCGTAACGCAACAGTGCATTCGGAGGTAGTGTATAACATGGATGTTTTACACACTGCTTTAGATGGTACTCCATATGAAGTCTTTGTGAGAGGCTAAGTGCATTTCATTGAAATTAAAACAGAAGGTTCAAATGAACAAATGAATTATTTATCAATGTCGATATGCATAATTTAATATTACATCCTCTAATCTTCATCACTCCTATTATCATTTTATGAATTACATTTTGCTCCTCATTGTTATTGCTCTTTGTAATAAAATCTGCAAATCCTTTTCAGCAAAGTCCAACTTTGACATGGCAAGTTGAATATCTTTAGAGGATAAATTCTCAGCATGACTTTCATAAAGATTATGAAATTCTTTCATGGACGGAGTGAACGGCATATTCTTGATAACATTCCATACATGAAAAACAGTGATGCAGTTTATTTTCTTCTTGTCAATTTCAACATTCCAACAGTATCGGCATTGAGACATTAGACTTTGATTGTCAAGTAGCTCTGTCAATCGAGATGGACTATACATGACTCTGACTTTATGAATGGTGATGCCAGCTTCCAATGCCCACCCAGGGCATGGACAATTTCAAGCATTCCTGGAAGTTGATTTGTTGCAATTGCTTTAATAATTTGTTGGCGGTTTTTCTGTATGATCCCACTTGCAACCTTTGTATAGACATCAAAATGGGTATTGTGTTTGTACCTTGGACCAAATGAGATTAAATCATTACCAATCTTTGGTTGTAGAACAACATGACCCGCAAAGTTTGTTGCTCTCGCACCAACAATGTCACTCACAATAGCATTGCGTCTACCTTTCCAGAACCACAGCCAACCTTCTTCCCAATCTTCGATAGTATCAGCTAAGCCATTTTCTACAGCGTAACAACCACTGGAAATATTCCTTTTAGTTTTTTTTATCAAGCTACTACAACATGAAGAATTCAAAGATTTTGTAAATAATATTTTGCCATGAGCAAGAGCAACTTTATTACGATACATGGCAGTATAAGTAGCAATTACAAGTGCCAGCGGCTATTAGTCTGCACTTTTGCATTTATTTGATGCTTCCTCTTTTTCTTCTCTGTTTGTGTTCTGTGGATTTTGAGTGTACCAGAGACGAGTCATTCATTTATGACTCCTCAAAAGCATTGCATGCGTGTCACAGAAGTGGCTGTAAGACGCCCTTCTTATTATTTCCTTCTTTGTCTGTCCTTCTATCCGTCAAAAAGAAAATGACGTAGCGATCTAGACTAGAGATTCTTCCTTTCCTTTCAGTCTTCATCCATACGAGTATAACATGAATAGAACAAGCAATGAAACACTCTACCATCTCTCTTGTGTAATAACTTGCTGAGCCATAAAGACAAGAATGAGATGGAGAGCGAGTTTCATTCTGGTTTCTGGAGTATTATTTGCTGTTTTTACTGATGGATTCGTGGTACCAACAAGAACCACAGCAAGCAGATATGATCACTTGGTGCCTCATTCTTTAGCTTCACACGGCTGCTTTCATGTAACCTACAAACGAGTATCTCTACTTCAAAGTCTGCAGTCAAAAAGGGAACACGATTTTTCTTCGCATAGATACAAAGTACCTTCTCCAAAATCTGGCAAGTCTATTACAGTCAAGATAAAAGAATTTGAGAAAGATGAAGCAGAAATTCATTCTGAATACAAGACATATTCACATTTATTTCAAGATCATAAAGAAAGAACATTCTTGGAAGAAAAAGAAGAATCTAATCTCATGAATGACTTGGATAACTACATTCTTTCCTATGGTAGAGATTCAAAAGATAGGAAGCATCTCTTGTTGTACTTTTTTGAAATAGATGATTCGATGGAAAATGATTGTCAAGAGAGTCAACTCATTGGAATAATGGAAGTCGGTCTAGAACATCCCTCAAATGAACCAGAGATAAAACCGTCTTTACTAGCATCCATAGTTCCATCGCCCAAATCACAACGAGCATATATTTCAAATGTCGTTCTTGATCCGCAATACAAAGGGGGCGGGTATACCAAACTTTTTATGCAATGTTGTGAAAATCTTACGAAAGAGTGGGGATACAATGAACTTAATCTTGGAGGTCAGCCAAAAGAAACAATCGCTGAAGTATTACCGATCCCATGGCTGAAAAGAAATTTAGATAACGGAACTCTCAGATCAATAGCTGATGGTCTCTTTGCTTTGACTGCTCCCTCGTTGGCACTGGCTAATTTTTCTGCTTTTCAAAAATTTGTTCACCTCACATCGAATAGAAAAGTATTGCAATATGGTTCACATAAAACTCAATTTGTGGACATATTTGTACCAGAGAATCAACAACCTAGGGGATTTGTAATGTTTGTTCATGGAGGAGCATGGGGTACTGGGACTCCGTGGTTTTATAGACTATGCGCAAGACCTTTCTTAGAAGCTGGGATGGCAGTTGGGGTTGTAGGATATCGAACATATCCCGATGGAAATGTACAAGATCAAGTTCATGATTTAGAAAATGCAGCATCTTGCATTTTGAAGGAGTATCCACAACTTGTAAATCCTCACAATACGAACGACTGTGATGATTGGCTAGGTGTGAACCTGGTCGCTCATAGTAGTGGGGCACATATTGCTTCGTTAATGACTATTGAAAGGATTGAAAAACTGTTTGAGAACAATTCTGATACGTTTGATACAACAACACTACCGTTTGACAATCTTTTATGCTTGTCTGGAGTATATTCTATTTCTAATCATTTAGAATTTGAAATGATGAGAGGCGTAGCACCATATTCACCACTTACTCCAGCAAACGGATACACTCAAGAATCATTTGATTTTTATTCTCCTCCAAGAAGACTTGAAGCATTACTTTCAAATACAAATAGAAAAAATGCAAAGGACGTTATGAATCGTATGCTGCCTCGGATATTAGTCACGCATGGAATACAAGACTCTGAAGTACCATTTACAACTACGCGCCAAGCTGTTAAAAAGTATAGATCACTAGGTATAGAGAATATAGACGAAATGTATCCAAATAGCGGCCATAAAGACGTTGTTGTTGATTTATCTTTTGGAGGTCATGCTGCAACAACTATCATTGATTGGATCAGAAGTTAGACCTAAATACTTATTGATGATACATTTAACATTATAAACATAGAGTAGATTATTGCGATGTCAGATGTTGAAGGCATTAGACTCTGATTTGCGAAAGTTTGCACATCTAATTAATATGAACATAGTCATAGTCGTTGGTAAATCGTCATAGTGCCTTTATCGCGAAACTCTCAGATGATTCAAAGATTATCTCTCACAAAGCCCTCATGCGCCGTACCATCCAACGCAGCGTGTAGAACATCCATGTTATACACTACCTCCGAATGCACTGTTGCGATGCGACTATTTTGATATGGCTTCAGCGTACTTAACACTACATCTCGATCGAGATTAAAACGGAATGGTTTCAAAAACATCATCCAACTCTTAATACTCCTATCAAACGTTTCTTCACTGTTTGTATATTCAAAAGCAAACAGATCCTCGTAAGCCACAGTATCGTCAATGCCTCTGACAAAGTATGAATAATTCTTGCTATCTCGTAGATGTTTTTCTGTTGCAACATCCAAATACTTCACTAGTCTGTCTTCATTTGTAATCTTTGCCTTGATAGGCTCCGTATTGCTCCTTCAACTAAAACATAAATCTGCTTTCGTGCCATTCGAGTACACCTGATGACCAAAGCTCTTATCTTCTGCCATTTGAAAGCAGTCACGAATGACACATATTGCTCTATCTAAAGCGTTCTTGCGATATGTAATAGTCAAGGTCGAATTAAGATCCTTTAGTGTCTCTACAATGTCATCTTTGATTAGGTTTGCCTTGTATAGTAATATCTTTCCTTCTCGTCGAGCCCGCTCAGAATCATTCTTGACTACCTGATTTACGATCTCTGTCATGGTCGGCTCTCTATTATCTCCAAAAGTGCCAGATTCCATTAGATTTTGTCTTGCCTTATTTATTTTCCATGTTCCTTTATGATTTACCGTTGCCTTTTTGTATAAGAAAGGTTGCCCTCCATGTAAGACTTCATACCCATGAGCATTGATGATCTTTTCAGCAAACTTGATTGTAGCCGACGATCCTGAGCAAGCATAAAAAACATTACATTTCAATCAGGAGAAGATGCTTTGACTTCTTCTCAAAACAAGCATCTTCATGAAGGAACGTGAGGAATTTTGTTACTCTGGTGCTATAACTTCTTTCCATTGTTCTCTTTTTGCTCTGTAAATGTAAGCTTCTATTATATAAGAAAGTATGGATAATAGAAGGCGAGTATAACTATCAAGTCTGTTTCTACTCTTAGAATAATAAATGAATCGAAGAAGATAAGCATTTCAGCGATGTCCTCTTCTTATCGCTGAAATACACATGAGTGCATGAGTCTTGGCTAATTGACTACTTTCTATGGAGAAACCGTTAAAAATAAGTTAATGGCGCGCGCTTTTCCATAATCCTACTTCAACCTTGACGTGTCGGCCACGAAAACTACATAAAGAACAAACGAACAACGAACAAACCCTCATCAACAAACTCTTCAAATGTATTTTTGCCTTCATACTCTTACAAAAAGCCAACACATCAGATACACCACAAGAAAAAGCACATGATAATAAGAAGTAGAGCCTTCCTTCTCTTTCTTGGCCTGCTGGTCGGTGCGGTTCGAGGCTTTGCTCCTCCGTCAAGAAATTCATATCTTTTATTACCTCCTTCCTCGACATGTACAAAAGCTAACAAAAAGAGAATTATCAATTCAAGCTTGTCTCTATTCTTTGGTGATAGACCAGCACCGACATCAGTCATTGAAGAACAAGATTTAATAAAAGAAACAAATCAAGGAATCCCTTTGGAAGTAATTTGGAGATTAGAAGAAGGACAATCACTTCCCTACGACTTCGAATACACGCCATCATCCTCTGATAAACCTATTCAATTACGTATCAAACAATTGGAAAAGAATCAAGTGTCAAAAGCCGTTAGTCTCTGTCTCAAAGAATATGGATCTTATCCTTCTTCTTCATCCAAGGCGAAAAGTGAATTAGATCGTCAGGTGCAGAGTATCATGGATGATTTTGAAAATTATCTCTTTTCATTTGTAGTATTATTAGGACTAGGTCAAAGAGTGGAGAGACGAGAAAAGAGTGAAGCAATTATATCCTTGCCTCAAGATCATAATGTTGTTTGTTTGTATCAAGTCGAACAAGATTCGTTGAGTTATAACAATGGAAAAGAGACAATGATTGGTATGGCGGAAGTAAGTTTACAACCTCCCGATCCAGCTAGAACTTCGCCACCGTTTGTATTGCCCACCTATGTCAAGAATACTCTTTCGAAATTAGGGATTTGGCGAGTGACGAAACCTTATATTTCCAATGTATTAGTTACAAATGAATTTAGAGGAAAGGGATATTCTAAAATACTCATGGCTACTTGTGAGGGATTGGCAAAATCGTGGGGATATAAGGAGTGCTATTTACATGTGGATGCAGATCCAAAGTCTGGTGGACCTGCTCAAAATTTATATAAAAGTATAGGGTATTCGCCAGTCATTGATGAGACCTATAATAAGGATTTTGCTTGGTTGGGCATCGATGTCGCCAATCGAGGCTTGTATATAGTGGATGGAGTTGCATTACTGTTTTTGAAAAAGAGTTTGCATTAATCCAAAGTACTGAGTCAGTCATGTACAACTTAGATTTAATGAAAGGCGTATCTACACCCTGTGAAATACAATTGCTTGTATTAAATACCCAATAAATACCCAAAATTGTTATCTTTTAGATCCTTGAAATGTTATGTACAATTACTGTCTGCGCGCAATATTCTCTACAATTTCAGTTTCAAAAGTCAGGCTCATTGACCTAGTTCATGTCTCTGCTACCAATGTTCCTTGCATGAACCTCTTACATGCTCTCTTCAACTTTCTTTCGAAATACTTTTTTTTCGACTGAAAGAACGATAGTAATCAATGTTTCTTCTTTTTATAATTTGATACATGCGATTGCCATCTGTTTCTAGAGCTTAGCTAAGGAATGTGAACACATCGATCTAGTTCATGTTTTTGATCTCAATGTTCCTCGTAAGAACCTCTTGCATGCTCTTTGAAACTTCCTATCGAGATGACCTTGTTTTGAGGTATCATTATTATCTCTCTTTCTTCGATATGCTTTGAAAAGAGGACATAAGTGTTTATGACCTAGACCTCTAGTTCCTGTCTCCTCGTGATGAATAAAATTGAGACGTTGATGATGTTTGCAGCAGTATTTAAGAAACCACTCGACATCCTTGACATACAAGACTTTCGTGTTCTTGAGTATGATCATCTTTGCATGTCCAACAAACGTTTTGTGCAGCTCTAGTACTCAACGCGATATACTTTTCCAATGACTCGATGCATTTCTTCGCATATTGTTTGGCCTTTTCCAATAAATGAAAAGGGAGAGTGTAAAACTCAAGAAGAGAATAAGCTAAACACCAAGTGCGTAATGGTAGTTTGTTTAGTAAAGGCGTAGTAATCTGTCGAACCTTTACAAGGAATGCTAGAATTTTGATTCGTTCTTGAATTCTATGAAGAGTAAAGCGTACTTTATCAATATTCGAGTATACTAAAAAGGTTTGCGCCATTGTCAGCCAATTACTCTGAAACTCGTGTTCACACACATTATTATTGATTGACAAAACTAATGAAAGTGATTCTACTCTTTTGAATTGCTGTCTAGAAAGGTTTTGTCGACTTAGTTCAGTCAAAGCCTTGTGTATAAATAGAAAATGAAAAGGGTATCTAGCCTCAGGTCTGTGGATGATGTCAAAAGCATTCTCAGCAATATTAGCAATTGTCTCTTCTCTATCAGTATTTTCTCTTTCTGTCCATAGAAGGAAGAAACTTGAAAAAGGTTTGATGAGGATTCTATCTTCATCAGTCAGGGGATATTTCATCATATCATTGTAGGTATTGGAAGCTTCAACATAGTCTGCTAAAATAATTTGTTCATACAGTAGTTCCGAACAAACTACAGATAGCCCATTTTTATACGATTGATATCGATTGACAAAAGCAAAAGATTCTTCAATGTTCAGAGTTAGTTCAAGCTGCTCCTTTAAAAGTCGAACTCGCTCACGCCTTTTTTCAATTCCTACATTAGAGAGCTTTTTACCGATTGTGGACATGGTCTTCTGCCAAACCTCTACACTCTTTAGATGCATAACTCGCTCTTGCTTTGCAAACTTCTTGCCTTTGCTTTTGCTACTCTTTCCCATACTAATTTGAAATAGTTCTTGTCTACAGTAGTTGAAGAGTACTCCAAGTTTTGTTCTGATATTGTGTAGAATCGAATTCGAATAGCTAAAACGATTTGAAAATTGCGGCTAAAAAAATTAAAAGTAGTAAACCATCGGCGCTATGTCGATAGAGTTGCACTACTGTTTATGAAAAAGAGTCTGCATTAATCCAAAGTTCATATACAATTTTGGACTTAAATATAAATTAGATTAAATGAAAGGTGGATCTACACTTTGTGGAATACAATTGCTTGGATCAAATATCCAATATAGAGTACAAACATGCCTCCTCCTAACGTCTTGGTCATTTTCCATCCGCTCAAATGAATCATAATGACGACTAATACTAACATCACCAAGAGAATTATTATAGATCGAGTCATTCCTTTCGTTTCAATCTATTATAGTGGTTAGTAATTGAGCACATAAATACAATGCAAATACTGCCAATTGTTCTCACCGTAATGGTTTCCTCTGGATTCATCAATTGAAAAATCAACCAAGGTATTGGCAATCCAACAGTAATGTCAAAGATATTACTTCCCACAGAACTTGACACAGCCATATCTCCTTCGCCCATTCTCGAAACAATTATACTACTCAAAAGATCGGGTACGCTTGTACCAGCGGCTAAGACTGTTAGTCCCATAAGTACCATTGGAATTCCAAAAGCATTTCCTACAATTTCTGCACCTGATACCATGACGTAAGTGAAGGAGCCAATCCAAACCATGGAAAGAAAGAAGGAAATGAAGCAAAGTCGACTCTTTCCTGGTTGCCTCACATCAGGAATTGTAACGCAAAGGATAAAAACTATAGGTAGAAGAAGTAGCCAGCTAATGTAATCATACCACTTTCCATCTTTGGGCGGAAACATATTATTCGAAATTGGCTCTGTTACCTCTTCAGCACATTCTTCAACATAGGATAAACGCTGGTCCCAATATTTTGATTGAGTATACCATGATTGGAACTCATCAAAAGAAATTTGATCCAAAGGTCCATGAATATGAGCCTCAGCGAGAGTAGCTTGTACATCAACCTCGTTCACTTCAGTTCCCAACTCTTTCATTAGTTGCTTCATTTCTTCTCCGTCGATAGTGCCTGAATTATCAACATCGTACTTTTCGAAGGTAGATTTAAGCTCAGCCTTGAGCCTCAATTCAGATTTAATGTACCATTTCGTAAATTCCTTCAAGTCAATCTTGAATTGGTTGAAGACAAAAAGTTTAGCTGATAAATACATATTGTAGTGATTCCAGACTTCAGCAACTCAACTCACCTTCCCATCATTGTTCTCGTCAAGTTCAGCAATGGCTTGATCGATCTCATGATCTTCTACACCGGACGCATTTAACATCTCCACCAACTTCTCAAACTCATCATGATCAATGTATCCATCGCCACTCACGTCTAGAGTCTTGAATACAGTATCTACATCTCCTTTTATTTTGGTAACCATTGCGATTCCAACTTTCTCAACGACGGATCCTTTTCCCATGAAGAAATTTAGTAAACCAGCATGAAATGTATTTGGCCGAACTGTTACTTTTGCAATACTTTCTCGATTCGAAGCCTCAGCTTCTGTTTTACATTTCCTACAATTGCCCATCAAAAAGTCATGAGCCTTTTGATTAAACTTCATAAAGACGACATATCCAATATAAAGCGAAAAGAGAACTGCAGCTTCCCATATTTCAATTCTATTTGGCGATGTCACTCCACAGAAAATCACCAATGCTCCTAACGTGATTGCATAATAGGTACAGTCTCGAAAGAGTGGCCACCAAGTCAATTCTAAAACGTCTTTCGAAAAGATGGCACACATTCCAATCACAAAGAGAACATTGAATACTGCTGAACCGACAATGGTTCCAAAGCCCACTTCTGATTTTTGAAAAGTACCAATGAGTGAAGTAAAGAGCTCTGGAGCTGATCCTCCAGCAGCCATGAGAGTAGCACCTGCAACATCCATGGATAGATTCAAATAGTTTTCACTTGCAATTTCTTCCAGAGCAGGAACAAAGAACTCATCACACACAATTGCAATCGCTACAAACATGTATAAGATTCCCAAGCATACCAATATAATGACATTCGCTTCTTGAAGCTCTGGAGTAACATTGACAATGCTCAGTTGTCGAAAAATTCTCGCTTCTCCAATTTGATTTTCATCATGCAGTTTAGACCTTTTAATGATTGAATGAACGCCAATGATCAGAACAAATGCTGTGATTTTATAATACGCTCGATTTTGAAAACATTTAGTACTCTTTACTTTTCTCTTCATTCTCTCAATGCGTCGTTCCTTAAGAGTAAAGTGTGCAATGGAAAATTATCGACTCTTTGCGGTGGATAGAATTGTGACTCAAACATCAACGTATTCAGTCTTGCTAGTACGTACATAGGAAAAAGATTTTTCTTCAAGTAAAAAGAAATATTGCTGCAGCTAAAGAACATCCGCTCAAATCCATATAATAAGAAACTAAATAAATATCTCAGAATCTGTAAAATATAAACAAGAGCTTAGTGATTAGAATGGATCATATGGCAAGACTTTTTGAAATGATACAAAAATGCAATGTGAGTGAGTTGCTCCAACTTCAACTGTAACTCGTCAGCGTCATAAAACGTCAGAACTAATTATGTCTTTTCATGACGTTGCAACAAGTTCAAAGTCATGACGTTGTAAGGAAGATCGGAATGCAACACAAAGTTCCACATTCCGATAGAACTTTCACTTGCAGTTTGAAGCTGCGAGCTGCCTGCGTCTCGCTCTATTGCATAGAACACTCGTTGTTCCTATTTGTGTCACAAAAAGAACAACGAAACCGAATTACTCTGTTCATCTAGACGAGAGACTAGACTAGTATACTAGTATCAATAAGCGCAGAAAAAATGAAATATGCTAAAGAAGCACTCATAGTTCGCATGGCTGCAGCAGCCATTTCTATGCTGGCGTCCTTTACTATCGGAATCATGATTCTTCGTTCACCTAAAGGTCTCAAGAGTCCGTATTCTCGCATCATCTTTGGTATGAGCCTTAGTGATTTCTTCCTTTCCCTAGGAATGGTAATTTCACCTTTTACTTCACCAAAAGATACACGAGATGCAATATTTTCAATGGGAACAACTGAGACATGTACAGCTACAGGGTGGATATCTTCCTTAGGAGGAATATCGATTCCATTTTATGTTTTGTTTTTGGTAAGCAAATAAAATGTGTGCTTTGATTGCTGACATTTGATTGTGCCCTCCTTTTAATCTAACTACTTTCCAGACATATTATTTTCTCGTGCGTGTCAAGTACAAGGTTCCACCAGATCAATTTGCAAAGAGAGAATGGATAGGGCACTTGATGATATGGTCATGGGCCGCCGCGGGCACATCGATTGGATTGGCGAAGCATCAATACAATACAACAAGATATGGTGCCCTTTGTATATTTGTTGAAAAGCCATTTGGCTGCTGGGTATTTGATAAATGCCAACGTGGACATGGTGCAAGGACTACAAGTTTGATTTTTGTAAACATTCCACTGATTGCTATATTTATTCTTCTTGTTTGTGTTTTGACAACATTTACAGTATATGTTTATCTTCAAGAAAAGCAACTGAACGTGATATCAAAAGGAGACAATAATTCTAGTGCCCAAGAAAATGAAGAAGCAGAACATTCCATGGAACCTGCAAATATCTCAAGACTATCTGAAGCAAGCGAGCAACCTATGCTACCCATCGACAATATATGTGAGCCTTCTGCTGCAGTTTCTGCCATTTCAATTGGTGGTGTAGAAGAAATGCATCCAACTCAAGATGTGAACAAATTTTTAAGCTCTCTGCGATCTGGTAGACGTCGCTTGACGGGACCTTCAACTTTTCTCGATGGAAGATCCATGACAAGAGAGTCTTTTTACCAATCTATGCTTTACATTTCTGCTTTTCTCGTAACATACTTGATTCCAGTTGTTGGAAGACTGATGATGATGGCAGGACAAGATATTGGAGATTGGAGCTTCTGGGGATTGATACCATCAGGTATTGGAGGCTTATTCAATATTTTAATTTACACCAGACCAAAGATTTTGATATTGCAAAAGAATAATGGAGATCAGCGTTGTTCTTGGATGAGATCATTTTTTGCTGTGATCATGAGCGGAGGGGAGATAACAACTCCGATGGAACCTTACAATGTTTAGATTTTCATATTATGACAGGCAGGAAAGAGAAAATTATGAATAGATTCCTTCACGGCCGGTGAGAAAGAGATGTGGAACTAAGCTTGGATGAGTAACAAATTCAAAATAAAGACAACGCACAATGCGCATAATCTTCCCAACGAACCTTTTAATTTCGAACGGTCATTCTGTCTTCGGGGACGTCTTGAAAAAGATATTTCAAAATAATATGAAAGAAGCAAGCAAGAAGAATCTTTAAAATTATTCATATATTGACATATACTTGTCCAATATGTAATAAAGAAGGATAACTTGAAGTTGAAGAGCAGATGGTAAGACATGTGAAAGGAAAGCGGGAAGGTTTGTTTCAGTAACGAACAAGGAAAAAGTGATAATTACAACCAGTCGTCGTTGTTGCCTGCAAGTTTCACAATAAAAAAAGTAGCCAAAACATAGTAATAGCTCTAAATACAACGATGCTAGCTGAAATCGACATGCCGTATCTAAATACACATGCCCCTCAACCTGAAAGGATCCTAGATGAAGCCGCCACTAGTTCTACTACCGGTAGTAGTAGTACATGGTCTTTACAAGTGTCTCTACAAGTCGCTCTATCGATTTTTTCATTCCTTGCTTCCCTTTCATTGGCCATCAGAATTCTAAAAATGAAAAAATATGTACGAGTAGTCGAGATGAAATATTATAATAGGCGAAGGAAAAAGATCAAAAAGAAGAAAAAGCTTGGGGGTCTATCGAATCCTTATAGAAGAATTTTATTCCTTCTCTGTCTAGCCGACATGTTTTATGTAATCTCACTAGCTCTAGGACCATTTCTTGCTACACCCGAGTATCCACTCGCTAAGTGGGCCGTAGGCAGTTATGAAACTTGCCAATGGGTTGGCTTCTTACTTGGATTTGGGTTCCTATTGTCCAACATGTACTTTGCCTTTTTATGCTTTTACTACCTGTGCAAGTTATGTTTGAAGATGAAAGACGATGAATTTCTTTCAAGATTCGAGAGAAAAATGCATACACTTATTATTGGGGTTGCCACGATAGGTACAATTTGCTCAGCAGTATTGGACACTATACATACAGCACCGACAGGAGTCATGTGTGCACCAGCTACCAACTTTCCGACAGGTTGTAGCCAGAAACCAGATCTATATGGAGAATGCGATTCAAGTATTCAAAAGAATGCGCGCAATATAGCTCTCTTGAGTTTTTGCATTGTCGGCTTTTCTTTCCTCACTGTGCTAGTTATAGCAATAGTGATGATTAAGGTTGCCATTCAAAAAAGTGTGCTATACCGTAATATATCCAAAACTGATCCTTCTATGAAAAGACAGGAAAGTGAGAGTAAAGATGAGGATCAAGACGAGGAAGCAGAAAGAAGAGAAGAAGGCAATTTAACAAACTTGCGTAATCAAGGCTTGGACCGCTATGAACCAATAGTTGAACAAAATGGGGACTTTGAAGATGAGGAAAAAGTGGAAGGATTGCCCAAAAGTTCAGACCATGTACTCCTTGACGCATCAGACGAAAACAGTAAATGCTCGAAGAAAAAGATTGCCAATGACAAAGAAACAAGTGAAAAGAGCATGAAACTCCTTCAGAATATCGTCAAATTGTCTTCGAGGTCAAAGTCATCTTCTATTCAACTGGAAGATGAAAAATCAGAGAAAAAGACAGTTTCTGTTGATAAGAGTTCCTTTGAAATTAATAATGAAGAAAGTGCATGCATTGTAGGCGTTGTTCCAGAAATAGATCGAATTCAAGAACGAGAAAAACAGAAGCAAGATGCAGAAGAGCTGAGAAAGCTATACGTCAAGGTCATTTCCACGCAAGCTTTACTATGGATAGCAGCAAATGTTATCATACTTGGACCATTTTTAGGAATTTCATATTTGATGCTACAAAAGAATATTGCACCGGAGGATCTTCCTCTAATATTGAGGTTCTCTAACAGCATCATATATCCGTTAAAAGGTGTTATCCATATTCTCATTTTCACTCGGCCAGCTGTGATGTTTTTTCGCCAGATACGGAAAGATCACAACTGGATCAGATCATTTTACCTGATAGTCAAGGCTGGAGGTGAAGTCCCACCTCTGCGAGTATTTCAATTTGATGAAAGGTTTGACCACCTCGAAGGCAGTATTCCTAATGACCCTGATGTCGTGCCGGTACAACCTTGTGCTAAAATTGAAAGTGTACCGTTTGGAGTTGAAAACGTTGTGTCTTCAATGAATCCTTCAATAATGGGAAAATCAAAATCACCAGAAGATCTTGAATATCTTTTGAACGAAGTGAAAGAGGCCAGTTATGCCAACGATTTTAATGGAAGCAAAAGTCAAATGAGTTCAAACAATATATTATATCATTCTGAGCGTGATTGGTACCATATTCAAGGAAAAGATGAATATCCTCGCGATGAATATCCGTCTCATTATGCACTTTCGTTTGATGAGAATGGGCATGACAACATTGATTCTTCACGTGAATTGAAGGACAATCTATTCTCTTCATCAATTTCTTGAGATCATTCAATATAAATCGTTTTTTTAATAAATTATACATTTTTTCGCCAAAAGAGTCATTGGCATTATTCACAAAACCATTTGCTTTCTTATGGCTCTAAACTCATGTTTGGGATAAAATGTCTTACTTGAGCTTTGTTTCATCTTGTTTGGTGGGCTATTCTTAGCTTTT
This sequence comes from Chaetoceros tenuissimus, assembly GCA_021927905.1. Classification (NCBI taxonomy): domain Eukaryota; phylum Bacillariophyta; class Thalassiosirophyceae; order Chaetocerotales; family Chaetocerotaceae; genus Chaetoceros; species Chaetoceros tenuissimus. Next base: position 4,142,350 of record BLLK01000047.1, on the reverse strand, counting down.
ATTTATTAAAATAACATTCTCTGTTGTCAAGTAAAAATAATTCCAATTTCCTTCCTCTCATTTTTCAAACACGTCATTGGCTGGAGAAAGAGTGTCTCCTTGTTCAATCGTACTTACTGAACTAGCATTGGGCCTTCCCTCTTCCCTCTTCCTTTTCGACAGCAGAAGCCTCATTCTTTCTCAAAGAGCACTTTTATACACATCTCATAAATAATAACAAAGCCTTCCTACTACTTCATTCATATCTATATTTTCCATGAACGGCAAAGAACTTTACAATCTCTGCGAACACAAAAAATGGGACCAAGTCCGTGAGTATCTCCTTCACTCACCCGACACAAACCAGATCAAAAAGAAGAATATACAATGGCGACACAATCACGGATACAACTGCTGCGATTGGAACAGTTTACAAAAAGCCTGTAGTAATGATCCACCAGTAGACATTATTCAACTCATGCTGGATATATGCGGTCAGTCCATCTTGTTTGAAACGGATACATATCTTCAAACACCTTTGCATTTCGCATGTAGTTATAACGCAAGTTATCAAGTTGTCAAACTACTGGTCAATGTTGGTGGCAAGACTATTCTAATGATTCAGAATGAAGATGGATGGACTGCCCTTCATATTGCTTGTTTTCATCATGAGAATCCTCAAGAGATTATTAAATTGTTTGTCACTGTTGGTCGAAAGAATTTGATTGAGATTGAAAATGAAGAGGGTGAGACGGCTATGGATCTGAACAATGGCTTTTACAGAGAATTGATTGAAAGTACCTTGAGAGAAACTTCAAGTTCGCTGGATGTGAGTCATAGCTCTCATGGTTTTGTTGAACCTCAAGCAGCCATGATTGAAGATGAAATAAAGAATGATGAAAATCCCAAGATGAGGCAAGTAATTTCCTCCTTATCGTTTGGAGACCTAGAGAAGGATATAGAGAATGATGCTGATATATCCATTGCAGAATCATCATTGAGTACAAATATAACTTCTACCAAAAGGATACATATACAAGACACGTTACCGGACGATGCACACTTATTTGCAAAGATTACATTCAAATGGCAACATAGAATGCAAGGAATATTCATGAGTCGGGAACTATGGGACACGCAAACGTTTCTGGAAGCACTTCGTAAATGTAGAATCTTGCCAGCCAAGAAACACCATGAGGAACGATTATTCATTGTGCAACCTATAGGCTTTCCATTGACAAAGAAGCATGCAGCTTCTTTTACGACAAGGCAAATATTTGAAATGGCTGGACTAGGCTATGGTGATAATTTGATGATTGAAATAGTGGTACAAAGCATTGTAGATGAAGTAATAGAACTATCCGATGACGAAGAAGATGTCCATAAAACAAATACGAGAAATGTAGAAAAGATACAAAAGGTTCAACCACAATCTCCTCCTTCTCGTCGAAGTCCTAGAATTGTGATGGATCATAAAATGCAAGAGTTGGAAGAAATGCGAATTGAATTCACACAATCACCTACAAGAGGACAAATATTACTACCTGATGAAGATACAGATGATGGTTGGTGTTAGCTATATACTTTTTTATGTTTATAGTAATTATCGAAATAGACTACTATATTTCTGATTGTTGTTGATTACAATGGCATTCCAAACATGGCTGCCACTTGTTTCCCCGCACTGACATTATCATTGGTATCCATACCAAATTCACGCCTTGCCATTGCCATGGCTGTTTTTTGATCATGGCCTTCCTTCTTGAGTTGCTTGTATCGTTTGTTGAATGTCAAGGCACCCTTTACCTTTGCAGATGGACCACTCGACGCCGCTGCTGGTTTCGCTACAGGCTTTGGCTTGTTAGCAGCAACAACCTTTCGCTGCTTTTTCAATTTTTGTCTTTCTTCAAAATCTTCCTTGAATTGCATACTACGATTGTAGCACTTTTTCCAAAGCTTATCCAATGCTTTACTCTTGCCTTCCGCCAATTTCACTTTTTCCAACTCCTCATTTGTCAAATGATCTGAAGCAATGTCCTTCATGGTAGCATTCATGGAAGATTCCCATGGCTTTGGACTAGAACTATAATGTACAATATATTTATCTCCCACGGCAATATCCCAATATTTCGGTTGTTTCTCATAGGTACACTGATGTAAAAATCGTTGTGCATTATATGCAAACCCCAATCGATTCTCCTTGGGATATTCATTCCATTTGTCAAAATATGCATTTAAAAACCCCGTATCCCCTCCATCGTATGTAATCAATTCTTGCGCTTTCGAAAGCAATGATTCAAATACTCTTGCAGAAGGTTGAAGAAGCATTACGCCCGCATTGAATTTATCCGGTGGGAATACATCTGGTGCAGCAGCTAATAAACCCAATTCATTGCATTTTTCAATCTGAAATAAATGACTCACATCTTTTTGTACAAGACAGTCGGAATCAATGTATAAAAGTTTCTCATAGACGATTTGATGAAACATTTGTAATTTTGTATAACCGCATAAATGACTCCAGGAGGATACATGCGATTCATTTTCTTGAGAAGAAGGAATAGCTATAGGATCGACTTGTATGATTCTTGTACAGAATGCGGGATAGAGGGCGTCTCTTACGTTTTGAGAAATGTTTGGAGTGACGAGTACGATACGTTCTGGTCGATATTCATTTGGGGAATTTTTGTAATGTTTTTCAGAAGGTAATGTTTCTTTTAGTGAATGGAAAAGAGTCTGAACTCCTGGTAGAAAGTCATCTGTAGTGAGCAATGTTGCGATCGCATTCGGACGCTTGGGGCCAAAGGTTGTTGAGCTCATGGTCACGTGTGTGTTAATATGTGAAGCTAGCCTAGTAGTGTATCTAATTCAAAGAAATGATTTGCATTAGATGAATGAAGGATTGGTCATGGACTTCTTTTCTTTTACCTTCATCTTTCATCTTCATTCTTTCCAAAGAAATGTATCTTTTCTAGAGACAACCTTTTTCTAGCTTGGAAAAAAGAATGTCTGTAATATAACTTAGGCTGGGTCACCTATCGCCGATTGTAGAGATTTAGTACAAATGACTCGGCAGTCTTGTATGTGATCCTGAGAAAATACTAAAATAAGGCTTTAATGAGCTAAATAGGCTTTAAATTATCGCTAGATGATAAGTCTTGTCCAACACGTGTCGCTCCAGTTCACATTTTGCATCCATCGCACATAATTCAACGTACACTGTGTACAATAGACAACAGACATTGTTTATAAAATATACACAATGAAGATTGCGACAGTTGCTCCATTCCTACTTTCACTCTTTGCATCTACTCAAGCAAATGAAAGTGATGGCTTCCTACAAGATGTAGTACGAGCTGTTGAACAACAAGAAGAAACTGCAGAACAAAGAATTGTAGGAGGAACACAAGTACCTAAAGATTCCTATCCATGGTTTGTAGAATGGGATCGTACTATAAGTATCTGTGGAGGAACACTCATTTCCTCCGAATACATTCTAACAGCAGCACATTGTGTAGCTGGGAATCAAGCCAAGCTTACTTCCAGGGGAAACATGCACATTGGTTCTCTTTGTAGATATTCAGGAAATTGCAATCAAGATCAAGAAAAGATTCGTGTGGATAATGTCTACCTGCCTAGTAACTGGAATGCATCGAAATTACAATACGATGCTGCTTTGATTCGTTTGAAGCAACCTTCTTCAATGACTCCTGCCAATATTGATATCAATGGAGCTTCTGAGAATTATACTTCATCGACATTACTCACTGCCATTGGATATGGATGGCTTGATTGGGATAGTAAAAAGTTACCGAATCATTTGCAACATGTAGATGTACCATTTGTACCAGATAATGTATGCTGGAATAAATTCAAGAATTCAGGTTTGAAATATCATGAGGATAGTATGATTTGTGCAGCAGGAGATGGAAAAGATGCATGTGCAGGTGATTCGGGAGGACCATTGTTTGACAAACAAAAGAATATCGTGTCTGGAATCGTCAGTTGGGGTATTGAATGTGCTCATCCAAATTATCCTGGTGTATACACTCGTGTGTCATCGGTAGCACCATGGTTGAAACAAGTTGTATGTGCTTCCAATAGCCATCAAAACATGAATGATTTACCTTCTTGGTGCCCGAATGCTCCTGCTCCAACAGCAGTAGAACCAGTACCAGCTCCACCAGTACCAGCTCCAGTTCAAGAACCTGTTCCAGTGACATTGCCACCTTCGACATCAGCACCTACAGCATCACCAGTCGATCCTACTCCAACTCCTCCCAAAATAGGATGTACCAATTACAGATTTGCACTCAAGAATGATCAAACAAAATCTACATCTAAAATGGTTCTCAGGAGTGAAAAGAATCGAAGAATGTTGAAAATGGTTGTCAACAATATAGGTCAATACAAGAGCAATGATGTATGTATACCAAATCGTAAATGCTGGAGAGTCATTTTTGTAGATAAAAAGGGTAATGGATTGTGTGATCCTGATCCAGGTGCTGGATTCTTACGAGTATTGAAATTGAATGATGAACGTGAAGTAGAAGAGACTGTATTCAATTCCAGTTTCTGTGGTAAACGAAAAAAGATTATCTGGGTTGGTGATTGTCAGAAATAAAGATTGTTTGTATTACTAGAAAAGAGTATATAATAAAAATAAAAAAGTAAATTGGGATAACTTGAATATTATTGTAAATATGTTTGGAAGAAATCAACCATCTTTAAAATTTGCATTGAGTAATGTAGCAATTCCTCAGAAAAACTTCGGGCTTCGAGCAACCCAATGACATTTGATTTTAGCTCCATTCCCGTCATCAAAGGACGGTCTCCGCACCACCCTCCTTCGAGTGCTGGGATAGGAAATTGACGATTTTTCCGGTTGGTGCGGGGAGTGTTCCAGAGAAGAAGCGATTGCTGTATGCTGGATCATCCCCCTCCTGTGTGAGTTTGTCTAGTGACATAGTGATATATGTAGGTATAGTTTTTTCCTTTTTATCTATGTTAATACCTAGTCATAAGCCTTTACCTAGACCTATCTAGAAAATGAACTGATGTATTTGGACCGTTGTGTATTGCTTTCCTCTTCGTTCAAATACATCTTGTCTTGCTGCTACTACGCAGCATTGTGCCTAGCTATTCTATTCCCGTCCCCCGTCATTGTGCCACTCGACGATCCTCCAATTTGCAACGCAACAAGGAAAGCACTTTCATTAGAACTTTACTTCTCATGATATGTCTATTCTATTACATCAAGTACTAGATAGACCTTACAATGAAGCCTTCTTTACTGACATATCTCTCTATCAGCTTCTATTTGAGTCATTTACAAAATTGCTTCAGCTTTCAAGTCCCATCTTCCACACAAAAGTCATCACATGAATCTTCGACTCTTCTTTCTGCAATTTCACGAAGACAGGCAATCCTTTCCTCCACAGCCGCACTCACAGCCGAAACAACATGGAGAACATTGGTCAACACGGCATCCATAGCATTAGAATCAAACTCGATACCATCTTCTCTACCAGAAGGAACGTTACAAACCATTCAAGCGGGTAAAGCAGCAGTTATACCCAATTGGCTATCCAAACAAGAAACTTTTCTACTCTTAAAAGATGCACAGACTTGTTATAAGGGGGGACACTTTACAAACTTTATTTTATCGAGAAATAAAAATAAAGCAGATAAAGAGGCTAATGATCGATGGATTATGCCTTCTTTTGCTTCCAAGAAGAGGATAGGTCCATTTATGGATGATGCTGTTGGTGATTTAGATGTAAGAAATTCACTCAAGAGGAAAATGGCTGTTGTCAAGGCGGAACTTGCACGAGGTTTGGATAGGCCAACGTTAGATCAAGAAAAGGATGAACAGACTCATGAAATGGAGTATTTACGGTATGGAGTTGGTGCTTTGTTGAATCGGCATACGGATGAACATCATTTAGAGTTGAAGAGACCACATGGATCAAAACTTCCCCTGAAGGAAAATGCATCTAGGAGAAGTGTTACTTGGTTAGTGTATTTGAATGATGATTGGGATCCTGAACGAGATGGAGGACAATTGAGATTGCATGAACGGGAATATGAATCTGCATTTCCTGTAGGTGCTGCTATTCGCAACGATTTGCAAGTTGGTTGGCTAAAGGCGAATCCTAACAAAGGGTTACGTGAACAACCAGTCTTTTTGGATCCCAATAGAGATGGACCTGAAAATGAAACATGTGTACTTTATACATTTGAAAAGGACGGGAAAAAACGAGACTTGTCCAAAGCTCCATTCGCAAATTTGGCACTGTATTTAGGTGGAGGGGATGCAGTTGCGAGAAAACTCATGATTGACAATGCTGTAGATGCGGAACGCTTTCATTTGATCGATGCACCCAAGTCACTAGTATCTAGTTTTGTAAAGAGTGATGCGAATGATAAAGGTCAAGATGGAGGAGAGAGGATCAAAGATATCTATCCAAGTGCAGGGACATTGGTGTTGTTTGATTCTGTGTCACTGCCTCACGAAGTTTTACAGACAAATAGGGAACGATTTGGAGTTCAAGGCTGGTTTCACGAGCATATTTATACGTCTGCCGATGTATAGAGAAGATGGTATATTCAGATTTATTTTCTCTTTCTACATATTATAATTTTCACTAGCATCCAAACGAATATAGAATGAATTGTAATGATCAAATAACCAGCTGGTGAAGGTAATGAGAAAGTATGTAAAAGTTTTCTTTTATAATATATTCTTGTTACTCTACATGAATCAAGAACTTTTTGTTGAAATGATTTTATTAGTTAGGATCCTGGATTCATCAACGAAACTTCCTGATTCCAAAATAGCAAGTGGCATAGCCACATCGACTCTACGACCGTCCTTTCCTTTTTTTTCTTTTTGTCCGGGGTCCGGGGGAGCTCTCTCTTCTCTCTCTCTCTTCCACATCCAACAAGTAATTCAATTCAAAAGTTTGAACCTTCACTAGCTAGCTCAATTCATTTTTTTATGAAGTAGTGTACAGTTCTAGCTGGAGTGAATACTGTATATTTCATAGGGAGGTTGCTATGAGTTCTCTAATCAAAAATAGGCAGAATTCTTCGCAAGGAAGACTGGTTGCTCTAGCGGTTTACGAAAACAGCAAAAACCTAGATGAGAGATACCTTCTTTAGTTTACAACTTGAAATTGTCACCTTTGCAGTAGAGTGCATGCAGTAGTTCCAATGAAATTCTCAACGGATATAGCCGCTTGAGTCATAATTTATGCCCTGCAAAAATTCTACTATTCAATTGACTGCCCACGGTGGCGGTAATTTGTTTACAATCAAATAGACTTTACTTGAAAAGGAAAAGAATGCAGTGATTTGGACATTTGAACCCTTAATCATTTAATATCCAAAGATATACAATGGCTTCGTATGTACGACTCGTAATAAGAAGCTTCGGTAATTCTGAAGATAATAAATTAGGAAATTGATCCAAACATTGGTACATATACGTCGTGGATGTGGTTAGCTCGAAGCTTCCGTCTGATGATTGACAATGTAGAACAAAGAAATATCCAATATTTTCAAATCAATGAAAAATGGGAACAAGCTTGACTCGAAAATTTAGACTATGAATATGAATACAGAAATATGTAAGCGACAAGCAACAGTCAATACACACAAAGACATTTGAATGTGACAAATACCATAAAATTATGATTGATGATGGCTTCAATTGACTAGAAAGAATGTGGAATGAGGTTATACTGTTTGATGTACTTTTATAGGAAGGAAAGAAAAATAAAAAGAAATATTGGTCTTGATCAAAGAACAATGAATGATCGAAGTACAGAATACGCATATGAATATGAGTATGAATAGATCTGCCCTGAATGAAAAAAGAAGACACCGAAACAGTGTCGCAGACTACAACTTTGACTTTTGTTGCCTGAGTGCAATGGAGCTACAACTAGACTACTTGTCTCTATGCATCTATCAGAAAAGGGTTGCACACTTGAGTGTGTTTTTTATTTTATGTATTGTGCGATTGAATGAGGGCCGCTGCTCTTTTATCTTGATATTGCACTCGATCAAACATAAATCACTCAGCAACTCATCAAATCGTGGAATACATGTATGAATATAAGTATGAAAAACTCTGAGTGAAAAAAGTGTTGTTGAAGTCGTGCAATGCAGCTAGTCAACACGTGTATCTATATATCTATCAGAAAAAGGTTGCACACTTGAGTGTGTTTTTTATTTTTATGTTTTTCAAAGGGGTTTATATTTCGCTGCTATTAAATGACTGGATTCGAGTTGTACTCGTATGTACATATCACACGCTCTCTTTAGATTGGCGTATTGTCTCTGTCAGTGAGAAACAAACTTTATTTCTTCTTTCTCATTGAGTTGATCTGGATGACAGTATCAAATACATCAATGGATATGACTGTTGCAAAAACAAAGATAACAAATGGAGAAGAAGCTCCTCCCCCAATCACCAATGCATGGTAATATGAGAGACATCTGTGCACACGCTCGATTGAGAACACTAGACGTTGAAGCTTTTTGAAGTGCCCTGAGTCAGGATTGTGGATTGCACGATAGATTTGCATGATGTACTGCCACACATCCGAAGTGAGCCAAATACTTTTCGCGAGGATGAGATACTGAGGCCATTCGTCAGTGGATGCAATTAGCCATGCTGAGATGATGAAGAAACTTGCTGAATGGTGTAGGGTGTAGAATCGATAGAATGAGGGAAAGAACAGCTTTGGATTGATCAGCAAAAGCAACATGCTGAAGAGGTAGTAACCTGTGAATACCGATCTCCACAAATACACAAAGTCGTCTTGGTGAAATGCATACATGAAAATGTAGGAGCACTGACTGATCAAGCCTAGGACAAAGTGTGCTAGAACAAATGGTCTATCACTTTTGATGAAGAAGGAGAGTACCTTAGCACCAAGGAAACAAATGTATAGAACAACGCTTGATCCAATCAGTACATCTTTGAACACGGTAGGCGACTCGTACTTGTACAACGTGACGATCCAGGTGAATATGGCTGCAGTGATGAGAATATTTGCTTGCTTTGGATCCATCCATTTTTCCACATTTGTATTCTTTTGTTTCTTGGTGCGTCTCTTCTTCTGTGCCTGTGTCTTGCTCTGTTTAGAACGGGATGGAAACCCTGCAGCAAGGAGTGTGATAAGTGTGATGAGTACTTCAGTTTCAAATGCTGATGCATCGTCGTCTACATGGACATTAGCTTCAACATTGAGGGAAGTATATGCAGAATTATTATTGACAGCAGCAGTCTGGTCGGTCTCCATGTAAATATGAGTGCATTGCTTCTCGGGATGATCATCAGCAGCTGCTTTGTAAGAACCATGGGAAGTATCGCCAAGAACAACTGCGTGAGCAAGAGCATCAGCAGCAGTCCCTTCAGTATCAGTAGCGGCAACACTTGCTTCTTGAAGATCAGCATCAGCATCCTCAAAATCATAGGTGAGACCATTGTCATATGTCGGATCGAATGCGATTGGAGCCTCACCAATAGCAGACGTATGGGTCTTTCCAGAGAAAGTCTCGGACTTTGCTAAGAGTGGTGTAGATGAATATGGCTTCGGAACAGAGAATGGGTAATACACAGAGAAAGAGAGAGAGTGAAGAGATTAGAAATCCATAACATATGAATATAGCGAATTGATTCTTCTTCACACATCCAACATAGCTCCTCTTCTTTCACTTCTTACCTGTAAACTGACACTAGTGTTTGCTCCTAGAGCAGCAGAAGTAGCTTGGAATACAGTAGTATTAATCAATAGATTGGAAACTTTCATGTTTGTTATTGTGGATCAATTGGAAATAATGGAACGATTCATGAGATTTTTCTTTGAGTGGGTGTTTTATTAATTAATTTCGGAATTGTGGTGATCGATTTTTTATTTTTTAACGTGATGTCCTCATATTTTAAGCAATTTTAGCTACACATAGTTAAATAGCAAGGTGCATAGCTATTTCGAATCCATGACGTCAGCCAGTAAGTCTACTTCTAAATTAGTAACAATAGCTACTTATAAGTATATGGCTATGTTGAGTCGTAACCCTAAAGTTTTATCCCCGTCCCTTCAATTTTAGCGAAGAGCTGAAATTGAACAACAAGCTATTACCACAGTTTATAGATGAAATAGGAATCAATTATATATCATCAAGGATGATAGACGAGAGGCCATTTCAGGATACACATAATTACATACATATCAGCACCTATAACATCCACAAAACCAACTGCCTGATGCTACCAACTAATGATGACAGTCTCCTCATCGTGTCTGCTTTCCTTCTGTCATCTCACCTATATCAGCAATCCTTTACAAGGAAGACTGTGCATACAAGTTCTCTCTGGTTGCAGTGGCGGCTTACTAAAAGGAAGAGAATATTGATGGCAGAAATCAAGATGTCAAAAGAAAAGAAGAAGAATCTAGAATATTGTCTAAAATTAGACAGCAAAAAAATGGAATTGAAGAGGCCTCAAGGAAAGTACATTTTCGTCAACAATTATAAAAATACTTGCGAAGGAAAAGAATGCAGTGACTTGATATATTTGAATGATCATCAGTCAAACACGACATATGTAATACTATATTGCATCGTACACACGATTCGTAATAAGAAGCTTCAGATACTATAGTTACTATTCAAATCAATGAAGATAAGAAGCAATTGGAAAGGATCGAAAGCAACATCTAACTTCCAACTTTTTCAAATTCATGAAAAGTAAAAATCGGTTGGCTTGGGAAGAATATCGAGATTCCACAACGTCTTGGTTTGACTAGGTTATCAAAGATGTCAATCATAGCTTTCTGAAAATAATACAGCACAAAAAGCATCTTTCGACATCTTGATGGTCTAACTTTCCTAAACGACACGTCAAAGCCAGCCTTCGTGTTTTCATGAAAGACTGACTCGATGCGTACAGAAGAATATGGATTATTTCATGGACTAGAGTATTGTACGGTTGAATGAATGTCACTATGAAATAATGTCAGATAGTATGCAGAGACTGCATATGGAAGCATCTCTCGTCGCAGTGGCGGTTTATTAAAAGGAGGAGAATACCGACGGCAAAAAATCAAGATGAATGATGCCTTCTATGTTGAATCAAAGTTCGCACGCAAATTTAATCTCAGTCTACTTCAAATAGTAGCTTCTGGTGTCGAGAGGAAGTTGTTTTAGTTTCAATGAATTTTTTTATGGAAATAGGAAGCCGCTTGACAGATGATTCAAGCACATGATTCAAGCACTGCAAAAACTTAACTATGGAGGTGGTAAAAAATACTTGCGAAGGAAAAAAATTCAGTTAGGATACAAAGACTGTTGAATCAAAGCCATGAAAACATGATTGCTGAAGGTTTGATATTGAAAGAAGAAAAGAATATCTTAGCAAAGATTCCCGGCTCAGCCTCGTGAAAATAGCATGTTCTAATTTCCTGCGACAACACGATAGAAACCAGCATCTAGCGCCCACAGCCACAAAGTGCCTGTGTCCAATTTTCATGAAAGATTGTCTCGACGAGTGTAATAGAATATGAATTATTCTATGGACTAGTGTATTGTGCGATTGAATGAGGGCCGCTGCTCTTTTATCTTTAAATTGCACTCGATCAAACATAAATCACTCATCAAATCGCGGAATACATGTATGAATATAAGTATGAAAAACTCTGAGTGAAAAAAGTGTTGTTGAAGTCGTGCAATGCAGCTAGTCAACACGTGGATCTATGTATCTATCAGAAAAAGGGTTGCACACTTGAGTGTGTTTTTTATTTTATGTTTTTCAAAGGGGTTTATATTTCATTGGCAGCTTTATTCATCAATGACTAAGATTCAAAATCTAGTCGTAGGTACAGATCGCACACTCTCATTCCAAAGAGCTTTCAATTGGCATTTTCACGTGAGCCAGCACCAATGACTCCCATAGAGACCAACTGGGAATACAAATCGAAAATATCGATACCGATCATACATGTAAAAACGACATAATGAAAGTATTCAGTGGATGCCTCAGTGAATTCCATTGCTCCGACAACATATGCAGTAATTCTTTGAATTCTTTCGATAAAAAAAACAACCTTGGTGGCTTTCTTGTAGAAAGCAGTCTCACCGTAAATGGATTTGTAAGAATTCTTTACGTACAATCCAACATCAGAGGATAACCAAATGGCTGCACTGGTCACCATGTATTGTTCCCACTGCTGTTCTTTGATGAGGTTCCATGATCCAAGAAAAAGGAAGGCAAAACCATGATGGATGCAATAAAACATAGAAAACTTCTTTGGAAAAAGTTCTGGTCTGATTGCTATAAAGAACATGGTGTATTCATAGTAGGAAAACATGATGGACTTGACAAATGGAATGTAATGCTGGTACTCCATGTTGTAATAGCCCCAAATGTATGCTACGAACGAGAGGACCCCCAAGCTGAAGTGACATAGAACGTACGGGTACTTCATGTTTAAATGCAAAAGCTTGCAAAGAGCTAGAATGAGTGATTCCATAGCGAGACATAGCAAGTATACAATAAGTCCACGCTTCAACATTTCTAATACGGCAGCGAGTCCATCGACCACAATGTGTGAGGCTAAGAAAAAGATTGTAGTTGTAAGGATAAACAATGAAGAGAAGCAATTTTGTTTGCTCCAAACAAAGTCACGAGCAGATTCAGGTGTTGGTCTCATATAACTGTAGAATGCTGTACCAAGAATGCCGATCAGCAAGATGAAGAGCTCATTGTCAGAGGTAGTAGTCTTTGTAGCATCAGCATCAGTCTCTTGAGGATAATCATCAACACCTGCTTCATAAAAATCAGCATCATCAGCAGCTGTGGAAGAAGCATCGCCAAAGACAAGATCAATAGCAAGAGCATCTGTAGCATCAGCAGCAGTCTCTTGAGTATCAGTAGCAGTAACATTTTCTTCATGGCGATCAGTATCAGTATCCACAGCGGGAGAAACGTCGCTAAGACCAAGAACAGTAACAGCAAAAGTATCATCTACATGCACATAGTTTGCACATGTCTCATAGATCGCAATACCGTGAGTAGTATCCATAGTCAAAGAACTAGCATTGAGCCAAGCATTGGAGATAGTTTGATGACCATTGGCGGCAGCAGCAGCATAGGTGAAACCATCATCAACAACATCAGTGATAGGATGACCATCATAGCTTGTTGGATCTGCGAATGTAGCATCACCAATAGCAGACGTATGGGTCTTTCCAGAGAAAGTCTCGGACTTTGCTAAGAGTGGTGTAGATGAATATGGCTTCGGAACAGAGAATGGGTAATACACAGAGAGAAAGAGAGAGAGTGAAGAGATTAGCAAACCATAACATATGAATATAGCGAATTGATTCTTCTTCACACATAGCACATAGCTCCTCTTCTTTCACTTCTTACCTGTAAACTGACACTAGTGTTTGCTCCTAGAGCAGCAGAAGTAGCTTGGAATACAGTAGTATTAATCAATAGATTGGAAACTTTCATGTTTGTAATTGTGGTTCAATTTGGAAATAATGAAACGATTCATGAATTTGAGTGGGTGAAGAAAACAGATTTTTAATTGTTTTTTTAATTGTTTTGTTGTTTTTTCTTCTTCATGTGGTGGCAAGATCTAATCATGTGGTTGTGGAAGTTTTTTTTAACGTGATTTCCTCATATTTTAAGCAATTTTAGCTATTGTTAAATGGCAAGCTGCATAGCTATTTCGAAAGACAAGCTATGACGACGGACGACGACGACCCTTTCCCTACAATGACGAACAAGCAGTATTCGTTGTTGAAAGGTGTGTGGTTACGTGGTGGTCCGCCGGCTCACTAACTTTGTTAACAAAATAATGTAAGCACAAGCATCTTCCGATAATACCTTGCTGGACAACCTTATTTTCCTAACAACATGATAGAGGCTATCTGCACCCATGGCTACAAATTGTCAGTCTTCCATTCTTATAGGAAGTGGTGAATAGTCTCTAAGAATGAATAATGCTATGAATTCTCTGAATGCCTCTGGTCGATCTTTGCAAATATTAGTTGAGATTGCATGAACGGGAATGTGAATCTACATTTCCTGTAGGTGCTGCTATACGAAATGATTTGCAAGTTGGTTGGTTGAAAGCGAATCCTAGTAAAGGGTTAGGAGAACAGCCAGTCTTTTTGGATCCAAATAGGGATGGACCAGAGAATGAAACTTGTGTTTTGTATACATTTGACAAGGATGGAAGAAAGTGAGACTAGCTCCTTTTGCCAATTTGGCATTGTATTTAGGAGGAGGGGATGCAGTTGCGAGAAAACTCATGATTGACAATGCTGCAGATGCGAAACGCTTTCATTTGATTGATGCACCCAAGTCACTAGTATCTAGTTTTGTCAAGAGTGATGCGGATGATAAAGGCCAAGATGGTGGAGAAAAGATTAAAGATATCTATCTTAGTGCTGGGACTTTGTTTTTATTTGATTCTGTTTTCTTACCTCATGAAGTTTTGCAGACAAATAGGGAACGTTTTGGTGTCCAAGGCTGGTTTCATGAGCATATATATACGTCTGCTGATGCATAGGTGAATATAACACTGGAATTTATTTCATATTTCTATATTATAATTAATACCAGCACACAAAACGAATATAGAATCTTTGATTTGTTTTCATAGAAAAAAGAACAAGAAGAAATATTGTCTCGAACAATGAACCATTAAAGTATAAATAAGTTCCATTGTCCAAGTTTTGGAAATGAACTGCATGGAAGTGGATCCGAGCAATTAATATTTAATCACTGTCGGAAAATTGAAAAGGACAAAGTTTTGTATCTAGGTGGTGGAGGAGATGTAGATGCAAAAAGATTCGATTCAACCTACTTTAGACTCATGAAATGGAATATTGGAGGCTTAGACTTGGTGCTTTATTGAATCGTCATAAAGATGAGCTTCATTGAGAGTTGCATTTGGGATAGAAGAGACCGCATGGATCGAAACTCCCACTGAAGGAAAATGCATCGAGGAGAAGTGTTACTTGGTTGGTGTATTTAACTGATGATTGGGATCCTGAACAAGATGGAGGACAGCTGAGTTTACATGAACGGGAGTATGAATCTGTATTTCCTGTAGGTGCTGCTATACGAAATGATTTGCAAGTTGGTTGGTTGAAAGCCAATCCTAGTAAAGGGTTAGGAGAACAGCCAGTCTTTTTGGATCCAAATAGGGATGGACCTGAAAATGAAACATGTGTACTTTACACATTTGAAAAGGATGGGAGAAAACGAGACTTGTCCAAAGCTCCTTTTGCCAATTTGGCATTGTATTTAGGAGGAGGGGATGCAGTTGCGAGAAAACTCATGATTGACAATGCTGCAGATGCGAAACGCTTTCATTTGATCGATGCACCCAAGTCACTAGTATCTAGTTTTGTCAAGAGTGATGCGAATGATAAAGGCCAAGATGGCGGAGAAAAGATTAAAGATATCTATCTTAGTGCTGGGACTTTGTTTTTATTTGATTCTGTTTTCTTACCTCATGAAGTTTTGCAGACGAATAGGGAACGTTTTGGAGTGCAAGGTTGGTTTCATGAACATGTTTATACGTCTGCTGATGTATAAGGAAAGAACATCGTAGATTTCTTGAACACTTACAGGCGAAAAGTTTTTGATTCTATGTGATTACCTCATGAAGTATTGCAGACGAGTAGGGAACAATTCAGAGTGTAAGGTTGGTTTCATAAACATGTATACATCTGCTGATGCGTGACGGACATAGCTCAAAGATCTTCATTAACCTTCTACATTAGGGTTAGGGTTAGGGTTAGGGAAATAATACAAGCATACGAATGAATATAGAATAAAATCTATTAATCTACTGGTGAAGATTTTACTAAAGTATTTAAAAATTTCTTTATACAAATACACATGTTACTCAAAAGTAAGCATAGAACACAACTTGATCTTTTTTCGATCTCTTCCTATCCTGCCTTCTATTTTAATCCATCATAGGAAAATCAGAGAAGGACAAGTCATCAATATCATGTACTTCATCAAGATCGTGAGATCCTCCGTCTTCAGAAGAGACTTCCATATTGGCAAGTACCTGCTCAATCTCTTCACTAAGTCTCTTCCAGGAAGAACAGGGTCTTCATTTTCTTGAAACTCTTCTCTCAAGAAATCCCTCATTGCCTGTCTGATCTTTCCTCTCACCTTCTTGAATGCTTCATCAATCTCCATATTGTATCGGAAGTAGTTATCACCATCTTTCTGAATAAAGAGGATCCCTTCGTTGATAAAATAAGTAACAAGATCCGAAAGATATGCAGTCTTTTCAGACCTTGTAGTGATTGCATCAAATTCTGGTGAACATCTACGATAGGTTTGTTTGTAGATGCCAACTCCGACGAATTCTTCAGTATTCCAGTAGCAAGCTGCATAGAAAAATGCAAATCCCAAATCCCACCTCAATCCTAAGCCTGCTTAGTACCAGGACGAATATCAAGTTACTCCGATAGTCCGAAGATCTTACTAGCAAGCTACATAGCTATTTCGAATCCATGACGTCAGCCAGGTGTCTTCTCCACCGTCCCTTCAATTTCCAAAGCGAAGAAGAGCTGCTCTTCAACATGGAACATGCAATTGAGTTCAAAAGTTTGAACCTTTATTGGCTTGTTCAATTCATTTAAATTTAATATTTTCCATTAGCACTTCATAGATGAACCATAGAAATATATAATTCCTTTCCTATAGGCATAGATAGACGAGAGGCCTTTTTCAAGATACACATATTTACGTATATATCAATACCTATAATATCAACAATAATGAGGCAAGACCAACTGCTACCCAACACCAACGCCAGTCTCTTCATCATGTCTCCTTTACTTCTGCTATTATTTATCTCACCGATAACAGCAATCCTTTACTGTCTCTATCTTCGACATCGAACAAGGCAGCAACTCTCTTCCAAAAACTGCAATTTACCGACTGTATCATGGCTGCCAAAATTCATTACCTACAATCCAACCGATCAAACAAAACTCCCTTCGAGTAACATTACAAATATTCTACCAAGAATGGAACGACTAAAAGGTCCTTATGGAATGTATGCAACAGTGTACGGTATCTCCACCAAAGTGATTCATATTGCACATCCTATACCCGCCAAAGCAGTCTTGACAGGAGTTACAAACTCTACTTCCAACACGAAAAGGCAATCGATCGCGGAATCACTGGGAGCGATTAAACGACCAGCTTATAATCATTTCAAGAATTTTTCAGGTGATGGAGTCTTTACTGCTGATGGATCGATATGGAAAGCGAAACGTGCATCTGTATTACATTGTTTGTTGAAAAACTGTACCAAGGAGGATAGTCCCGAAAGTAAAAGATTGGAATCGGAAGCTAATTTTGCAGCGGAAACTTTTTTAAAGAATGTTTTGAAACGCGAGAAAGATGTCAATGTTGTACCTATTTTGCAACAGGCGACAATTGGTTTGATTTATAGGTTCATTACTCATGATGAAAACTTTTCATTATTGGAATCTAATAAGAATGATGCTACAACTTGGAAAAAAGATGAAGTGATTGTCGATGATGTTTCCGATGATTCTGATAGTTGTGCATCACGCACACCAGAATTGACACACTCGATGCAATCTATAGATCAAACTGTACAAGAAGAATCCTATCCCAAGCCTCAAACAAATACACACCAAAAGACTACCCTAGCTGCATATTTAGATGCAATCACCAATATACGAATGATTATCCTAGCTCAATCGCGATCGATATGGTTTCTACTACCTCGATGGACGTATAAAATGTTTTCATCACTCAACAAGAAGAAGTGGAAATGAAGACTATTCGACATTTTGCAACTTTAGCTTGTCAGAATGCAAATGTAGGTTCTCCTCTTTATAATTTAAGGTTTCGTTCGAGTCATAATCCTAGTCAAAGTAAATTGGTGGAAGCTGGTAAGGAGATTAATCAAGAGTTGTTGGATGAAGCCATTACACTCTTGTTTGCGGGACAAGATACTTCTGCTGCGACTTTGAGTTGGACATTGCATTTGTTGAGTCTATATCCAAATATTCAATCGAAATTGAGAAAGGAAGTGGAAAGTGTATTAGCGGAAGCGAATATTCCAAAGGGGCAACGGATACCAAAGAAATTGGTACCAAAATTTTCATACATGGATGCAGTTATAAAAGAATCCATGAGGCTTTATCCTGTCGCTCCATTTGTGGTGAGAAAGCTACCAGATGATTTGACCATGGAAAGAGAGGATAAGACAAGCATGACTCTTCCAAAGGATACCTTTGCATGTGTTTGGATTTATGGATTGCATCGTAATCCAAACCTATGGCATAGGCCGAATGATTTTGTACCTGAACGATGGATTGATCCTGAGTTGCAAAAATTAGATGAAGGACAGACAACTTATAGAGGAAATACCTTCATGCCATTCGCAGCTGGGCCTAGAAACTGTGTAGGACAACCTTTAGCTCAAACAATTTTGAGAATCATGCTATCTAGAATCATCAATGAAATTGAAGTGATTGATTTGCAAATGACAGATGCAAATGATGTATATGAAGAGTCCAAGACTGAAATGGAACGTGCTCAGATACTTCGAAAAGATATGCAAGCTGGCTTTACTGTTTTACCTTCAGGTGGAGTCAAACTACTTGTACGCGAGGCTAATGCAAGTAAGGTTCAATAGAATGTAGTATTGAAAAATCGAATCTTAACTTTAGTAGTGTACATTTATGCTATCGAGGACTGCAATTCTAAAAGTAGAGTGGAAGAAGGTCTAGTCTTCTTTCAATTACACATCATCCGAACTCCGTGTCGTGAGCATCGATATTACTGTTCTTTGGGCCGAAGGAAAAAAAGAGAATATACTATAGAGGAATACGGCCGGTTCGAATGAAAGCTATTGTCATATTACATAGAATCTTCTGTTCCTTCTTAAGCAGTATCTCTTTGGTGTATCGAACTTTTCTCAGTAGTCTTCACATTCAAGAAATCTTCTATTTCATTGCACCATTCCAAATATTTGAGTGCAGTTCTACTCGCATCAGTTTTATCCATGAGAAGAAGCAGTTGATTTGCATGTCGTTTTACTACCATCAGTGGTGTCGCTGTGTCACTTCTATTGTAATTTTCCATCTTGACAAGTACTATTTCAAATCAAGAAGCTTTGCTTGTTGGAAATATGAATGGAATCAAGAGGCGGTCCTGTGAAATTGAGCCGATCCTATCAAATTGAGATCAGATTGTACCATAGGCTCTATGCTTCGTATGCAACGTTAGAAAAAGACATCCGGTACTAGTCTCTAAGCTAAATATTTGTCAAGGGTATTGAATTTTCGGAAAAAGACAGATGGTACTAACGCAACTAAAGCTAAGTACCTACGACGACAGCTAAAAAAACTGTCATCTGTCAAGGGAATGCAGTACCTATGAAATTTTCCCAGATTGGGACTTCTCTTTCAAGAAATCTTCTATTTCGTTGCAACGCACATTCTTATAATGAAGAGTATTTCTAAGTAAGTAAGTGGTTGATTTGCATTTTGTGCCCACAATGACGATGCATCGGTTTCGGTTCTGTTGTAATTTTCCATCATCTTACAAAATACTTGAATTCCAAACAAAGGTTCGCCTTTTTGAAAATATGATTTGATGAAGAGGCTTCCCTATAAGTAAAGAAAGTGCCGTCAAATTAAATGAAATTGGTTCTATGCTCCGTATTCTAGTAATCGTACCCCGTATGTATCTACGCAGGTATCTGTCCTGATTTGGAACCACTTTCATGTATTTACGTACAAGACCATTACTTGATGGGCGGCAGTAGAATTCCAGAATTATCCTTTTTTTAAATTTGGAATTTTTCTTACAATCTTATCGTAATGTGTTCTCTATCTAAACCTCTTCGATGTAAAAAACAGTTTTTCCATGGGATGCTGTCCTGCTCTTCACTGCGAGTACGTTATAATGATGTGAAGAGTTGAAAGGATAAAGAATTTCACATGTTGCTTGAAAAGAAAAACATTGTACACGTAACTTTGTAAAATAAGAAAGTATAGATAGTTTTCTAAAATGTATTCACATAGAATTACTCATTATACTTCTCAAATTGCTTTTTATTCAACGAAAAAGATTTACAGTAAAAATATATACATACCCACCTTGTTTCACCACTCCATGTTTTGCAAGGAAAAATCTCCTTGATCGCAAAGATCATTTAAAGCTGAAGTGATAGAATTATGACCGGAGTGATCAATTGTTGGAGCGTTGTTTGAAGTTTGATACTGGTGCTTTGCTGGACCCCGTTGATAGTAGTTGATGAGTCGTTCGTCGATCATATCATTTCCAGCAGGGCGCCAGTTTTCTTCGGGCTTCGTATATTCGCAGGAACCAAGAGATGAAGAGGAAGAGGAATGGAAGCTGACACGATGAGAACAATTTGGATGATACAAAGGTGAAGGTAGATTGCAATTGTCCTCCTTCATTGTGGACGTTTGATACTGATGCTTTGCTGGTTCCTGTTGATAGTAGTTGATGAGTCGTTCGTCAATCATATCATTTCCAACAGGGTGTGAAGAAGATGAATCAAAGCTGACACGATGAGAACCAAATGGTTGAAAAGAAGATTGAGGTGGACAGTAGTCGTCCTCTTTACTTGTTCTTGCCAAGTAACTACGACCGCAAGAAGAGGAGGAGTAAAAGTCGGTATGGTTTCTGTAAATCTCCGGCATTTTCAAATATGCTTCTTCCTTGAAGGCACCTTTGTCGTTATTGTAAGGTACAGTATCACAACTTGATTTATGAGTGATTGAACTATTGTTGGAGCCATTCTTTCTTGTTTGGTTGTCGCATTTCATATGCCTTTGCTTGTAGTGACCATCTTGTGAATCGTTGACCTTCTGTGGATTACCAGCAGTAAGACTACCATTGCTTGTTTTTGCCATACTTTGCCCTTGGAAATTTCTTGAAGTACCAGTAGAGTTGTCTGTAAAATCTTCCACTTCTTGGCACCAATCAAAGTATTCAAGAGCATTTCTACTCGCATCAGTTTTATCCATCAGAGAAAGCAGCAGTTTTGCATGTTCTTGCAACAACATTGAATATTTACACTCGCTATTTTGTTCTCTCTGCATCGTTTAAAAAAATGAGACAAAATGAGCTGCAGGCAGCTAAACGATACTCTGATTATTTCACACTGCGATCCGTAGAGTTATTTATAAGTAGAGAGGGTGCACGAGGACGAAATACATGATTTGATAGAGAAGGTTTGTTTTAATTAAATAAGAAATATATCACTTTCTTTGAAACAAGTATTCGCCGTTCTCTCTTTCATTTGAAAAGGAAGAAGGGGGAATATGGAAGGGTGTGGGATGTCGCAAAAAGATATGATCGATTCCTTTTGTGATGACGCACACTTCAAAACTTTTTAGCTTTTTAGTCCCATCTCTCTAGGCCTCACATATTCATAGGCTCTATCCAGCAAAAAATGAATGGTCTGTGTTCTTCATACTTCCTTCATTTCGTTTCAATTGCATATATAGATGACATAGATATATACATAAGGATTCAATATCACCATGACTAAATCAAAGAGATCTTTCACCGAAAATGAAGAGAATGTAGATAGCAAGAAAGCTAGAGTCGGGGAAGAAAGTGAAGAAAATGTACAAGAAGAATCTATAATTTCATCGGAAGACGACCATGAGCCTAATGAAGAGGAAGCCATCCCAGTCAGTATCCTTTCAGGTTTTTTAGGAAGTGGTAAAACAACTCTACTACGACACATACTCACTTCGAAAGAACACAACCTAAAGATTGCAGTGATTGTCAACGACATGGCAGAACTCAACATTGATGGACAGACCATTTTACGTACAAGTGACATTGTCCAAACCAAAAAGGAAGTAGTCACTTTGGAAAATGGATGTATTTGCTGTACTCTTCGTGGAGATTTAATTCGTGAGATTCAAAGAATTCGTGATACTGGTAAATTCGATTATGTCTTGATTGAATCTACAGGCATAGCCGAGCCTCAAAATGTTGCTGAATCATTCTGTGTTGATCCAGAAACGAAACAAGTCGCGGGTGATGAAGAGCATATGCTGTGGAACTCCGCGCGACTTGATACATGTGTTACTGTAGTAGATACCATTAATTTTCCAAAATACATGTCTTCTCTGAAACGATTCAAGGATGTCTTTACCGATGGACTTGATGAAGCTGAAGAAGGAGAGGGAGAAAAGAGTATTAGTGAACTCATGGTCGAACAAGTAGAGTTTTCAAATGTAATTATCTTGAACAAGATTGATCTTGCTTCCAAGGCAAATGTAGACACTACCAAGAAGCTTATTCATACCTTGAATCCAAAAGCTCGAGTTTTGGAGGCATCTTATGGAAAGATTGTCGTTGCAAATATCCTCAATACAAATCTTTTCAATATGGAAGAAGCTAGTGAATCACCTGGTTGGTTGCAGTCTTTGGAAAATGGTGTAGACGCTGAAGAAGGAGAAGCCGATGAGTACGGAGTATCATCTTTTGTTTACCGCGCAAGGAAGCCGTTTCATCCAAATAGACTGTATTGCTTTCTATCGCAATTCTTTTCATTTGCCCAAGATTGGTGTAATGGAGTATCGAATCAAGAAGTAGGATTGGATAAAACACTGGAAGAAAAGTATGGATCAATTTTAAGATCCAAAGGAACCTGTTGGGTTGCTGGTAGAGATGATCATGAAATGAGTTGGGCACAGGCAGGTCGTCTATTATCCATAACTCCATCGAATCCATGGTACTGTAAAAGTTCTCAAGACGAATTGGAAGAAGATATCGAGTCGGAAGAGGAAATGACTAGAATTCAATCGCTCTTTTACGATCCGGAAGATGAATCAAACAAATATGAATATGGTGATCGTCGACAGGAATTAGTATTTATCGGAACAAAACTTAACCAGAAGGAAATCATAGATGGATTGGAAACGTGTCTACTTTCCGATGTAGAAATGAATGAACATACACCGGACTTACCGGCTGGAACTTATGTCGACCCTCTTCATCCCATTCTAATCGATTGTCAAGGAGCATCAAGTTTGTTCATGATTGCGCGTCCAAACCAAAATCAGCATATTCATATCTTTTGTGGATTCAAGCTAAGCCTACAGAACATGGCACTTGATATTAGTGAAGACTGTTTCGAATCTGTAAAGGCCGTCAAGGTCTATCTCGACAAGTCAGACAAAGTGAAGCAAGGTGTACTTTTGGGTTCATTGGTACCAAATAGAAAAGAGCAAATGTCTTTGTCAGTAGACTTGATGCCTTGTGACGTTGTTTCAGGTGAGGAGGATACTCATCGAAGAATAAGAGTTGAAGTAGTTCTTCAAAGAGGTCATTCAAAACCTTCTGGTATAATAGAAGGTTGTGAGGTTCACTTCATCGGAAAAGTTGAGCCATTACCTTATGCTGAAGGTTCAGATGAAGAAGAAGACGAAGATATGGATTGCTATGATGGTACTTGTCCAGCAGCTGCTGCGTAAGATAAAATAGAAGTGTGATAAAGAACACCTTGGTTTCTGAAAGAGTCTGATGAGAAGCGCATAAACTGTGTACAAAAAGTGTCCTTTTTATCAGCACCAGATTTTCTTGGTGCACATGAAATAATTACTTACAAATGACTGCATGTTGTTCGTTTTCTTATCTTTTTGCTGAAAAATAGAAAAGTGAGTAGATTTTGTCGTAAATAACATGTGAAGGAGTGTTTCATAGTCAAATAGCTCATTTTCAATTCCCAACCTGACAAAAGCTAATCAAGGAGAGCTTCTGCCGATGGCCGATGCACACTGCTCCATTTCTCTTCGCAAAACTATAAATAATACATGTATGTAATTTTGAAAGAAGAATAGATTATGGTACTTGACTTTATGATTTATAGTACCTACTAATCCTATGCCAATTATTGGTGAAACGAGGCCAAGAAAGAGTTTAGGAAACAGAATGGAAACAGTTCACCATACAAGTCATGTAGCCAACTATTCGCTGAAAAGAAGGGTTCTTTTTACAACACTTGAGATTGGTATGATAGGATCGACATCCATCCTTTATTACAATCCTAAAATTATGAACACGATGCTGATAAAGGACTTCTTTCTCAAGCGGCATCTGCATTGATTTTCAAATGAAGAAAGAAGAAAGGCTTTAGATTTCTCGCTCTAGTTGGCAGGTGCCAATTCTTACTAATGGACCACTTCAGAGTGCGAAAGAAATAACTACATTGTGCTTCCTCTGATGATATTCATATACTTATGTGTATGATTCCCTTGCACACATTTAGTCAGCGGATAAAAGTCAATTGCTTCAATGTAAAGAAAAAGGGCCATACGGTGCTTTCCACCAGTTTCAATTGAGTAAAAAGATTGCCGGGTATTTCATAGCTTCTTCACAAAGAAATTTAGGTCTTGAATACTTGAGTACTATTTGAGTTCGCAATAATGCTCCAAGTAGCAAAAACTGAAATGCTCATGATTCCGATAGATAAATCGTCGCTCAGGTTCGGGCTTACGTATTCAAAATGCAAAAGAAATCTGGAAGGAATAAGAGCAGTGAAGAAAATACTTGGCTCGTGTAGAGATGCAGTTTCGTTGCCAATTTGCGTGTACTTGGATCATCATATCTGGAAAGTGTTGAGATGCTGTGACAATTGAGAATTGATTTTTAATTACTGCTTTCCCAGGAATAAACTGTGAATGTTGTTGTACAAACAGGCTTTATTGAAGGTCTATGGGGATCATGTTTCGTGTTTCATATTCATACTGGAGAAAGTATGGTACTTCCATTCAAGAAAAAATGGCAGGTGAAAGTAAAATACACCTTTCTTCTTGTCCGAAATTTCAATGGAAGGAAAAGGAAGGACGGAAGAGGAACGCTTAAAAGATCAATACGTACAAGACAAGTACGTGAACTATGAAAAGAAAGAGACCCCGCCATATTTGTTGCATAATATTCAAAAATATCTCATATTTCTTGTACAATGCGGTCATAGGGAAGACGAGAAGAACATGCACGATTTCTTGAGATTGTGTAAGTAATATTTTCGCATGTCTTTTGGAAAATATCCATGTCTATACGATCTAAATATTTCGAAAATAGCCATTGATAGTTCATGCAGCTTTTAGAAAAAGGAGAACCTTTTTAAAAACATCACTTTTTCTCTCTTCCAAACTTTACTTTATTACTTTTACTACGCTTGAATGGAGTCAAATTTCTTGAACAGTTTCATTCTTCGCACATAATCTGGTTTCCGGTGAAATGAATTCTTTCAAGCGGTTTTTAGCAATTCACGCGTTTCTCCTATCTCTGGATAGCGCTGAGGCAATCAAGCTCAGTATCAGAGAAACAAATGAGCTTCAGTCTGATTCTAATGGGACAGGAGAGTCACCGTCCAATCGCGATCGAAACTTGAGGCTTGCAAATGGAGACAATATATTCTTAATTGAAAACAAAGATAGCTACATGAAGACTGAACGTCAGTACAATGTAATGGATAGAAGGGGTAGGAACGTTTTCGTTCATGAAGGTAAGTAAACACTCTCTTTGATATATCAAGGAATAGTTTTTGTGTATGTTATCTGACAAATTATATTACTCGCTGTTTAGAAGTCGGAGATTGGGAGAAGTCTTCTAAGAATGGTGGAAACAAGCAAAGTAGCGCAATTAACGACAATCCTTTTCTCCAGAAAGGTAAGTTCTTCGTCTGCTCTTGTCAATATAATTCATATTATAATCTTTGCTAAACATTTTTTAGTATATGAGCCTTTTTCTTCTGCAGGTGAAGATATTCCAAAAAGAGCTGGCAAGAAAAAAGGGAAAAAGAAGAGAAAGAAACAAAAGAATCGAAAGAAAAGGATTGATGAATCTCAGACCACTTGGTCTTCGTTCCATACAGTCAGAGGTTTCAAGAATTCTTCTACTATAAATGTTCCAGAAAATAGTGATCTCAAATGTGGCGACATTGTCACACGGCCTACGACGAGAACAGTAGTAACAGGTCCTCCTTCACCAACTCAACCAACTCTAACAAGACCTCCAACAACGACTTCATGGAATGCACAAGTAGCAGTGAAAAAATTTGACGCTGTGGGTACACCTCAACCGACACCAAGAGGTACAAAGGCTCCTGTCACCCAAGCACCAACCTATATTGTTACCACAGTAGAACAATACGTCTACAACCCCCCATCTTGTTTAACATCAGCCCCAGTTCCTTTTCCAACATCTGCACCTTCTGTCTCACCAAGTTTTGGGCCCACTCCACCACCTAAGACTTCTGCACCTACGAGTACACCAGTTAAGCCACCAATTCAACCACCAGTTTTGCCTCCTGTAGATACTGAAACAACAGCTCCAATTCCTTTTTCAACACCTGCACCTTCTGTCTCACCAAGTTTTGGGCCCACTCCATCACCTAAGACTTCTGCGCCTACGAGTACACCAGTTAAGCCACCAATTCAACCACCAGTTTTGCCTCCTGTAGATACTGAAACAACAGCTCCAATTCCTTTTTCAACACCTGCACCTTCTGTCTCACCAAGTTTTGGGCCCACTCCACCACCTAAGACTTCTGCGCCTAATGCAAGTCCAACAATTGGAATGTCTAATGGCCCGACTGTTGAAACTTCAGGGACACCAAGTGTAGCCGTAACATCTTCACCAACGAGAAGTAGTACACCACCAGTTAAGCCACCAATTCAACCACCAGTTTTGCCTCCTGTTGATACTGAAACAACAGCTCCAATTTCTTTTTCAACACCTGCACCTTCTGTCTCACCAAGTTTTGGGCCATGCTATACTGGAACAATTTCCATTACAATCATCCCAGACCAATATCCTGGTGAGACATCTTGGGATATCGTGGACGAAGCTGATAATGTAGTTACGTCAGGCGATTTTTTGGGAGCCTCAAATATTGAATTAGCGGATGGATACTACATTTTCTCCATTTATGATCAAGATGGAGATGGTATGTGTTGCCAATACGGAGATGGTTCCTACACATTTCAAATAGGCAGTACTTTGGTCAAGACAGGAGGAGAATTTGGTCTTCAAGAAAGCACAAACTTTGGAATTTGCAACAATGTTTCACCTACAGCAAGTCCAACAATTGGAATGTCTAATGGCCCGACTGTTGAAACTTCAGGGACACCAAGTGTAGCCGTAACATCTTCACCAACGAGAAGTAGTACACCACCAGTTAAGCCACCAATTCAACCACCAGTTTTGCCTCCTGTTGATACTGGAAATGATGACTTTGTGCTCAGTTCAGAACCAAGTGTGTCAGTATACCCATCATTGAGTCCGTCAATGGAAATGAGTGCAACTCCTTCTGAGACTCCAAGTATAGAACAAAGCTCGTCACCAACGACTAGTCATGCTCCTTCTCCTTTGTACTTGCCTAGTTCGCAACCAAGTGTGTCAATGAGTCCATCTACGAGTCCATCTTTGGTTGGAAGTGACAATCCTAGCACTGCAACATCAAACAGCCCCAGTCTCTTGGCTTCAGATATACCAAGTGAAGCTGTAAGCTCATCACCATCGACTAGTCATGCTCCTTCTCCAGTAAACTTGCCTAGTTCCAGTCCAAGTGTGTCAATGAGTCCATCAATGGTAGGGAGTGACAATCCTAGTGTTGCAATGTCCAATGGACCTTCTTCTATCCCTTCAGAGATACCAAGTCTAGAACTAAGCACCTCACCAACGACTAGTCATGCTCCTTCTCCTTTGTACTTGCCTAGTTCGCAACCAAGTGTGTCAATGAGTCCCTCTACGAGTCCATCTTTGGTTGGAAGTGACAATCCTAGCACTGCAACATCAAACAGCCCCAGTCTCTTGGCTTCAGATATACCAAGTGAAGCTGTAAGCTCATCACCATCGACTAGTCATGCTCCTTCTCCAGTAAACTTGCCTAGTTCCAGTCCAAGTGTGTCAATGAGTCCATCAATGGTAGGGAGTGACAATCCTAGTGTTGCAATGTCCAATGGACCTTCTTCTATCCCTTCAGAGATACCAAGTCTAGAACAAAGCACCTCACCATCGAGTAGTAATGCTCCTTCTCCTTTGTACTTGCCTAGTTCGCAACCAAGTGTGTCAATGAGTCCCTCTACGAGTCCATCTTTGGTTGGAAGTGACAATCCTAGCACTGCAACATCAAACAGCCCCAGTCTCTTGGCTTCAGATATACCAAGTGAAGCTGTAAGCTCATCACCATCGACTAGTCATGCTCCTTCTCCAGTAAACTTGCCTAGTTCGGAACCAACTGTGTCAGTATCTCCTTCTTTGAGTCCATCAATGGTAGGGAGTGACAATCCTAGTGTTGCAATGTCCAATGGACCTTCTTCTATCCCTTCAGAGATACCAAGTCTAGAACTAAGCACTTCACCATCGAGTAGTAATGCTCCTTCTCCTTTGTACTTGCCTAGTTCCAGTCCCAGTGTGTCAATGAGTCCCTCTACGAGTCCATCTTTGTTGGAAGTGACAATCCTAGCACTGCAACATCAAACAGCCCCAGTCTCTTGGCTTCAGATATACCAAGTGAAGCTGTAAGCTCATCACCATCGACTAGTCATGCTCCTTCTCCAGTAAACTTGCCTAGTTCGGAACCAACTGTGTCAGTATCTCCTTCTTTGAGTCCATCAATGGTAGGGAGTGACAATCCTAGTGTTGCAATGTCCAATGGACCTTCTTCTATCCCTTCAGAGATACCAAGTCTAGAACTAAGCACTTCACCATCGAGTAGTAATGCTCCTTCTCCTTTGTACTTGCCTAGTTCCAGTCCCAGTGTGTCAGTATTGCCTTCTCTACATCCAAGTCCATCTCCAACATTTGTTGATACATATGAGCCGTCAGTATCGAAGAGTCCATCTGCGAGTCCATCTGAAGTAGCAAGTGTTGTTCCTAGTGTTGCAATGTCCAATAGTCCCAGTGTCATTCCTTCAGAGACTCCAAGTGTACATCAAAGTCCATCACCGTCGACTAGTAATGCTCCGACTCTGTTATACTTTCCGAGTGCAGATCCAAGTGTGTCAGTATTGCCTTCTCTACATCCAAGTCCATCTCCAACATTTGTTGGTACATACGAGCCGTCAGTATCGAAGAGTCCATCTTTGAGTCCATCTTTGAGTCCATCAATGGAAGGGAGTGACAATCCTAGTGCTGCAATGTCCAATAGTCCTAGTGTAATTCCTTCAGAGACACCAAGTGTAGAACAAAGCTCATCACCATCGAGTAGCAATGCTCCGACTCTATTATACTTTCCAAGTGCAGAACCAAGTGTGTCAGTATTGCCTTCTCTACATCCCAGCCCATCTCCAACATTTGTTGATACATACGAGCCGTCAGTATCGAAGAGTCCATCTGCGAGTCCATCTGAAGTAGCAAGTGTTGTTCCTAGTGTTGCAATGTCCAATAGTCCTAGTGTAATTCCTTCAGAGACACCAAGCTCATCACCATCGCGCACCCCTAAGCCACCACAGCCAGCACCACCAACTTTACCTCCTGTATCTACTTCAGAAGATGAATTACCTTCTTCTAATCCAACACAAGAACCATCACCTTCACCTTCTGCAAGGCCATTTCCAGAGCCATCTTCTTCACCTTCTGCCAGACCATCTCCAGAGCCATCACCTTCACCTTCCTCATCGCCAATTGATGAACCAGTAAAAACCAGAAACCCATCAGCTTCACCTTCTGTCAGACCATCTCCAGAGCCATCACCTTCACCTTCTTCTAATCCAATACTAGAGCCATCTCCTTCACCTTCTTCTAATCCAATACCAGAGCCATCCCCAAGTCCAACAAAAACACCGGAACCTCCAACTTGTCCAACGGATGGAAAGGGTAAAGGAAAAGGAACTAAGAGTACGAAGAGTGAGAAAAGTGCATCCCAACGAAAGGAAAGGGTACAAGCAAAGGTAAAGGGAAAGGGAAAACTCCACCACCAACTCCTCCCACGACTACGCCTCCTACTAGTAAAGGAAAAGGCACTAAAAGTGAGAAGAGTAAAGGCAAAGGGAAAACTCCACCACCAACTCCTCCCACGACTACGCCTCCTACTAGTAAAGGAAAAGGCACTAAAAGTGAGAAGAGTAAAGGCAAAGGAAAGACTCCACCACCAACTCCTCCCACGACTACTGCTCCTACTAGTAAAGGAAAAGGCACTAAGAGTGAGAAGAGTAAAGGAAAGACTCCACCACCAACTACTCCTACTGCTCCTACTGGTAAAGGAAAAGGTACTAAGAGTGAGAAGAGTAAAGGAAAGAATCCACCACCGACAGCTCCTACTGCTCCAGTTGCTCCTCCTACGAAAAGTGTGAAGAGTGAGAAGAGTAAAGGAAAGAATCCACCTCCAGTACCAAAGCCAGTGCCAAAGCCAGTACCGAAACCAGTTGCGCCACCTACGAAAAGTGTGAAGAGTGAGAAGAGTAAAGGAAAGAATCCACCACCGACAGCTCCTACTGCTCCAGTTGCTCCTCCTACGAAAAGTGTGAAGAGTGAGAAGAGTAAAGGAAAGAATCCACCACCGACAGCTCCTACTGCTCCAGTTGCGCCTCCTACGAAAAGTGTGAAGAGTGAGAAGAGTAAAGGAAAGAATCCACCTCCAGTACCAAAGCCAGTGCCAAAGCCAGTACCGAAACCAGTTGCTCCTCCTACAAAACAAGGGAAGAGTACTAAAAGTAAGAATCCACCTCCAGTTCCAAAACCAGTACCGAAGCCAGTACCGAAACCAGTTGCTCCTCCTCCAGTACCAAAACCAGTACCAAAACCAGTTGCTCCTCCTCCAGTACAAAAGCCAGTGCCAAAGCCAGTACCGAAACCAGTTGCTCCTCCTACAAAACAAGGGAAGAGTACTAAAAGTAAGAATCCACCTCCAGTACCGAAACCAGTTGCTCCTCCTCCAGTACAAAAGCCAGTGCCAAAGCCAGTACCGAAACCAGTTGCTCCTCCTCCTACAAAACAAGGGAAGAGTACTAAAAGTAAGAATCCACCTCCAGTACCAAAACCAGTACCTAAGCCAGTACCGAAACCAGTTGCTCCTCCTCCAGTAACAAAACCAGTACCGAAACCAGTTGCTCCTCCTCCAGTACCAAAGCCAGTACCGAAACCAGTTGCTCCTCCTCCTACAAAGCAAGGGAAGAGTACTAAAAGTAAGAATCCACCTCCAGTACCGAAGCCAGTACCGAAACCAGTTGCTCCTCCTCCAGTACCAAAACCAGTACCGAAACCAGTTGCTCCACCTCCAGTACCAAAACCAGTACCGAAACCAGTTGCTCCTCCTCCAGTACCAAAACCAGTACCGAAACCAGTTGCACCACCTCCGAAGAAGCCTCCTCCACCTCCACCACCGAAAAAGCCTCCTCCACCACCTCCACCTCGAAAAAGCCTCCTCCCACCTCCACCACCTCCCGAAAGCCTCCTCCACCACCTCCACCTCCGAAGAAGCCTCCTCCACCTCCAGTACCAAAACCAGTACCAAAACCAGTTGCACCACCGAAGAAGCCTCCTCCACCACCGAAGAAGCCTCCTCCACCACCGAAGAAGCCTCCTCCACCTCCACCACCTCCGAAGAAGCCTCCTCCACCTCCACCACCTCCGAAGAAGCCTCCTCCACCTCCACCACCTCCGAAGAAGCCTCCTCCTCCAAAATCTCCAAAGTCCGAAAAGGCTCCGAAAGTTAGAAATCTGATGGAAATAAATAGCAATATAGATCTCCCATCTTCAAGAAATGTTTCTCATCAGAAGGCATCTCAAAAAGGAAAGATTCTAAAACGTCATGGTAAATCTTTTCCTCCGAAGGCACCAAAGAATGGAAAGAAACCAAAGTCAAGGAATAATCTTTCGAAAATATTCCCGTCCCAAGTGGTAAGTTTATTTATTCATTTCTTTGATCTATTGTTCTAGACATGCATCTGATTTCTTTTGCATTATGAAGAGGTCATTATCTGATTGCAATGATGTTTCCAGCTCTTATACATTTCCAGCAATTCGGGGAGGAAATGGTCGTTTCTCCCTTCGAGCTGGAAAAGGTCCCTACACTTGTTCATGGATAACTCAAAGCGAGAAACATAGAGAAGAGAGAATGAAGCAGTATTGTACTCCAAGTCAACAACTATATGCATGTGCAGGTACTTGTGGTTTGTGCAATAAAAGTATTGAAGAATATAGAAAATCTAGCATCATTCCAAACGGATTTGAATGTTTATTTGATGAAGAAGAAGTATCTTGCCCTTATTGTCTCTCGTGTCTAGGTCAATGTGATGATGAATGTGGGTTCTACTCTTCTCCTGGTGAAGAAGATTTGTTTTCGTGCATTCGCAACTTACTGCCGACATGCAGAGATACATGTAAAGATGTTTGTAATGAACAATTTTCCAAGACCTCATTTGGAAGCGATGTACTTTAATGAGAAGATATTACAGGATCAGGATTGCCAGGTTGTGATGGAGGTATTCAATCGTTTCATTCATGCACATAAAACCGTTAAATGTTTTAAAATTACATATTGTATTAGTCTTTATTGTTCTCCCTTCTTTTTTCTATTTTCTATAATTTGTATATGAAAGGTATGGAATTATGAGAACTTTATTCTCTCAAAATATATCATATCACATTTAGCCTCTATTCTATATGCATTCATAATCGCATGGATTGAGGGATGGACTATGGAATAATAGAAAATAGGAAGAACATGCACGTTTTCTACATGCACAGTTTTTGAAAAGGAGAACATTTGAAAATATCACTTTTTTCTCTTCAAAACATTACTCTCAAAATGTGCTTGGTTAGTTCAGTCGAATCTCTTGAGTAATTTCGGAGAAAATAAAATCGTATCAAAACTGGAACATACTGAAAGTAGCACATTATCATATCAATAAATCACTCTTTGAGTTGCGTCAAACTTCTTGAACAGCTTCATGATTTCCCAGGCAAACATCTATCTTAATCTGGAATGAAATCATTCAAGTGGCTATTTGTAATTCAAGTCTTTCTCTTTTGTCAAGAGTTGTCTATGGCAGTAAAGTAAAGCCTCAGACAAAAAATAGGAAAGTGTTCTAAACATTGATGTCATTTGAAATCTTTGAATGAAAGCCTAATCATATCATGTGCAAATTCCCCTATTCTATGAGAAGGATATTGAATGCAATCTAAATCGACAAAAGGTAAAGGTTGTTACCCCTTATGTTTCAGCATTACTTCATCGCTGCTCCTTCTCCTATAAAAGCATCAGCATTTTATACAACAATTTCCGCATATTACAAACAGCTTGACCCTAACCCATAACATAACAACGCAAATTGCTACCTGAAGGCCAACCATTTCAGCTCATATCAATGAAGTAATTTCCCCCTCAAATCGTCAACGTCTCTCCTGTAGTCATGCTCTAGGACTGGTTCGTATAAAGATCCGTCTAGAAAGACTATGTAGAAAGAAAACATTTAGAACTCTACCAGCCGCAGAAGTCAGACTTCTCCTCCGAATTGTTTCCTACACAAACTTACTAGTGGTCCCAGCCAACACTTTCTCCATCAAATAAGTTCTATGCTACTCTAAAGTCTCTTTCTACTTTTCACTTTAAACTCGCAAGAACCTTTTCACATTAAAGACTGACATCATCCGGAAGTATTTCCTCTAGACCTTCCACAAGCATGATTCTAAAATCTCCCGTTCCTTTTCGTATCTGTTTCACTTGTTGATACTCATCACTATTCCACCAATTCAAAGCATCTTCTTTCGATTTCCACTTTTGCAATACGATACGAGTATCGTCCCATTCCCCTTCGAGAGGTGTATGTTCTCCTTTCAACACAATATATTCCCCTCCATATTTTTGCACTAGTGCAGCTACTTTTGGTACATAAATTCCAAATTGTTCTAGTTGTGTCGGATCAAGTTTTGCCTCGATTAAAACATATGCAGGAGTTATACTATTGCTTGGTGTGGTAGAAAAGGCATTTGCTGTATTGGCCGTGAGCAATATCTGGAAAGATACAAGGTATTTCTTGAACGTGAACATCATAGCTGGTAAAGTTATTTCAATCTCTAGAAGGGCACTTTTGGGATTAGAAATCTTTCTATGCTTATAGATCCTTTCGCCAAAGTGAGAGATCCTCACAAGTAAAACGGTTTATTAAAATTCTATAGAGAGAAGCAATCATACGAACTGTTTACACATCATCAACCCATCCAAAAGATATCTTTTCCCTCACACCTCAACAAAGAACAAAGTGTCAAGATTCTTTGGAAAAGTGAGGAGTATAACCTAAAAATACAATTACACTAATACAAACTACTTATACCAATTTCGTTCGCGCCAAAAAAGCAAAAAGGTACTGAGCCCATCAGTCCGCACTCGAACTTCCAGCTGAAGCAAGTTCGTGCGTCAACACATGTCAAGGTAACGATTTTCTCTCAATCTTTGAACCGTCCATCACTTTCAAAAATCTCTATTGAGTTATTCTTCATAATACATACTTATCTATTACTACAGACATCATGGGAAAGAAAGCAAAGAAGGCATCTGGAATCGCAAAGGCTTCCATGCGTAAACTTGACAAGGCTAGTTTGCCTCCACCGCCAGTTCCTGTAGAAGAGGAGGTATGTGTTGAAAAATAGAGTGAAAGAAAGAAGCGAGTGTCCGTTGGCTGCTTATAAAAGGAAAGAAGGAAAGAAAGATTCGTTGCCTTTGAAAGATCTACTAGGGATAGGAACTAAAGGAAAAATACTAGAAGTATGACTTTATTTATACATTTCAGAGCAACGACACAAGATACATTACAGAACATTTACATCACAGACTAGACCATCCATTCAAACTTCAACTTCGCTAAACATCAACTCACAAATGTCTTCTTTTCATAGCTTGGATCCGCAAAGATCCTCGATCAGCCAACTATCAAGGGAGATGGATTCAAAGTTCTCGACACTGAAGGATACGATGATGGCGGAGTAGCAGATCTTTCCCTTCTCATCGACTTGGAAGATAACGTACAGAGAAGAAAGCGTGGTGAAAACGAATACTTCCGTGCGCTTCAGGCAGATCTCCTTCCTCGTGCAGTCAAGGGACCTATGGGACAAATGTCCCGTAGAGAACAAAAGGTTAGCCTTGCACAGCTTCTTTTCTCCGAAGCAGATGATAGTGAAGATAAGGGACCATCGGAAGTTTATGTAGAGCAGGTTGATGGGGGTGAAGATCAAGCAACAATGAATCAGCGTGCAAAGAGACTTCAGGCGGCAAAGGCGGCGCTGAGAATGAGTCTTATGCTTCGTGAAGCTGCTTGTGCAAGTCTTAGTTTGTCTGAGCTTTGTAAGCGTAAACTTACCTTTTCTGGAAAGCAGGGGGCAGAAGAAGCTTTGAGATGTGCAGATAAGGCACTTGAGATTGCTGGACCGGGATTCTGGGATGGTGATGATGTTGCTATTGAGGTGAGTAAGAATACTATGGAGATGTAGGGAAATGAGATAAGAGGAATTGCATGGCTTGAAGGCAGTATGGAGTTCAGCTGAAGGAACCTATAAATGACTGTGATGACTTCTGCAACCGAGCTAGTCTGTTTTCTCATTTTACGACCAGATATGAAGCATATTTTACAGCAAACATCACTTCTAACTTTACATTTTTAATATCAATCATAGGCTGAGGATAATCCAGTTCAAGATCCAAAGTTTGAAAAGAATGCAACCACTCCAGGACTTGCTAACCCATCCGTATTGAAACTCCTTCCACTACGTGTATCTCAACTTTGTCAGCGATCAGCTCTTTTGCAGCGTGGAAATGCACTTGCAGCTATGGGAAATGAAGAGGAAGCTATCAAATCATATGAATCTGTTTTCCCACTTGTGGAGAATGAGCCACGTTGTGCTCGTATTGACTGGGAGCGTCACTCACTTTTTGTAAACATTGGAAACTCACACAGTAGAAATGGAGATTATGAGGCTGCAAATGCTCAATACACTCTTGCTGAGAAACTAGGACAAGATCACATTGATGGAGGAAATGTTAAGGATGGAAAGGGAATGATTGTCTGTGCAAAGAGAGCTCGTGCTTTTGCACTCAAGAGAGCTGGAAAGATTGATGAGGCTAAGAAACTTTTGAAGGAGGTTTTGGACCAACAAATGGCTGATGCTGCTGAGGAAGAAAAGAAGAAGGCAGAAGAAGCTGCTGCTGCAGAAAAGGCTGCTATTGAATCCAAATAATTCCATACTTACTAGAGAAAATGAAAACTTAGAACCTTACTGTTAGTTTATGTAGATGCATACATTTCAAATGATTTATGAAATGAATCTGTTTACATCGTAATATAATGAGGATAGCATGCGTATTATGAAAGAGAGTAAATCTAAGTAATCTTGAGTATAGAAAGCTTCATTCGAGAAAGGAATTTCAACGTCTCAATTGAGAAGGATACAATTGTTTATTTTATTTTCCCTACAGTTTATCCGTCTATTTTCCCCTCAGATATTTCTTCAACTTTTATGAACAAGATCAACCTACTATTAGTTCTTGCCGGCATGATGAAAACTTTGAATATGCAACCAAATATTGGCAATGCCACAAAGTCTAGCTATCGTTCTAAAATATGCATTCTCTGTTCCCTATCCATTTCTTGTAGTAATGTCCTATATCTTTCTCATCCTATCTTCTCTCTTTCAAAGCAGAAGACTTTGTTTTTGTATGATACAATCGCATCTGCGCTTCAGTTGGGGGAGCATCTAATGTCCTTTGAAACCTCTTCTCGTCCTGACTTATCTTTTCTTGAGCATAGCGGATACTAAGCATTCTAATCTCTTGAAAGGAAAGTGTTTTCGACTCGGATGGTGCAGGGGTCATGATGATATTTGTATCCAATAGGAACTATGAAGTATGAAGTTAATGTTGTGTGTATCAATTATGATGATTGCTAAGATAATGATTCCATAGACGTATGAAAAGAACACTTGACGGTTCATTTTTGAAATTTTGAGGTGCGCTGTCTGCTTCACTGTCTTTTTGCACCTAAATTAGAGGTAACCGCTGGCGGTTAAAATCTAATTCTATGAAATTTAGTCTTTTAAAAGTCATTTTTGAGGAGTCATTGTAAATTGAAATATGAAATGTGCATCTAAATATTTCACGGGGTTACGTAATAATTATTTCACATTTAGTCTATAATGATTTGATTTCTTCAATACATCATCTGCTTCCTCGTTATTTCCTAATTTCCTCAAAGCTAAGATTTCTGTAGCTTTCAAGTGTTGTTTGTGGAGAGTCGAAATTTTTCATTGCTTTTCCGTCACTGTTCAAAACAGCTTCACGTTTATCAATAACATCTTGGAATATATTAGCAGCGTCTTGATAATGTTTTTTCATCATCATGAGAATCCCAATCTCGTCGCAACAACTACATGTCCGAGGGTGTGTTGGACCGCTATCGCTTGGTTGGACCATACAATGAGCAGGTATTTATTTCTAAAGCAGCTTCAAATTGTTTCTGTGCTTTATCAAACTCTTCTAGTCGATTGTACAAAGAGCCAAGTTTCTTGTGCGTAATCGCAGTATCTCTATGATTACCAAGATATTTAACATGCAATTCTACACATTTCTCCTGTGAATTATAAGAGTTAGTAATATTGAGCATAGCATACAAATTCGCCAATAATTCTCAACTTACCATTTTCTGAACTGCAGACTTTGGTGAGTTAAGTCTTTGAAACAGTAAATAGCAGCCTTTTCGTGTGCTTCCGTGTAGTACATATAGTCCCCTTTCAATCATGGTGTGAAATCTGCAAGTACTGAACCACTTTTGTAGATTGAAGGCATCTTGGTTGCCGGTTTGACTGTCATTGGTTGCAACTTATTCTCTAAGATAAGAAGGATTTTCTCGTAATTTTGCAATGCTTAAGCCCACAAGCCTTGCTTCTCTTGCATTCGAGAAAAGCCAAAATATATTCTAGCCATGCGTCTATCTTCTTCTCCATAAGTAGCGATACCTGATGCTATTGCCAATTCATATTCCCTTACACTCGACTTTTGATCTTGGAGCTGTTCGTAACAAAGGGCTATCATCCCATGCGAAATAGGAATCCCTTCACCTTTGTTATGTTTCTTTTTGTTGACAATTTCCTTTCGAAATTGTTGAATTGCACCATCAAAGTCTTTCTTGTGAAATAAGTCTGTCGCTATATCATATCTACCCATTTCCGGAATTTGACCTAATTTGACCGAGAATTCTCTCTAATTTCAAAATCGATGAAAGCATCTCTGCACTTTTGTTCTTACGCAAAATCTCACTGACAGCTACTGGTGGCTTTGACTCTGGTCATGTCAGTGTGTACCGTTATTCATTGGCTTAAAAATATGAAGAAAAATAATTTTTTTATATTTTTATATAGCTTGCTATGGTCATAAAATAAATCATGTTTTGTTTCTATGATAACGAGGCATACAATTGTTAAAATCAATAAGTGATTATTGACGAGACGGTTATGCACAAAATAAACCGTCAACATCATGAATTTAGCTTATTGAGCGATAAAATGATTTATTTCCGTCGAATTATCATAAAATTTGTCTCTTAACGGTACTAGTTTTCAGTACTTATGGAACCGCATTGTGTTTTCACTCATGTTTGTTCTATTCTACTTTCCTTACCTCATAACTCAGAGGGAGTTATACTTTTACTCATTATAGCTCATAACATCTACAAAGGTTACCTTACATTCCACTCGTAGCAACAGTAAGAACACATCACTCAGAGGGACTTTACTTAAACTGGCTCTGCAACATCTACAAAGGTTACTTTATAGTTTATATCCCACTTCTTTTTTATAATAACTCAACATGAAGATCCTCTGCTGCTTCGACAAGAGACAGCAGCAAGTCCAAAAGAAGAAACTACAAACATCAGCTGAAGAAGACGTTACAGTGTATCCAGAAAACTTGAACACATTCGGAACCATTGAAAACATTTACGAAAAGTACCACATTACACGACTCGGTAAAGAACAAGAAGTACACACCAAACATGTCGACGTCCCTTCACCCTTCAAAACAAATATCGTGATTCAAGATGAACTTGAACCAAGTCGATACATTCGTATAGATTTTTCAGGTATACACGACAGTTACTACATTGGTATCAATGAAATACACTTTAAAGACCCACAAGGCAATCACATTCCTTATGAAAATATCATGGTGGACGGTCAAGAAGTCGACAACGAAAAAGTAAAGCCTGCATTTCCACCTCATGGATGGTGGTGCGTAGTCGATGGCGTCCATTCGTTAGTATTTGACTTTGGAGAAGTGACTCATGTCAAGGAAATTTATTTCTGGTGTGCCAATGCAGCTTCGACTCCGAAAGAAATGAAAATTACCGATGGACACTTTTTACCAGATTATACGGGATATAAATATGATGCAGAGTTGTATTTTCAACTAGCGGGTGATGTACAAGATCCTACGGAAATGATTTTTCAAGGAGGGTTGACGTGTGACGAAGTGATTGAAAGTTTGAATTCAGATCCTCCAGAGAATCAATTCAAGAGTTTTCTTTCGTTAGATGGAAAGTCGCAATTCGTCTTTTATCAACGCGGGTCGAGGACTTTGGCTTTGAATTATTACTTTGGTCGAGATGATTCTTTTTCGGAGGATGTGGGCATGATCAATTCTACCAATCCGCATAAGAATACCATTGATGAGGTTGAATATAGAGCCTTGACATTGCAAGAATTGAGAGGCATTCGTGCCATGATTCTTGATAAATGCTTGAAAGAGAGCTGGAAGTCGAGTAGAGACAATGAAACTATTTTACGTCCGGAAGATGTCAACCTATATGACTTGAGCAAGCATCTCATCAAACCATTGACAGTAGAACGTAATTGTTCCTTCAAGGAACTTTTTCATTCTGGATCTACAACGCCAATGTATTACTGTAGCCATTGGTGGGGTGAAAGTGTCTTTGACTTTATTTCTTGTGTTGAAAATCATGCACAAAAGAATGAATTAGATCCGCAAACTGCAACCTATTGGGTATGTGCACATGCTAATCGTCAGCATGATTTGGGAGTTGATCTTGGTAATGACCCATCTCAAAGTAGTTTCAATAGAGCTATGCAAGTTGCAAAGGGAGTGTTGCTTGTCTGTGACATTAATGCCATTGTTACTAGCCGCATTTGGGTAGATTTCGAACTATACAGAACCATTGTAACTTCCTCCAACTTCGATATTGTAATTCATGCAAATGGAATGCCTCATCTTATTGCAAATGATCCATTGCCGAATGAAACTCCATACCAAAAGAATAGACGTGAAAGTAACTTTCCATTCGAAAGAGTTTGTCGTCAACTACTTTCACTTGAACTTCATAAAGGTGAAAGCTCTATGGAAATTGATAAGGTTCGTATTCTAAATACCATGATTGAGAAGAGACCATTGGATTGTCCCAATGCTCTGGAGAGGGTATTCAAAAATGATTCACAGTGTTTTGAGTATCAGCAGGATCTGCACTTTTACAATTTGACAAATGGTGCTCTTAGAGCTGAAATGGCATGCAAGGCTGTGTCTATTGCACTTTCTAAAGAAGACCAATCTTTGGAAAACTTTTACGGATTCAATCTTTTGGACATCATTTCCAAGGATACTTCTCGGACCACCATCGATCTACAGGATCTTGCAAGTCTGGATTCAGTAACAGATGACGTGTTTGCTCAATTAATGGGTCTTGCAACTGCACCAACTCTTCGAAAGTTCGTATTGAACGTTGTAGGTTGTAAGAACTTGACAGATGAATGCATTGACTCAATCTCTTTCCCTACATATCTCAAACAATTGGACTTGAATATTGGGTACGCGAAGAACATGTCCAATGCAAAGCTCTTGGATTTACCATCAAAGTTGCCTCCTTCGCTCGAGACTTTGAAACTGAATGTATGTGGGTACAAAACTCCAGATGGAAACTATTTGCCTCCACGCTTTGGAAGTCTTATGCATGAGCTATCCAAACATATTAGTTTTTCATTAAAGCACTTCGAATTTACAACACAGATTAATGACGAAGAGCACCTTGAATATTCTACCGAAGGAGAAAACAAAAACAGAGGTGTAGAGGGCATGTGCGCATTGCTTAGAAAGCTTCCTTCAGATCTTGAGTCATTGTTTTTGTGTGTGGAGCAGTGGGATACATTTGAAGGTAAAATGCTCGCTTCAATGTTCGAGCTATTTCCAAAGAATTTGAAAGAAGTCAAAATCTTTCTATACAGTGGTGACTATGTCTATGACGAGAATATGGCAAGCATTGCAA
Organism: Chaetoceros tenuissimus; assembly: GCA_021927905.1. Taxonomy (NCBI): domain Eukaryota; phylum Bacillariophyta; class Thalassiosirophyceae; order Chaetocerotales; family Chaetocerotaceae; genus Chaetoceros; species Chaetoceros tenuissimus. The sequence goes on along the minus strand of BLLK01000047.1, from coordinate 4,101,013 downwards.
ATTGTATCAACTCTATGAAACAGTTGTGTAGTTTGAGGATTCATACAAGAAGTGATGCTCGTACAGGAACGTATAGAGTTCGAAATATTCATACAGTAGATGAAATGAAAGCTTTTGCCTAAAGTACGGAGGACTCTTTCAAAATACTCAAAACAATACAACTAACAAGATTTATAATAATAATTATTGGAGTATCTAAGTAACCAAGCATAGCGTGCGTGCCTAATTTTTAGCAGTTCTTTGTTTTTGTCTGAAACATTGGAGTACAAGTCTTGGGACAATTTGCGTAAAATATTCTCTTCTTACAACGTACACTGTTATTTTCGAAATAGGATGAGCATCTAATGTATTTTCGAGTGCAAAATCATAGCAATAAATTATAAGTAAATCATATAATCACTCACCTCTTTTTCTTTTTCACAAAATTACAGGTTCTTTGAACTGCTTTTACCTTGAAACTATTTGAAGTTTGAATACATTTACAGTCAGCTCCGCAGGTAACCGGGCACGCTGCTGCAACTAAGAAATCAAATTTAGAAATACCTCCGAGGTAATATAGAAAAACTTAATACTATCTGTATACTTACTTTCTGGAAATCTGCACCGTTGATTTGCTCTTGCTGCAGCCCATAAACATGGCTTTCGTAGAACTTTACCAAAAATATTTTGAAACTTAATCTTCCCCGCAGTATCTTGACACTTTGTTTCGGGAACTTGATCATTAGTCGTAGTGGGTGGAACTGGATCCAGTTCAAGATTATCATTACATTTCAAGCCTCCATCTTTACCTCCAGCATAAATGAGAATGTTTGCTTTCCCAGGTGAACCAACATCAATCGAACAGACTTCAATGATGAGCTTTCCTGCACCATCCCAGTCTCTTTCGTATCTTTCACCAGATTGAAGACTAATGATAAAATCACTATTCATATCAAAAGTTTTGCTCTCTGTTCTATGAACAAGAACACTGTTTCCATACTTTGGAACATCACGATTAGGACCAATCTTTCGAAGATAAGTAACATAGAGAACCTCATCTACGTTCGCAGAAGATACTCTAATTACTACATCTCCATTGCCTTTTTGGATAGACTTGTCATTTACAGCATTGATTCCATAGAGGTCACCTTTATGAGGATGGTCAGCTGGGTCGATCTCTCTATGATAATCAGAGTACCATCTAGAAATATTTATGATTTATGTTAGAAATAAATTGGCAAAGTCAAATGTACACTCAATTAACTTTCGAACTCACCCGAACTGCCATGTCTTCACTCCGTTGAAGCAGAATGCTGATCCATTTTCGTTCCAAGCACCTTTGTTTCCTAGTGCGCAGGTGTAATCATTGTATGAGCCTCCAAATAATGTACCACTGTGGAAGCCTCCGAGGTTGTGGGCAATCTCATGGAGGTGGATAAACTTGTAACTGGCATAAGTACTCATGAAATAGCTTATCCTTCCCGGTCTATCAGCATATCCAGCGGCTCCATTGAAATATACCTCATCAGGACATACTATCATTGTATAATGGCGCTCGATATGCTTTGTAGCTACAATTGCATAATTTCCACATTCTCTAAAGTTTGCGTTGGCAAGGTTCGCTACTGTCTCAACTGTTAGGATACCATTGCTTACTCCTTCTCCTTCTGCTGGTATAATTTGCAGCTTATTATTTGAGCACGCAGTAAGCTGCTTTCCAACACTTTTCATATCACCAAATATATCATTGTTCAACTTTGCCACACTTTGCTTTGGTGCATGATTATATCCATCGACCACTCTGATAACAAGAACATCAAATGTTCCCTCAACAGTAGATAGGCCTCGTCTAAGATTTTGATTTCCGTTTGGAATATATGTATACAACATCTGCTGGTCAATAGCTTTGGATATGAGAAGCTGAGACTTCTCTGTGTCTACCAATGTCTCAGGTAAAACAACCATCGTTTGGCCTAAGATAAAGTCTGATTTGAAGATTGGAGATGGATCAACATCGAATGAATACACTTCTCCAACAACGGATTCACAAAGTAGAATTGTGTTCAGATCTTTAGTCCCAGGAGGTACTAAAGCCTCCATTTCGATAACTGTACATTCAAATGAATCTTCTTCAATAATACCATAGGACAAATCTCTCTCAATGGTTTTGGAATCATGGTTCCTAGCATCCTCTTCATTTCTTAGCTTATGCTTTCCAAAGCCGCTAGAATGGTTGTATACACATGAACTCATGACAATCAAAAGCATGAACATTGATGACAGCAAGATTCTCTGCTTGAAAGAAGCATGATCATCTAGTTCTTCCGTCTCTTCGTCTGAACTGAGTAGATCCAAATTGGAATCTTTGTACTTATCTAGTTTGACCCAATCTCTCCTCATACGACCAATTCGACTTAGATTTGGCAAGCGAGAGAATGAATCGGCAGACTCATTTTCGTTTATCATTTCCTCATCTACAAAAACGTCATCAACAATTAAGTCAGAATTCCTGCGCTTTGGCTTCCTTTTGGCAGACTTTTCAGCCATTTGATTACTTTTTGATGAAGTTATAGATTGATGCTTATCATTGCATTGTAACCCTATCTCGTGCAACGAGAGATGGGATTCGCGTTTCTTTAGAGATGTACTAACCTTTCCATCCATGTTTTGATATTGTGGAGACGACACGGCTAATGATAAAGGTGGCAGTACCAAAAATGTGCATGAAATTATTTCATGATACAATGTACGAAGTTACTGTGCACTCTAATACGAAACCTTTACTTGCAAGGAATTAAGGAAGCACAAGGAAGCCCTAGACATCCAAAAGTCCTTCTGACATCAAAATATCTAGAAAATAATTAGCTCCATTTTCAATTTTCGTAGGATTTTAATCATGCATAGGAATTCAGTGTTTGCGTGCAGGCTTGTCATCATGTACTGAACAACGAAAAGAAAGGAGTGAAACAACAAAAGATGAGGAAGCAGAAGCTATTCACTCATGAAATATACTATTAACAAAACAAGCAACTTATTTGTACACTAAGTAATATGTACAAAACATGTATTTCTATTGGTCGTGCAAAAAGACGGAACGGAACGGATCGGAACAGAGGAACGGAACGGAACGGAACGTAGGAATTAATAAAATATCGGATAATTATTTTTATGAGAATGAATAAGCTCTTCAGGAATTGAAATCTAAAAATGACCGGAGCGGAACGGAACGTAGGAATTTATAATAAGGCAGGGAAAGGATCGGATGACTTACTTTGATCGAGGTTCAATATGTTCTCAGTTCTCAGGAATAACAATCTAAAAATGACGCACATGAGAAAAATGTCTTCATAAATAACGGACAGGAAAATTAAACGGTATAGGATCGGAAATATTTATACTTTGGATTCTTGTTTTCTTATCCGATCATAGGATCGGAGAAACTAGATCTTGCGTCAGAAGGAATGCGGCCTTCCTCTAGAGTCAAAATTGAACCATCAACAAAATTACTTCAAGAAATGCAACTCTCATAATAATTCTATAAATCAAAAAACAATCTTTGCATTTTCAAAATAGAAAATGAATACCAAGATTATTCCTAAAACACTCTTGTTCTCACTTACAGTTTTTGCCTATGTTGTTGCAGCAAAGGTTAGTTTGAAATAATTCGTAAATCTCCTTCTGAAATTCATTTGTTTTCTCATCATTTAGTATTTTTTCTAAGGATCATCACTATGCCACAAATGACCAGTTGAGGCTGTTGAGAGATAACATATTTGCACATCGGGACGAATCACCACAATCGAGTTCAGAGGCAGAATTAAGCTCAAGAAGTATTCCATGTACAATCGAGAAACTCTTTGGACTAGAACCTCAACACGGCGTATCACTGAACGACTTCTTGACCTGTGCAACAAAAGATGGCCAATATTATGATGTGAACTTATTAGAGGGCCTATCATGTCTTTATCATTCTTTAACCCCAGAAGAAGAGCTCATCATACATGTGAGCGAGCAAAAGGTAACAAAGCAACACAGCTTTCAGCTCATTGGACATATGAATGATCTCAGTTACACGAGGAGGCGAAAAGAAGATAGCAATACAGAGATCTCTTCCCGAAACTCGGCCAAGGCAAGAAATACTAGTGGGATATTCAAGTTGCTTGTTGTCCGCGTTCTTGGGAAAGGGATAGAGGATGATATAACTCAATCTGAAGAAAAACTCTTTGATGACTTTTTTGGGGATTCAAGTAATGTGGTGAGTACTTCTTTCAATGTTTTACAGTGAAAATTTCGTAACTTTCTATCATTCTCACAACTTCTCGTTCAAACAGAGGACCAGAATGATGAAGTGCTCCAATAATAAATTGATATTTGATCCTGCAACAGGAGATCACGTAAATCAAGGAGTGCTATCCCTCAGATTAGATGAGAATCTGAAAGGTAATGATTTTCTCATGGTATCTACCATGGCCATGGCTGAAGTAAGGTCACGGAACTTTGGACTACACGCACATTGCATTCGTTATGCCTCAATCAGTCTATTTCAGAGGAAGCGTTGCCTTTGGAGAGCGGCCAGGAACTGTAAGATCTAGATGTATACTCGTTCTTCATTCTTTACATTCAACTGACACTTTTGTTTCTCGTTCAGGTATCTTGGTATCAAACAGACTATGCTAGTAATGCCTTTGTCCAGGTTCATGAAATTAGTCACAACTTCGGTTTCAATCATTCCGGGAAAGGGAGTGACGAATTCGGCGACTCCACTGATTCTACGGGAAACATTGGTCAGTGGTTAGATGATGGACCGGTTGCTTGCTTTAATGGTGCAAAGACTTACTACAGTGGTTGGTATCCAGAATTCTACTCATCGCTTGACCCAGGAATCAATTCATTCTCAGAAGACCTTGTTGGTCTCAACGACATTGTCTCGAAGCCATCCGTATCTACAGGTAATAATCTTGTCTCAAGACTATCTACCATTGGGACTGACGACCTTTTCATCATGTACCAGAGAGCTGAAGGTATATTAGATACCCTTCAAAGCAATAGGGATACTGTTACAATCACTCAACAAAAATCTTTTGAAGCTCAGAGTTGGTCTTTAGCCGAACTTCGACCAGGTCAGGAATATCGATATGAGAACTATGGTGGCTATGGTAGACCTCTAATAGTCAAGTTCTGTAGTGAAATTGTGGACTCGAATGATATTGACAAGGCTCATGTCATTGCATATGTCGAAGGTCTCACAGTAGCAAATCGTGGTGCATATATGGATATTCCAGATGGTGTGACATCTGATGAAGATCACACATCTTGCTCTGATACTCCATTGGATTTCATTTGGAGGAAACAACGACGTAATTGCAAATGGGTTGCAGCTAAACCTACTGACTGCTGTTCCTCAAAAGTCCTGAGCTCAATGTGCCCTCAAACGTGTATGACCTGTGACAAATGTGTAGATGGAAGAAGAAGGTTCTACATGAAAAATGGTACAAGTAGAGCATGCTACTGGGCATCAAGTAGAAATACTGTGAAACGATGCAAAGTCTTGGGAATCGCCGAAACTTGCCGAAAAACTTGTGGTCAGTGTTCATGAAATTGAAAATACACCGTAGATTCCTTGAGATATTATAAATTTCTAATATAATTCCTTGATCATACTACGGTTTCAGTGAGAAATACACAACGCAGGCTAGCGTCATCAACATAAAATTAGAAATTGAAAGTATCCAGTGTACGTAGTTGTCGGTAGGTTGACATTTGATTGGTCAAATTCTAATTCCTTCTTTCTTGAAGAACCACTTTCCGATTCGGTACTTCCAGCTCTATTGCTCTCTGACTGCTCATTGTATGAAGTATCAGTAGAAGATAGTTGTTGAAAGGGGGACATATTTTATTGGATATTTAGAAGATTTTAGCCTCATAAATCCTATGTTCCTCGATTCCTTCCTACTGCTTCCTTGAAGATCCGCTTTTCCACTTCAATGCTTCCAACATGAAAAAACTTCGGTTAATACTTCTCAGCCATAAACATCGGTCTTACTACTTCCCATAAATTTTCATATTACGAATCTCTGAAATCAAATATACGATATCACATGATGATCTCCAACGCTTCCAGACACTTTACTATTGCAATATTGCTTATTTTTGCAGCTATGATTAACTTGTCTCATGCAAAATCCCTTCGAAATGTGGCAGAGAAGAATGTAAGAGAGAAGAATGTAAGAAGATTCCAGCAATCTTCAACTTCAGAATATTCGCCGGAGCGCATTTTACATGCCTACATGGAGCCTGCACAAACACAAAGATGGGAATCTTTTTCAAATGATTCCTTTTATACGACATCTTCCTCTAATGTCAACACATACGCCGGTGTGACACTGACCTTTCATAGGAAAGCATCTGATACGAGGATGGACATCAACTACTTCGTCAAGGGTGGACCATCCAACTGCAAAGAATGCCTCATCTCGATCCACAAAGGTGATAGCTGCTCCAGTCCAAACGTACGCTACTTCAAGCAGACAGATGAAGTACGAGGAAATCCTTGGACCAAGAAAAGTGGAGCTATCATATCGACGAATGGGGAAGGCAAAGGTGTTGGTACTATCAACTCATTTAGCAATGGTTTCTCACATGAAGAGAATGAGGGTCATGTAGTAGTGATATATAGCAATGCTCAAGTGAATGCTTCAAGGCAAAGTCGTCGAGCGAAGGTTGTAGCTTGTGGAGTGTTAAAGAATATATCAATAGGAACAACAAAAAGTGCAGGAATATAGGAAATTTCCTCTTTTTCACACAAGACCTACTGCTAGTGTTTTCAAAAAGGTTATAATAAACTAACATCTTTGTAAAATTAAATGAGAATGGTTCGTAAAATAAATTGATCACAATAACACCTAATTGACTGCAATGATGATTATTGGAGTATCTTTGTAGCCAAGCATAGTACTTAGCAGTTGATTGTCTTTGTCTGAAACATTGGAGTACAAGTTTTTGGACAATTTGCGTAGAATATTCTTTTTTTGCAACGAACACTATTAGATTGAAACAAGTGAGTATCAATTGTTAGGACAAAAAGAATAAGGGCAGTAGATTCTTGGTAAATGCTTTGAATATGTACTACAAGACAGAATTTCCATTTTACAAGACACTCACCTCCTATTCTGTTCCACGTTATTACATGTTCTTTGCACTACATTTACCTTGAAAGTATCTAAAGTTTGAATACATTGACAGTCAGCTCCACAGGTAACTGGGCACCCGGCTGTTACTGAAAAATGTAAATTAGAAACAAAGTCATCTGTCTCGAGATAATAAAGAAGAAATCAATACTATCTGTATACTTACTTTCTGGAAATCTGCACCTTTGATTTGCTTTTACTGCAGCCCATGTGCATGGCTTTTGTAGAACTTTACCAGATTTGTTTACGAACTTAATCTTCCCTACAGTATCCTGACACTTCATTTCGGGAACTTGATCATTAGCCGTAGTGGGTTGGACTAGATCAGATTAGTATCACATTTCATCCCTCCATCATTATCTCCAGAGTAGATGAGAACGTTTGCTTTCCCAGGCGAACCAATATCAATGGAAAATACTTCAATGGTGAGCTTTCCTTCACCATCCCAGTCTCTTTTGTATCTCTTACCAGATTGAAGACTGATTATGAACTCACTATTCATATCAAAAGTTTTGCTCTCTGTTCTATGAACAAGAACACTGTTTCCATACTTTGATACATCGCGATTAGGACCAGTCTTTCGAAGATAAGTAACATAGAGAACCTCATCTACGTTCGAAGAAGATATTCTAATATCTACGTCTGCATTGCCATTTTGGATAGACTTGTCATTTACAGCATTGATTCCATAGAGGTCACCTTTGTGAGGATGCTCAGCTGCCAAGCATATCATACTTTCATTTTGGAACAGTGTATTATAAGTGTTTTGACATCTGACATTTTTCTTGTTTTGAAAAAGGATGTAATAATTTGAACCTCTATCATACTGCAAATATACTGCCTAAAATTTACCAAAAATATCATATTTTCACACCGTGGTTGAAGCAAACATGCTGCTCTACCTCTCGTTCTATGAAGTTTGTCACCTTATTCACAGGTGAAATGATCGTATGAACCTCCTGATGATGTAAGTTAGTATGAGTATGTACCAACTACGAAACCTCCGAGGTTATGAGCAATCTGAATGGTAAAATTTGTCGTCTGGCGGTACTGACCCACAAATCAAAAGTAAAATGCCAGCGTGAGTAGAAGGCAACATGAAATTTTTATTGTTTAAGAGAAATATTTTAATCAAAAATAGGACATCTATCTCCAAACTTTACTCCGATCCTCTTGAGATTCTTCTTTGGTTTATTAAATTTTGAATACCTGATCGTTTCTTCTCCGTAGATAACTTTCACATATCCATTGCCAGAAAGAAATCCGTCTGATTGACCTTTTTTTTTATCCTTGTCTCTGAAAGTAAACCGATAGCAAGCTTTTGTCTCAAGACATCCAACATCAAAGGTGTATGTTTTATTCGCTTCATTGAAATGTTTTCTTCCCTTTGCATATACTTTGATACTGAATTTGCGAGTAGAATGGTTATACTTCCTAAGCATTAGTCCGTTTTCATTGATTTCATCATTTAATTTGACTTCAATGGTAGTAGGCTTACAAGTAATTGTAGGTGAAGAAGTGACAGGTGCAGTTGTAGGTTTAGAAGTGACAGGTGCAATTGTCGGTGGAGAAGTGTCAGTTAAAGTCGAACATCTAGGCTCATTGTAGTATACATTACAAGAGTCACAACAGGAACCGCTGTAATCTCGGAAAAGTTTTCCTGATTCGTTTGCACAATACTTGTCTCCACGATCGCACAATTTCCTTTTGTTGCTTGCAATGTATTTGCACTTTCGTCGTCTACCTTTCCAAGTGAGGATCGGGCGTCCTGATTGATCGAAGCACTTCAACCTAGTTGGATCATCAGTTGGATGAATACTTGGTAAGTGGGATGGTTGGATGCTAGTTGGATCTATACTCATTTCGTTGGAAGGAGCTTGAGAAGGCTTTGAACTTGTTAAATGATCAGTTGGAGAATTAGACGGTAAAAGAGATGGTTTGACGGAACTAGAAGTTGTTGGATCGTCACTTATTTCTATGGAAGGGCCTTGAGAAGGCTTTGAACTTGTTGGATGACCAGTTGGAGGACTAGATGTGCTGATAGATGGCCTAGGAGTAGGTGCATTAGACGGAACTTGAGAAGGCTGGTCAGATTGAGCAACTGAAGGAACTAGAGACAGAGGGACTGAAGGATCAACGGATGCTTGGATTGACGGAATATCTGGTTTGGAAAGAAAAAGTTAGTAAATTGTAGAACAAGTGACAATGATATTTTGCAATTATCATAACAAGCAAATAGGCTAAAGAAAGGAAGTAGGCATAATCTCAACACCAACCCATGATTAGTCTCTTCATAGAGCACATGTACGTGTGATGTAATACCTACCACTTGGCGCCACAGACGGATCACTTGAGAGCAAAACACTTGGTGATTGCGATGTTGATGGCAACTCTGAATGTAACACACTCGGTGTTGTCGAAGAGGAAAGTGAAGGACTGGAGCTAGGAATCGTCGAAGGCTTGAGACTAGGCAAAGAAGAATATTCTACACTTGGCGTATTGCTAACGATAGAGGGAGCAGGTGACACTGTTGGTGTCTGTGTATCTGTCGATGGTGTCTTGGATGGACTGAGGGATGGACTATGACTTGGTGCAGTAGACAGAACCAGAGATGGGGTCGTAGATGAAACCATGGATGGTTTGTCTGACGGCACGCTTGATAGACTGTCAGATGGCACATCTGAGGGAACCACTGATGGACTGCGAGAAGGTGCATTAGACAGGACTTGAGAAGGCTTGTCAGATTGAACCACTGAAGGAACCAGAGAAAAACTAAAACTAGGCAAAGAAGAAGGTTCTGCACTTGGGATGTTGCTGGGGGTATGAGAGGGTACAGGCGATGATGTTGGTGTGTTTTCATTTGTTAATTCGTTTTGATCAGGCGACAATGGAGTGGGTGCTTTCGTTGGCTGGGATATTTCGTTAGCTTAGAAAATAATTTCCTGGGTATAATACAATAGAAATAACTCACATCTGCTAATGAACTTGCTGCAGTTGGTACGGGCGTTGGAGAACTAGTTGGGATGCTAGTTGGTGCAAATGTTGGTGATAATGTGGGTCCAGGTGTCGGCTGTGAAAAATGAAAGAAAAGGATACATGTTAGCAACTTCTTCTAAAAAGATACAAGATAGGTATAGAGCAAACGTACCCCAGGTGTCGGCTGGTTTGTTGGTCCAGGACTGGGTCCAGGTGTTGGCTGTGAAAAAGATAAGAAACGGAGATATGTTAGCAACTTCTTTTAAAGAATATGAAACAAGATGTTGATGAAGCAAACGTACCCCAGGTGTCGGCTGGTTTGTTGGTCCAGGAGTAGGTGCCGATGTTGGCTGTGAAAAAGATAAGAAAAGGAGACATGTTAGCAACTTCTTTTAAAGAATATGAAACAAGATGTTGATGAAGCAAACGTACCCCAGGTGTCGGCTGGTTTGTTGGTCCAGGACTGGGTCCAGGTGTTGGCTGTGAAAAAGATAAGAAACGGAGATATGTTAGCAACTTCTATTAAAGAATATGAAACAAGATGTTGATGAAGCAAACGTACCCCAGGTGTCGGCTGGTTTGTTGGTCCAGGAGTAGGTGCCGATGTTGGCTGTGAAAAAGATAAGAAAAGGAGACATGTTAGCAACTTCTATTAAAGAATATGAAACAAGATGTTGATGAAGCAAACGTACCCCAGGTGTCGGCTGGTTTGTTGGTCCAGGAGTAGGTGCCGATGTTGGTGAGTTTGTCGGAGAAATAGTTGGAGCATTCGTTTCAGTTGTTGTAGGTGAAACATTGTTGCAAATTCCAAAGTTTGTGCTTTCTTGAAGACCAAAGTCTCCTCCTGTCTTGACCAAAGTACTGCCTATTTGAAATGTGTAGGAACCATCTCCGTATTGGCAACACATACCATCTCCATATTGATCATAAATGGAGAAAATGTAGTATCCATCCGCTAATTCAATATTTGAGACTCCCAAAAAATCGCCTGATGTAACTACATTATCAGCTTCGTCCACGATATCCCAAGAGGTCTCACCAGGATATGGGTCTGGGATGATTGTAATGGAAATTGTTCCAGTATAGCATGGAGGTGGGGAATCGAAGCGCTGAATGTTTACATTTGCTCTTGCAGGGTTCGAATTCAAATCGATGCTATTCACAGTGACTGCAAAGTTTCCAGATGTAAATGATTCCCCGCTATTGAGATATGCTAAAACATCTGATGCTCCATAACCCGTTCCAAGATCACGTTTATGAACCATGACTTGATCTACACCTTCTTGAGTACCACCATTGATGTCAGTTTTTCTATTGAAGCTTACATAGTAGCTCTCATCTAAGTCGACTTTTGCAATGACCATGTCTTCTAAAGCAACATTGGAATTTCCATAGTCAGCAAGTCCAATAAGATTTCCTCCCCATCCATCATATGAGACAGCTATCTGTTTGTCGTCATACCATCCAAGTTGCCAGTTCTTTGGTGCATTAAAGCACTGCATTGGGCCATCGTCGTTACTGTAACTGAATCCCATCATACCACTCTTATCTCCGTAGGTTAGTGCTGAACCGGTAGCGGCAGGATCTCCAGAGTGTGCCAACACGAGGTTGTGTCCAATTTCATGAGCTACAAAGAAAAAGAAGAATAATGTGTTATCAATATTTTGTATGGAGCTTAGGAATAGAAATCTTAGCTCTTGTTTCCAACTTACCTTGAGCTGACACATAGGTACACCAGTTATCCGAGTAAACAGAACGCCAATTATTAACATTAGCGTATGCAATACCACTCATGGTTCCAGCTGGTAGACAGTACATGACATGATTTGCAATTTGGTTTGGACTGCTCACACCAAAATTTGTATTCAACGCTGTCGCAATTTGATTATTCATGACAGAGTCTCCATCAGTAGTGGAAGAAGAGACTTGCACTGTAGTTACACCACCATTGATCCCGTCTCCTGTTGCAGGTACAAAATTCAATTGATTGTAGGAACATTGATTGTACCATGATTGTAGGTTGAGAAAATCTCCAGAAGTTCCAAAAATACTATCGGACAATTCACTTTCTTCAGCAGTTGTATTTTTATCGGCAGCTTCAACACGAACGACAAGAACAGTTCTAGTTCCAGCACATGATCCTCCAAGGTAGGTACCACAGTTTCCTACAACTTCTTGAGTCTGGAGTCGACGTTCTTCAGGAAAACAACCTTTGTCTTTTCCTGATTCGACACAAGTTCCACAACACGGTACATTATTTCTCTGTCCATCAATGTCCCATTTACAAATAGGGCATTCATCTGGAAGCTTGCTTTTGTTTTTCCCGCATCTTTTTTGCTTCTTCCCTTTAATTTTAGGAAGTTTGTTATTGGAACGGATTTCACCATTCGCGAAGTCAAACGTTGCATCATCATCAAATTCAAGGTCAATCTTTCCGGACTTGAACTTTCCTTTTCCAAAGTTTTCATTGATGAAATTGCCATTTGCAGCTGTCACCTTCAAACTATTTCCATTTGGAGTTTCACAGAACAAGAATTGATCATCACCATCAGGCGCTGGATCCTCATATTGCACATCTACAATAGAACCAGTACATTCAAAACAACCTCTGCCTTCTTGAGGTCCATTCGTCACACATGTTCCACAACATTCTTCACCTGTTTCAGAGCAAATATCGCATCTGCTTTCAGGAAAACAACCTTTCACTCTTCCGGATTCTTCGCAGGTTCCACAACACGGTACATTATTTCTGTCTCCGTTAGTGTCCCATTTACAAATAGGGCAAGATTCACCTGGAATAAAACAACCTCTATTTTCTGGGTTTCCAGTTGTTATACAGGTTCCACAACATGATTCTACTGTAATCAAATCTCCCCTAACTTTATATGTACAATCACAGCATTCTCCCTCAGAAGGAGTTGTAACTTCAAGGAACGGGACTTGAGTAGGCTGGATATTTTGCGAATCTTCGTTAAAAGGTGGATTGTATAAACTAAAGGTGCTTGGAGGTTTTGTGGACGGTCTTTTCAGTGAAAGTGTGGTCGAAGGTGCTGGTGAAGGAGGTTTGTCAGGTGGTGGAGATGGTAAAAGTGTAGTCGAAGGAGCTGACATTGAAAATGAAAATGAAAATGAAGAGCCTTGGATGTATTTAAATAATACATTCTCTTCCTCCTCAGACAACAATTGCATCGGTGCTGCAATAGGAGAATTCGTAGATGGAAATGTAGTTGAAGGAGTTGACATTGAAAATGAATAGGAAGAGTCTTGTAAGTATCTCAATAGGAGCTGCTCTTCCTCAGGCAACAATTTCATCTCCGGTGATGAATTTGCTGAAGAATCAAAGATATTGTAGTCTTTCTCAACTCCTTTGATCAAAGTGTTTCGTTTTCTCGGCAAGCTTTCATTCTTGGAAATAAATAGCAATGTAAGTATAGAGCAATTAGTAAAAGAGATTCAGTCAGAGAACATCATTCATGAGTGAAATTTCGGGGGAAAACTCACCGAAGTAGGAAGAGGAAGTCCCACCTCGTCTGCTGCCGTAGACATCACTACATTTTGTAGGAAGACGTGAATTAACACGAGATGCATGAAAGGTCTCATGATGTTTTTGATAATTGTTTGGTTTAGTGCAAATAAATCTGAATTATGAATAGTTCAGTTCAAGAAATTTGACTCGATTCCAGCATACGCAGTGAAAGTAATGATTTGATATGAAAATGTGATATTTTCAGCATAGATTGTGAAATGTAGAATGTGTTCATTCGAAAATGTGATATTTTCAGGATAAATAATGCAAGCAATGTGATATTTAATGCGAAGATGTGATATTTTCAGTATTTTTCGCTTTGAAACGATTGCAAGAGCTCTTCCCAAGAAATTTCAATTGTAGTGAAGTAATGCATGTTGATATGAAAATGTGATATTTTCTGAATGTTCTCGTTTTTCAGAGGAAACACGGAATATTTTCAGGATAAATAATGCAAGCAATGTGCTATTTAATGCGAAGATGTGATATTTTCAGTATTTTTCGCTTTGAAACGATTGAAAGAGCTCTTCCCAAGAAATTTCAATTGTAGTGAAGGAATGCATGTTGATATGAAAATGTGATATTTTCTGAATGTTCTCGTTTTTCAGAGGAAACACGGAAAAACTTCGTAAGAGACCCCGGGACCCGAGAATTGACAAGACCCCCCCGCATGAAGGGGGATTTCTTGAATTCCTAGAGAATTTCTATTCCTTAAAGGAACTTGTAGAGTTCGAAATATCTATTGTAAAAAAATGAAAACCTTTCTCTTAACTGTAGAGAAGTGTGCATAGATAATAATTGTAATAATGAATATCTCTAGATTACCAAGCAAACCAAACGTTCCTTCTTTTTTTAGCTTTCTGAAAAGGAAAACCTGCAATTTGTCGCATAAATAAATATGACCAACGATTCCACTGTTTAATCAAAAATAGGACATCTATCTCCAAACTTTACTCTGATCCTCTTGAGATTCTTTTTTGGTTTATTAAATTTTGAATACCTGATCGTTTCTTCTCCGTAAACAACTTTCACGTATCCATTGCCAGAAAGAAATCCGTCTGATTTACCCGTTTTTCTATCCTTGTCTTTGAAAGTAAACCGATAGCAAGCTTTTGTCTCAAGACACCCAACATCAAAGGTGTATGTTTTATTCGCTTCATTGAAATGTTTTCTTCCCTTTGCATATACTTTGCTACTGAATTTGCCTTTTGAAGGGTTATACTTTCTAAGCATTAGTCCGTTTTCATTGATTTCATCATTTAACTTGACTTCAATGGTAGTAGGCTTACAAGCAATTGTAGGTGGAGAAGTGACGGTTAAAGTCGAACATCTAGGCTCATTGTAGTATGCATTACAAGAGTCACAACAAGGACCGCTGTAATCTCGGAAAAGTTTTCCTGATTCGTTTGCACAATATTTATCACCACGATCGCACATCTTCTTTTTGTTTCTTACAATGTAGTTGCATTTCCTGCGTTTACCTTTCGAAGTAATAATTCGGCGTCCTTTACGATTGAAGCACTTCAACCTAGTTGGACGACTGCTTGGATGACTAGTTGGTAAGGGGAATGGTTGGATGCTAGTTGGATCTATACTCATTTCGTTGGAAGGAGCTTGAGAAGGCCTTGAACTTGTTAAATGAATAGTTGGATGACTACTTGGACGAGGGGATTGTTTGATACTAGTTGGATCTATACTTATTTCTATGGAAGGGACTTGAGAAGGTTTTGAACTAGATGGATGATCACTTGGAGGACTAGATAGACTGTGAATAGGTGTGTTAGATGGAACTTGAGAAGGCTGGTCAGATTGAGCTATTGAAGGAACCAGAGACAGAGGGTCTGAAGGAATTCCAGATTTTCGAACGGAGGGTATATCTGGTAGAAAAGAAAAAGTTAGTTAATTGTAGAGGAGGCAGTTATTAAAAGATCTCTCATTTCATATATCATAAAAGTTCAATTAAGATCATATTACACAAAGATGGCGTACCTGACGACGAAAGACTTGGTAAGTCCGATAATGTTGTTGATGGATTTTCTGTAATTAACACAGAAGGTTGCCACGAAGGAAGACGTGAGGGCTCACTTGATTGAAGTAAACTAGGTTGTAGTGAAGGTAAACGGAAAGGTGTGTTTGTTACAGAAGCACTTGGTGGTGTTAAGGAAATGGAAATCGATGGGCTAGAACTAGGAATCATCGAAGATTTGAAACTGGGCAATGAAGAAGATTCTATACTT
Source organism: Chaetoceros tenuissimus (assembly GCA_021927905.1). Classification (NCBI taxonomy): domain Eukaryota; phylum Bacillariophyta; class Thalassiosirophyceae; order Chaetocerotales; family Chaetocerotaceae; genus Chaetoceros; species Chaetoceros tenuissimus. Next base: position 4,085,108 of record BLLK01000047.1, on the reverse strand, counting down.
GGAATATTGCTAGGTGACCCAGTTGCTGTACCTTCAATTAAAACAGAGGGTGTTGGGTCCGGAGATGAAATAAAAGTGGGAGGATTTGTAGATGGACTATTCAGTGACAGTGTAGCCGAAGGTGCTTGTGAAAGGTTAGTTGATGGGGCTGATGAAAGGTTAGTTGAAGGAGTTGACATTGAGAAGGAAAGGGAAGAGTCTTGTAAGTATCTTACTAGAAGCTCCTCTTCCTCGGATAGCGTTTGCGTCGGCACTGAAATTGAAGAAGTGCTTATAACGTTGTAGTCTTTTTCAACAGCTTTTGTCAGAGTACTTCGTTTTCTTGACAAACTTCCATTCTTGACAATCAAATTTGGAGTAATACAATGTTCAAAGTTAATAGCAATGTAAGTAAAGAACAATTTGTGACAAGGATTTATTTAGACAAAAATCTCACCTTAGAAGTAAGAGAGATTTCGTAATCAGGTTCAGATATTTCAGGATGATCATCACTTCTGATCGGTTGGCGAGTATTATTTACATCATCGTCTACGATTTTCGGTCTGAATGTGATTATCTCTGCTGCTACCATAGATACCATCTCTGCATGATACAGAAAGAAATGAATTAACACAAGATGTATGAAGTATGTCATGATGTTATCTGATAAAAATGCAATAAATCTTAATTATGAATGAAACCGTTCAAGAACTTTGACTCAACTCCAGCATCCTGATAGTGAAAGTAAATTCTTGATGTGAAAATGTGATACTTTCAAATACGTACGTATAGAAATGAAATTGTGATATTACCAATATTCCCGTTTTCAAACGATACGGAGAACTGTTGAGGCAATTTGACTCTCCAGCATCCATAGTGAAAGTAATGTGGTGTTGGAATGAAATTGTGATATTTTTCTAATGTTCTCGTTTCTACAACTGTACAATTTTTTTAGAAGGGACATTTTTAGCACAATTTTTTTCAATCGTGTGTCGTTGAGAGACAGTGTTCAAAGAGAGAATGAGGTTCAAAATGAATTAGTGATGTTTCTAGAATGTTCTCATTTTAAGGAAGTAGAGAATGGAGGGAAAAGAAACTATTCAAGCACATGTAAAGTAATCTAAAATGGGAGAAAGTGATATTTCCAGAATGTTCTCCTTTCTACAAACTGATGCACGTTGAAGGGAAGGTATGTTTTCACTTACAAGCAGTCACAGTCGTGTCACAGATTCCATCCTCCTCTAGTGTGAATTTTCTACTTCATACGAAAGCTGGTGACTTCGACATGAAAAAACTCTAATAATCCTATCCAACGCACATAAAAACAGTTATTTGGTATTTTGTACCGTTCAACTTCATCATAATATCGTAAAGAATATTGATACAATCAATACGAAGTAGAATAAAACAATTCCTAGTATGAATCAACATCATTCTGGAAAATCATCTGCTTCTTCCTCGTCACCAAGGAACAGTAGCATTGTTCAAGAGAGACTCCTTCTACTCCGCGCAACATATGCAGATATCAAACAAAAAGAATTAGAGGCCCGATCCAAAAGATATCATAGAGCTCTACATGGACGTGCTTCTGATATACATTTGAGACTCTATCGTGAAGGGCTAGAGAAAATGCATACTTTGAAGAAGGTGCAGCGAAAGTACGCATCTTGCGATTCCTCGTCGTCCCTTTGCACATCTTCTACAGTCGATGATTCTCCAAGTTTTTGCAGTGTCCCATGAGAGGATGAAAGAGCAAATGCCAATCAAGAAAAAATGAATACTTTTGTCAGCTGCTCCTTTTTGAGCAAATGTTGGTATATTCAATAGGCTTTGCTCAATTGGCAACTGTATAAAACTACAATGTCAGAAAGAAGGATTCTCTCGATTTTAGATTGTCGAGAAGGAGAACTAGCAGGTGTACCTAGACAAGCCAAGATTATAATTTATAGAGCAAAATTCATATTGCTTTTATTATTTCACCACTCTATTGTTTTTCATTGTTGTAACTCATCAGTTAATTAGGAACTATCATATCCGTTGAAAAGAATGCGTTTCAATTGAGAGAAAAATGTCCGAAAGAAAGGTAATGGTAGGCTATTTATGACATTATGTCCCGTGTCAGCTGTGGTGATAGCCACAGAACGGAAGTGGAAATCCAATTTATTTTTCAATTTTCTGATCAAAACGATTCTGTCATTTTTGAAGTAAACCACTGGAATGATGATTTGGGAGTATCTTTGTAGCCAAGCATAGTACTTAGCAGCTGATTGTCTTTGTCTGAAACATTGGAGTACAAGTTTTTGGACAATTTGCATAAAATACTCTTTTCTTGCAACGGAGACTATTATTTTCGAAACAGGTTGAGCATCAAGTGTATTTACGACTGAAAGAATAATAGTAGTAGATTTTTGGTAAATGATATGATCTGTAGTAGGCACTCACCTCTTATTCTTTTCCACAAAATGACATGTTCTTTGCATTGCATTTACCTTGAAACTTTCTAAAGTTTGAATGCATTGACAGTCAGCTCCACAGGTAACTGGGCACCCGGCTGCAACTAAGAAAATGCAGTTTAGAAATAAGGTCGCCTGTCTCGAGATAATAAAAGAATACAATACTATCTGTACTTACTTTCTGCAAATTTGCACCTTTGATTTGCTTTTACTGCAGCCCATGTGCATGGCTTTTGTAGAACTTTACCAGACTTGTTTGCGAACTTAATCTTCCCTACAGTATCCTGACACTTTATTTCGGAAACTTGATCATTACTTGTTGGTGGTGGGACTGGATCAAGCTGATCATTATTATCACATCTCATTCCTCCATCATTATCTCCAGCATAAATGAGAATATTTGCTCTACCAGGTGGCCCAACATCAATAGAGCATACTTCAATGATGAGCTTCTCCGAACCATGCCAGTCTCTTTCGTATTTCTCACCAGATTGAAGACTAGTAATGAACTCACTACTCATATCAAAAGCTTTGCTCAATGTCCTGCGCACAAGAACACTGTTTCCATACTTTGGAACGTCGCGATTAGGACCAGTCTTACGAAGGAAAGTAACGTACAAAACCTCATCGACTTTCGCAGAAGATATTCTTATATCTACATCTCCATTGCCTTTTTGGATAGCGTTATCAATCGCGGCGTTAATTCCATAGAGGTCACCTTTATGAGGATGCTCAGATGGATCGATCTCTCTATGATAATCAGAGTACCATCTAGAAATATTTACGATAGATATTAGAATAGAGGAAAATGTGCACTCAATTTACACCAAACCTTATCGAACTTACCCGAACTGCCATGTCTTCACTCCGTTGAAGCAGAATGCTGCTCCACTTTCGTTCCATGCACCTTTGTTTCCTAGCGCACAAGTGTAATCATCGTATGAACCTCCTAATAATGTTCCACTGTGGAAGCCTCCAAGGTTGTGAGCCATCTCATGAAGGTGAACAAACTTATAACTTGCATAAGAGCTTTTATAATAACTGATCTTTCCCGGCCTTTCAGCATAGGCTGCAGCACCATTGAAGTCTACCTCATCTGGACACACTATCATGGTGTAATGACGTTCTATATTCTTCGCTGCCGTCATTGCATAATTTCCACATTCTCTAAAGTTTGTGCCAGCAAGGTTAATAGATGCTTCAATTGTCAATATACCGTTGACGACATTATCTCCTTCTGCTGGTATGATTTGCAGTTTGCTATTTGAGCATTCATTAAGCTGTTTCCCAACACTTTTCTCGCCACCAAATATATCACTGAGTAGCTTTGCTTCGTTTTGCTTAGGAGCGTTGCTAAATTTATCGACCATTCTTATCACAAGGACATCATATTTACCCTCAACAATGGATAGGCTGCGTCTAACACTTTCATTTTCGTTCGGATTGTAAGTATACACCATCTGTAGATCCATAGCTTTTGATATGAGAAGCTGAGATTTATCTTTGTCTACCAATGTCTCAGGTAAAACAATCATTGTTTGGCCTAGAACAAAGTCTGATTGGAAGATTGGAGATGGATCAACATCAAATGAATATACCTCTCCATCTTCGAATTCGCAAAGTAGAATTGGATCGAGGTCCGTAGCCCCAGGAGGTACTAAAGCTTCCATTTCGATAGCTGTACATTCAATTAAATCTTCTTCAAGAACCACATAGGACAAATCTCTTTCAGAAGTTTTGGAATCAGGGCTCATAGCATCCTGTACACTCCCTTGCTTGTGTTTTCCAAAGCCTCTAGAATGGTTGTATACAAATGAACTCATGACAATTAGAAGCACGGACATTGATAGAAGCAAGATCCTCTGCATGTAAGAAGCATGATCATCGAGTTCTACCATCTCTTCATCTGAACTAATTAGATCCAAATTGGAATCTTTGTACTTTGCTACTTTGACCCAATCTCTCCTCATACGCCCAATTCGACTTACTTTTGGTGGTGAGCGAGAGATCAAATCGGTAGACACATATTCATTTGTCAATTCCTCGTCTACAAGAAAGTCAGAAGTCTTGCGCTTGAGCTTTCTTTTTGCGTTTTTTTCAGCAGCGCTAGTAGTTTTGGATGAAGCCATAGATTCATGCTCATCATTGCATGGTAACCCTGTATCACGTTTCTTTAATGATGCGCATTTCTCTCTGTTGTTGATGGAATTCATGTTTTGATATAGAAGAGACACTGGATAATGATAAAGGTGTGGTATTGAGTTATGGTTAAAATGTGTATACGAAGGATATAGTACATGAGTCTGTAAACAAGCTCTCACAATGAAGAACACTTAACTTGCAAGGAAGCTCATGAGCCTAGTCTTCTCATCTCGAGAGCTTTTTTGATATTTCCAACTTTACAAATCTCCAATGCTCGTGATCAAATAGTCTCTCATGACATCAAAACATCTAGAATTATAATTTCACCTTCGCATCTCAAGAGCTCCAACTTTTTTTTTTCGTATGATTTCAATCATGCTTATAGGATTTTAATCTTCTCAAAGTGATTACAGGCTTCTCATGATTGAGGATTGTGAGAATACTTAAAGGAAAAAGAAGACGAAGTCGAGAAGCCATTCATTCACGCTACCAACTTTAGAGATAGATTTACCATTACCAAAGTAAGCACTACTCTGAATAAGAGCAGTAAGTGATCTATTATATTTTATTTGAAAGCTCCTATCGCTAACTAATGAAGAAATCAAGGTTCTTTCAAATGCTTTACGGGAATGGCTCTTTTGAGGTAGGACTATGTAGGTATCCTATAAGTAGGGCATTGAAAAAGTGAAAAGTGAACGCGCTCGCTTTCCACAACACACAACAAGCAAGAGTATTGATAGCACAGAAGTACTTGTCTCTCCATCACTTCCATTTCTTACTGAAAGAGCAAATATATTTTTATAATCATGGACTCATCAACAAATAAAGCTGCGGTATTAGTAGCAGACCCGAATGGCCTCTGCCTCAAAAAGAAAGGAGACATCAACCCCGACACAGCTGCACATTACACATCAATGATTAGACTCGCATCGCAACTGCAAGGCTTTGAATCAAATTCTTCCGTTAGTATTTCAATAGAAACAGATCAATCGACGACAATGGTGAAGCAGTATGATGACATGACGATGGTATTCAAAGCTCCTTCAAAGACTGAAGGTGATGGGTCATCTAGTTCGGCAGTAACAGATGGTGAGCCGGAACCACAGGATGTATCTACTGAACAATAAATTGGAAAACAAAAAAGAAATATTTTATCAAAGAACAAGAAAATTTAGAAATCAAAGAATGAAGTAAATGATTGAAATATGAAAACATATATCTGGCTCTAAGGCAACGTGGAGATCTTATGGCGTAGCTTTTCAACCGGAGCAAATACTTTGTGCCGCAACAAAAATGAAAGTTACTGACTTGCTTGGCGGACATGGAATTCTAGAAACAATGCATACAAAGCCGTAGAATTTAAACCAAAAATTAAAGATAGAATATCTACGTATTATATGCTTCATAACTTTACTTATCAAAAAAGAACTGGGCAATGTAATACCGCACAAGTAGTCCAAATGCGCAAGAAAGGACTTGAAAAGCCAATAAAACTACACAAAGTCGTTCTTCACTCATGGGTCCCAATATTTGCAATGTCAAGTTGACCACCGTCATGTTTGCAACTTGAGTAGCATTTTTATTCTTGCCCCACTTGAGCCATTTGTATTCATGAGCTTTACATTCAAAAGTCGATGGTTGCATCAATCCAGTCTCGGCATTGAACTTTGGCAATCTATGTCTTGGACAAGGTACAATCTTGAACAATTGCGGAATACTATATAAAAAGTTGAGCACTTGAGGAATGAAAAACAGCAAGAGTGTTTTACTGAAATGTCCCAAGATCCCCACTACACCAAACACCATACCGGCAAAGTAACAATAGGTATCCCCTACAAATACTTGAGCAGGATACCAATTATGTTTCAATAAACCAAGACTACATCCAATAAAACTTGTCATAATCATGGCACTAAACAAGTGATTCTCTCCACTATCCGAATGCAATTCCAACAAGTTGTGAAACAACACTGCACTTGCAATCACGAACGATTGACCTACTTCCAATCCATTGATACCTGCATAAATGTTGATGGCATTGGTACAAAATACAGCCAACATTCCCATATACAAAAAGTACCACAAACCCAAATTCACAATACTTCCATTGGCATTTTCATCCACCACAATGAAGAAACACAAAATCTTTCCCAAAGTCGTCAAAGCATCATGTTGCATCAACAAAGGCCGAACTTGTATCGGAACGACTATACTCGTGGAACCATTGTAACAACACAACAATGGCAACGAAGCAACCGTCGGTAAGATAAGTTTATACCTCCATGGCCAATCGAGTACATCATCGGTAAACCCTAAAAAGAGCATAAAACAAACTGACAACAATGCCGAATTCAAATCCAACAATTTTTTCGGATGCGAAGTTGCAAATCCTACCAAAGCAAGCGTTAAACAAATTAAAAAGATGGCACCTGGTACTATTCCCAGTGCTTCGGGTATAGATTTCTCTTCTAGTTTGGTACCACGTTTTCCTAAATCTTTACCCGATATTCCTTTGCGGAGTGTGTAATTCTATGAAATGTGAGAAATTAAAAAAGATTCTTGTTGCCACGTTTTTAGAGTACTAATATTTACCTTGATGACTGGTATCAATCGATCGGTAGCAGTATAACCAATGACACTAATCACCAAATAAGCCAATAACTGATTTGAAATTTCTTGTGTACTACTATTAGTATCATCATTCATCTCTTGACCTTCATAATTGTATCCTTGGCCCAACTTAAATCTTTGAGTGATGCAAGAGGATATCCATTGATACAGAGTCTCACATGGATTCTGTGGAATCAATGTTTGAGTTAGCAGGATTGATGCTGGTAAGAGGGGTATAGATGTCAATAGTATCTGTTTTACTTTCATCTTGTTGAATATATGAGTATTAGATCACTAGATGCTAATATTTACTCGTATGTAATTAGAAAAAGCTACAGTTTTCCTTTTCATAGGTCATCGTACGTGCGTCATTGTCACATCTTCAATCTCGCACACACAAGGCGTTTTCTAGCCACAAGAGATATGTAAAGATATTTTCTAGCCAAATGCCAGAGCCCTTCATTTTTTCTTTCTTTTCTTTCCCACTTCCCACATCATCTAATTCACTTCTTCTACTCCTTGCTCTATTAATATATTTCAGCAGCAAGATGACAGCATCGGTCAAGATATTAACAACACATACACTAGACAGTACACCCTCCATCCTCCTCTGTTCACCCAACGGTCATCGAACACTCATCAACTGCGGCAGCGGTTGTCAAAGATCCTTTCTCGAATCCACCGAACGAGTCCGAAGTGTCAATCAAATATGTCTCACACATATTGGATATGAAGCAACGGGAGGATTACCAGGTATGATTCTTACAGCGGCAGATGCAGCTCAAGCATCTCATACGGAAACTAATAGTAAAGAGGATATAGTTGGTACATTACGATTGATTGGTCCCAATGGTACTCAAGGGTTCATCCACAGTGTTCGATATTTCATGAGACGGGATAAATTTCCATTGGAGATTCATCAAGGGAAATACTTTAGGGAGGCAAAATTTGGACATGGTTTGAATTCTAGAAATTCCAAAAAGAGGAAAAAGGCGGGTGATGATGAGTATGATGCCAAATCGGATGCGGGACTGTTTGGGATCGAGAGTTTACCAATGAAACTTTTCAAACAGACTTTTTTTGGAAAGCAAGAGGTTCAAGTTTGTTCCTATTTGTTTACAACTACACCCATTGCGGGGAAATTCATGGTGCAGAAAGCAAAACAGTTGGGAATTCCTCCTGGACCATTGTATAGTCAATTGAAGAATGGAAAATCTGTCACGTTTGAAAAGGATGGTGAAAATATATCAGTGGATTCTAGTCAAGTTCTAGAAGGAGGTAGTGATGGTGTTGCCGTAGCATTGATTTATTGTCCTTCCACTGAAATATTGCAACAATTGCGAAATGTAGAAAATAAATCATTGGCATCACTCAATGCGTACAAGCAACACAATGCTAGTCAAAAGAATGCAGATAAACTGGAAGTCATGATACATTTGACTCCAAAATCGATATTTGATTCTCAAGACTATCATAACTGGATGCAAGAATTTGGAACAAATACGCATCATTTGGCAGTATATACCATGGAAGAAAATGAGTTTAGTTCCATCAATGAAGATTTGGATGGGAGTCCTTTTAAAAGTGCTATTTTAGGTGCCATGCAACGTAGTTTGCTTCAACCCAATTTATACCCAAACCCGATTCCTGATACAGCTGATTCCACAAATGAAAAAGAGAGAGCTACAAAAACTAAGTTGAATATTCATGTAGGAAGACAAGGAATGGAATATGTCATTGTTCCATTGGCGAAGCAGGGAATTGATGCTGAATCTATTCGAGGAAATGATCTTTGTCATGGTATCCATCAGAAGGATCGAGATGAGATTCAATCGGAAGTGGAACGATTTGGTGCGCTCAAACAAGCAACTACTATTTTGGAAACAGATGAAGCGAAACAAGCTCTTGTAAAAGGTGAAGAAGAAGCGTCGTTTATATTTACAGGCACTGGATCTGCAATACCATGCAAGCATCGAAATGTCACAGGCATGTACTTTTGCAATGAATCTCTAGATGGTATGCTATTAGATGTAGGAGAAGGGACCTTGGGACAACTCATACGTTCATGGAGTAGCACTTATAAAGGTGATGACTTGGCAGAACATATTCGAAAACGAATTGTTGGAATCAAAGCTGTACATATCAGTCATCCACATGCTGACCACCATCTTGGAATAGTTCGTTTATTGACCCAACGTGCAGCTATCCTTTTGAGAAATGGAGTGACTGCCAACACTTCCAACGACAATCGCCTCATATTGCTAGCATCCAACAATGTTCTTTGCTTTTTGGATGAATATAGCAAAGTAGATCCAACCATTTATGGTGGTTACATTCCCGTTGACAATAGAGATACTTTACCAGAAATGCAACCAAATGACGGAGTCAATAGTATGCTTACAAAAGCACTTGGTATTACTAAATGCATCTCGGTGCCTGTTTCACATTGCTATCAGTCCTATGGTGTAGTATTAGAGGGAACTTCATTTGGAAAACTTGTATACAGCGGAGACTGTCGTCCTTCAGATGCATTAGTTCGTGTTGGTCATGGAGCTGATTTACTCGTACATGAAGCAACATTTGAAAATGGAATGGAAGAAGAAGCTGTCTTGAAAATGCATTCTACTGTCTCGGAAGCAATTGATGTTGCAAAAAGAATGGATGCAAATAATTGTATATTGACTCATTTTAGTCAGCGTTATCCTCGTATCGCTCCATTGCGGGAAGAAGATTATTTGCTACCTTTTCCTGTTTCATTTGCTTTTGACTTTATGAGAGTCACTCCTTCAACTATTGCATTATCGTCCAAGTTGACAACTGCATTGAGGTTGCTATATCCAGAGGATGAAAAGGATGAAGAACAAATGGAACTGAATGAAGCTAGTAATAATGAAGCGAAGCAAGTTCTAAGTAAACCTGGATATTTTGCGAATGTTCAATGTAGCTAAGTTAAAACGGACAAAGTTGGAAGAGAGGTTGTACAACACGGATCATCATCCATTGTCAGCACTGCAATCTTTCGAATAGAAAGGTGACTATTTTACGCAAGAAGTGTTCTTGCAAATGATATCAATGTCGTCCTTTTGTATCTTTTTGTGTATAAGATTTTGTTACAGGAGCCATTGTATTCTTTCTCAAACGATACCATATTTGGCAAGATTAAGTTACACATGACGAACAGTGCAAGACTGCATTGAGATTGCTATATCCAGAGGATGAAAAGGGTGAAGAACAAATGGAACTGAATGAAGCTAGTAATAATGAAGCGAAGCAAGTTCTAAGTACACCTGGATATTTTGCGAATGTACAATGTAGCTAAGTTAAAACGGATAAATTAAAGCCGCAACCTATCCATTAGTGCAATCCTTCGAATATTGTTAGAATGCATACAATATCCTTTGAAGCAAAATTAAAACGAATGTACGATAAGAAGTAACTCAATCATACATGGTGAGAAGTCGAGGGAGAAGGGTCATCTACTTTATTTTTTCAATTGATATGCAATATAGGAAATTTTAAATCATTGTACGGGACACTGAAATGTCTCAAGGAAAGCAGGATTATGTCTCGTTGTATTATTGCATGCAAATATTAAAAAAAGGTTTGGCTTCTCAAGATGTTAGGAATTTATGCTAAAAAGGACAAAATATTGGCTAAATTTTTAGAAAATCAGCGTGAAAAAGCTCTCAATTTGAGAAGGGGCTTTAATAAAGATGCGAAGTCCAACCTTCTCATATCAAGAAGAGTTCTTGCTTTTGATAAATCAATCTTTTACATCGTCCTTATGTAAATAAGATTTTGTTACAGTAGAAATTGCATTTTATCTCAAGCATTCACCATTTTTGGTAAGATTATAAGTTCCACATGACAAACTGTGCAAGACCATCTTTAAAGAAACGCGATGCAAGCGTCACAGTTTTGGAGAGTGTGGTAGACGTGGAACCTAGTATTGAAACTGCGAAGACTCAAAACTCTAGCACCAATAGAGAAAAGGAGTCAATCAAGAGAAAGATCTGGAAGCGTAAGATGTCAGATCTGATTGATGATCAACAAATACGAGCGTTTAAAGAAGCAGAAGACTCTAGTACTAACAAGAGAATCATGCAACTGGTGAAACTAAGTGCACTTGGAAGTTCCAGGAAAGGTTGGACGAAAGTGCAAAAGTATAAAGATTCCAATCTAGCGCTAGTTGCTTCCGATGATGAAGAGCCAGACACAATTGATCCAGAGCATCATACCATCAGTAGAAAGAATATATTCGTATTACCACTCGTCATGCTACTTATAGTCATGAGTATAATGATCGGAAGTACCAATCAACAAGTTGGAAATGATTTATCCGCTCTTGATAATGAAGAGAAAACAGTTCCAAAGACAAGAGACCTTTCCAATGTTTTCCTAAAAGAGGACAAACTTGAATGTATCGTTACAGTTCTTGAGGCATTGGTACCTCCCGGTGTAGAAGAACTTCCAAAGCAATACTTTTGCGAAGCTAAAAGTGGACAAGTTTATTCATTTGACAGTGATCCGTCTCCAATCCTCACGTCTGGTTTCATCTCTGGTCAAACAACAATGAAGCTTCCTAAACGTTATTTAGATAGCAGAACATCTCAAATTCTGTTATCGGAAGCATCTGAAAGCAACTCAGTAGTAACTTTCAATCCTATTGCTGGTCGTGGTCCATCTACAATCGCGGGTGAATTTGATGTTCTTGTTATCAGAGTGGTTGATGGATATAATCATGCACCAAAGCAAAGTGTGGCAAAGCTACACAATGATATATTTGGCGAAGAGAAAAGCCTAAACGACATGATTGACGAATGTTCTAATGGTAAGCTACGAATTATGCCAGCTGAGGGAGACAATGTAGTTAAGGGAGTCTTGACGGTAAAGACATCAGAAAATCTTGCCAAAATGAACTTTAAAGAATGTGGAAAGTATGGTACCAATGCAGCAACGCATATACATCGCCATTACACAATGATAGTGTGCCCAGATGAGGTAGAATTCAATGGTGCTGCAGCCTATGCTGAAAGGCCGGGAAGGATAAGCTATTTCATGAGTACTTATGCGAGTTACAAGTTTATTCACCTCCATGAGATCGCTCATAACCTCGGAGGCTTTCACAGTGGTACATTAGCAGGAGGTTCATACTACGATGATTACACTTGTGCACTTGGAAACAAAGGTGCATGGAACGAAAGTGGAGCAGCATTCTGCTTCAACGGAGTCAAAACATGGCAATTCGGGTAAGTTCGATAAGGTTTGGTGTAAATTGAGTGAACATTCCACTTTACCAATTCTCTTCTAACATCCACTGTAAATATTACTAGATGGTACTCTGATTATCACAGAGAGATCGACCCATCTGAGCATCCTCATAAAGGTGACCTCTATGGCATCAATGCTGTGAATGACAAGTCCATCCAAAAAGGCAATGGAGATGTAGATATTAGAATATCTTCTTCGACAGTCGATGAGGTTTTGTACGTTACTTTCCTTCGTAAGACTGGCCCTAATCGTGATGTTCCGAAGTATGGAAATAGTGTTCTTGTTCATAGGACAGCGAACAAAGCTTTTGATATGAGTAGTGAGTTCATTACTAGTCTTCAATCTGGTGAGAAATACGAAATAGACTGGGATGGTGCAGGAAAGCTCGTCATTGAAGTCTGTTCTATTGATATTGGGTCACCTGGGAAAGCAAATATACTCATTTATGCTGGAGGTAATGATGGAGGAATGAAATGTGATAGTATTGCTCCCAAAGATCCAGTTCCTCCAACAGTTGCCAATGATTCTCCTCCCAAGCCTGACAATACATGCCAAGATTCATTTGGCAAGATTAGCTTCACTAACAATACTGGCAAAAATGTAAAGAAGCCATGCTCATGGGTTGCAAAGAATACAGACAATAGGTGCAAAATCCCAGAAAGTAAGTATTTCATTTCTTCGATCTTAATATCAAGTTTTTGACAAAATGCAACCTCATGTGACCAATTTTGTTGTAACAGTCAAAGAAGGATGCCCAGTTACCTGCGGAGCTGACTGTCAATGCATCGAAACGTCGGGTAGCTTCAAAGTTAATTCAAAGCAAAGAAGTTGTGATTTTGTGGGAAGGAACAAAGAGTAAGTTGACAAGGTGCCGGATCAGTGCTATTGGTAAATCTTCTACAATTCTCATATCTCACCCTCCAATGTCAAAATCATTAGAGTTCGATGTAAAAAGAGATTGTTTTACGCTAATTGTCCCAAGGTGTGCACTCCAGTGTTCAAAACAAAAGCCAAGCAATGTAAAGAGTAGTAAGATATAGTAGGACTGTAGCATATTATTTTAAAAATTATAGGGCATTTCTTTCTATAATGTATTTGGGCAAAAGTCTCTTGTCCAATAAGCCATAGCATTATCTGGTGTCTTCATCCATTGAATTTGGATCTCTTCATCAGAATCAAACTCCAACTGTTGAAGCTGCTGATATGCGTAATAAGCAGTTTCAAAAGTCGGGAATTGTAGTTCACAGCTCTTTACTTGCGCATTCATATGATGTTCTGGACCAAGTGATACATACATTTGTGGATGAAGAAGTTGGCTTAGTTTCTCTTCCAAATCCATTGCAAATAATTGATCAGGTATATTCTCAAGGAAGAGGGTGTTCAGATTTCTTGCCGGATGGGTTTTTGCTTGAAATTTTCTAATAACCATTCCAAATATTCGTAAAGCGTCCAAAGTTGCTCGTTTATGCCCTTCGTCATTCTCGAACTTAATGATTGCATACACTGGAGATCTTACGTTGCGCACCTTAGTTGCCCCTTTCTTCCCAGACATACGATTCTTCTTTCGCCTTGCTTGAGTCTGTTTTGCAGACAGTTCACCAGGGTCTAAGTCAGGTCTCAAATTGAACAATTCTATCGATTCAATTTTCCCACACCTTGAATAAAGATATTCGAGTTCTTCTCTTGTCATATCAATTGGTAAATTATCAACAAATATTGTTCTCCTCGCATTTGGTATCCTTTCTTCAATTTCATCTATGGGTTTGATGATTTCAATTTCCTCCATATCAGCCAGTGTAGCACTTTCAAAGTTTGAGTATGATCCAAAATCATTCTTTAATAAAAGGCATTCAAACTGTAAATGTGCCCCTCGCGGAGCTCTTCCTACTCTTGTACGATCTGCAGGATTGATTCCAACAAGATCGCCATCCTCTGTTGTCCTCAGTCTGTTCAATTCCGCAATTAGATCTTCAGCTCGTTGGTGTGCATCACTTGAGTATTTGATCATGATATTCCTGATCTCGTTTTCTTCGACACTTGTATCCTCCTTCTTTTCGGTCTTCTTTTTCTTCTCTCCCTTTTCTACCTCACCTTTTCTAACTGCCTTTTGAAGTCGGACATATTTCAGTTGTGCAGACAAGAACAGATCAGCAAGTTCATCTCTTACTTCATTCCATTGATCCCATGCTTCATTGATTCTTGAATCACTTCTTCCTAATGACGACAGAGGAAGATTATTCACATTGTCTTCACTGAGACTTTCTTCTAGAGAAGAATCGCCTCTTGTTTGTTTTGGAATATCAACATAAAAGAATTCAGCCACTTCCATTGCTATTAGGTGTAAGTGAAAACCTGACTCTTTACCTAAATTTGGTAAAATCATTTTCATGACTTCGAGCCTTTCACCTTGAGGACTATCAATATCTTCATCATTATCTTGTTCCATATTTTGAGAGACATTATCGCTATACGTTTTGAACAATTCAATCACATTTCTGTAAGATTCTGCTGGAAGTCGAAACGCAAGAAGAGTTGCCAAAGCAGTAGCTTCTTCTTCTAATTTCTCTGCAGGCTTTTCAAAGTGTTCTTGATGCTTTTGTTTAGAATCAGTATCAGCTTTTCTCCGTTGATTATTACTCCAAAACAATGGCGACTCTAGACTCATTTCTCGTGCATGCATAAGTATAGCTATGTCTTCCTTTTTGCTTTTACGATTCATGTTTGGTGTAAACTTTTGATCACGCCATACAAAATCTAAGCTAAGTGGAGCTGGTGCATTTCCAGATTCATCATTTGATTGGTTGGCAATACCTCCAAAGAATTGCGCAATCAATGATTTCACCCATGGCAATTCAGCCAAAACATCCAGTTGTTTCTTTTTTCCACGACCTTTTGGTTTCGAACTACTGTAAAATGCATCTATTTCACCAAGTAAAGTTTTGTATTCTTTCAGCTTCTTTTTCGTCAAGGTTTTCTTTTGCCTTGCAGATGCTTTCGATATCGAGTCTCCTTCTAGTACTTGCAATTCTGACTCTAATTGTTGCTCAAAATCCTTCATTCTTTCAAGAATCTGATTTAATACATTTCTATCTACATGCGGTGCAATATTATCAAATAATAAATGGGCATTTGCTTTGGATTGCTGTGTAGGTGCATTAGTCTTTGCTATCAGGTTTGACTTTCCTGGTTTACTCATTCTCTTTTTGACTTTTCGTTTACGCTTTTTTGGAGATGTCTTTTCTGATTCAGTAGAAGATAAACTTGCATTTGACAAATCATCATCATCTGATAAAAGGGATAGTAGACTCTGTTCACTCTCTGATGATTTCAAACTCGTATTTTCATCAAGAGGAGCCAAAGTTTCTTCTGAAATATCTTCATCCAAGAGATCCATTAGCTTTGCAGAAGAAGACATGTATCGGCATCTTTGACCAAAAGGATAATTTATAGCAGCTACTTCTTTTCCTTTTGAAAAAGATATGAAATTTGTAGTACTCAAGGCTTTCTCACATTTATTTCTGTAGAATACATGATTTGTCATCGGCTTGGTAATCCCTGAAACTCTTTTTCCACATAGCTTTCTCGAAGTCTCTTGTAGCAATGATTTCTTCATATTTTACTAAACATATGAAATAAGCTTTAGCTTCAATTTTTACTTTTCATTCAATTGTATTGCATCAACATTCTGTTTTTTCTTTGGAAAAGAGATGAGTGAGAAGAGGATAGAAAGATGAATGGACGACAGCACACAAACAAAAAATGGCGGGAAATTTGTATAGCGGTTATAACGTTTTGTATGCCTTCATTTTTTCAGATGAGAAGTGAGAAATTCATAGGGTTCGGCTTAGGAACTCAAGTCAAGTAGTCCGAGTCTATGAATGCAGTACAGCCTACCTGAGCCATTCATAAACAGAAATTTTAGTGTTTTGTTGCTGTGAAATGAGTACTAACTACTTGCTGAAAGCAAACATACAACTAGCAAGCAAAAAGAATAAGAAGCAAGAAGTATGGTGAAAATCAAGAACATGCAAACCAGACGCCAGCTTGAATTGCTATACAGAACTCGAAGAGTAATATTTCCACTACTTTGTTTTGCATTTATTTACTATTCTGTCTTCTTTTTCAATTCTACGCAGATACTTGTTAGTGATGCTCTCAATAAAGACACTGAAAAGAATAAAGAAACAACACAGTCAAGAACAGAAAAGAATCAATATAATTTTTTAGAGGGTATTGATGGAGGAGTACTTCCTATACGAAGATTTACCATATACGGCGGTGTTCATATACAAGATCATGATATAGATAATGAGCAAGATGCTTTACAAACCTGCAACAGTTTTTGCTTGGAACTCGACAACTGCGATGCACGGGAATATAAAGAACAGATAAACATCACAAGAACATGTAGGCTGTTTCAAAATAACATTAAAGATTCCATCGAATGTCAACAAGCTCCAAACAATAACAAACACAATGCAGTCGGATTTGAACAAAGACGAGCCCGGGTCCTGAAAAGCAGCTTACAACCATCTGATACACCTCGTCACCAAAAGATTCTATACATTCTTCATTTTCATCATGAAATTCTCCCTCATGCATTCAGTAAAATCATGAAGGAAGTGCTTCCAAGATCATGGATTGCCGAGCTCATAGATTTGGTAGTTATAACTCCAAAAGAAGTCAGATTAAATGTGTATGGTATCGATGCTGCGGAAGAAATATCATCCCTTATAAATCCTTTTGCGCCAATTCGAGATAGAGATTCGGGAGAGCTTGTATCAGTTCGAGGCGCAAATGGACATATGAGTCTTCCAATTACCATGACAAAGTTTCCAGATTATGCCGGGTATCTTCTTGTAAATGATGATGCGACGCTAAAACTATGGGATCTTGATAGAAAAGTCTGGTTTAACGACAAAGCATGGGGGACATTCACACCTCATGAATATGGCGAGCAAATTTGGTTTCCAAGAATAATGAGAAAACGACCTCCATTCGGAAAGTATTGGTGGAGTTGGTATAATCTTGACAGTGGTACAGTTCGTTATCACAAAAATGCAACTAGATCAAACTTCGATGCAGCCTTGGATGCAATGAATGAATTATGTGAACCTGATACAAAAATTACTCAGAATTTAAAAAGCTCTCAGGTGGAAGAGTTTTGCACAAATAGAACACGCAACATTTTACGTCCGTTCTACAATTCTGGTGGAAAAGCAGACATACTATATGTACCTGGGACCGAATTAGGATCCAACATAGCGAAAGCAATGACATTGTTTGGCGAGCATGATGTAATGATGGAAATTGCATATCCTATGGTCTTAAGTGTAGTGGCACAAAAAGAAGAAGTGCTGGAAATGCCATTGTGTGATGGTTCAGCAACCGAGTTAGACTTTGAAAACTATTTCGAATTGAAGAGAAAGGACAAGGTCTAGATTGCCCCACAATTCACCCCATCAAATTTGGAAAAAACTCATCATTGACTTATTGGCAAGATCTTTTACAAAAATCATGCTCACAATGTACATTACTGCATAGCAATGAAGGCTATTGGAGACTAATATAAATTTATTTTCATAGTCATGATAACTAAAGTAATACACATGAAATGAGAATCCGAGCGTTCGTGTCGTCAGAAGTGTGAGTTTGGATCGTCATGATAACCAGCTGTTGGCTATGATAGACCCTGTAATATGTCGTACCTTATTCTTTCGAAGCATCAGAAAAATAACATGATCGATAAGGAAAATATGATCGAGCGGCATGCAGGTCTACTGCGGTAACATCCTTAATCATGAGTGTATGGTTACAGAGCAACCGATACCTCCTCAACTGACACCACAACTGATATCACTTGTTTGCGCGATGAGGGTTCTCACAAATCTATGTGGTTCTCACACCAACTTGAGAAGGAGGATACAGGAAAGAAAAAGTGAATGAGATTTTGTTCGTGATCTGTATCCTTTCAATGAAGAGGAATGTCAATATAATAGAATAGCTAAAAACAAGGTTATATTGTCGTATTTAGTAAAAAATAGTGAAGTGCCGGAAGATAAATCTTTCAATCTTGACACCTGCTTCTCTCACATATTTTTGGAAGGGAGGAAGGTCTAAACCAGAACCCTCGACATCATAATGTTCACTCAGCTGTTAATTCTACTTTGACTCAAGTGACACTTGAAGAATTTTGGTTTTCCATCGAGATCACCATTCGAATAAGTTTATACGTACTCCCAAATTCGATAAGTGCTTTTCACAGGTATACGGATTCTAAACTGCCATCAGCAATCAAAATGAATACTGAACAACAAGGAATATATCGTGAGCGTCATGAACATACAGACCGACTCTTTTCATCAACAGGTAGAAACGATCACGAACGTGAAACGCACCTCCCTCCTTCTCGGACACATGCAACTAGAAGAACTAGTAATGCAACTTCTAGTAAGAAGAAGAAAGAAAACTTTCCTTTTGTTTTGATGCACATGTTGCAAACAATCGAAATGGAAGAGCCCCAACTTGCTTGTATTGTATCATGGACTCCAGATGGAACTACCTTCCAAATTCACGATAAGACTAGATTTGAGAATGAGATCCAGCCTCGGTACTTCAAACAGAGTAGCTACTCCTCTTTCCGCAGACAATTGAACATATGGGGGTTCAAGGCTGTTGGGGACAGAAAAACAAAGGAAACTACAGCCTTGTATGGGCATCCATTGTTTCTTCGAGACAATCCAAAATTATGCTACGCCATTGCTAGAAAAGGAGCCAAAGGATCGTTATCTGATCTATATCCTCAAATACAATATGATTATAGTGCAAACCAAAGTAGTTCCTTCCATACAGGTTTTTCATGTAGAAGTTCCGAATCCAATTCAGCGCCTTCCGCAAAAAGCAGCAGTGAACATGAAACGAGTCCAGAAGATGCAAAAAGTAGCAAGAGCGAACCATATCAGTTCTATGACAAAATTTCTCTCCAGAAAGAAAAGAAAGTACAGCTATTTCAAGATCCAGTAGCAAAGTATGAAGGAAAAGGTCCAGGCCAATCTATGAGTAATTACGAAATTACCTTTCCGAGCACTAGTTACGATCGAGTCGAAGATTCCAGTGATGCAATACACCGGCCTTCATTCTCATATCCTCTTCAGCCACATAACATCCAAAGACAGACGAGCACACCTCATCCTTCTTCGTTTCAAGTTAAGGACAATCACTTTTCTCAAGAAAGACTAGGAGATTCATTCTCTAGCAATACTTTTAAAGAGCCAACACACGAGGCAACCAAACAATCACTAGAATTGTTGCAACCTCAGTCTGAGCCAATGTCTTTTCCGCCTCCTACTACATCTTCAAGTACTTGTACAAACATTGAAAATGTACTCTCACAAATACAGGAAATCGACAGACAAACAGCACAACTCGATCAACAATTTGATCCGAGCAAATTGCATTCCCACAAGAGGAGACCAAGTCTCTTTTCATCATTCTCCTATCCCTTACTACAAAATAACTCTCAATCTGCTGTGCAATTTCCATCCTTTCGTTCCGTTCAAGAATCATCATCTGAATCATCTCCTTACTTTGAAGTACAAGATGATACTCCTGCCAACGCCAACAGAAGCGCATCCACGCTTCCAACAGTCTTATTGGATGAAGTAGAACCAATTCACGACGAAGAAGAAATCAAACCTATCCCTCCCATCTTTGGAAACTATATGAAACAGTTACTATCTTCAAAATCCACACATGACAACTTTCGACGTGAGTCACCAAAAGAAGAATAATTAAAAATATATATTAGGATACTACTAGCTACTAGCTATGAAAACAATGATAGAAATATGAAATAAACATTTACAACTATGAAAAAACTAGTCTTGGAATTATCAATATAATACACTGTACATTTCATACAATACAATAGACAAAATAGCAAAAAAGATTTCCGACATTCATCATTGAACTTCTCAGCTAGCTCTGAAAAGATGGTTCTCGCCATATCATACCATTTTTTCCTCCATTCCTTCTTGAGAAATGGGAATATGAACCCCTTGAATGTCTCGAGAATGCCACTCGATAGTTGATTGAATTATGATGCAAAACTTAATTTCAATCGGAGTACAATCGCTTCTCTCTTCTCTCTCTGCCAGATGTCATGACATTTGATTTTTGATTCCCGCTTTGGTTTCAAGTTATTTCTTGGATGATGATAATACATATCTTGAGGGGTATGAAATTAAAAAGTAGATGGAAAAGGAAAGAAAAGAGAAGAAACAAAAGAACAATCGATCTTCTTTGAAGTCAAACGAATAGGGCTACCTGAATTTGTTTTCTACCACTTACCATAAAAATTTATTTGAAAAGGTTCCATTCATCACTCTACCAATAACCCTTGTAATCAAACTCAGTTCTTGCTCACATCACCATTCTCTATTTCAATTCAATTAGAAATAACAAACTACAGCCAACGTAAGCACTTTACCTACTCACCAATTTATTCTCAATACTTTGAAAAGATGTCAGACATGGAATACGAATCAGAAGAAGAATACGAATACACGTATTCAGACGAAGATGAAAGTCAAGCATCCTACTCGAGTCATGCAATGGATGACAGTGCCTCTTTGGAAATGGAGACGGAGGTGGAAGAAGGTAGTAAAAAGAGAAAATCGAGGGGACGGACGAGTAGTCTCGGTGATGCCGTTATGAAAGGTGAGTTTAAATTTTGAATTGAAGAGAGGAGGCAGTTAGAAAATAGAGAGTGAGAGGTGATGGGCCTTGACAGATTCTAGATTTGAATTGTTATTAAAAGAGCTGCTGGAAGAGATTCGATTCTATCTGAACTAGCAAGAGACAAGAAAAAGAATCTCTCTTTCTGTTGTACTAGAATTAGAATTTGAAAAAGATAGAAAAGAATCGAGAGATGCCGCAGTCAAGTCATCACCGTGTTCTCTTTCTTTTGTTCAGTTCGAGCTGTCTTTTATTTAAAAAGGAAAAGTGGAAAGCTTAGTCTCCTAAAGACGCAGCTTTTTGATGAAACTTGATTGCTTGGAAATGAATGGACTGGTCTTTAAATTTGAAACGAATTCTCTTGGAGAATACGAACTGGAAGTCTTCAGGTCTCTCGTCTCTATTTCCATTCACTCCTTCTTTGAGTCGCGGATGCGGATAACTACGAACTACAAAAGTACTTTGACCAAGAACTCGTTGAAAGTAGCTTTGAAAGTTTTACTTTTTTTTGCGAGTTTTGCATTTCTCCATCTTTCTCTCTTTACTCTTTGTTGATTCCATATTTATTCAATCAAACACTCACACTTTTTCATTCCCTTTCCACTTTCCATGCACAGACACAAACGGAATCACAATGATGAATGCAAAAGATATACTACCAATGATGAAAGAGCGCATCAATGAAGTATCCGAAATCCTAAATATACCACCCTCAGCAGCTACACCACTTCTAAGATCGCATAAATGGACCAAGGAACGATTATTCGAATCGTTTACAGAAGATGATGGCAAAATTAAAAAAGATGCAGGAGTCTATCATAGATGTATGCCTGTTTCTACGGAAGAGACAAATACTTGCATCATTTGTTTTGAATCTGACATTTCGAAAGAGCAAATGGTGGGTATGCCCTGTGGACATTCGTTTTGTATAGAGTGCTGGAAAGGACATATACAAGCCAAATTGGATGATGGACCTAGTTGTATCTTTGCACAGTGTCCATATCCCAAATGTGAAGAAGTCATGACAGAAGTCGAAGTCAAAAAGGCTGCTCCGGAATTATTGGAAAAGTATGAATCTTACCAATTGAAACAGTTTGTAGAAGTCAATGGGACTAGTAGATGGTGTCCTGGTCCAGGTTGTGAAAGGGTTGCTGCTTTGCAGAATGGGAGTGGGTTATTGGATGATTCGAATTTGATTGTTGCAGATTGTGATTCATGTAAAACCAAATTTTGCATCAAGTGTGGTGAAGAGCCTCATGCGCCTTTGCTTTGTAGAGCTTTGGATATTTGGAAGGAAAAGTGTAATAATGAAAGTGAAACTGCCAATTGGATCTTGGCCAATACGAAACCTTGTCCAAAGTGTAGATCGAGAATTGAAAAGAATCAAGGATGGTAAGTTTAGTTTGACATCTAGCGTCAGTGAGGAGTAAGAGGAGGAGCGATAGCGACGGTGCGAGCTTTACGAGCCGCGAACAGAGCGAGGCGAACGACTTCTTCTCGAGTGAGCGTAACTTTAGGTCACGAGTGCGTTATTTGAGAGGCATGGAGTACTATGTCAATTCAGTCTTTTTCACGGGTGTGTTTACACCAGTACCTCATACTCGTTCTTTGTTTCTTTCACTTCACCTAACTCTACTACATTGACTTGCATTGACTAACCCCCTTCTTTTCTTATTCTAAACAGTAATCACATGACTTGTCAAAAGTGTAAATATGAATTCTGCTGGATTTGTACTGGTGAATGGAAGGAGCATGGTGCAAATACAGGTGGTTACTACAACTGTAACAAGTTTGCACAGGAAAAGAACAAGGATGAAGATCAGAGTGATGCTGCAAAGGCAAAGAGAGAGTTGGATAGGTATCTTCATTACTACAGTAGATATCATGCTCATTGTAAGTAGAGCGAGACCTTGATATAAATATATTGACAAAAGGGAATACTCACCATTTGCTTTTCCTACTATTTATAGCGGAGGCACAAAAATTTGCAAGTAGACAGTTGGCCGATACTGAAAAGAAAATGGTTGCACTTCAAGAGAGGCGTGATAATTCTACTTGGACCGATGTTGAATTTCTCAAATCAGCAAATGAACAACTGGTGGAATGTAGAAGAGTACTCAAATTTACCTACGCGTTTGGATATTATTTAACTACACCACCCAAGACTGTCGCACCTGTAGAAGCTGTTGCAAAGGACGAGGATTCGAAAAAGGCAAAGAAAAAGAGCAAAGAAGACAAGCAAGAAGAAGATAAGGATGAAGAGCCTAAGCCAAAGACTCAACAAGAATTACAAAAGGAGAGATTTGAATACCACCAAGAAATGTTGGAACGATTCACCGAGAACCTTAGTGAGCTTGTCGAGAAGCCGTTAGATGACATTGATCGTGAGGCTGTTGTAAATCAAACCATTGTCGTCAATCGCTTCATGAAGGGTATGATCAAGTATGTCGAGGATGGAATGGAAGAAGGAGCATAAATGAAGAACAACATTTTATGGAAGGGTCTATTTGCAACATGAGAATGAAGAATATTTGTAAAACGACTAGAGAGAATAATCTCTGAAAATATGTGAATATTGTACAATGTTTCAACGAGAAAAGAAAAATGAATGCACACCCTTTTACAACTTGTAGCTTATTACATATTATAAATAAAGCTGTTATATAAGTCATTTTACTTAGAAGTAATCACTGACTTTGACCCTTTCGAACTTGAACAAAAGAAGCGCTTCATCCTCTACATCAAGCTTACAATGTCGTCTATATTTTTCGCGCGAAAGGGTCTTGATGTCTGATGACGTCATAATGACACCAATTTGAAAAAGATCTTCCAAAAGCACGCGTACGTCGCTAAAGATATCTTTCAAACGTTGATGCCTTCACATTTAATTTTTGATGCTCTAATAAGTAAACACTTCACTAAATCATCATGGCTCAGCCTCGTCCATTGTCATACTCAACTATTAACCCGTACATTAAATTTCCTCCAGATTTCTATGGCGATGTAGTAGCTGAGAGAACCTTCAAAGCATGTTCCGATGCAAAGATACAAAGTCCAAAAGTGCTTGGAAATCTTTACGATGAATCTGACACTCAAAACATGGAGCCTTTGACAAATGTTCCACCTTCCTATGCGTCACTTCGACGACTTGGAAAACTTCCAAAGATGCAAAAGCTGCGCAGAATTGCAAATAAGGATATTCAAAAGATTGCACAAAATGTTGCTGATGGCAAGTATGACTGCAAAGTCACTTTCTGCAAAGGAAAGAACGATAGTGGAAGATTGTATTTCTACATTTACTTTGATGAAGAAGATAACAAGAAACTTGCAAAGCCTAAAGAAAAAGATGCCAAGTATGACTTTCGTGTAACAGTTGTACTGAACGAAGTTCACGACACCTTCCACCCTAGTAGTCATGAAATTGTAATTGGCTGTGACCCCCCTTACATGATGAATGGATCTCTTAATTCCGAGCAAAAGACTGATATCTACTATCGGTTGTTGCATCAAATGTTTAGAACTCATGGAATGGATATTTATAACATGGGTCTTGACCATTTTTTCATCAAAAATCTGATCCAAACCATTGGCATGCATTACACGACAAAAAGAGATGGACAACTTGCCGAGGATGCCTATTTTACAGGAGTTGATATTCTCGCCCGTCTAGATCAATACTGGGATACGATCAAGTACCTTCTTCATGCTCTTGGAGAATCATATGAAACTTTCGAACAATCGAAAAAAGCTGGTGACATATACTCTGCTACTATGAACTTTTATAACAGGTCTTTCTCTATCAGAGACGCAACTACATTTAATTACAATGCAGGGTTGGCATATCGCAATTGTAACGAGTTTGCACTCGCAGAGTCATCTTTTATTCTTGCCATGTATTACACATTCAAACCGGTGCAGCCCATTCCAATGCTCAATTGTATATTGAAATCAATGTACATGATGTACCAGATGATGGATGTAAAGAAGACAACTGGTCTTCAGCCAATCCATCCAATCATAGGCGCTTTGACAACAGTAGCTGGACTTAATAACAACAATCATATGGGAAGGCCTCAGGAAGCTATTCATAGACACATGGCTGAAAGCAATTTTCAAATGATTTTAAAACCTTGCTATCGAAATAAATCTGCAGCGTACAATCGAATCAAGGCTCTAGCTACCGTGCCAACTATAAATGCATTTCGCGAACAGTTGTATGACTCTTGTGATCAAAATACAATGTTTGCTTTCCGCATGGAAAGAAATCCAGAATATACGAATGAGCCAGATTCAAGTGTAGCAGCTAGAGCTATGAGAGATCAATTGAGACCAAATACTGGATACGACAAGTCATTTGGAGAAAACAGAGCCACGCCTTATTGCTGCGAAGTCTGCAAATTAATGGAGGAATTCCAAACCGGCGGAAAGTTGCTGCAGTGCCCTTGCAAAAATGTTTACTACTGTTCCAAAGTATGCCAGAAAGCTCACTGGAAATTCCACAAACAGTTTTGTTCAGGAGCAGTGAATAAGAAGAAGAAACCAGAAAAGAAAGATGCAAAAGAAGCTGAGGAAGAAGATGCAAGGGAAAAACTTTCTAATGTATCTATCAGTACAACAACAACTTGTCACAAATGCGGTTCATCAAGAATCCCAGATGGAAAAGACAAACAATTCAAATGCCCTTGTAACTTAGGAATCTATTACTGCTCCAAGGATTGCCAGCGCAATGATTGGAAAGACCATAAAGTTGCACACAAGGCTGCATCTTAGAATTTTAAATCTACATAAACTTATAAATTATTCAAATAACGAAGTTGTCAAAAGAATTACTTTGATATTGTTGTGGGTTGTACACCAATCAAAAGTGACAACCGTATCGAAAAGAGAATTCAGTAGAGGGTAACAAGCAAAAAGAGAGACCTCTACTCCAATAAAAATTTACTTTTCATGTCAACCTTCGTCCAAAAGAGTCCATTTCTAGTAAACTTGGTTGCAGAAAATGAAAGGATTGACGAAGAAATAAATTACAAAACTCGTCATTCAGACAAGCGAAAACAAGAAATCAAAACTGAACGAAAAAAGACCAAAATTATAGTCAGTGCTTTACAAGAAGAAAATAACGAAGTTGATCGACTCCGACATGAACGACGAAAGTTGTTGGAAGAAGAAAAAAGACTGAAAGCCATGATTGAAATTGAAAAACTGAATGCAAGGAAGAAAGACGATCGAATCAAAGCAGAGAGAGCTGAAATGAAACGTAAACGAGTAAAGACTACCAGTCGACAAAGTTTAAATAAAAAGTTGATTGAAGAGAGGAAAGAAAAGGAAATTGACTTTTTGAGGGCAAAGCACAATTATCAATTGTAGTTTGGCATACTAAAGTAAAATCTTCATTATTGAAAAGAGTACTCTCTCGATGATTTTATGTAATGAAAAAGTCCTATCAAAGAATCTAAATTACATATATGAAGTGCATAAATTTGCTTTTAATCACCTACAACAAAAAGTAAATATGAATTCAAAATCTCATTCCGAAAAAGTCGTTAGCTGATGGTGGTCAAGGTGGTGGATAGCTGGGAAGGTGGAAAATAGCTGGAAACCAGCTATTTCCCTCCAGTTCCTCTCTTTTTATTGTCAAAAACTAATTTAGATGGTACACATAAGTTTCTGTTCCGTTGTGTCTTGTAAAGATCTAATCCTCCAACGGCTGCTTTATTTCCACATCTCCTATTCAACCAAATATTATGTAGCTTTGCGTCAGCGAATATTGACCAAATGAATAGTTAGTGACTGTTGGTGACTTCTGACCTCACTAAGCGGCATGTTCGGTACCCAGGCATATCCCCGCGATAGTGATTTTGCGTCGTAATGGGTACGATAGGATGGCGGATGCGATGTCGATAGTGGTTTCACTTTGTTTTTCTGTTACCATTTCACTACCATGAATCTTTTGTGAAATAGGAGCTCCTTTCCCCATTTTGTTTCTCTAAATCCACTTGAGTTATACTTACATAAAGAGATAGACACACTTTGACGGCATGAAGCTACAGATAGACGTATGGATACGCTTAATTTCATAAGAGATAGGCATGCTTGAAAACTGCTGCTCTTCTACTCATTATCCTTGGATACAAAGTCGAAATTCATGGAAAGAAATTTGCAATCATGGATGGTAGTAAGCAACTAAAAAATGCAAGTGAACGCAATGGTTTCATACCAAAAAGATGTGGTGTTCATATCTTTCGAACGCCTGACAAAGCACAGGGAAAGAAGGGGCACTCAGGTACTGCCACATCCCTTTATAAATATTTGAGTGAAAAGGGTATACCTGAAAAGGATATCCATGCTATCCGTCTTATGCTCTATGGCATGTTCTACTTACCAGATAACCGTACCTATAAGAAAGGAAGAGAACTGTTTATGGAAGAGTTCGACAAGGGTCATTTCTTTGGAATTTCGAAAGAGACACGACTAGGTATGAGATCATGGTTCTTCTCGTTTTACTTACCAGAAGATCCAGTATTTGGTTGGTCTGGAACATTACCTGGCCATGTGAAGAATACTAATGGTTGCGAAAGAAAGAACCGTACGATGAATGAAGAATCAGCTAAGACGATGAAACAAGAGGGAGTCTAAGAAGGCAACCCAGTCACCTTGGGAGTGCGATCTTCTTCAAAGTTACACGTCCACAACTGCACAACCAAACTACTGCTCATCGGTTGGTAATTATCAGAAGAACAAGGAACCATTGCGCAAGGTGTGGGAAAGTATTCGTAAAAATCCGAATGAAATTCCCATAAACTACAAGTATGCAGCCATATTCAACTCAGATGGTGAATTGATCAAAGATGGTGCGGATTTGCTATCATGCATTAAATCCAAGGCCGATCTCACCATTTATGTGCCAACCCTGAAACAAGTAGCTATATCTGCATCAGATATCTATCATAGTCATCACGGAGATCCAATGGAGAAGAGAGGTATAACAAAAGACAAGAAACAAAGATGGTTCAGTGACAGTGACGAAGATCTTCGTGAAGAAATGTTTAAAAAACTTCAAGGTAAAGCCTTCGGTCATTATCTGATCTTTTACAATTGATTTTAATTAACAATTTTACATACAGCTTTCAATCCAGATGCAAGTGGGCTTACATATTATGACTACATTTTAAAATTTGCACAGCGGGATGGACCCAAAAATGAAATTATGAAGAAATGCCCATACTTGTCGTTTGCTGATTCACGAAATGAAAAATATGATGACACAGATGAAAAAGAAGAAGAAAAGAAAGTGTACGAGGAAATCTATAGTAGTGCTTCTAGAAGTGTGAACAATGATGATTCACAACATGACAGTAATTGGAAAGCTCTTCTGGTCCGAAACTACGGAAGCTTTTTAAAAATCCAAGTTTGTCGCAAGACGAATAGTCTGGTGAGATGTTCCTGTGAGGCATATAATCGATGCATTGGGTGCTATGAATCAAAATTTTTTGGATTTATATTTGCAGATATGGATCCATCCGTTGATGAGAGTGGTATGAGGGCTCCTGGTTCAAAAATAGATGATGAACGAAAAATTGTACGAAAGGCTTTTATTGATGAATATGACGTATCAGCGTATGAATCAGCAATGGACCCTCAGAAGGAGCTACATGAACCAAATCAGATGCAACCACTTGGAGGAAACATGCCTATTTCACAGTTCAACCATATACAACCACAAGTTACCAACCATGAACCAAACCTGATGCAACCACTTGGAGGGAACATGTCTATTTCACAGTTCAACCATATGCAACCACAATTTACCAATCAGCAAATGATGGAATATCATTACCATTTGATGCAAATGCAGCAGTATCAAAATCAACAGCAACAGCAATTATTACAAAGCATGTTTCCAATGAAGTTTCCAGATACAAGGCAAAATGGTGAAGAGAACGACGACAAATAACTTAAATATAAAACAATTTCATTCTTCTATATACATAATTACTATAATAGATTTCATTACTAAGTATGTCTACATAAAGCCAATATTTACAGTGTGAGATGCATATGATACATCTCTTTTCCTTTTCCACAGTGTGTCGGTACTCACGAGTGTGATATTATGCATGGGATACAACTCTTTTCCTTTTCCACGGCGCGTCGATACTCACGAGTTTGATATTATGCATGGGATACAACTCTTTTCCTTTTCCACGGTGTGTCACGGAGTGTGGAGCTGTGTCAAAATATGTAAATCTCCATCCAATAGCTCTTTCTTTTCACACTTCACAGCGTGTTTATTCTCGCAGCGTGATCGTTTCGAAACAAGTAGAGAGGAAATGTGTTACAACAGGTAAATCATTTTGCTCATAAATTTTCAAAACATGAGTTTACCAAACGATTCAAGCCTATCCTCGGATGAAGACTCAGTTCAAAGTCCATCAGCAAACCAAGGGAGAGGTACGTCTTTTGCATTGATTTCTCTTTATTTTATATCTACTTAGTATTAATGTTTGCCTAAAAACAGATGTAGATCCATATCCATTGGATAATGCATTTTATGAGCAATCTCCTACTAGGAATGGACAGTTTAATCGGGACAACCAGAAGTTGGAAATCTGTTGGCCAAAAGAAGCGCATGAGCGTTTTCTCTCCGAAGTTCCAACTGGATGTAGTGATGAGGATAAATGGAACTTTGTAGTAGCAGCACATTCTTTTATCAATGTAGCTTGGCTCCTCTTGGTACTCAAGGATAAGTTTCGTTGTATGCAGTTTGTCAATTACGTGAAACTCATCAAAGCCACATCGCTTTTACAAGCACAAAAATGGAGATGCTTTAGAATCCGTCATGATCCCCAATACTTTGAGGAGCACGAGTTGGAAATGGAAACCCCAGCTACTTCTGCACCTGGAGTCCAGTCAGTAACTCCGGAGGAGAATATTGAAGGAACAGAGCTTTTTCCTGATAAAACTTACGCTCTTCAAGTTGCTTCCAAGTACCTGCAGGACAAGCGTAAAGTATTCAAAGTGAGTAACGATCCCGAGCTAAAGGTGGAGAATCTTGTGGAGTATCTTTTTGATCATAATAAGTTAGAACCCTTTGTGAATAGTTTTGAAGGTGTAGATGGGTCTTTCAAGTCGAACAGCTTTGCTTCGAGGGCTTCTAATGGTTCTTTTCGTGGAAAGTACCTGCTTGGGAATGGGCTTCCTCAGAAGATTTCGAAGAATGTTCTCTATTTGACTATGTTTATTCTGGAGATTTCATCAAAAAAAAGTGTACCAACTAGTTTTGATTTTGTGCTTATTGGAGTTAAAAGAGTACGCTGTATGCAGTATCAAAACTGGATGGCTGAAAAGGGATGGACAGTATAGGCAGCACAAGATAGCCTCTTGTCAATACCAATTGTATATCACAAGAGAAGCTGGAGTTCGAACGATGTAGCAATGGTATTAGTATGCGAGGGTAGCAATGGAGATCGATAACAAATAGCAATAGAAGTAGAAGAGGTAACTTGTACTGCAGTACGGTGCACTAAGTAACTAGTCAGGAAAAGTAATAAACTTCTATTTGCACATCTGTCCGTTGTAAGTTGCCGTTGATATTTAATACATAAGATTCACATAGAATTAGCCAGTCAATGTCCTGGGACTGACTTCCCAGCTATTTCCCACCCGTTCCAGCTATCACCCACCGCTACCGCTGATGGTAGTCGAAGTCAATGACTCCACACAAGTCCCCGGATTGGTAAGTGATAGTACGTACGTAAGTAAAGCACCAAAATGCACAACAAAGGAGAGTGCAGCAGTGCAGCTATTTCAATTTGCGATATAAAATTATTACAATAAAAGTAAAAGCAAGCCAGGTATCTATCAAACTACTAAGATCAAATATAATGAGTAGTGACTCAGAAGAATATGATGAGATGATGGATATTGAATTTCCAATGGGCGACGATGATCAAGACGAGGAACCAGAAGAACGCTCGTTAAAGGAATCTTCGCCTCTCATAGATGTCACCGTAGAAGGATGGGACGATGACATAGTTTCAAAATGTTTCATAGCTTCTACTGCTGATTATGATTCTGTTGCACGGGATGAGTTCCAATGTATAGTTAAACCAGACAAACGGTTGAACGTTAACAGTCGAAAGGTAGAGTTTTTGAATGGCAGTGACGACGATGAAATAGGCAATAATGAGCAACAACAAAGTTCAACCTCAGATGATCATCATAGAAAAACAAGTGATATGGAAGAAAAAGGATCCAATAATAAAGGTACCTTTGATCAGAAAGCAACTCTTACAACTCCAAATTGGGCAATTTGAGATATCAGAAGCAGGAGTCGACAATTGTAAATGTAATAGCAGCCAAGCATATATGATATATTATTTTAATTACCCCTATCTCCCGAAATTCCCCTTCATTTATATATTTTAAACCCGATAAATATACCCTGATCCCCCGTTTTAGTTATCGTCAAACTCCTCTTTTACTGTGTATAATGGTCTCCCAGCTTGCTCATTTCGTTGTTCATTTGATTTCAGTTGTTTTGGGAAAACAACACCTGCATACGCTCGCGATTGTAGAGGAGACACATCCTTTGGAAGAGTATCACCTGAACAATTTCCATAAGATAATGCCTCATTGGTTGACATAGAAAGCGCAAACCTACTGTCCAAGTCTTCGTATAGCTCATGGTCATTCTTGGATTCAACTCCATCTATTCTCTCTTGTTGCAAGTTATCCACTTCAATGTTTCCCACAAAATTTAAATTGGTAACAATGTATCGATCATTGAACAAATCCGGTCTTGAGAAGAATAGCCGAATCGCATCCCAATTCCCTACATTCTCCACTGTATGCTTGTAATGATATATCTTATGACATGTGAAAATCAATAAATTGAATAGTCCCTGACTTGGTAAGAATATCATTTTCAATTGAGCCAATACCTTGTTGGAACTATCAAATAAACTCAAAAGAGTGAAAATATATGTCAATGAAAGTGCCATGATGTAAGCAAAGGCTTGCGCAGCAACCATCTTCATTTGTCTCCTTGACAGTAGTAGACGACTAGGTTGAGGATCTTCTTCCGAGGTAGTGGAAGAAGCATCTTCATCTTTTCCACCGCCATCCTCGCTATCAGTGTATTGATATATAGTGAATAGAATGGTTCCCATACTAATCATCAAAGCGATGCTTTGTAACCCTATACATCCCATGAGATAATAAAGAAGGAACTTTTCAAATGTAGCAGAAAGAGATCCATAGTCGCCAAAGTTGTCTGAGACAGTACACTCAATTTGTTCATTCGTGACACATGGATCAGGATAGATACCTAGGCCGCAGAATGGTTCAAATGGCGTTGGATTTAATTCATCCTTTACGAGTAAAAAGATCATGAAAGGAAGAGACATGAGAGTTGAAGCTCCAAAATAAATTGGCTGAGCATATTTCAAAAATAAAAAGTCTGGAATGTTGAACCGGATGACGCATAGGTAGTATATGTTCAAAAGCATGCTGCTGCTTTGTATGTAGAAAATACCTGTTAGAATAATGAAGGACTGAGCAGCACATGTATACTTGTTCCCATAGTGTGGTCCCTTGTAATTGTATCCTTCTTCTAGAGTTTGAGGCATGGGTATCGTGACAAGAGCAATTGCTATAGAGACAACGACGTCCCATGAGCTCATGAATGCGAGTATACGATGATACGGAGAGGAGTTTTGTTTCGAGCGTATGATTGTGATGATGATAATGAGAGAACAGAGACAAGAGATGCTTCCAGTGATGACAGGAGTTATGATGGCCTCCTCAGTGAAGGAAAACCATTCTTCTTCTTGATCGTTTGACATATCTAGTACCTGTGAGTAGTTTTAATAGTAGGTGTAAATATGATTGCTGGTGGTAACGGTAATGAATGATGAGTTCAGGTGTATAATGTATGAAGAAACATCGATCAAATAAAAAATAAAAATGGTGTTTTCTCAGCAGATTTTGGCATCAACTTCGAAAATATATCTAAATTTCTTCAACTTCAATCCTGTACTCAATACCAAACACGGCAAATAGTCAAAAAGACTCCTTTCGATGACGTTTTTGGAAAAAAGATCGGGAATGATTCTTCTGTCATGCTAAAAGAATCGAATCCTGATTTTTTTGAATTATATATTTTTCTACTTTGCTACTTCTTTACTATTAGCTTTGAATTTCTGATACAAATTAATGCAGTCACTGCAAGTTGTTCTTCTTCTAATCAAATGAAAATCTATAGACTTTGATCCCCAATCTCGTAAAATATTTTCCACTTCGAAAGTATAGAAATTGCCGCGAAGGTATTTAGGAATAATTCTATTGTTGATTGCATTTTCAACTATTTTCATTGCTATTGCATCGCCATCTAATATGGATACATGAGCATATTCGTCAATCAATCCCATCACATCCTTTCTGTAGACAGAGCTGATTTCATCTGTCGTCAAAACAATAGTCATGTTCTTTCCAAGGAGATGTGTATTATTCAAGGAGCACTGAAAATATTGTCGCATACGCTCAATACTTGTATCACATTCATCTATAGAGTCGCCTCTTCTCAAATGTAAATGCCCTATGATGGCATGATCAAGTGAAAGCTCTTGTATCCTTGTCACCAACTTTTGTTGAAGCAATTGGATATGCGAAGGAGTAGCAAATTTATCATTTGTATACTTGCATCCCAATCTATATTGCTTCGGAACTCGTCTATGATAAAAGAGAGTTTCCAGATACGGTCTCATTTCTATATTGTAAATATCTCGCGTGACAAAATCAACTTCATTTGATAATTGCAATTCTTCAAACGTTGCATTCCATAAATCAGCCACATAAAACTTCTTATGTATCTCCCATACAAATCCTTTCTCAACTGATAATAATTCTTGAAGAAATGAAAAGTTTTGAATTGTGACAAAATCTTCTACTAGTTCACCATCTTCACTGATGACATGCAGCCAATCCTTGTATTTTGATATTTCCGAAGTAGTATCAAAGACGGGTATATCGTTCCAATCCTCATCTTCACGTTTGTATCTCAAAAACCAAGATATGGAACTATCTTTTGAAATAATGGATGTGTCTTTTGAAATAATGGATGCTACCGCCGGAACATTATTCCTTCTATAAGTCAAGTTGTAGAAATCACTCCAGTCTATGTTTGCGTGTATAGCTTTGTCCTGATTGTGTTCTTTACTGAGCATCACATAAGGAGGGGGAAATACAAGTTTTGCGCACAGATACCCTGCTAATTCTGCAAGATCATGAATAATCACTTTACGATCGCTTAATCCAGCTGGTGCATCTGTATAGTATATTATGTTGTTGTAATGTAAACACTTTCTTTGACACGACGTGGAGTTAGGCTTCTTTGAAACTTCTTTTATTCTTTCACGAACAAGAGAAGTTGTACTTGGATGTGATCTTTCCTGTGACGATTTTTTAATTTGATCCGATATCGAGCTGCTTATATGAAAGAAACTGTTGATGCTGAGAATGATGAGAGCAAATAGAGCGAGCACTAATAACATCGACCGCCTATTTCCCTTCATGTTGATATGTCATGAATGGCTTCTAATTCCGAGCTGTTCTTTCTGTCTTATAGTTGTCCTCCACTTCCTTCGTCACAACGACGTATGACTTTCAATATCTTCGCAAAGCAGTTGAAGCGGTGGTAGTTATATAATGCTTATGTGATGAGAGTGAGAAATTTGATGTGTACACATATATAGGAAAACCGATGGAATAAAAAGTTCAAGAATGATTTGGCACAATGGCGCACCACAAAATGGCCTAAATTTAAATATTGACATTTATGGAGTTCTCATTTTATCAAATTTTCTAATATCAAATATTTAATTGTGATCTCTTTTTATTTACTCATTATGCCAATCTTGTGCTTTATGTATAGTATCTTTCTTATGAATTTCTAAATCTCTAGCTATGAATTACTGCTTTGAGGTGAGAAAGCAATTCTCCTTGATCATCAGCCACTCGATCAAAGGTGACGGTTCAAGTTCGTTTGTCGCTGTCTCTGGATCATCTCCAGGGTTTTGAAAAGTGATTGTATTTAACCCTTCTTTAAATCCTGTCAAAGGAAGAGGCTGGACTTTTGATTTACCTCTCTTCCCGCACCACTTTCCTGTTGCTTCAAAGTCAAAAATTTGGTTATTTCCTCCATTGACTGAAATGTACATTTTACGGTTTGCTGCAGTCAAGTAGCTTACGTCAACATTTACAGTAGGACATTGAAGATTTACACTGAATGTCATGTAACCCTCGCCATGAATGTTTCTCATCATGTTGGTTGTTGTACCCTTGCAACTAATGATATTTGCTGGGTCGGCATATGCAACACTGACGTCGTCTACTGGAATGAAAAAATCATTGTTCTTTCTTGATGATTTCATCATGCATTGTACAGGAACTACCGAAATCCATTCAATCAATGGAGACATTTCACTAGGATTATTGAATGCAATTACATTGACACCCTCCAACAGCTCTACTTCAATGGTTCTTACGTATGAGGAACCTCCTTCTTCGCAACTTGAACCACTACTGCCAAAATTGAAAGTAGTTGCTTCTTTCCCATTGACAGATACGTGCAAGAAATTATCAGTCGCAGTGAGGTAGGAAATGTGTAGTGCAAACTTCCCAGTACAACCTGCATATGTAGTGTAAGTTGCATATCCACTGCCATATACATTTCTGAAAGATCAAATTGAAAAAAGATTAGTCGAAACATCAAAGGCACATTAAATCAGCAAGTATTTGGAAAAACTTACTCTAACATCATCGTATTAGTACCATCGCAATATTTAAGAGAAGCAGTACCTCCGTAAGCAATACTGCTATCTTCCACGCTTACTTTTGTTTCGAAAAGAGAAACATAGCCTGTATCAGGAAGAGGATGAGAATCGTAGTCACCAGAGTTGAAGTTATAAGTTTTCCAATCAAACTCTCTTTTGAAATAGACCTCCACAGAGTTGGAAGTAAACTTGACAGGAG
Organism: Chaetoceros tenuissimus; assembly: GCA_021927905.1. Taxonomy (NCBI): domain Eukaryota; phylum Bacillariophyta; class Thalassiosirophyceae; order Chaetocerotales; family Chaetocerotaceae; genus Chaetoceros; species Chaetoceros tenuissimus. The sequence goes on along the minus strand of BLLK01000047.1, from coordinate 4,048,884 downwards.
CTTGTACAGCTCTTCCAAAGCGAAGATCCCACTCAGCTGGATGCTCATTAGGATATCGGTTCCCACTAAAGAGCCAAATTCCATTATCGACCTCAAAAAACATTCTAGATTGCGATCCATGAGATTTGATAGCACTTGTATTGGCAGGGTAGAAGACGACTTCCTCTTCGGTTACATCCGCTAAACCTTTGATAGTTGTAGCCTTTCTATACCAAGTCCTGGAATCTTTCCATCCTGCTGTCTGAGAAGCAAAAATATAATAGAAATCGCCATTCTTTACCATGTGCAAACCTTCACGGTGAGGCCAACTCCAGATAGCATACAACTCTTCGAGTTTCGACCATGTCTGATCTAAACGATAGACAAATACAGATCGAGTACTACCAGCACCTGCCTCGTCAAGTTTTCTTGAGGTAATATAGTACATATCATCACCATCTTGAAAGGTCTCACTGCTTCCCCACTTATAATTTGGATAGTCAGTTTCAACAGGATCTTCCGGAATCATGAGAGGAATAAACTCAGCCTCTTCGATCGGCTTTTCATCAAAAGTTTCCATGAAGAAACGACGCTTGCAAATGATGAAGTACTTCTTGTTGGAATAGCCCGGATGCTGATTGAGATCACAGTTTCCTCCTGAATCTGTACCTTGAAATTCATGAATCTTTTTCACAAGTTCCCATGAGTTACTTCCCAAGTTCATAGACTTGTAAAGAAAGATATCACCTCCGTCTTGCAAAAGTCCCTTGGGTGCTGGATTATGTCCGACCCAATAATATACGCCTTCAATTTTTGTTATCTTTCCACCTCTTCCAATCTCCATGATGTCTCCATTCTGATCTCTCCATTGAACGTTGTTCTTGATGGTACTTGAGAAGGGATCATGAGGATTGTCCTCTTGGAAAAGAGGTTCATTGACATCAAGTTGCCTAGCGCGAGCAGATTCATGTTTGTCTTCCTGCAACATGTTGCTGTTAGTAGAGCTAGATGAAAGTCTTGCATGTCCATTTTGACCGAGAGCAGTCAGTAGCAGCCAGGAGAAGAGAGTTTTCCTAGAAATGTTCATGATGGTACAAGATGATACAGATATTGGGAGAGTTTTACAAGGGTAGGGTAGAGATTATAAGGATACGGTTTAAAAGTAACATACTCGTATCTCGTGTTGTTTTTGAGGTGCGCTTTCTGCAAACTGAAGGTTGTATGTCTCGGTCTCACTCTCATTTTTCCGTGTGTCATGAGTCATGGAAACAATGACTTTTGACCTTCCTGTCATGAGCTAATTTAGATGTGCGATGACACTAACCGTAGATGTCAAACTTCCGGAGCAAAACTACTGGAAGAAAAACACTGATCTTCCTTCGATGGTGACCACGTATTGTTTATTCGCATCTTTCCGTTCTTTTTCCATTCATATATAATTTCTGTTCCTTATAATAAGTAATTCATATATATAATAAAGCTAAATATAAAATGAGAGGGTCAATATCGATAAGTAGAGTTTCATTTCTAGCCAAAAAGATCGTCAAGACAACAAGGAATCAGAGGCAATTTTCATCAGTGGCTGTACAAAGAAATAATGAAGTCCATTCCTCGTTTGAGAATGATCCAATCGATATCACAAAAGTATCAGTAGCACGACCTCGACTGGAACAACTCCGAGAGAAATTAAAGTCTACCACAGACTCACTAGATTCTTACAGTACGAAACAGACGTCGAAACCGAATCCTTTGAAAACATCGAATTTGTCTTGGAAACAAGTATTGAACAGTGCCAAAGAATATTATGGAGTAGAAGAAGATATACAACCGAATCAAGATATGTTGACGGATACATTTCAACGAACACATTCCTATCTTAGGATAAGTCTAGGAGAAAGGTGTAATCTTCGTTGTCTATATTGTATGCCACCGGAAGGAGTCCCCTTGCAACCGAAAGATAGTTTATTGAATGCTGCTGAAATTGATAGACTTACTTCTCTCTTTACTGCAGGAGGTGTAGACAAGGTAAGCATCAAATCTTTTCGAAAATTTAGAAATGGAAATGTTGTTCTCACTTTATATATTTTTCAAGGTTCGCTTAACTGGTGGTGAACCATTGTTGAGAAAAGATCTTCCGGAAATTATATCATCTATAGCTAGCAGACCCACCATCAATTCCGTAGGAATCACAACAAATGGTATAACTTTATCGAGACACTTACCGACTCTTGTAGAAGCTGGTATGACACATGCAAATATATCATTGGATACACTTGTAGATTCCAAATTTACAGAAATTACACGACGAAAGGGATTATCCAAAGTTTTGAAAGCTATTGAAGATGCATGTGAAATGTTACCCAAGGGAAATGTCAAGATTAATTGTGTCGTTATGAAAGGATTTAATGATGATGAATTGAGAGATTTTGTGCAATTATCTAAAGATCTTCCTGTCGATGTGCGTTTTATTGAATGGATGCCTTTCAATGATAATGGTTGGAACAAGGATAGGTTTCTCAGTTATCAAGATATGATGACTAGATTGACATACGATGAAGATGGGAATGTATCTTCTAGTAGAAATGGTTTAGGTCCTTTTGAATTGAAACGTTTAGTGGATGGAGCAAATGATACTACAAAATGGTGGCATGTGGATGGATATGCTGGTCGTTTAGGATTCATCACCTCCATGACACAAAACTTTTGTGGGACATGTAATAGAGTACGCTTAACTGCAGATGGGCAATTGAAAGTTTGTCTTTTTGGATCTGCAGAAGTCAGCCTTCGAGATGCCATGAGAGAAGGTGCAAGTGATTCTGACTTGTCCTTGATTGTACGTGCAGCCTTGCAAAAGAAAAAGTTTGCACTAGGAGGACATGGTAATGCAGAAGGTATCAAAAAGGCCAACAATAACCGGCCAATGACTTTGATTGGAGGTTAAAATCATTATGTTTTTGTTTGAATGGGTAGAGTACCAACTAGATTTGTAGTGCTAAATGCATGAAATGAACGACCATGGTTGAGGTCGTTTTCAAAGCTATGCTAAATTATTTATATATTCTAGTAAACATGATTTTTAGAGTTACTGCTAATGTTATCTATTCTCTTGCATTTTCGCTCGTTTTCACTTTACAATATTGTTTGTATTGCGGTTCAGTCTATTGAATGTAATGTGTATAGTGTAATAGCCCAATGTATCGAATTCACAATACTGCTGTCGAACCAACATTCTAAGCATTGACACTCACAACAATACAGCTAATGTCATCCACCTTTCCGCCTAAACCAGTAGCATATTCCTTATATCTATTTCGTTTCGCCTGTTTTGCATATGGAGTTGGAGCTTCTTTATCAAGAGAAACAGTTCTAGACTCTGCTACAATCTTTTGTGCTATAGTAGTAGCCTTTGCAGCTTCATTTTCTTGAATGATTCGAATGATATCATCTGCAGTCAAATTATCAAAAACCCCATCGGATCCAGTCACAATCTTATCTCCTGGCATCAGTCTTGTTGTCAAAACTGTTCCATCACGAGGTCTATCTGGCGAATCTTCCGATAATTGATATGGACAATCAAAATAATGTGTAGTCTCCTTTGTTTTGGAAAAGACCATTCCATTTCGTATCACCATGAGAACAGAATCTCCTAAACATAGAGATCGCATAACATCATCTTCGCCTATCGAAGCTACAATAGCAGTAGAAGCACCAGTCGCTTTAAAATCCGCATATTCAGCCGCAGTCAACAGATCCCTCTTGATATCTTCAATCGCAAGCGCTTGATCTGTTTCAATTTTCGCCTTGAGTTGACTTGCAAGTGTGGTGGAATACAAAGGAACTCCTTTGGTCTTTTCCGCACCGGATACTCCATCAAAAAGTCCAAATGATCTACCCTTGACAAAGAGTGCATCTTCTCCTCCCCAACTTATCTTTTCAGGATGTGGCAAGACTTTGGAACCAATTTCAAACGTCAATGGTGGTGCAATAGTAACTGGTTCCTCTTCCTTTGGTTTAGCTGATGGGAAAGACGTGAATGCCATGATATCTTGTACAAAAGATTTCTTGGCAGTGGTTGTCTCTTGTTCTTCTTCCACCATGACTGCATCTTCAAACATGGATTGATCGTAATATTCTTCTTCCTCTTGTACCATTTCCACTTCTTGCATAACTTCTTCTTCTTCTTCTTGAACTGTTTCCACAGTCTCAGATTTGGCCTTTCCAAAAAAGCCTCCAAACCAATTTGCCGATTCCTTTTCTTGTGTTGTCTCTACAACCTCTTCTACTACTTCCTCTACTACTTCCTCTACAACAGGATCAGTGGTCTCCTTGAAAAAACCAAAGAAACCCTTCTTTTCTTCCTTCTCCACTTCAACACCCATACCCAACCGTTCTTGATTATAAGCTAACCTGGCATCCTTCATTTTCTGTTCCTTTACTTTATTTAGTTTGATTTCGGGAAAGGTATCTGTTGGTGGATCCCATACCGATTCACCTGTATCAGAGTTAAAGTAATATATAAGTCCGGTAGTTTCGTCATCGAGGTAGGCTGTCCATGCTCCCTCTTTTGCCAAAGGTGTGGTGTCCATTTGTAATATTGTACTTGGTCGAGTCATGGTGTGGGAAGAAAGGACTGTTTGTGATGAAGTCAAGAATGCATTTGCATCTGGAATGCTGATTAGGAGAAATAATGGAAGAAGGGATTTGTGTAATCTCATTTTGAAAGATGGGACTGAATTAATATCTGGTTTTCTCTTTTCTTTGCTATCCTGTTGATGCTGTGAAAATATGACTATCTACTGTTTAGTATTCTATAGCTCGAAATTTATCAGTATTGCTTGGCAGTAAATGAATTGCATCAGTGAAATAACACATGTCATCATGTCCAAGTTTTTTCTTTCTCGATTTTGCGTCGTGTTGAAGGTTTTGGCTCGCTCAGAGATGACGTGTGTTGTATTCTCAGAACCTATTACTGATGATTTCAGGAAACATGTATATCTAATATAATAGTAATTTAGACCATGAATGACTCATTTCTTATCGCTTTCTTACTAATATAGACGGACTCAACGCATCGAAAAAAGATTTCCTTCCTTTTTTTTTTCTTTGTACGAGTAATGATTGTAAGGTAGTACTTCGTCTCCAATAAAGTTACAAACACAGTCCAGTAGTCTCACATCTAAGTGCTGGTATACATCTTGATTTCATATATTCAGTCCAGAGATCTGCTCTTCCATTCCATTGCTACTTGAAAGAATACAAAATCTCAATATATAAAAAGATGAAAGTCATTAACTTTGCATCATTCCTTCTCTTATCCTGCCAACTCTCCAACATTGCAGCAGAATCAACCTCTCTTCCAAAACACAAGGAATCAATCAAATGCATCCTACCACAACATCAACATTCCACAATTTGTAAAAAATGGTTTCAATCCCTTCATCAAGTCACACGCAAATACAATGAAGCCAAAAAAAAGAGTCTCAAATATTCAACTGAAAGAATTGTCAATGGAGTCAATGCACCTGAAGGTGAATATCCATGGTTTGCCAAAGCTTTATTTGGTTCAAGTCCATATGAACAATGGGGTGGATGTGGTGGTATGCTCGTGGCGCCAGATTATGTATTGACAGCTGCACATTGTACCATTGACAATGCTTATACTGCCTGGCAAATTGGTGCACTTTCCAACCCGATTCGTGGGGAGAATGGTGGACAGTATTATGAAATTCTGACTGTCAAGTATAAACTTGAGCATCCGGATTATAATCGTAATACATATGATAATGACTTTGCACTTGTCAAGTTGACTCGGGAATCAACCATCAAACCTGTGGATATGGATTTGAAAGGTGTTGTCAATTCTTTTACACAAGACAAGAAATTGTGGCCGATTGGTTTTGGAACTCTTGCTTCTGGTGGTGATATTCCCAATTGGTTGCAGCATGTAGAGGTTTCGTTTGTACCGAAAAATACATGTAAGAATAACTATGGGAGTATGATTACGGATAATATGATTTGTGCGGCTGATCCAGGTGAAGATTCATGTCAAGGAGATAGTGGTGGACCATTGTATGATAAGCAAAGTAAGAAACTTGTAGGTGTTGTTTCTTGGGGTTATGGATGGTGAGTTTTTATGGGAAGGACTTTGCTTTCTTATTTACTTTTTATACTCGACATAGCTTATCGAAATCATTTTCCTATTCATAGTGCATCTCCTGGATATCCTGGAGTTTATGCTAAAGTCAGTCAACAGGCTCAATGGATCAAGGAAACAATTTGTAGTGATACCACTGCTGATTTGGATTATTGCGAAGGTTTAACATCTCGTCCAACAGGTACACCAACCCAATCCCCAACTGCAAGTCCATCCATCTCTCCAGCTCCAACGGCACTTTGCTTCGATTCTCCAAATTGGACTGATCTCTACGGTGATGGATGTGACTGGTATTCTGAATATTCATGTTCCATTTATGGAAGTGGATATGCAGGTCTATCAGGTGTGACAGCAAACGAAGCTTGTTGTGTCTGTGGTGGAGGCAATGGCAATGGCGATGGATCTTCTCCAACTACGAGCCCCCCAACTGCGAGTCCTATATCATCCGGTCCTACTGTACAATGTTTTGATACTGCGGACTGGGTAGACAGTTGGAATGATGATTGTTCATGGTATACTTCTGGAGATATATGTGAAGCCTATGGATATTATGCAGGCCCATCAGGTTTGAATGCTCAACAAGCATGTTGTTCATGTGGAGGTGGTAACTCAGGATCTGAAGATGGTCCACAATATACTTGTTCCGACTTTTCGGGTTTTTCAGATGCATGGGGTGATACCTGTTCTTGGTATGTTGGAAACGAGCAGTTTTGTGAATACTATGCAAACACTGAAGGTTTGACGGCATCCGATGCATGTTGTACCTGTGGCGGAGGAGATACAGTAGAATTTGAGGATGTGGAAGGAGAACAGTGTGAAGATTATAGTGACTTTGTGGATTTCGGTAATGATGACTGCAGTTGGTATGATTCCGACTATTCATGCGACTTGTATGGTTCTTATGTAAATAACGACGGTGTTTCTGCAAATGAGGCATGTTGCCAATGTGGAGGAGGATTGATTTCTTTAGCTGGAGAGGCAATCGATGATATTGTCTGTATAGATTCCCCTACCAGACTTTTGGTGAACAAGGTTAACAAAAAGTCATGCAACTGGGTCGGTAAAAAACTTGAAAGATGTGACAAAAACAACATCAAGAGTCATTGCCCATTGACTTGCGGAGTATGTGACGAATTCAAATGTGAAGACTCTGGACGTAAATTCTTCCTTCCGAATGGAAACGTAAAGAAATGCGGTTGGGTTGCTAGAGCAAATACAGAGGAAAGATGTGCTCTTGAAGGAGTCGCTGAAACCTGTAGAAAGACATGTGGCATGTGTGAATAAAAGTGAACAGAAGAGGTTCAAAGTGAAAATGTGTAAACCTTTGATCCAATATATATCGCGTCTTTGTTTCGTGTATTGGCTAATCAACTATTATTATATGTATCTTTAAAAATAATTAAGAAAGCAGAAGATATTTGATTATAGAACTTATATCATTACACAGAGAATTGTTGATTCCAGCTTGCAGTCAATAAAAGCTCAAAACTTTTTTCATTTACGTTCTTCCTCCTTCTCTATTCCCATTCGAAAGATTCAAGGTTCAAAGCAAAAACTTCCACCGCCTCAAATACCCCATCTAATCACTCTTGTACGAGTAAGAATGAGTCAGCCTAAGAAGTCAAAAACTTCATCAACAGAGTTATAGCAACTAATATACAAAACGGAGCAAACTGACTAACAAACCCATTCCAAGATAAAAACCTTGCACGGAAAAAGACCAAAAAACAAAGCTTGACCATATTCCAATCTGTACCCAACCTCGACCAAGGAAAGCGGACATACTTTACATGATTCAAAGCACACGCTACATGACTGTGACAATTATCACAACACAAGTTATGCACTCTTGTATTATATATCTGATTGGCTTCCATAATCATTCGATCCCAATGTTCTGCTCCTCCGTTGATTTCGGAAATGTGTATTTGTAGTGCACGTGTTGGTGGACCAAATGCCATCCTGCCTCGATCGCCGACATAGTAGGATCCTTGAAAATCAGATGCTATACCGTTGCTGTCTGCTATTCCCATGTGTCCAATGAATGGTATTAGCCAAGTGATGGGTGGTAGAGGACTCCATAGAATGCAAAAGGAAAGATCTTGCTGTGCTGTCGATGTGTTGATTGAAGTTCGATGAGAAGACATTTTTTCTATTTGGTGCTTTGACGCCAGGAGTTCAATATCTATGTTTGCTTGTGATGTCTCCCTTTCTTAGAAATGAATTTTAGAAGGAGTGCAACAGTAAGTTTATTGCTTCTTTGATTGCATTAGTATGGTAGATAGGTGGCGTCGTTTTGTTTTGTTTGTTTTTCAAGAGAAGAGGATGACGGCTGGACGGCGGAGGACAAGGAGCTAAATTTATTTATACGTATGTACGATAGGACGAAAGTAACACAAAACGAATGTCGTAATAATACTAAAGCCTTCATGTTGACCTTTCCGTTGGGGATATTCATTCAAGATTCAAGCGTTGAGAAGATGTAATGTGTGCTGAAGAAGAAAAAAGAAAACATCCATTTGAGCCATAATATTTCTTTGTACTAAAGAAAAGCGTATTATCATTCTGCCATTTCAATTCTTGGTAATATTTATAAGATAATATGGATACAATTACATCAAAGCTCAAAAACATGTTTCCTTGCTGCGCTTGTTGCAAGGCGAGTCAACAAAAAAGAACAGAAAAAGAAAGTGATAATTCATGTCACAATACAGAAGTAGATGTTGAAGAAACTATCCCTTTTCCAAAGAATGGTATCAAGCTATCCTATCTTTTAAACGAATTTGTAGAAGAATGCGGAGGGCGGAAAGCTTTGAAAGGGAAAACAACTACTGATGTCAATGAGGATTTTGTAAAGCCATTCACCAAAGACTACGAGCAATCATATTGTGACATGATTCTCGAGAAGGCAAAAGATAATGATGATCTCAATGGAGTTGTTACAACTGCGACTGTCTTTATTTCTCATGCATGGAAGTACAAATTTCTGCATGTCCTTGATGCACTCAAAGATCATTTCAAAGATGAACCCGACAAGATTGTTTGGTTTGATATTGTGTCAAATAATCAACACAAGGCTACAGAATTGGAATATGGATGGTGGGCAACAACTTTCAAAGATGCTATTGAGAAATTCGGCCATACAGTCATGGTGATGGCTCCATGGAACAATCCTATTCCTTATAAACGAGCATGGTGTATTTTTGAAGCATATTGCACAAATATTACAGGGGCAAAATTTGAGATTGCAATGAGTAGTAAGGAGCAAAAGGATTTCATCATGCAGTGTAAATATGAAGGTACCAGACCAATCCACAAAATGTTGAGTGATGTTGATGCAGAAAAGAGTGAAGCATTTAAGCTCAAAGATAAAGAGCGTATTCATTCTGTGATTCGAGAAAAAATTGGCTTCACAGGTATTAACTCGATGTTGTTTGAACAATTGAGAGACTGGGTCATAAATGTTGGACTAAAAGAGTTGGAAATTTCAGAAGTGGACTCTGAAGAGCACTTATCATTAATGAATATGGTTAGTAAATTATATCAAGACCAAGCAAGTATGATCTTGCTGAGCCATTTTACAAAGATTGTTTATCAAAGCATGAGACAAAGCTAGGACCTGATCATCCAAGGACGTTAACTAGTATGAACAATCTTGCTCTTTTGTACTACCATCAAGGCAAGTATGATCTTGCTGAGCCATTGTACAAGGATTGTCTATCAAAGTATGAGACAAAGCTAGGACCTGATCATCCAGATACTTTGAGATTTTTCAACAATCTTGCTATTTTGTACTATGTTCAAGGCAAGTATGATCTTGCAGAGCCATTGTACAAAGATTGTTTATCAAAAAATAAAACAAAGCTTGGACCTGATCATCCAGATACTTTGCTCAGTGTGAACAACCTTGCTGGATTGTATCGAGACCAAGGCAAGTATGATCTTGCTGAGCCATTGTACAAGGATTGTTTATCAAAGCGCGAGACAAAGCTAGGACCTGATCATCCAGATACTTTGCAAAGTATAAACGACCTTGCTGCTTTGTACAATGATCAAGGCAAGTATGAGCTTGCTGAGCCATTGTACAAGGATTTTCTATCAAAGCAGAAGACAAAGCTAGGACCTGATCATCCAGATACTTTGAATAGTATGAACGGTCTTGCTTATTTGTACTATAAACAAGGCAATTATGATTTTGCAGAGCCATTGTACAAAGATTGTTCATCAAAAAAATAAAACAAAGCTTGGACCTGATCATCCAAAAACTTTGAATAGTATGATCAACCTTGCTATTTTGTACAAGAATCAAGGCAAGTATGAGCTTGCAGAGCCATTGTACAAGGATTGTTTAGCAAAGCATGAGACAAAGCTAGGACCGGATCATCCAAAAACAGTTCAAACTAGAAAGATGGTTAAGCTTTGCACAGAAAAATTGGAGAATAAAGTCTAGGTAATCCCAACAATCATGAATTCATCATTCAATCCATTTATTATTTTCTTTTTTTCTAGAGTTTTTAAAATTTTTATTTTTGGAATGTTTCGGAACAAAATTATTTCATGGTATGATGAGAGTATGCCTATTCTAAGTTAAAATATTTGTTGTTATATCTCATGAACAATCGAGAGATTTTGATTTATTTTGATTTTCTTTCCAATTTGTTATTCAAATCTTATCGCCAAAAGAAAGGAAATATAAAGAGGAAGCAAAGAGGAAGAGAAAGGCCAACATCTTGCTCCGCCGATCGATCCCTCAAGCGACAGCACAACAGAGTAAAAACGCAATAGAAAACTCAAATAGATGATTCAATTGAAATAGAAGAAGAAGGAACATTCACAGACTGACCCTCTCTTTTTATTTCAATCTATAATCTAAACAAACAAGAGATCCTTAATCTTATTGAATAGTCAGCTTTTCAAACTCATTAAAAGGCCTCTCTTTCATCATGGTACGTACACAAGCAACACATATCTTTACACATCTCATGTTCCTCTCTCATCTAACTCTCTACCCTCCTTGACTACAGCCAAGAACCAAAAGAAAATACAAAGAAGACGAACCACCAGCACCAGATTCATCATCTGGAGAAGAAGAAACAACCTACATACCACCAGCACGATATGGAGGCAAACAACTCCGTCCACAATCGGGTGGCAAACAGATCCGTCTCAATGAAGAACCATCCGATTCTTCCTCATCCGAAGAAGAACCTATGAGCTATTCACGACCAGGTGGTGGGAAACAACTTCGTCCCGGTGGTAAACAAATTCGTTATGATGAGTCTGAATCTGAAGAGGAGGAGGAACCCGCTCCCATTGTTTATCCTCAACGTGGCGGTGGTAAATCTTTGTATGGGATGAGGGGAATGGGTAAACAGTTGCGTCAACCACAACCAGAATCATCCGAAGAAGAATCTGATGAAGATGAAGAAGAAGAGGAGGAAGTTATTATGCCTGTGAGAAGAGGGGGTGGAAAGAGTTTAGCTGTCATGTCTCCCAGAGGTGGTGGAAAGAGTTTGAACAATGTCATGAGACGTGGTGGGGGGAAACAGTTGGTACGACCTCCTGTCGATGAGGAGGAGGAATCGAGTGATGAAAGTGATGAAGAAGATTTTCAACCAGCTGCTCCTGCACCAACTACGGCGGAAGATATGGACATTGAAGATTCAGATGAGGAGGAAGAAGAGGAAGAAGAAGAAGTGGTCAAGCCTCCACCCAAGAGACCTACCCGTGCAGCTGCTGCTTCCGCTGCGAAAAAGACGGAAGAAAGTGATGAAGATATGGATGTATCTTCTTCAGAAGAAGAAGAATCTGATTCGGAATCAGAAGCGGAGTTGGATATGGAAACTATGGATCAAGATCGTTTGATTAAAGATGAAGAGGATAGGAAATATCTTGAAAGTTTGCCCGAAATTGAACGTGAGTCCATTCTGGCTGATAGATTTGAAGATTTGAAGCGAAAACATGATATGAAGATTGCTTTGAGGGAGAATAAGTAAGTATCTTGTATATTGTATTGTATACTTGGAATTACATGACTGTCTCTTCATTATACTCATTATTACATACACTACTCATAGACAAAGAGAACGTGAAGCAAAGAGAGCAGCAAGAGGTAAAAAGGGAAAATCTACCAAGAAAAAGACTGCAAAGAAAGTCACGAAAAAGGCTGCAGCCAAGAAAAAAGCAAAAGATGTACCAGATACTTCCAAAGATGAAGAAATGGCCAAGGAATTGTCTTTGGGAAGATCGGCTAAAAATCGTGATGCATCCGGTCTCAAAGCCAAGAAAAAGGCTGCGTTGGATAAATTGAGAAAAGAAAAGGCGAAAAAGGATGAAAAGGAAGATAGTGATATTGATTATGGGAATGAAAGTGAATCAGATTCGGATTCTGATGCTAGTTTTCAAGCACCGTGGCAAAAGAAGGAAGTGAAACCTTCCAAACGTGTTTCCAAAAGTAGAGCTGCGGAATATGAATCCGATGAAGATATGGATGAGCCTGTGCAACAAAAGCAAGACGTGGAAGCTACCCTTGAAGATTTTCAAAAAGTTACTATTCCAAGACGTCGTCTTGCGAGATGGTGCAATGAGCCTTATTTTGAGAGAGCTGTGTTGAATTACTATGTTCGTCTTGCCATTGGTAGAGATAAAAAGACCATGAAACCATGTTATCGTCTTTGTAAAATTGTCGAGATCAAGACTGGTCAGCAATATCAATTTCCTCCCAATGAGCAAAACAAAATTGTAAGTTTGTACTGTTTTTGCAAATGATATTTTCTCGAATACTTTTGATACTAACCTTTTCTTCACTTGATAGATATCTACTAATAAATGGCTCTCTTTGAAATTTGGAGAGAATGAAAAACCATTCAAGATGCTCATGATTTCCGATTCCAAACCTACCGAAGAGGATGTTGCAATGTGTATCGCTCAAACAAAGAATAAAAGAGGCGGTGCTGCAATGGTATTGACCAAAAAGGAAGCAAAGAAAATGTTCAAGAAGCAAAATGAACTCGTCAACAATTACATTCTTACGGAAGAGGACGTGGCGAAATCCATTGCTGCAAATAAGATGTTGAAGAAGAATATTGCCAATATTGGAGCGGAAAAGACTAAAGCAGCGATTGCCTTAAAGGCTGCCGAGACTCAACTCAAGGAAGCACAGGCTGAAGCTAGAGAAATTGAGGGTAAATCTCTTGAAGCAGATGAAGAGGATGCTGAAAAACTTGAGGATGAATTAGAAAAGGCAAAGGAAAAAGTGAAAGAACTTGAACAGGAAGTTGCCAAGGCCAAGGAGGCTCAAGACAAGATTCTTGAAGCGGAGAAGATTCGTCAAGAGAGACTGGGTAGAAGTTCCAAGAATCTCAATTGGGCCAAGGTGAATAAGAGGGCAAAGGACATGAATAAAGCTGCAGATGTTGAAGCGTACAAGAGTGAGCTTGCTGCAAGACGTGAAGGAACTAATACAGGAACCAAGGATTTATATGCGCGTAGAAAGGTCAAGCCTCAAATTTTGTGGGAGGTTGGTCAAAAGACAGAAGGAAAAGATGCTGAAAAGGAAAATGCGGAAAAAGAAGCTGCACCAAAAGAAGTGGCCAAGGCTCCTGCTCCAGAAGAACCAAAGGAAGTGAAACAGAAGAAGTTATTGACTGAACAAATGAACGATCTTGCTATGGAAGAAGAAACTCTTACTGTGGGTCTATCTCTTGGAACTTCCAAGAAGGTCAACAGAAACAGAGTCAGAAAGGGGATCAGCATACAGGAATACTTGGCACGTAAAAGTGACGGGCGGCTATAAAATACATAATGATTAAATATGCTTTTAATAATGAAGTGATTTTTGCGCATAAGAGTAGATGTGAATAAACAGGTAGACATTTACGAATACCATCACAATACAAAGAAATCTACAAACTGGATAAATCAATCTTGGTCCACAAAGATTTCTGGCAAAACCTTTTTCATATCATGAATACGATCAAGTTCATGTTCCGCATGTTCACTACTGATTGGCTTTCCACAATCCCTCCCCACTTTTCCCACCAAGTATGCTCTCCACCCAACTTCTCTCGCTGCCTTGATGTTTGTCAAGCTATCATCTAAAAACAGACATGATTCCGGATCTTCAACCCCCGCAATGTTCATGGCAGCTTCAAAGCTAGACTTTGCATGTTTGGTTTCAAGGTTACAACTCTTGACATCAATAATATCTACAAACAAATCCTCAATTCCGAGAGCCTTTAGACATCGCTCTGCATGATGTCTTACACTCGCAGTAAAGATATATTTCGGAATGGAAGGATCAATTTGAAGAATCAAGTTTCTCAATTCCTCATCAATGGATAAATGTTCATGAATTGGTAAATCATGTACGTCTCTGAGGTATGAATCAATTTCCTCTTCACAATCTTCCATGTGGCCCTCGGCCAATAATCCCTTCGAAAAGTTTGATTGTGAAAAATGGTCTGGAACATATGGAGGAAAAATTACAAAGTTTCAATAATACAGTGACTTACCTTCAACGCAGTACCATGCTTTTTATACAACTCATAAGCTTCACCAGGTGGTAGATTCTTCTTGGTAGTACACCATTCTTCAATTTTAGCCGTTAACTGACTTGCCAATTGCCATCCATCGAAATAAAGACAATCATCACAATCAAAAAATATAACTTGTGGTTTAGGTCGAAGTGCATACTTTTCCAAATTACCATGACTATATCCCTTGAGCAATCTCCTTTTCAATAAATGATCATGACGATATTGCAAGTACAATTTGATAGCATGTAATCCATCCGGCATCCAATCATCAGGATCATCCTGTGCCAATTGACGAATTTCATTCAAATTCAATCGTAAAACTTGGGACACCTCTTCCGGTTGCATTTTGATATCTTCCAATTTACCTCTGTATTTCACTTGATACATTCCTCCCCAGACTTTGACATGTTCATCTTGATAAGGAAAGGTAAAGAGATATTTCATTTCATTGACACCATTTTCAACATCAATATTCATTTCTTCCATCATTTCTCTTGTAGCATTTAGAGTATAAGATTCACCAAACCCGACCACTCCACCTGGTGTGGGATCTAATTTCGAAGGACAATAATCTTTAATATTCGAACGACGTTGAACAAGTAGATAAATATCCTCATCCTTTAAAGGTTCCTCTCCTTGAATATGTTGAATAATGATGTACGTTGCCCGATGCCACATTTTATGCAAACGCATTTGAGATCTAGCGTGTCCATGGGGAGTGGGTACATTATTCGAATCGACAGTACAGACATTTTCAGTGGCGTTGAGTGTGGTACCTTGTTCCAGTGCCTCCACTAGTTTTTGTTGGTTGGTGGTGTCTGCAAATGCTTCCTTGTGAGAGGGGATGGTGAGCTTTTGTTTCAAGACAAAAGCTGTCGAAGTGACGCAAAAGAGTAGAATGTCCATTAGTTGTTGCATTGTTAGTATGAGTATGAGATGATAGTATTAGGAATGAAAAGAGATAAGATAGAGTTAGTTATGAAGGGAAAAGGTACCATAGAATAGAGAAGCAGCAGGCAGCACCACACAAAGATACCTTCTTTTCTACGGTATGTACAATGACTCATCATGTGTTTTGTCGTTTTAGGCTTGATGATGACGTCACTAAACAGTCGCAGAAAATTATGGTAAAATTCTTATTCTCATGCTTTCATGCTTTCTCAATTTATTGAAATTATAATTATACTTCCATGGCAAAAGATTTTAAAATATATTATTGAATAGTGTAGGTGTTTCATTTCTATTATCTTACATATGTCAACCCTACAATCAAAATGACTACTGCATCAGATGACGTCATGGACAGGTTCTTTCTCCGACAATGATGATACATGATATACACTCACGAGAGACGATAAATAGAAAACAAAAACAGCGAACCCAATCTGCTTGCTTTGATTGCATTGCAAAAGAAAAGACGAGGGAAGCAATCCCTTGAAGAAATCAACAGTACATATATTTCTAACTTGGTTTCTGTAGAACTTGGTTCGGACTGAAGAATCTAAAGCATGAAATGAGATTCAAGAGATGCACTTCTTTCTCATTATTAGACACTGACTGGCTGCTTTCTAGTTGAATGAGTTCTTTTCAATAGCCAAGTCTCAATTCAAGAAAGATATGGATTATTGCTTCATTAGTCTCTGAACTTCTAAGCCAGAGAATCGAGAAGCTAGCTACATAGGATGCATCATTCTACGCTGTCTTCGTTCACCCAGTGGTTGAATGCTCTTTTGCTTTAGAAACACAGTTATGCACATGCTTCAATATTATCAACATTCTTGGCCATAAGATGTGTGATTCCTTCAGTTATAGGGATAAGTCAAAGACTTTAGAAAACAAATTTGGTTCAGAATAGCATATCTTTATTACTTTGATTATACATAAAAAGCAGGACAGTAGGAGGTATCTGATGATTACAACTCCACTTCCTCCTGCTCCTGATGTCGTGGAGGTACTCAAGTAACCAGCTCCTCCTCCCCCTATTTATGAAGGGAAAACAATTATTGAAAGAATGAGACGCATAATGATTCGAATGAATGAATATAGCATTACTTCACATCCTCTTTTCACATCACAGTTATCTTACCTCCACCAGAATTTGGAGCACCCGAGGTTCCAGGAAACCCTCGGCCTCCACCAACTCCACCGCCATGAGTTGCCGATCCCCCTGTGCCTGTTGTGCTTGTTCCATCCCCGCCACCGCCGCCGCCAGCACGACCTAAAATGAGAAAAGAATAGATATAAGAATTTCGTGAAAGGTAAAGAAATAAGAGCTTTGAGGTAATACTCTTAAATCAAGTCTGGATTAGGGTCTAAACCAAGTACAAATAACCAGATATACTCAAGCCTTTGATATTCGGAATTCATTATCTTACCTATAGCGACTCCAGTAATTGATGAAATCACACCAGCACCTATGAAAGGAAAAAGAAAGGTTTCAGATGAGGAGAATGCCTTGTGTTACTGAAACATTTCCATCTTGTAATGCTCTACATACCTCCAGATCCGCCAACTCCATATAAAACAGTACTATCAAAGCCACCGGCACCCCCTACAAAATAAAATTACATCAGTGATGATAATTCGAAAGTAATTGAAACGTGCAGCAAGAGTCAAAGCTTTTGGTGCAAGCTTCTCCTTCATGATTACGTGAGTGTAAAGTAATATTGAAAAAGTGGCTTACCTCCTCCATAAGTACCTGAAAAGAAGTAGATAGAGACACATGATCAGAGTTGTTGATAACGTTAACATGTTCAAGCCATTCATAGTACTTACCACCGGCAGGCGTGACTGTTCCCCCTCCACCTTGAAATCCTTGGCATGATGCACCACTACCATTATATCCAACGCAAGATCCACCACCTCCAGATCCACCTGGCTAGTTGGGAGGTGGAAGTCATTTAGGTTAATGACGTCTGTCAACTAATTCTTGTATGAACACGGATAAGACAAATCGCTCGTCTGCAGAAAGATCTTGTGGTGAATAGAAACTCACTCACCTAATGTACTCATAACAACTAGACTTCGATATATAAGTACACTTGATATTGTTATCACTACTGATTGTTGACCACACTCGAGCATTCCAAGCTTCGTATAATCTCTTCCTTCCATTTGGTTATGAGCCCGAACGACCATAGTTTATTCTACAAGTATTAACAGAAACTATGGGTGAGAACGAAGATTTGTTGAGTGAGTCGTCAACTACAACTCCTGACACTGGCAGAACTGGTGGGCTACTAGAGTCCAGAAGGAAAACCAAGGATTACGCTAGTGTTTTGAAGGGATTTGGTGGAATAGACCTAAATCCAGACTTCAAAGACCCAGACTTCAAGCCAGATGCAACGAGGCCATTACGAGGCGGATACATCGAGTTCCTTGGAGCTGTATATGTTGGTGGTGCATCCATCGATCCTAAAACATACCTCCTGAAAACACGTGCTGGAGAGACAACCTATCGTGGTGGAGGCCAACTTCGTAGCCAGAAGACTATCAATGAGCATCTATCTAGTGTTAGGAACCGTGTCAATTCCTCCAATTGGTTACAGTTTCATGGGAGCATGGAAACAGAGGCAAATGCTAAGCAGTTAGGGAAAGTTGAATTTCTTCAGCGTTTGAATGGTGATATTAAAGTGTATGGCCTTGAATCCCTTTTCTCTCCGCATGCTCTGGATAATAGACCCAAGCTGATTACTGAAAATATCCATGACTTCACACTCAAATGTGTCACTGATGACCATGTTTTCCGTGCTCGATACTCCAATGAATGTGCTCGTGGCTATGATATCTTCGAGACTTCTGATTTTGCTTTGTCCCATGCGCTTGTACAGTCCTATCTCTCTTCTCAGTTATACTCGGACCTGCAGACAGCCTATACCGACATCTCCCAATTTGCTTATTTGCCTGGGCAGGTTCTCTTGATGCTGGCTCTAGAGCACACAAATAATCTGGTTACGTATGACATTGATGAAGCTCGCAAGTCCTTCGAAGCACTTAAGCTTATTTCTTATCCTGGTGAAAATGTGGGTGATCTGGTAAAAGATGTTCTCAAATACCTTCGCATCATGGACAGCGGTTATTGCCTTCCTTACAATGTGCAGTCCACCTTTCTGTACAAAGTGAACAACACCTGTTGTCCTAACTTTAACTTTCAGATTTCCCTTGCTCTTCAGAAAGTATTAGAAATGGAGGACTCGGTAGGACAGCACAAGTCTCCGCTTGAGATTCAGCGCCATTCTCATTATCAAACTTATAATATTTGGCAATTGTGTGAGAAGGTGTCAACTACGTATTGTCAAGAAGTTGGTCATGGACGTTGGATCGTTGAGCGTATTCCGTCGGCTGAAGGCAACCTTGGTTCTGTTTCTACACAGAAAAATCCAAATGGGAAATTTTGTTGGGATTGTGGCAGTTTCTTCCATCTTTGTAACTCTTCTCATTGTCCTTGCTTTGGAACTTCTGATCAAGGCAAGCATGAGTTTAAGTCTTCTAGATCTGCAGGAGGAGGTGGACATGATAAAACTAAGCCTGGTCCTGGTGCTAGCTCTGAAGACAAAGATAAGAAAGAGCGTCGTCCAATGGCACCTTGGCGTCTCGTCCATCCCAAAGATGAGAATGCTACTTGTGTGGAAGTCATTTAGGTTAATGACGTCTGTCAACTAATTCTTGTATGAACACGGATAAGACAATCGGCGATTGTGAGCCGCTCGTCTGCAGAAAGATCTTGTGGTGAATAGAAACTCACTCACCTAATGTACTCATAACAACTAGACTTCGATATATAAGTACACTTGATATTGTTATCACTACTGATTGTTGACCACACTCGAGCATTCCAAGCTTCGTATAATCTCTTCCTTCCGTTTTGGCTTACCTAATGAGAAAAGAGTCAGACTTGGCCATACAATTGTACATGCAGCAAAGATGTTTTGGTTGATTTAACCTATTCATAGCAAAGGAAACTTACCAGGGCTCGTGTGACGATTGGAACCTCCACCTCCACCAATTGCAGTGTGCCCAAAAGCAGAGGAGTCCCCACCATTTAAACCAGCAATATCATGACCAACCACAGCTGCACCTCCAGCACCGACTACTATTGGATAAGATCCACTTGTGACAGTTACTTTGTCTACTGGGGAACAGCCCCCACCTGATAATTCTCCGACAACTGATGATATATAGCCACCAGCACCTCCTCCTCCTACAAAAATATTTGCGAAACACATTTAATGAATAATTTGGACAAAGACAAATATACACAAAGATTAAGAAAGCAGCTTACCTCCTCCACAGTCCGAAGTAGCAATTCCTCCACTGCCACCCCCTCCGATGATGATAAACTCGACATCTCTTGTACCTGAGTTAACAGTGAAGGTTCCAGATGATGTAAATATATGAATTCCATATCCACTAGATTCTATGTAATCACCACTGATTGCTGAGATACTTGTGGAAGGGAAGCTGAACAACATTTGAACTGCATTCTCTCCATCTTGACCACCAATTATATTTGTTCCAGAAATTGTTGATCCATCTCCAAGTGTCCCCTCAAAATTATTTCCAAAAGAAAAGACTGTATTATCAGAGTACACAATATGGCCGGTATTGCATCCAACGTGCACGGATACTGCTTCTTTGTCATTCGGGAGATTTACAGTTGGTGTATCTGCATACAATACGTTGGCACCACCATTCGCTATTCCTAATTGGAATGCAGTGTTTCTACCAAAGCACTTTGGCACTTTATTTACCATGAGGCAGGTAGAATAGCAGCCTGCATTAATGTCCCAGATACCAGATATTGGCGAAACGTCTGATACACTCACTTTCACATCTACCGGAACATCATAACTATTCGTAGTAGATCCATTGCCAAGTTGACCTGAAGAATTGTGCCCAAAGCATTTTACAGTAGTATCTTTCAGAAGAGCACAGACATGATAGGTTCCAGATGTGATTTTGATAATTTCTTGCCCCATGGGATAGACTTGGTCAGTAGTCCAAGACGGTTAGTCATTATGTGGTGAACCTTTACATACAACTTGGTTGAGGTTTGTTTCAAGCACAATACAGGTTGCACTGTATGTGAGAGCCAGCATCTTGACATTGAGTGTTCCGCTTGAATTAAAATCCAACTGACCCTTGGCATTCCAACCCCAACAATACAAGGATTTATTTTCTAGAATGGCACATGTATGATAATTTCCAGCTTCAATATCTTTGACATTGGCGATAGCAGATCTGTTTTGCAATACTTGAACAGGGATATATGGAGTAGGTGTGCTGTTGCCTAATTGTCCATCCCCATTTCGACCATAACAGAAGACAGTATCATCAACCAAGGTACAAGTGTGGGTTTGTCCAGTCACAACTTTTTTTGGTGGTGATGATGTTACCGAGGAAAAGTCAACTGTAACTGGAGTGCTAGTATCTTCCACTATGCTTAGATTGAGTCCTAGTTGCCCGTCTCTACCCCAACCTACACTTTGAACTTGGGAGGAAAGAAGAGCACAGGCGTGAACATTTAGAATAGAAAATTGGAGTGGAGCCATTTCCGATAGCGTAACCGAAGGTTGAGAAGAAGGAAACTCATAGTAGTAACGAATATCCCACTTATCAAGTGCATCATTCAAGGTACCATCTCTGTATAGGCGCACTCGCTCGAATCTACTCTCAGGATCAAATCTGTATGTGAGCGGTGTTCAAAAGAATTAACCGTAATATTAATAAAACAAAGCTTTTCCCGAAGGACTGTTGTTAATTTAGGTGCTGTTTTTGGAAGGAATGCTTTCTTTGAATAATACTCCCATCTTCAAAAGAAAAATTGGTCATGGCAACATCCTCATCTTCACACGTAGACCCTAGCTCAATTTGTCAAAAGGTTGACTTCACGCAAAACTCTCCTATTGCCTTCCCAGCAAGCTTTAATCCACCTGCTTCAGTGAATTTCCAGAGTTGAAGATCTTCACTTCTACTTTCATAGGTACGACATGGTCTCACATGTAGTTTGGATGTTTCAGAGGCAGTAAGACACCATTTCTTTTCAGTATCTTCACCAAATGGTCCGAATGTAGATATCAATTGGAATTCCTTATCCGCTGTAGCGGAAGGGAGAGTGGAAGGTACCAAAGATACACTGGGAAGAGCCGAAGGCTGAGACGAGAGACTTGGAGACTGAGAAGGTGCAATAGATACAGAAGGTGAAGATGAAGGTTCGTTGGACAAACTTGGAGAAGAAGACGGCTCAATAGAAAGAGAGGGCTCACTTGAAGGTTGAGACGAGAAACTTGGAATTTGAGAGGGTTCCATAGATACAGAAGGTGATAATGAAGGCTCGCTCGATAAACTTGGGGAAGAAGACGGCTCAATGGTAATAGAGGGCTCACTCGAAGGGACAAAACTTGGCACTGAACTGTATTCAGTCTGTTTGTACACTCTCACAGTGCCCTCAAAGTATCCTCCCTTTCCAGCTGCTTGATACCCTGGAGCGCCAATGATGATTGTGTCTCCATTAGTACTCATGGCAACGCTTGTACCAGATTTCTCCCCACCTGCTTTTCCGTCTACATCGTATGCAATTTGGTCCCATGAAGATTCAGGAGTAGCATTTACATGGTCGATTTGATAGAGCTCACCATGGCCTTGGTAGTAATGGTCATCTCCATGACCAGTCGCATCGCTTTTTGGAGAACCAACCAACAAACGAATCATGTTGGTAGCACCATCAGAATCATAAGCATTGATCTCGCTCAGAGCAAGGTCGTATCCAAACATATCTCCTACATAGTAGCTGCCTTCGTATGCACCTTCACCGCGCTCTCCCATCAAGATATTTCCGAGTCTGCTCCATTCATTGGCATCGGATCTCTTTTGCACAGTAACAATGCCCTTGTCAGGAGCATTGTTGGTAACATCATCATGATTTCTTGTTCCATAAGCAAAGATTGTACCATCATAGCTAATGGCTAGACTAGAACCAACATCACTGTTTGTTTGTCCGTCAGAGAATGATGTAAGCGTAGATCCAAAATCTGACCAGTACACGGTATTATCTCCTGGAGCACTAAAGATGATCGAAGTTCCATCTCCGGAAATGGCAACTTTTCTTCCAATGTATGCTCTTTCCTTGATAATTGTACCCAAATATAGACTCTCAGCCAAGTCGAAAGTGAGAGTAGCAGAATCTGAGTCAAGATCGTAAACATGAACGTTACCAACACTAGAAGTAGGACTTGTATTAATAATGGCATCAACATATGGAAGACCCAAAACAAGCTTTGAGCCATCATCACTCAAGGAGACTTGTAGTCCTCCAAAGTAATATCCTCCTCCACCAGCATCACATGAGTAAACAGTAAGAGTACTAGACCAAACTTTGTTGACATTATCGAACTTGAAGATCTTCACAGTGCTATCGGAAACAGCAGAATTCTCAGGACCACGATCAGACTTGGTGTTTGCAATAGCAAGGGTACTGCCATCACCACTCAATGCAATCTCAACATAGGCATCGCTGTCAAAGATAGATCCTTCACCTTCCTCGATAATGGTATGAACAATAGATTGATCCACTGTATCACCAGATCCATCTCCGAAGATCTTGACAACATACTTGAAGACCTCTTCCCCTTGATCATTTGTCTGTAGAAGAATACCAGCTGTGACAATCATGTTGCCATTGTTGTTACATACAGTACGACGTCCAAGACTGAAATCAAGAGAAGTAGAGTCTCCTTGAAGGGATGCAATCTCATGGAAACAAGGTGCTCCGATATAAATGTCATGATGAGTAAAGTTCAGATCAGCTACAGCAGTAAGGACACGGAGATCGTCGTTGGTTGTAGGAGAGACGATGTTTCCATGATTAGGAATGTTGTGCTTATCAGAGTATTCCTACAATAGAGTCGAAGAATCATTATGTTAGAAGAGAATTGCTTTTTTTGAAGATATATATGTTATGACCAAGCAAAAAGAAATAGCAATATTACTCACCTCTTGCTGACGAAGAGCGGAAGAAGAAGATGCAGCGTTCACTACAGAAAGAAAGTTCTTTCCAAGTAGAGAGGAAGATGCAAAGACAGAGGTTGCAAGCGTTTGAGGCGAGATGTAGACCATGGTTTCAATAATGCCTTTTCTAGGAATTATGTGTTTGAGGAGGAAAGGCTAGTCGGAGGAGGCAGTCAGAGCAGCCTTCCCCAGTAGCTCGAACCGCCAACAAGACTCAGAATTTGAGTCTACAAGACTGCTGAGCTGATTTTGAAAGTTGTAATGGTTTGGTTTGGCTAGAGAGAAGTTCTTTGCATATATCTAGCTCTACGAGTAGTTTGTCTGTTGGAAAGTGAAAAGATCTAATGTATCCAATACTACTACATTTGGATGCAATTTACAGCATGGGTGTATGTCTTAATAGGAATGGCCTAGTCTATAGGTATGTCGATTATAGTTGCAGTCGTATAAACATAAAAGCAAGATGTCATAAATTTAATATCCTGTAAAGTTGACGAGTGGAATACTTCATACATCATCTTCTTTTGAGAAGGCAGGAATTGTGGAATGCAGGAATTGTTGAATGCAGGCGCACCTCTAATCGTCAAACATATGTATAGCTATTGAAACTTTATATTTTCTAAACATTGTATGAATGAATCCTCTTGATTGATAGCAATTAGAACCAATTTTCGAATTCATTTTTTTGCTTCTACATACTATTTGGATATTCAGAAATAAATTCAAAGAGGCATGGTTTGATGTCTTAATGGGAATGGCGGAGTCTATAGGTATGTCGATTATAGTTGCAGTCGTATAAACATAAAAGCAAGATGTCATAAATTTAATATCCTGTAAAGTTGACGAGTGGAATACTTCATACATCATCTTCTTTTGAGAAGGCAGGAATTGTGGAATGCAGGAATTGTTGAATGCAGGCGCACCTCTAATCGTCAAACATATGTATAGCTATTGAAACTTTATATTTTCTAAACATTGTATGAATGAATCCTCTTGATTGATAGCAATTAGAACCAATTTTCGAATTCATTTTTTTGCTTCTACATACTATTTGGATATTCAGAAATAAATTCAAAGAGGCATGGTTTGATGTCTTAATGGGAATGGCGGAGTCTATAGGTATGTCGATTATAGTTGCAGTCGTATAAACATAAAAGCAAGATGTCATAAATTTAATATCCTGTAAAGTTGACGAGTGGAATACTTCATACATCATCTTCTTTTGAGAAGGCAGGAATTGTGGAATGCAGGAATTGTGGAATGCAGGCGCACCTCTAATTGTCAAACATATGATAGCTATTAAAACTTTATATTTTCTAAACATTATATGAATGAATCCTCTTGATTGATAGCAATTAGAACCAATTTTCGAATTCATTTTTTTGCTTCTACATACTATTTGGATTTCAGAAATAATTTCCACTATTCAAAGAGGCCCACCAATCAACTTTCAACTCTCCGCCTATTTAATCTCTATGTTCGATTGCACTCACATACATTTTTCTTTAGGATATATAACAATGAAGTTCGCAACAAAGCCTATTATTGCATTGATGTTTTTCTCTAGCAAGTCATGGAATAATAGCTAAATAGGAAGAAGAAGCCAACAAAACCAGCCAGTCACTATGATAATAAAGTGCTTTTATATCCCCCATGGCACAAAAAGCAAATATTTTTCAGGAAAGAATGAAAGGAATAAGATTTGCAAAGCAAGAAGATCCGCTGCTATGTTCCGCCAGCCAGCACCGACGTAGGTTCATGTTCCGAAGAAGTCCATGGAAATATTGTTGACTACCTGAAATTCTTTGTTCGTAGTGCTGATGCCGGTTGTTATAAGACGACAACAAGAAGCAATAGGACTTTGACAAAGTTTGAATAACCTTTCATGAGTTTTCGAGTGAGTGCTTGGACAAAAAATATCAAGAGTCCAATGTCAGTCACTACTACTGCCAGCCATAGTACTAGCAAGAAGAGTATAAAAACACAAAACATAGATTCTGTGCCTCCTTATTCCATAGTCTTTGCCAGAACATGACCATGAGTAGAAAAATAGTACTATGCCATGTCTACTAAATTTCAATTTCATTTTTACAAGAAAAAGAATACGTCGTAGCAACGAACTTTTATCTCTCTTGAATATTACAAAACTCTAATCATATATTATAAAACTATTTTGAGTAAATACTTATCGGTTTAGATATTATAAAATAATTTATTTTTGCTGATTCCTCCTTCATCTTTTCAACTTTTTCAAAAAAAAATTGAGAATTTTCATTTTTGCCAAGCAATCTTCATGTCTCTTTTATTCTTCCATCAATTTTCCATAAAATTATATATACCTTTCTGGTCGGGATAACTTGTTGAGAAAGGAAGGGGAAGGGGAGAGAATTTCTTGGGCAAAAGAGAGGGGGAGGAAGAGCGAAGAAATGCGAAAAGTGGGACTCCGCCATTGACAACTCCGTAACAAAACAATTCCACCTACCTAATTCACCTCTAATAGTCGAATGTATGCCTACCTTTCTCTTTATGTAGTTAGTTTCACCCTGTACCTCGCATTACAAATCGATTCTAATTGCTATTCTGTACATAAATATTGAAGGAGGTACAGACCTATCTCCACTGTAGCTCGAGATATTGACTCACGCCGGTACAACAGCGTCACTAAACCTTCCGCAGCAAAGATGAGTGAGGCCACAGAGGCTCTTGAAATACTTGTAGGTCTCTTCAATCTCCTTCCAGATGATAAAACGTTCCTGATACGCCCAGCAAAGGAAGATGTAACAGAGGAGCCATTTGAAAAGCTACTCAAGCAAAGTAAACAGGCCAAATTGGAAAGAGGAGTGACACAAAAACAGGTCGACGCTCTATTGACGGAGCTTGGTGTACTTAAAACTCGCACACAAAATGGAGAAAGAGTCTTTGCTTTAGATATACCAGAACTCGATAAGCTAGTGAATGCCCATCCATCTGGATTCAAAGCATCAATACAGAATGAGACAAGAACTGGCAAAGTTACAGGCAAGAAATGCAGGGTCAAAACTGTAAAAGTCAGAGTTAGGGCTGATGAGAATTATTTATTTGATTATTCAAGAAGTATACTACGGAAAAGAGAAGCTGATGCTCTGCCAACTGCGGTGCGTGCTTCTTCAAGATTGAAACGTACTCGAACAAATAATGAATCCAGCGTCATCACACCGCCTCCGTCTGCTACCTCCGCCGCTACCTCCGCTGCTGCTGATACCTCTGCTGTTAATGCTAATGATGCTGATGCTAATGCTGATAATACCACTGCTACTGCTACTGCACAAAGATATTCTGCTACACTGCCACCAACAATTACAAACATATCAAAATGCACTCCATCAATTGTTTTTGGAAGTCATCCATCAGCTATTGAAATACAGGAGTTAGATTTTACAAGTAAACCAAGAATGTATAAAGGGAAAGAGATACAACTTGCCTCTACCACTCCTCGCAATATAGATGATAACACCAGGCATCTTGTAATTTCTACCGCAATAATGATGGGCTACCGAACGGACTCATCGAACGGTGAGCGGGACCGCATCACCGAAGCTGCAATGCGGCATGTTTACTACTTGAAAGGGTATGATCCTCCACAAACAAAAGCACCAGAACGAACTCGCCTCATGATTGATGGTACAATCAACTTCCTTCAAGGGAACTCTTCTGATACAGGTAAAATTGGAAGGAAACGGATTCGTAAGAAGAAAATGTCAAAAACAGAAAAAATCATGAAGCACTCACCAAAAGCGTTACGGAAAGCTTTCCGCTATGCCTGTTACGCCATTGGCGATAACAGTACCTTCACAGACATTGCAAAAGTGATGACACGCTATATTATGAGTAAAAAGTTAGTAGCCAATGACGACCAAGCGAAGAGATTAAAGATACAGTTTCCTATCAATCTCAAGAAACATGATGTTAGGGATTGGTTTTTAAAACACAATGGCAAATCAAGAAAAATGAAGATAAAGCCTAAACTTACCGCTGACCATATCAAGGGCCGTCTTCGCTGGGCAATCGACATGAAGAAACGGATCAAAGAAGCAACCTATGAAAAACCAGTATACTACTGTTTCATTGATGAGAAATGGTTTTATTTTTATAGCAAAAGAAAAAAAGTGAAGGACTTACCAAAGGAGGATTGGGAGGATGATGATGAAGAATGTGTAGAGTTTGAGCAGGTGCAAAGGACAACCCGTTCACGGCGATTCGTTCCGAAGGTGATGGCAATGGCCTTCGTTGCACCTCCTTTACTCGGTTTGATGCGACTTGCAGCCCTTGCTGCGAAGAAACTTGGCCAAGTACTTGGTAAAGTAAATGGCGAGACTGTGCATGACGAATGGTGCAATGGGTTAGTTTATTTGAAGCGAGTTAGCGAAAAGAGAACGACGAAAAAGAATTCAAAGCATACGAAGTTTGTCAACGATGCGAAAACAAACAACTTACTAAAGGCTGGCGACTGGCGCAACCTGTTTGACAAGAAAATGTCAGTTGGTGATTTATTTCATAACATCAAGCAAAGATACGCACTTACCGAGGAGAAAGCAGATATGCTCTGTCTCACGTACAAAAAGTTCAACCGAAAGAAATACGGAACCGTCGATTTGACGATTGAAAATGAAGATGAGTTAGTTGTAAGAAGAGTGAAGGAAAGAGGAGGAAGGCAAAAGCAACTTACCATTGATGATTTTGACCTATCCATCTTTGTTCCGAAAGGAACGGAAGTCGAAGTGGACTGTACCTGTGACAGCAAGTTCATGCTGAAGGTCATGCGTGAAGTCGGCATGTCCATTCGCAATTACTTCTTTTGGGTGCCTATTGAAATTAAGATTTTGTTAGTGATTGATAATGCTGGTGGTCATGGGACCAAAGATACAATTGAAACTTACCGTGAGTTCTTGAAAGAACATTACAACATTGTGCTCCACCACCAGACTCCAAGAAGTCCTGGTCACAACCAGTTAGATCTTGGAATCTGGTGCTCCATCCAGAGCTGGGTAGAGAAGCTAACGACTGGCTTTCGCCATGATGCCGATGTTCTCTGGACCCAGGTGGAAGCAGCGTGGCGATCAATGTCCTATGAAACACTGGAGAAAGTTCACCAGCGTTGGTTGAAAGTGTTAGACTTGACAATTCTTGACAAAGGGAACAATAGATTGGAAGAAAAATACAGGGGAAAACTTACCTATGATCCTCAAAAGGTTGAGGAAATTGAGGAGGAGGAGCTTCAGAAGCGCCTTCAAGCTGAGCTAGATGACCAGGGGAATCAGGCTCAATCGGCTGAGGATATTCAAGCCGAGAACGACGCTGCAAATGAGGAAGCAATTGAAAGGTTAGATGACGATGCAGATGAGAACACTAACGAAGAAGAAGAAGAAGAGCTTGAAGAAACCAATCTTCTTCTCAGTGACTTACCTTGTGATGATGATGATGAGGAGGAAGAGGACAGCGATTATGAGGATGATTGTTGTAGCGATAGTGATTCAAGTGTCGATGGGGAAGATGGGGAAGACGGGGACTATTAGATGTAGAATAAGGGTTAGTAATCATATGTTTTTCAGTCAAAACACATCATAGAAGCTGAGGAACAAAAAAGAACAAAAACACAACATACCAAAAACATATCATATGTTCAGTAAATCGTGTTTTGAAAATTCATATCAACACTTACCACGCATTTGACACTGCAAACCAACTACCAACTACATGTTCTAATAGGGTTGTTATTGGTTGGAATCATATCATGTGGTACAGAGAAGCGGCCGAGCTTCAAAGTGCGTAAGAACAGTCATTGACACCAAAACGTCGCATGACACTGTCTAGAGGTGTCAGGAGGACATATTTTCTACGTAAATGACACTTTATTTTATACGTTGACACCTGGTACAAACAAGTAATCCCGACCAGAAAGGTACGTTGATTCGTAAAGTTAGCCTACGTTGATAGAAAGATAGATACGTTGAGGTACTTCATTTCCATTGTATTTAGTAGTCTTCAACAATCTTTCTATTTCTACTTCTCGCTTCACACTTTACAGAAGAAGAATCTCCGCGCCAACATTTGATACAATTCTGCATTTCTCTCCAATCACGAGTCATGACAATACGTCTAAGACCAAATTCCATCCAGTCACACCAAACCACATTCAAAACTGGCGCGGTTCTACACAGTTTCCAGTACATTTCTACGTGGATGGAAATCCCTGTAGAATCTCTCGTAGACCTCAAATTTTTGTGTTTTGCCCGCGCTCTCTTTTCCTCTCTCTTCCACCAAAAAACATATCTGCCTCATTCATTCAACATATCGTCAACATATCCAATTGAAAAACATACACCAAGCACTTCAGAAACATACTCTAAACTCTAGACAGAGAAGAATCTCATCAAGTCATGGAATCAACCACCAATCCAGCAAAGAAGCAGATTGCAGCAGCAGCAACAGAGACCAACAAGAGCAGCACGACTCAGCAAAGGACTCCTTCACCAACAAATCCTTCTTCAACTGCAGTCAAACCTCCACAGGCAGCAAACATGAAACAGTCATCACCAGCAGTATTCACTGAAGCTCAACTTCAAGCCAACCGAGAACGACGAGAAGCAAAATTGAAACGTCGCCTCGAAAAGGAAAAAAAGAGACAACTCCTCTCTTCCCCACCAGCTCCTCCTGTACAACAACAACAGCAGCAGAAGCGAAAGAAACTCAAAATGCCAAAAATTTCCTTTCCAATCAATGAAGAATGCACCTCACTCAAACTAGCACCCTCTGGTCGACACATTATAGCAGCCTTTACAGACGGTACCCTTCGTCTATTCGATACAACAGGTAGACTCTGGTCTCCATCTCCACCAAAAGAGATTCAATCGGAGATGAATCATTTATTTGATTCCGATAGTGATGATGATATAAAAGGAAAAGCGAAACAGCGTATGGTGGCTAGTAAATCGTTTCAAAATTATGGAGCTGTCGCTTGTCAGATTCATGCTCGGGGAGTTATTACTTCTTTATTGATGGATGTAGATGTTTGTCAAGATGGGAAATTTGCATTTGGTGGTGTTTTGAGGGGTAGTACGGAGCTTGTAGCTGTTGATCTATCCCTTGTGGAAAAATATCATGATGATTATTTGGATACAGAGGGGAATGAACAGGGACAGAAAATGGATATTTTGGATTTGATTCAGGTTTATAGACATGGTGATGCCAAATTGAAGGGGTTTGGTGCTTGTGTTAGGCTCAAGGGTTCTGTGCCTGAATATCGTCTGTTTACTGGAAAGGGAATCAAGGTATGTATATTTAGAAATACTATATGGTATGGTTTCTAGACTCGGTCTTTGAAACTCACCTCTTACCACTTTCCTCTTCTACAGAATATGCACATTTGGTCATTCATTCCTCCTCATGGTGATAAGAAAGAACCGACTTGGCAATGTCTATACGATACACCTACCAATGGAAATACCATTACATATCTTAACTTTCGTAGAGATTCCAATGGACTATTACAAGGAATTAGTAAATCAGATGATCAAAAGTTGAGAATTTGGGATTTATCCTATGAAGAAGAAAACAAATCATCCAAGAAAAGTGTCATTAAACAATTGGCACAAAAGGCGGAAAAGGAAGCATCAAAAGATCGTCCTAAGCGTCCACCATACATTGATGTACTTTCTACTGAGAATGCATTGAGTGTTTGTGGATCGTATGTATTTTCTGGAGGGGATAGTATGTACAATAAATTGGGTGTCATGTATTTGGATGTTGAGAATATTCAATGTCCATACAATCATACAGAGCTTGCTCTTCCGAATGCCAATGGGCAAGTGGAAACTGCCACAGCTGGTAGACGATCTTCTCGTAGTGGAAGTGGTAGACAGCAACGTGGGGATCTCAAGTCTGTTGTCAAAGTTGCTGGAATGAATCGTGATGCCCATGATGTATTATTGGAACTTTCGGATGTAAGTTGAATTTGTCAATGTATGTTGGTTCAACTTTTTGCTGATTTTGTTTCTAATTGCATTTTTGTTTGTAGCAATCATTGATGCACTACTCCCAAACTGGTAGTCAGCCAAAGCTAAATCCATTGGCTTTCACTTGTGTTGAGCAATCGGAACGAAAGATTTGCATCACTCGTCTTGAAAGCAAGAAGAGTGTCATTGCTCTTGCATCTTACGAAGAAAACAAGAATCGTGGTACCATTACAATGAAGTACCTATCTGAGAAGAATGAAGGCAGCTCCATTGGACCATCGGTGAGGACTGGATACACAGAACCAATTAGCAATCAGCAAATGGTTCATCTTGAAAAAATGAGATCCTTGAAATTGGAACAACAGAAACGAATGGCTGATGAAATGTTGAGAGTCAAGAAAGCAGAAAAGAAGATGAAGAAGAAAATGGGTCAACTTTCTTCAGAAGCCATGTCTAACTCTTCGTCACCTTCAGCGAGTGTTGTGTCTATGAGATCAATTGGAAGTGCCGAGATACTCAAATCGAAAAAGGAAGACTTTGTTTCACCTGATCTCAAACGAAAGAGCATTGAAGAGTCATCGGATAAGAGCAAGTATGCAAAGATCTCTCCTGTTGGAGGAAGGAACATGTCTCCAGAAATTACTACAAAGAGTTCTTATTCTTCGCTCATTCCTGAAGAAACTCCTGTAAAACGCTCAAAATCAAAGTCCCCTTCGCCAGCACCGATTGCAAAGTCTCCAAAGACTACCTCTTCTTCCCAGAAAGGTCAAGCTGGATCAAGAACGAAGAATAGCGTCTCACCTATCATTTCAACCAAACCTTCTTACACTGCATCTCCTCCATCCAACAATACATCACTGGAGTCATCTGCGGTAGGTGTAGCTGTTTCTCCTGAAATGAGCAAGACTATTGAATCCACTTCTGCAACACCAGAAGTAGTAGAAAAGTCAAATCCAATTTCGAAATTCTTTGAGCAAAAGAAGGATGGAAAGTCTTCTTGTGGCAAACAGTCTCAATCTAAGAAAAAGATCAATAGAAAAGTCAAATTTATTCACCAGTCGCCACTGAAAGTACGTTCACCACAAACGCAAACAGAAGAAGAGACTTTTGCAGTAAGACCTCTCAACGAAGGTAAGTATGTTTTACTCTACTTTATCTATTTATGTTTTATTTCAAAGTGCTAAAGTTCTGCTTTAGGTGATATTGCTTCTGCTCTAGAAGAATTGAAAAAGATTGCATCAGATCCAACCTTAACAAGTAGTGGTGATTATCCAAATGTGCCAAAGAGAGCAAATCCAGATATGCTGGACTATATCTCTACTTGCCATGTGCGTAAGCGCCCAAAGCTTGCACAGAAATCGTCCTTACCCATCTACAAGAAGAGTAATACTATCTTTACTGTTGACTCTGCATCGATCGATCTTGACAGACAACAATTTGAAGCAAGACGAGCACTGGCTCTTAATCATCGATCTGAACACGAAAGATTACGAAATGCTGTAGTGCAAAGCAGCGAAAGAATAATGAATGCATTGAACTGCGAGGAAACAAAGTGCACCGCAAAGAGCCACTGGATAGAATATGTAAACAAGTCTCTTAATGAAGCGTTGACAAGGCATCAAAAGGCATTGGTAGACATGTTGCAACGGCAACAAATGGAATCGAAATCATTGGCACACTCCCAAATGTTGGAGAAGGGATCTTATGTACCTCAAATGACAGTATCATTCCCATTTCCTAATATATTCCAACAAGTTGAAACCTCGACAAAATCTTTTTTGTCATGCTAGACAACTAAAATTCAATCCTTGAATATTCAATTTACTATTTTTACTTGAAACTTTTTCAATAAGCTTAGTTTGATTAGGTATCCTATTAAACTCGCCGAACGAATCACGATTTTCAAGACCAAGTTCTTCTCAGCATGAATGCAATTTGTGGAACGGAATCTAATCAATCCTGAATTCTTTCAATGCCATGGAAAACAGTTTTGACCTTTCTCAAGTCTTTGATCGCACTGAAATAGTGATCATTGTAAGATGTTGGTTTTCCATTTTTATCGGCAAGGGGATACACCAAGTAGTTGCTAACATCACAAATTACACCAATACAAATCGTATTACTTCTCTTGAACATAGCACATGTGCTTACGTTTTCTGCAAGCACTGGTCCGCATACATCACTGATAGTCTCGCAACCACGATCGCCAAGTTTATTTTCTCCTAAGCATGAATCCTTTCCTGGTTTTGGAGGACAACACAACGCATCAAGATCTTGCATAGTATTATCATCCTCATCTGACATAGCGCTTGCAAACTTCCAGCGCCAGTATGGATTAAGGGAAATAATAAGATCCAAAACTTGACTTACTACAGTTTCTGTTCCAGTATCGAAATATCCGGAGATCACAGCAGTGGTGTAATCATTATTCCACTCAAACTTCAATTTATATATCACAAGGATTAGATTATCAGGTATGTTATTACCTTACATCTCTCATCAGTTTCGGAAATACCATTCAAAAACCCTTCACCAGAGTTTGTATATTTAAGAAATTTCTCATTTTCATTAGCTCTTCTTCTATCGATGTCATTGTCCTCCCCAAAAAACAATAAAGACCAATCACCACCATAACAGCGATTGATGGATTGCGTAGTAGCATCTGTCCATTCTCCTCCGGACAGATTGACAGCGTACTCAGGATCTGCGAAAGGTAAACCTGAGTCAAGAGCAACAGCACCACTTTGATCCAAACCAATGATATACTGTAAATGGGCTGGTACAGTATCAACAGGAGTGTTCATTAAGTCTAATACATCTTCAACTGGGTACTTCAGAACTCGAATCGGACCAACATTATCTTCAACGCCTGATGGAGGCGTCGGAGATGGTGCGGCTGGACCACCTCCTTTTCCTTTTGAAGAAGGTGATTTTTCTGTAACAAAAGTAAAGACTTTAAATTTAGATATGAATGTAAAAAAAAAATCATATCTTAGCGAGCATGACTCTCACCACCATCGACTTTAAATCCAGCGCACTCATCTGGACACCCTTCGTTGATGTAAAGTCTTGGGCAATACTTCTTCTTTCTCTTCCTTTCTTTTGAAGATTTGGCGGATTTAGTGTGCATTTGATCATCTTCTGAACTGCAATTGAGCCAGTCGCAATTTGCCCATTCACTTTTAGAAGAGGAAATGAAATGAAGTTAATTAGAATATATTAGGAGATGGACCTTGTGCAGACTAATAATAGTGGCGAAAAAGTAAAACTTACCCATTGTCTCTTAATAGACGGAATTCAGATGGCATATTTGACGGACTCTCGGATGGGATCAGTGAAGGTAAATTGGAGGGGGCAGGAGTTGGACTTCCAGGCATCACTTCAGGGCACCAAGTGGTAATAGAGAAACTGTGAAGGAGTAGCTAATAAGCAAAGTGTAGGGCACGCACGAATAACTATGATAAACACAAGTACTCACCTGTTCATAAAGGACGGTCCGCTATCATCATACACGATGGAATTACCTGGTGCAAGACAATAATTTTCAAGACCTCCTAATGCCTCAATAAAAGCAGCAGCCATTGCAAGGGACATGCTTCTCCCGGGGCAAACACGTTTGCCATTACCTGAAACTGTTGCGGCTTCATTCCAATTCAAAGATCTGGAATGATAAAAATCCAAGCCTCCCCTGATTCTAATCTTTTCAATATCTTCACCGTAGAAATTTCTATCGTAACCACCCATTCCTGGAAGTGGTGCGATTCTTTGTCCAGATTCTTTATCGATAAAAGTAAACCCAAGAACTGGAGGAAATCGTCTTGTTGTTTCAAGTATCAAGAGCTTCATGTCTGTACTTGTCAATCTTCTTCTTTCAAGTTCCTGTTCTTCATCCTCATCAAAGAAAGCGCCAACTGTATGTTTAATCATGGCGGGCACAGACAATCCTCCGGCAAACAAGAATGCATCAGCAATAGCGTGTCCAGCCATAACGATTCTTCTTAAATTTCTAACGTCGCCTTGTAAAATTTCATCACGAATTTCTTGAAGGTGAGGCAAATCAATCCATCTCATGAAAGAAGGTGGCCTATTCATCATTTGGTTCAGAGACAAAGCTTGCTCCGAAGCAATATCAATTGGATCATCAACAACAACAAATTCCTGAACATTGCTTGCAGAATCTGGTGCAACAATGTCAAGTGGACAGAAAACTCCCTCATCAAATGCAAAACCACTAGTGCAACTCTCTGGAACAAAAACTCCTGCATTGAGAGGTTCTTGAGAAATCTTGTCAACGTAAAAGAAGTCCTCGCTGTCATAGTTTAGCCAAATACCTTTGTCTTTGACATTGCATACGTTCGGTTTACTTGAAGGTACCCAAACTCCTCCGCCATTTTCTCCAGAAGGGACCCAATAGAGTTCTTGCCCACTTTCTAAAGTCCATTTACCACTGCGAGGTGGTGAAGGGGGAATTTCCGTAAGCAAGCCAGTCGATCCACTGATAACATCAGTCCAAATCCAAAGTCCGGAATAAGGAAGCATCCATTTATCTGAATGAGTCACTACGCGAATAGGCACAGGTCCTTCCACAATGAATTGTACAATTCCCTTATCACAGATGAACAAACCGGACTCTCTTGGAGTCATTGGCATCTCTTCCAGCAGAACGCTTCCGCCTCGGATGCTTCCAAAATCACCAGGTACCCAATATCCTGGGGAGGTCATGATTGGTTGAAGTACAACATTCATATCAGGTCTATTCCATCCAACCGGAATACTTGGTCTGAAAGTACCACCAAGTAAAATACCAAAGGAGTACATGGTCCCGATTGCAGTTTTGATGCCCTCAAGAACTCTATATACAATTGTTACAAGTTCCTTCGCGACATTGATATTTCCAATTGGTCCCAAAGAAGCAATGGTTTGGATGCTTCCAATGCCATCCATGACAGAATCAAGTTGCACGAGATTTTCATCCATTTCGGAAAGCATACGAGTATCAGATCTCTCAGTAACAATTCTTCTCATTTGTTCAAAACGTCTTGTAAGCATTACCAAGGCATTTCTTACAGCATCCCTTGCAAGTTGTTCAAGAAGCTGGTTGATTTGAGGGTAAAGCTGCTCCAATGCGTCCATAGAAACTCTGAAGAGTGTTGAATAGTCCAAGTTCATCTGGAGAAAGAGTCATTCCAAAGACCTGTTCATGAAAGACTTGAGTGACCCACGCACCAGGATCTGAACCAAGATCAACTGATGACGGTCTCACAGTATCACGAGGTACAAACGGACTTCCGAGACCAAAGTATCTCTTGGCGCTAGAAATGAATTCAGACTTTTTCCAAATGTTACCCTTGTCAGAAAATGTTTCCCACTCATCTCTTTCCCACTCATCTTTGCCATTGAAAAGCAAATCGACTACTGGACGGATAACATCATGATCCTCTTTGGAAGCTCCCAACGAGATTCCTTTATATCCATCGCTCCAAACTCCACGAGAAAAGATCTCACTATTCAATCTCAAATGGCCGAGACTATTTTCTCGATAGCAATGACCATTTTCAATGCATTGAACACCTTCCATGGAAACTTTTCTAATATTGTCTTGGCCAATATAAGAAGTGGTGCACTAATTGTTTCAAGAAAAGAAGATGAGATTCAATATTAGCCGTTGCAATTAGGATTGAGGAGACAGAAAATATCTATATTCTTACCTGGCCAGGGCCAAAAACAGCTCCGTTGTCGAACTGCCTGCTATGAAAGAACTTATCGTAGCCTTGAACAATCATTTGATAGGACTCAACAATGTATTGAAAATCGTTCTGGAATGCAGGACACTGGTTGTTGTTTGCAACTTTATACATGGCATCAAGATATGTAGGAGTACTAAATCCTATTCCTACAAGAGGATCATCCACAGGGACTCTTGGAGGAGTTGAAAAGATTGCATCTTTGTATTCTTGCAATCTTTTATCGGTAGATTCGTCCTCTAACTTTCTTCCTTTCAGATTCTCATCAGCGCGCAGAGGAGGAACCAGATGCCAAGACATTGAGACTGCTTGTTGAGACGAAGCATAAGAGAGCGATTGCAGACTTTCCAAATCGCATGTTGTGCAGCAGTCAATTAAAAAGCAGAATGGCAGTCCTATGAATGCAGAATGAAAACAATTAGGTGTAATTGTACTGTGGGTTGTGGGTTGTTTCCAAAAGGAATTCTTTTTTATGATGTGATGGTGTTATTCTATTCCGAGATCTGGATGTGTTTTATTGTGAACAACAACGGATATTTTTTCAAAATCAGGCAAGCATAACTTTTGACATTTCAAGATGGGACTGATACATTTAGAGAGCCAGCTATGCAAATAGATAGCCAAGTAATATCCTTTTCTCCGACTTTTTGTGACCGGGTCATCTGGTCATTTCGATTGTTTTCATCTTGTTTTTCATCCTGTTCAGACAATCACGAGCGTTTTTCTCTCAACGCCTCATACTCTAGTTGAACTACAGCAATAAGTGTCTTATGTGCTCTTCACCATTATGACAACTTCACATAGAATCAACCACACACCTGCTACCGCTAGATATCAACCTAGAAGAATGGTGAGTATTTAAAAAGGAAGCAACATTAATGTATTTTTATAAGAAAAAGTCATTGAAAAAGCCTTTTTCCTCCGAACTGGAACTAACCTCATTTTTGTTCTTATTGATGACCAGGATGCAAACGAAAGATTTCATCGAAAGAACAGAAGGAAATATAAATCCAATGTTCCACCTAGTCAACAAAGGTCTGCAGCTGGGACAGTTGTTGTGTGTGTAGTTTTTATTTTGCTAGGAATGAACATGTCGTTGCAGAATAAATCTTCCCCCAGTCTTTCTTCCAAAACATCGTCACTACGAACAGGTGCAAAAGAGGAAGCAACCAGAGTGGTGAAGAATAAACCAAAGGCTGTTAGAAACTTTGGTACTTGTGTGATACAACAAGCAACTGTGCCTGATCATCCCATAGAAAGTACATTTACAGCTTCATATCCAGTAAGTAAAAATACATATATCATATAGAAGTTTGAATTTGAACAAACGTGAGGTGATGCATTCTAAAGAAAATCTAATGTCTTTTCCGAAATTTCTTATAGGGATCTGGAGCTAAAATGACATGGAAGCTTATAGAAGCCATGACTGGTTTAGGTAAGTGCGAACAAATTGCTTTCAGAATTACTTTTGAAAATCATATCCTCATTCTTCTTTCCAATAAATGAAACTAGTGACTGGAGATGACTTTCAATTGAATGGACATGAAAATATTGTATCTATAAAGACACATTATCCAACAAGTGAAGGTAGACCACTCACGGGAACAGAGAAAATTCAAAGGGCTATATTACTTATTCGAGATCCTTTGTATTCTATTCCATCCTATTACAATTTTTTATATGAGTATCAAAATGGTCTTGCTGGACATTCAGTTCGAGCTCCTTTGGAAGAATGGATCAAATGGAGAAATGATAACTTTGATCGTCAATTGCAAGTTTGGAGAAGACATACAGAATATTGGATGGATAACTATGACGATGCGCATAGACTTGTAATGCCTTATGAAAAATTGACAGACGATGAGGATGGAGCAAGAATGGCGATACAAATTGCTGATTTTCTGAATAAAAGCAAAGGAGTAAAGAGTAAACCTCCAGCGGAGCTACCATGTATATGGCATACTATAGTAAAATACAAAGAGATGAAGCCTCAAGAAAAAGAAGGTGCTGTGAAAGATGTGGAAAGTAAAAGAGCAGGACCAAAATACATTGCTCCTTATACACCTCAACAGTTGAAGGATATGCTTAACGTATTGACAACCCTATTAGAAAAGTATCGCGGGCATACTGAGATTAATTCAGTTCTTGTGAGTTATATTGACGAAGTTGCGCGCAGAGCTCAAGGTCCAAATGAAGATGAAAATACATTTGTGGAAGATGTAAAACCATAATGGACTCAGATATTACTACCACTATAATAGATGCAAATTAAAAAGTTTACAGTTCGGCTAAGCGTCTAGCTATTACTTCCCTCATGTCGTTGCTGTCCATTTGCTATCATCATTGTATATTTCTATTTCCCTTCGATTATATTCTTCTCTATGTTTTTCATATAGACGCGGACTGATGTTAGGTATGAATTCTACTTTTTCTTGATAATCATTTACCCATGCGCTGATGGAATACAACTCCTTGTCACTGAGATCTTCAAATTTTTCAAAATGCGTCACATCTCCAATCAGAGTCTCTAAACCAATTCTCATTTTTGTATAATGTTTCAAAGCAAGTCGATGTTTTTCAGCTGTAACGCCATCCTCAAGAGCTTTATGAATTGCCTGAAGTAGTGTGCTGATGAGTGCAATGACACCAGCAGTGGATATTAGCCAGGTTTGCTCTGTATCACTATTAATGGACCCAAATATTGCAGAGCCTGTGATTGCAGTTAAGCAAACAGATGCGACGTTGATGATTTGATCGCTCTCGTTTTGCGTGATAGCGTTCTTTTTCACTATGGCAACTCTGCTGAATTATGATGCCACGATACCAAGATTTAAATGGAAATCTCTGTATCTGGGCTTCAGTGAGTAACATGTTGGATATTGCTGTATCAAGTATCTTGTTCTTGGAACTAGGACTGATAGGTCCAACATTATTGTCGTTCAATGTATCTTCCAGCATTTCCCTGCTGTCGTAGTCTCCCATTTTCACTGAGATGGAATGTCCATGATTATATTTCCCTCTGAGTATTGAATTAGTATTATCCATTTTATTTTCACAGAGAGTCTTGTGTCAAGTTTTAGTTCAATCAGTCAAAGATACAAGCAGAGATTGGATTAACAATAAGGCCACAATGCCACAATCCAAAGAATAATTACGTACGTACCTAATTCTAAAATAATGAGAAGCCCGACGGGAATTACAGTTAAAACCGTAAGTAACCGCATGTAACCGTGTTTTGGTGTTCTCATTTTGGAGTTCTGGTGTCAAAGCTTCAATCTTTCCAGATGCTTTTTTGGCATTGATGTTCGCCTTTCATCTTCAACAGCCGATGCACTCACATAAAATAACAAACTTAGCCAACTACACCTCAATACGATACTACTAACCATGCAAATGATTTCAATGAAACTTTCTCTTTTGGCGGCTGCTATGCTCGTCCAATCTTCGTTGAGTTTCGCACCGATCCAGATACAACACATGTCGAAGGCTTCGTCTTTGACATCTGCTTTCTCGGAATCTCTTTCGGCATTTAAAGGTGAAGGCGCTATGGAATGCTACATCATTGACCCAGAAGAAATATGCGATGAAGAAGGATGTGTCGTCCCTGATGAAAATCCAACTGTCGTTTGCACATCTGGTAAGTTCACTGCAATTTACATGTCATGTCGTCTTGTGCATTGAGTTCGCCTCTCATCACATATATTCGTTTTCCTATAGAACCTCAAGAGTATGCATGGTACAATGGAATTGATGAGAAAAGAATGCACAAGGCTGAAGGGGATGTAGATATTGGTGCTTCTCAATGTGTAGAATCTGCAAGTCCTCGAGGAGTAGAAGAATGGGAATGTGCTCCATAAAACCTAGGGGAAGGTGCACAGTCCCTTGAATGCTGCATTGGCTTTTGAATTCAAGAGACAAATCACGGAATAGAGAAGCCAGTATTTTGAAGGA
Organism: Chaetoceros tenuissimus; assembly: GCA_021927905.1. Lineage (NCBI taxonomy): Eukaryota > Bacillariophyta > Thalassiosirophyceae > Chaetocerotales > Chaetocerotaceae > Chaetoceros > Chaetoceros tenuissimus. The sequence continues at coordinate 4,007,522 of BLLK01000047.1, read as the reverse complement.
AAGTGTGGAGATAGATTCGAAAATAGAAATATGATATAAAGTTTGCACATATCCATATGAAAATTCCTGCCTAATCTTTAGTCTAGTTTTTCTTCCAATGAGTATTCAACAATAATCTTTATTCTAAGCATTTTCTAATTTTAAAAGAAATAGATAAACATCTCCAAAAGTATCGACGACTTATGCAGAAATAGCTTCCTTCTCTTCTTCCTTCTTTGCCTCCTCCGCAGGTGGAGCCTTTGCAAACATGGTAGTGTATGGATCATACTCCTGTCCCTCAACTGCAATCTTATCATAATGCTCCTGAAGAGTCATGGTTCCAAATTTCTCATTAGGATCAGTGGTAAGCATATCCTCAACAGCATAATACTTTCCAATTCTTCCAGTCTCAGCTGCATTCTCAAACTTTTCGCTGTTGAAAGTATCCGCTACCCACTGCAAAGAATCAATAATAACATCAAACAACCAAGTTGGAGCATAGAAAAAGTTTGGTTCCTTTCCAACAGCCTTGTACAACATTTCTCCTTGTTTCTGCATAGTCAATGGTTCATCTGGTCCTCCAAGATCAAGAATCTTATTTTCTCTAGATTTATCAGTGATGCAGTCAATCAAGTAGGTTGCAAGATCAGCTTCTGCAATTGGGTTGCATCTAGTAATCTAAAATGTGGTGAGTATGAAAATGAAGTGATGGTATAAAAATCAGTCCGAGTAAAACACTCTCGTGAGCTAAAGCTCACTCGAATGCTCGCTAATATATCGCTCACATTCGAATATTCGCTTATGCTCACTCAAGTGCTCGCTCGAGAGCTAAAGCTCACTCGAATGCTCGCATTTCGCACTCACCTCTCCATCTCCAAACATGACAAAAGGGGCACCACTCTGAATAACTTCCAACTGCCCACTAACAGACTTGAAAAAAGCAGTAGGTCTCACAATACTCCAAGTCATATCCTCCTGTTTTCTCAAAGCCGCTTCAAACTTGAGCTTAGCCTTTTGAAACTGCAACAAAGGTTTCTTAACACAGTATGCACTCAACAAAACAAAGTGTCTAGCTTTGACAGATGGATCACGTCCTGCATCAAGACAATTGAGTGTTGCTTGATAATCAATGGCATATGCATCCTTTTTGATTCCGGAACGGGATGCAAGACATGATACGATGGATTCAATTCCATTATTTTCCTCTGCAATTTTTGCAAGAGTTTTGGTTAATGCTTCTACATCACATACGTCACACTCTACCACAGTCGCCCCTTCAAAAAATTGTCCATAGAGTGCCTGTCCTTGTGCATTCTCTACTTTTTCAAGGTCTCTGACAAGAGCAATGGTATTGTATCCCTGTCTGACACTTTCTCTCACAGTCGATTTTCCAATGTAACCAGTTGCACCTGCAATAATGTTTGTTTTGGATGATTTAGGTTGCTCGACTGCTGCCTCAAAGGATTTGAATAAATCTCCAAAAATGTGGAGTTGAGTGCTAGAAGTGGAAGTAGAGATGCGTGTAGATGGTGTTGTGAATCCCGCTACGAGGGAGGAAGTCAAGAGGATTGCTGTCAAGATGCGAATCATTATAGTTTTTGAATTATAGATAAGGTGCTTTCTCTTGATTCAATTCCAATACTGAATGAGATGCTTGCAATTATAGATGAGAGAGAGATGCGAGGTTTCGTTGGTGATGTGTGTTTCTGCGATGCGAAAGTGCGATCGAACTTCAACCTGTCGATCCTTTCTATCTTTGTTGGGTTGGGTAAGAAAGATATGTTTAACGGTAGACTGCTTCTGACGTTATGAACACAGCATTGTTGTTCTTCTTTCATTTATTTTGTGTTTGTCTATTTTCATTTCACTTTATTCCACAAGCTACAATCTCCATTCAATTGACCCATCCAACATGTTGGAGGATCTCTCTGCCTCAATGGCAGCCAAGGCATCCTTGACACTCTTCCTAGTGTCTCTCATGACAGCACACATGTTGACTCCCTTTCCCATTCAAAAACTAGGCAAACGGCCATTGGGAAAAGGTCTCTGGAGTTATACCTTCAATCAGGTATTCTCATCTACTATTACAGGAATGTGGGGATATGATTCATCATTGGGAAGTTTCAATCCAATCATTCGAGTTTTATTTCACTTGAGTCTGGTTATAATGTTGTATGCCGTCCTTTTGAAATCTGTCCAAAATCATCTTGAACAAGATGCATTGGCCATTGTTTCCTTATTGGTATACGCTTTATTCTTTTTCATTTGGGATTGTCTATCATTGGGAGTGTCACATCCAGGTGGACCACGTGAACATAAAATACCACGAAAACCAGAATGGAACAATATTACTTCTCAAATCGATCCACAAATTTTATTCAATGCCGAGGAAGGAACCAAATGGCGATGTGCAGTTTCGACAGATTCACATAGAGCCACTCTTCAAGCATTCAATTTAAGTAAGGAACATGGTGAAAATGGTATTAAAGCTACTTCCATTGGTATGAGTGGTGAACCAGCCGGACGACAAATTTGGACCAAAGATTCATTTGAGAATAAATTGGATTGGAATACCATTTATAAAATTCAAGAAATGGCACGAGCTGGAAGGACAGATGGAGGGTTTAACCCTGCCAAAAATCCTAATGCGGGTGATATCTTGTTCAGGGAACAAATGATTACCAATCATGTTTTGAACGGTGGTACACTTCCTTCTACGGAAAAGGCGACTACTGTCAAGGAAGCAGCGAAAAAGGCGGTGCATTTTTATAGCATGCTTCAGACAGAAGATGGACATTGGGCGGGTGATTATGGTGGACCGCATTTTTTAATGCCTGGTTTGATTATTGCATGGTATGTCATGGGTAAACCATCTAAAATGATTAACGAGGATCAAGCTAAGTTGATGGCGCATTATTTGCGTGTGCATCAACAAGCTGATGGTGGATGGGGGACACATATTGAATCGCCTTCGACCATGTTTGGAACTGTACTTTGTTATGTTTCACTAAGGCTTTTGGGGGATGATGCTACTTTGCCGCATATGAAGGAGGGTCATACTTTTATTCAAAAGGAAGGTGGTGCTGTCATGACTAGTTCTTGGGCTAAATTTTGGTTGTGTTTGTTGGGATGTATGGAGTGGGAAGGGCATAATTCTGTTCCTCCTGAAATGTGGTTGTTGCCTAACTGGTTTCCATTTCATCCTGGAAGACTTTGGTGTCATTGTCGTATGGTCTATTTGCCAATGGGATACTTGTACGGAGCGAGATTTGTGTACCAAGATGCTGCGACAGATACTCTGATTCAAGATTTGAGAAAGGAATTGTATTGTTCCGATTATCAGTCTATTGATTGGAATAGTACCAGACATTTGGTGGCAGACATGGATAATTATTCACCAGTGCCTTTTTTCATGGAGTTTGCACAAAATTTCTTGGCTTTTTATGAATCGTTTCCTTTGATTCAACCCATCAAGAACTACATTCGTAAGAAGGGATTGGCGTTCTGTAAAGATTACATGGCTGCTGAAGATTTGCAAACTAACTTTATTGATATTGGGCCTGTGAACAAGGTTTTGAATATGGTTTCGGCATTTCATGCAGCTGGAAATAATGTAGAACATGATACGATCCAGAATCATATGATGCGTATTCCAGATTATCTATGGCTTGCAGAAGATGGAATGAAGATGCAAGGATATAATGGAAGTCAGTGTTGGGATACCTCATTTGCAATTCAAGCAATTTACGAATGCGAGTTGCTTGATGAGTTCCCTGATTTGTCCAAAAAGGTCTGGGCTTATTTGGAACGAACACAAATTCTGTCTACTGAAGTTTCTCAGGCATCCCCAGCTTTTGAGTACGAAAGTGTGGAGAATCGCAATAAATATTATCGTCACGTGTCAAAGGGAGGTTGGCCTTTTTCAACAAGTGCGCATGGTTGGCCTATTAGTGATTGTACAGGAGAAGGACTGAAGGGAGTCTGTGTCCTATTGAAATCTACAAAGGTCATGGATGCCATCAAAAAGGGTGAACTTTTAGACATTAATAGAACTAGACTGGAAGAAGCTGTAAATGTTATCCTTACATTGCAAAATGAAGACGGCGGATGGGCTACTTACGAAAACAATAGAGGATTCGGATGGTATGAACAACTTAATCCTAGCGAGGTCTTTGGTGATATCATGATTGACTACTCCTACGCAGAATGTAGCATGGCTTCCCTGACTGCATTGTGTGCATTTCACGAAATCTATCCTGACCACCGTACTGAAGAAGTCAAGCATTCAATTCAACTAGGACGCTATTTCTTCGAGAGCATTCAACGTTCTGATGGATCTTGGTACGGATCATGGGCTTGCTGCTTTTGCTATGCTTGTTGGTTTGGAATTGAAGGACTTATCCGTTCTGGTGATACTCCTGATTCTCCATCCATCAAGAAATGCTGCAAGTTCCTTCTTTCAAAACAGAGAGCCAATGGGGGTTGGGGAGAGGACTTTACTTCTTGCTATGACAAAGACTATGCTGAGAGTGGTATGGATAGCTACGGCGATGATGGTAGTGGAGTAGTCAGTACTGCGTGGGCACTTTTGGCTTTGTCTGAAGCAAAATGCGATGATGTCGAAGCAGTCAAACGCGGAATTCAATACCTAATCAAGAGGCAACTTCCATGTGGCGATTGGCCACAGGAAGGCATTTCGGGTGTTTTCAATCGAGCATGTGGAATCACTTATACTGCATACAGAAATGTGTTTCCAATTTGGGCCCTTGGTCGATGCCATGAAGTCTATGGTGATGCAATTGACGAGTTGGAGTAAATTAAAGAAAATTAATTCTAACTGTTACAACTCTGTTTGTCACCTGCGCTCCATTAGTTTCGGCAAACATGAAACCTACTTTATAGATAAAAGAAAGAACAATTTCATCAAATCCAGATCACCAACATTTCCTGATTTTCTACAGAATTCAAAATTCAAAAGTTTGATCTAGTTCAGACCGTCATTTACATACTTCCCAGACTACTTGGAACGGCACTAATAGAAGGCGTCTCGCCAAAGTGCAAAAAAATAAATACAACATTTAGAGCAGACATGTCTAGACCAAGCATTTTGTATTTTGTAGAGACACCTTGTCTCACTCTCTTGACATCGTCATCGGAATAATAAGTCCTCCCCCCACCCAAGTCTTCGAAAAACCAATGATTTGCTGGGGCCTAGAAGTTTCGCATGAAATTAGAGAATAATGTCTACAAAATTAAATATTACTGAAAACGAACTCACCTTATCCTCTTCACGATTCCAAAATATATTTGTCGGTAGAACCTCAAATTCAGGAGGACTGCGTAATGCTGGAGCAACCTCTCCTGGCACACCCTTGAAGTCCAAGTCTACGGCTAAATCTATACTTTCAAGCCCAGTTTTGACAGACGCGGCTTTTACTTTTTCAGCAATCAACTCTTGATGCTCGCGAAGGAAATTCTTCATAATCTCATCTATATTTTTGTATTTGGTCTTTCTTAACAAATCACAGATTTTCTTGTGATTCTTCCAGTCTGACACTTGACATTCTTTAGAGCAATCTGGTTCAGGAGTAAGTCATTCACTTTCTTTGTTACAAATATTGACAGCAGAAGCAAATATCACTTACAACCGGCGTATTTACACTTTGCGCAAACAAGCAATTCTTTGTCTAGATTTACCTTGCAGCAATGAGTACAAGTACTTTTTGCCCAATCACTGAATTTCCTGTGGCAATCTTCCTTGTGCTTCTTCCAATCTGTAACTTGACATTCTTTTGAACAATCTAGATCATCGTTGAGTTAATTACAAAATAGTAGAAGTAGACAGAGACTGAACTTACATCCAGCGCCTTTACACTTTGCACAAACAAGCAAAGGACGTTCTAGATCAACAGTATTGCACTTCGCACAAGTGTGCCTTGCCATGTCGATAACTTTCTCATCCATAACGGTTGAAACATCCATATCGAGTTGCGTATCGACTGATCTATTATTTGATAGATCACTTATCTTCTTGAGTGACTGAAGGTGTTCTATCATATGTTCATTTTCTTTGCAAGGATAAAGAATACGATCTTGAACAATTACATTGAGGGCATTGTGACACGCAGTTCCTTCCTTGAATATTTTGTGAATAACGCTAGCGTAAGAATTCAAGATACCAAAGAACTTATACAATGAACCATGATATCCATCTAAAAGAGCTTGCTCATCTACTTGTGGACTCCATGATAGATGAATATGAAGAAGAACTTGCTCCAAAATTCCAGATTTAGCAATCATCATCAATGGCTTTGCGTCATCTCCTTTCTTATCGCGAATGTAGAAGTAACAATTGATCATAGAATGACACAGTGCATATGCAGCACCACTGCTTGAATAATGTGTGCCGCTTACAGCTTTCGCTGTATTTGTAAGAGATTTCAAAAGATCGAGAACCTCTTCTTCGTTAGTATTCATTACATGCATCAGTCCTAACATTACATTGAAAGCCACATGAAGGTGCAGCCCGTTAATCAGAACATCTCTCTTCTTTGTTGTAGAGATTGCGTTCTTGATGAGAAAAACTAGTTTAGCAAAGACGACACTCATACATGGTCCTAATGAATAGAGTTCTCCTGTACCTTGCACTGTGAGTAGATTCTGTACCCACTTTCGTAGATCCTTGTCGTAGATAGCGTCCATCTTCTTCAAGAGACGCTCCTGCTCTTTGGTTCCTAGAGACTGATTCTGAATGTGATGGTTTGCATTTTGAAGAAATGTTTGAAAGTGTGCTGGTAGGCTTCCATCAATTTGAAATGGTTGGAAGTCTGCATATCCTGACACATCTTGTTTGCTGTTGACACGCTCACTGGTAGAATCTAAACTAGCTTTCTCGCCAGCGGCTGCTTTCCTATTCTTTTTTCTATTAGCTCTTGATGTCTTCTTCTTCGCCATGTTTCTTCTATGATTTCAATAGGAACTATAGGATCGGATCAGATTGATAGCATCTATTTATGAAGTCGGCAATCACTGCCTGCCATTTTGGAACACATTTTTTCATTTTTGGATCTTTGGTGTTCCGATAGAAAAAGATGAGAGGAGGAAAAGAAGAGGCCCAATTGTAGTTGAATGACACGCGTCAAATGTCAATTTTTGTACGAACTTTTTTGTTTTCTTCAATTGGAAATATTGTATTTCTGAATACAATCACTACGCCAATTTCATTCACAATACAATGAAAACAAATAGAAACAAATATTCATATCTAGAAAATATTTGGAAGACATTTATTTGATTGTCATCCCCTATGCAAAAGTTAAGGTTAAAGAAAGAAATTATTCTTCACCGCCGCAGAAACCAAATTTCCCCATATGAATCCCACTGAAAATGTACTACACCAATGCAGCTTCTATCCTTAAAATGGATAGTCACAATCAAAAAATTCTTTCCAAGCTTTGAAATCATTGACTTTATAAATCCCTTGATTTTATCGACTGCAAAGAATGTATTTGACGCACCCTATTGAATTGAAGTCAGTTTTTTTTTGCTTCTATTATACAAAAAATATTTTTTAAAGGAGCAATTTTTACTCACAGATTCCTCTAAAAGGTTCAAGAAATATGTTAATGGTGTAAAACCAAGCTCAGGTGGATCTTGTAATGCCGGAGCGATACTATCATCTGGATCACAGCAGTTAATAGAAACGACAAAGTCGATTATTTCAAGACCAGACACAAGCATTGTAGATTTTACTTCTTCCGTAATCAAATTTTGATGCTTTATGAAAAAATTCCTAAGAAACTTCCTATCTTCCTTATATCTTTCATCCTGAAATTTTTTACAGTCTTCCTCATGATCACTCCAATCTTCTACTTGGCATTCTTTCGAGCAATCTGACTCATGGTGAGTCTGTGATAGAGTAAAGTAAACAACAAAGATACTGAATTCAGTACTTACATGGCACAAATTTGCATTTCGCACACACTGACATTTCCTTGCTATAATCAACCTTTCTACATTTTGTGCATGTATGTCTGAACATCTCAATGGCTTTGTTTTTAGCATTTGTATTGATGGGCTTGCAAGCTTTCAGATCGATGCAATTCTTCAATGAAAATAAAGCATCCATTATGAATTTATTTTCTTTGCATGGATGGAGGCGACCTTCTAGTATATCAAGAAGAGCATTGTAACAAGGCGATCCTTGTTTGAACGTTTTGTGCATACTGGCGGTTGGACAACATAACCTTCTGAAAAAGTCACTTATGAATATCATGTCTTCTTCATCGTCAGCAGCTATCCATGGCTGATTGATATTTAGTAGAACCTGCTCAAGAATTCCAGACCGAAACACTGTTTCAAACGCGACCTTTGCGCAAATGTTATTATGAAGATGAACGAAACTCATGCCCATGATCTGACATAAAGCATAACCAGCTACCTCAGATGTTTTCTTTGTTTCTTTTGCTGCATTCGCAAGACATTTCATTAGCTTCAAATACCTTCTAGCATCGGTTGTTTCATCAGGAGTAGGATTCATTCTATCATATGCTACAAAAAGTAGAGTGACAGCTATTTGTAGAACTATTCCGTTAATCAGAACGCCTTGAATTTCTTCTGAAGCGATTGCAGACATCATCATAGCCTTTATGCGTCTTTGTGTTTGTTCCGCCCACTTGTGTCGCGTAGGTCTCTTAAAAACTTCATCAAATATATCCTCATGTTCACGGAGCATATCATCAATTGTAAAGATCCACATACGTGGATCTTTAAAATATAGAAGATCAGCCTCGTTCCAGCTTTCTATATCCTTGATAGCCTTCAACAAGCTTTTCTCATCCTTGAATAGTACCACTTCGGACATATCAGTAGTCTCAGCATATTTATACATTATAAGAAGCCACTGTTCTCGATGTGTCAAGTTTGGTTGTTTATTTTGGAGATAGCGAAGGTAGGCAGACACTTCATATCCGTGATGTTGGTCTCCGTCAGCAATGGAAGTACTAACTTTCTTACTAGCAGCTCCTTTTCTATTCTTCTTTCTATTAGAGCTTGACTTCTTCTTGGTCATGTTTCTTATATGATTCCATGGTAACTATTTAGGAGTGGATTACTCTCGAAAGCATTAATGAAATTTTTGACACATGCAATTTTGTTCTGATGGAAAAAGATGAGAGGAGGAAGGGAAGAGGCCCAACTGTACGTACTTTTGAATGACACCTCCCAAACGTCAATTTTACTATTTTTTTTTCAGAATGGAATCATCATTCTACCAATTTTTAAATACGAACACAACAACAATTGAAACTCAACAATCGAATGCGAACGTAAATGAGCATACACTTTAAAAATCGTAATAGATTTTTAGACTATTCCTATGCAGAATGTAGTATGGCTTCCCTGACTGCATTGTGCGCATTTCACGAAATCTTTCCTGACCACCGTACTGAAGAAGTCAAGCATTCAATTCAACTAGGACGCTATTTCATCGAGAGTATTCAACGCCCTGATGGATCTTGGTATGGATCATGGGCTTGCTGCTTTTGCTATGCTTGTTGGTTTGGAATTGAAGGACTTATCCGTTCTGGTGATACTCCTGATTCTCCATCCATCAAGAAATGCTGCAAGTTCCTTCTTTCAAAACAGAGAGCCAATGGGGGTTGGGGAGAGGACTTTACTTCTTGCTATGACAAAGACTATGCTGAGAGTGGTATGGATAGCTACGGCGATGATGGTAGTGGAGTAGTCAGTACTGCGTGGGCACTTTTGGCTTTGTCTGAAGCAAAATGCGATGATGTCGAAGCAGTCAAACGCGGAATTCAATACCTAATCAAGAGGCAACTTCCATGTGGCGATTGGCCACAGGAAGGCATTTCGGGTGTTTTCAATCGAGCATGTGGAATCACTTATACTGCATACAGAAATGTGTTTCCAATTTGGGCCCTTGGTCGATGCCATGAAGTCTATGGTGATGCAATTGACGAGTTGAAGTAAATAATAGAAAATTGATATTGTTACAATTTATTTTTCAACTGATCTCTAATAGTCTTGGTAAAGAATGAAACCTACTTCACGTATCGAAAGAAAAAAATGCATATATTATTATGATCACTACCTACGCCTTGCGTAAAAACCAATTCCTCCAATTTGAATCGTATTCCAAATATACATGAAAATGAAGAATTGGTCTGAATCCGTCATCTCGTCACTAAATGGACCAAATCTCCCCAAACGTATCTGACTGTAATTGCACTGCGCAAAAACCACCTCGTTAAGCTTCCTCGAAAGAGAGAAAAAAAAAGACGAAATTCTCTCCTAGCTTTGAAATCTTTGAATAATCTATGAATCTCTTGATATCATTGTCAGTATAGTATTCACATGCTGCAACAAACTAGATATTTTAACAATAGCACTTTTCACTCACATTTTTCTTTAAATATTGATCAAAGAAATACTTCGCAGGTGCAATCTCAAATAAAGGTGGGTCTCGTAGTGAGGGGGGTATGTAATGTCCTGAACCACGGAAGTCAAGGTGAATGATCAATTCCATAGTTTCAAGACCAGTCACTACCGATGCCGCTTTTACTTTCTCAGCAAACAAATTTTGATGCTTACTTAAGAAATTCCTTGTGAACTTCCTCTCTACCTGATTTTCTTTATATTGGAATAATCTACAATCTGCCTTATGATCCTTCCAATCTTCCACTTGGCATTCTTTAGAACAATCTGAATCATGGATGAGCTACAATTGATTGAAAAGTAAGCTGAAAAAGATTTTTTCAATATATTTGTACTCACATGAGACAAACTTGCATTTCGCACATACTAGCATCTGCTTACTATGGTCCACCTTTTCACATTTTAGGCACGTATGTCTGAACGACTCAACGGCTGAGTTTTGAACATGAGCATTGATTGGTTTGAAACATCTCAGGTCGATGAATCTCTTCAGTGAATATAAAGAAGTCATTACAAACTTGTTTTCTTTGCATGGACGGATACGACCCTCTAGAATATCAAAAAGAGCATTGTATAAAGGCGATCCTCGTTTGAATGTTTTGTGCATACTAGCGGTTGGACAGCAGAATTTTCTAAAAAAGTCACGAACTATATCTTCATCCTCAATACGAGAAGGTTCTAGATTCCATGGTAGATCGATATTACGTAGAACCTGTTCTAGAATTCCAGACAGAAGTACAGTCACGATTGCTGCGCCCGAAGTAGTTGTATCATAAAGATGAAAGAAACTCAAAACCATGATCTGACATAAAGCATATCCCGCTACCCTAGATATTTCCTTCGTATCTGTCGCTACATTTGTTAAACACTGCATAAGCCGATTATAGCTTCCAGCAATGATAATTTTATCAGCAGTGGCATTTATTCTTTGCATAATTTCCATCATAAATGACACTGTCGACTTTAGAAAGAAACCTTCAATCACAACACCGTGAATCCTTTCTGAAGTGATTGCAGACTTCACCATAGCCTCTGTGCGTTTGTGTTTTAGTTCCAGCCACTTCTGTAGTGTAGGTCCCTTAAATACTTTATCGAGTACATGCTCATCATTACAAATCATATCATAAATGGTAAACATCCACATCCGTGGATCTTTAAAATATAGAAGCTCAGCCTTCATCCAGCTTAGTGCAGTGTTACTAGCTTCCGCCAAGCTTTTCTCATCCTTGAATAGTACCACTTCAGACATATTTGAACTCTCAGCATATTCATACATAGGTAGAAGCCTCTTCTCTCGTGGTGTCAGGTTTGGTTTCTTATTACGGAGATAACGAAGGTAGGCAGACACTTCATATCCGTGGTCTCCATCAGCAGCTTCCGCATTAGCTTCAGCTTCGCCCTCGGCTCCTTTTCTATTCTTGTTTGTATTAGAGCTCGCCATGTTTCTGAATATGACACTAACTTTATAAATGTTTCAGCCCGAGAGCATTTATTAAGGTAGGTACAGTTAAGAGTAATCACATTGCCTGCCATTCAACACATTTCAGTGTTCCGATTTCTAATAGAAAAAGATGAGAGGAGGAAGAGAAGAGGCCCAGTTGTTGTTGAACGACATCTGTCAATTGTCCATTTTACTATGATTCTTCTTTTTTTTTTAATTTTTTAAAATACTGTCATTAGTCTACTTGTCACTACACCATTTTCAATAACAAAATGAAAACAAATAGAATCAAATGTTTGTAAGACATTTATTTGATTGTCATCCCCTATGCAAAAGTTAAGGTAAAGGAAAGAAATTATTCTTCACCGCCGCAGAAACCAAATTTCCCCATATGAATCCCACTGAAAATGTACTACACCAATGCAGCTTCTATCCTTAAAATGGATAGTCACAATCAAAAAATTCTTTCCAAGCTTTGAAATCATTGACTTTATAAATCCCTTGATTTTATCGACTTCAAAGAATGTATATTCTTTTGATGAACCCTATTATATTGAAGTCAGTTTTTCTTTTCTTCTATTATGTAAGAAATATTTTAAAAGAAGCAATTTTCACTCACCGCTTCCTCTAAAAGATCCAAGAAATATACTAATGGTGTAAAACCAAGCTCAGGTGGATCTCGTAATGCCGGGGCGATACTATCATCTGGATCACAGCAGTTAATAGAAACGACAAAGTCGATTATTTCAAGACCAGACATGAGCATTGTAGATTTGACTTCCTCCGTAATCAAATTTTGATGCTTTATGAAAAAATTCCTAAGAAACTTCTTATCTTCCTTATATCTTTCATCCTGAAATTTGTTACAGTCTTCCTCATGATCCTTCCAATCTTCTACTTGGCATTCTTTCGAGCAATCTGACTCATGGTGAGTCTGCGATCGAGTAAAGTAAACAACAAAGATACTGAATTCAGTACTTACATGGCACAAATTTGCATTTCGCACACACTGACATTTCCTTGCTATAATCCTTCGTTCTGCATTTTGTGCATGTATGTCTGAACATCTCAATGGCTTTGTTTTTAGCATTTGTTTTGATGGGCTTGCAAGCTTTCAGATCGATGCAATTCTTCAATGAAAATAAAGCATCCATTATGAATTTATTTTCTTTGCATGGATGGAGGCGACCTTCTAGTATATCAAGAAGAGCATTGTAACAAGGCGATCCTTGTTTGAACGTTTTGTGCATACTGGCGGTTGGACAACATAACCTTATGAAAAAGTCACGTATCATATCTTCTGTATCGTCACTATCTACCCATGGCTCATTGATATTTAGTAGAACCTGTTCAAGAATTCCAGACCGAAACACTGTTTCAAATGCAACCTTTGGACCACTTTTATTATGAAGATGAACGAAACAAAAGCCCATGAGCTTACATAAGACATATCCAGTCAATCTAGATGTTTTCTTCGTCTCTTTTGCTAGATTCGCAAGACACTTCATGAGCTTCGAATACCTTCTAGCATCGGGAGTTTCATCAGGAGTAGCATTCATTGTATGTACTAAGAATAGCATAGTCACTGCTATATGCAGAACTAAACCTTCAATCAGAACACCGTGAATTTGTTCTGAAGATATTGCAGCCTTAACCATAGCCTCTGTTCGTTGTTTTGTTTGTTTTAGCCATTTGCGTCGCGCATGTTCCTCAAAAACTCCATTCAATACGTTTTCTTCATCTTCCCGGAACATATTATCAATAGTAAACAACCACATCCGTGGATCTTTACAATATAGAAGATCAGCCTCGTTCCAGCTTTCTACGTCTTTCTTGGCCTTCGCCAAGCTTTCGTCATCCTTAAATAGTAGAACTTCAGACATATTTGAATTTTGAGCATATTCATACATAGAAAAAAGCCACTCTTCTCGATGTGTCAAGTTAGGTTTTTTATTCCGAAGATAACGAAGGTAGGAAGACACTTCATGTCCTTGATGATGGTCTCTCCTGTCAGCAATGGAAGTACTAGCTTTCTTGCCAGCGGCTCCTTTTCTATTCTTCTTTCTATTAGAGCTTGACTTCTTCTTGGTCATGTTTCTTATATGATTCAATGGTAAGTAACTATTTAGGAGTGGATTACTCTCGAAAGCATTAATGAAATTTTTGAAGTAATTTTGCCGTTGACTGATGGAAAAAGATGAGAGGAGGAAGGGAAGAGGCCCAACTGTACGTACTTTTGAATGACACCTCCCAAACGTCAATTTTACTATTTTGTTTTCAGAATGGAATCATCATTCTACCAATTTTTAAATACGAACACAACAACAATTGAAAATCAACAATCGAATGCAAACGTAAATGAGCATACACTTTAAAAATCGTAATAGATTTTGATGTAAAAAGATTTATGTTTATTAAATAAGGTATGTATTACTCTACTTTATCATTTGTTTTAATAAAAACTCCGTGGAAAAATAGAAACCAGATTCAACAACAACGTCTCATCATTCTCTGGTAATATGCAAAAGATACATTTACAGATTAGGAATTATTTGATGATGATTTCTTTCCACTCTGTTTCTTTCTTCCAGCTCCCTTTGGTCTTTGTCCTCTAGATTTCAGTGCGTGGATAAATGCACGAGACCAAGATAGATCGGCATTACTTCTCCTTGCTCCAAGTATGCGAGGAAAAATAAAAACCAAGAAATTGAAAAAGCCTTGCAACGGGAAAAAAATCCTCGATACCAAAGTAAGTCCATAGCTTGCATTATGTCCTCTCAAATTGATGACTGAAATGATGAGCGGGAACATATGAAGCAAAATATGCTAGTGAATATGCCAAAGCTTTTTGTATAACTACTTTGCTTTGTTTGTTCAATTTGTTGGAACGCGAGAGAGTACTTTCTATGCTGGAAAATCGACGGAAGACATTTCGTAAGTGAGTAGCAGGAGGATCGTTAGCCGCCACGTTTTCATTAATGTTCAAATTAGCTCTTGAATTCGCTCGTGAGTTTGCTCGTAAATTAGCTCTTGAATTTGCTACTGATAATCTTAACGAGTGAACGCCATATCCACTCATCTTTTTCTCATTTTGCCGAGCCGCATGATACATTACTCCCATTGTTCAAGCAATAACAGTTGGTAGTACAATGTATGGCACTACCGCAAATATCAAGAACAAAATCTTTGCATCTCCACCTTGTTCGCATTCCACAAGATCACTATCGATACACCCAGGTGGATCAGCTCCTATGGTACAGGATGTAGTACCTGCGTTGAAAGCTTTATGAAAGAGAAGAATATTTGCACCAATCACTGACATACCAAAAGGTAGACCGTGAAGCCATGGCTCCACCTTCTTCTGAATGTATGCATCTTTTTTGTTGTACTTGATCACACAAAGGTAATAGATACACAAAGAACAGTTGTAAAACTGAGCTGCTATATATCCAACAAATATAAAGAAGCCTTGTGCTGTACATGTGTATCTATCGTCCCTTGTGCATTCCATATATCTTGACTATATTTGGCTGGAATCGGAGCTGTCAAAAATGCTAGACTGAGACTCAAAACAATGTCAGCAATGCATAAACCTAACAAGAGTCGATGAAAGACTGTTGAAAGTTTTGCATGAGATCTAGCAATCATGCAAATCACTGCAATAGATGCAATCAGTGATAACAATGATAAAATTGTTTGAATAATTGCCAAAGTCATGATGGATGCACTTGGTAGAAATTTAATGATGAAATTCGTATCATATGTTCTATCTTCTTGGCTTGAACCTTGAGAGCTAGGTTGACTGGAAATTTCTTGATTTATTCCGCCATCTCCAGGTGATGGATCTGGGTCTGTAACCAATATCCCTATTTCCCAAGGTAATTGGTTTTGACCAATTTTCATACTACTACATGACAAACAACAATGTTCATCTGCTCCACTCTCTGTACAATTGAATTCATCTCGTTGATAGAAAGAGCAGTCATTACCATCTGAGTCTGTCCATTCAGAAGAATCAGTACAATTTTCATCGGAAGAAGGAATTGGCACAGATGGAAGTCCAAAGGATGGCATCATAGGTGGCATCAAGGGCGGCTGGTTCATTCCATCATCTCCAGGTAGCTCCTGTAAAGTAGGATCACCAAAACCTGGTAGTGAAGGTATCAAAGGTGGCTGATTCAAAGGCGGTGGTGGTCGTGGCTCTGTTGAGATCACTGTGGGCAGTTCCCATGGCAATTGCCATTGACCCATTTTGTTTGTACATGAGAAACAACAATGTTCATCTGCGCCACTTTCTGTACAATTGAATGTTTCTTGATTATACAAATAGCAGCCATTGCCATCTGAGTCTGTCCATTCAGATGAATCAGTACAATTTTCATTGGAAGAAGGAATTGGTACCAACGGAAGTGATGGAAGCGGAATGGATGGAAGCGATGGAACGAGCACTTCTTCGGAGGAATTGGTTGTCAGCTCTACGACATCTTCCTCTTGTTCTATTATTTCTCTATGAACTCTATGAGAAGACGTTTTAATTCTAGATGATGTTCCACGAAGTGACATGGCTGTGGCAATTTGATCAACGAAGTATAAACTATGGATGATGGGTTTGGCTGTTGTGAAAATGAATTGGCCATAGATATGTGGCTGATCTTCTTGTTCTTGGAAAAGCTGGTGTTCCTCCTCCGTGCAAAGAGCGATGATGCGATGATGCTTCTCAACTTCCTACCAACGTATTATGAAAAATGACATTCGAAACACGAAGATTAGTTTCTTAAAAAAACACTTCAACATCAATTGACATTATATTTTTTCTTGTGAAAGAGGCAGATTTTGCAGACTTTTCAAATATTTTGTATTTGAATAGCTATGAGGCTACTACGTAGAAGATATGGCATATAAATGAAAGTATTTTCAATTTTAGATACTTCGAGTGTACGTACCTACACATAGTAAACGTGCGTCTTCTTGACAAGTTTTATTCCTTCGAAACATGTACGTATCTGGCGAGATTTTCCTTAGATGCCGTTATAATAACTTTTAACGCCTCCCGTTCAAATCATACTTTTTACTTAAATATACAATAGGAATCAATCCTTCCACATTGATAGTTAGCTAAGCATTATTTTTCAGTCAAGGAAAATTGACTGCAATCAAAGAAGGAGAGGCCCAACTGTAGTTGAATAATACCTGTTGACATTCTTTTACCGTAATTTTATTGCTTGTTGTCACTTAATAAAAATAATGTCGTCGCTCTACAAATGACATTGTTGAATGTATATTTAATGATGATTGATGAAAACAAAATAAGAAATGATTTTCTTTTTTAGTTGTCATCTTCTCGAATAGAGAAAAAGTATAGGAAATAGTATAGCAACATCGATCAAATGGTCGTACCACATTGCATAGCATTTATGGAAGGCGTTTCTCCAAATTTTAGAAAAAGTAAATATATAATCTTCACCATTTATTTCATGCATTGAAAAGACATGATTTCTAACTCTCAGGGTATCGACATCGGAATAATATGTCCTTCCACCACCCAAGTCCTTGAAAAACCAATGATTTGCTGGAGCCTTAAGATTCATTGCAAGTAAGTGAACACTGCCTATCTATTACTTTGAATATCAAAAACTACATTCTCAATATTTCGTACTCACCTTATCCTTTTCACGATTCCAAAATATGCTTGCCGGTAGAACCTCAAATTCAGGAGGACTACGTAATGCCGGAGCGACTTCACCTAATGAACTCGTAAAGTTCAAGTCTAAGGCTAACTCCATAAAATCAAGTCCCGTCTTCAAACGTGCTGCTTCAACTTTGTCATGAATCAAGTCACAGTGCTCATGATAGAAATTATGAGTAATCTCATCAATGTTCCTGTATATGTTCCTAAAGAAATCGCAATGTAACTTGTGATCTTTCCAATGTGACACTTGGCATTCTTTAGAGCAATCTAGATCAAGATTTAGAAACATTTACTGAAAATAATCTCAACAGTTAGTAGATTGTTTACTTACATGCAGCATATTTACACTTTGCACAAACAAGCAACTGTTTGTCTAGGTCTACTTGGTGGCATTTTACACAAGTGTGTTTCGTCATATTGACTGGTGCATTCATATCATTTATATTGTCACATTCTACCTTGTGCTTTTTCCAATCTGTAACTTGGCATTCTTTGGAGCAATCTAGATCGAACCTTTTAGTATTTTTGAAATGCGTGAAGATAGGAAAAAGGTATACGGAAAATGTACTTACATCCAACAGATTTACACTTTGCACAAACAAGCAAAGGACGTTCTAGATCGACAATGTTGCACTTCGCACAAGTTTGACTTGCCATATCGATAACTGTCTTGTCCCTACAACTTTCTTTCTCAAATGGTTTACAAGTTGAGAGATCACTAATCTTTTTGAGTGAACGAAGGAGTTCCATCAAATGCTCATTCTCTTTACAAGGATGAATACGACCATGAACAATGGCATCCAATGCATTGTGGCATGCAGTTCCCTCCTTGAATATTTTGTGTACAACGGAAGAATAAGAATTCAATAAACCAAAGAATTTCTGCAATAAAGATTGATTTACAAGGGCTTGCCCCTCCACAGATGGACTCCATGATAGATGAATATGAAGAAGGACTTGTTCCAAAATTCCAGTTCTAGCAATCATCAACAATGATTTTGCTTCATCTCCTTTCTTGTCATTGACAATAAGTAGACAATACATCATGAAATCACACAAAACATATGCAGCACCACTGCTTGAGTAATGTGTGCCGCTTACAGCTTTCATTGTATTCGTAAGAAATTTCAAAAGATTGAGAACCTCGACTTCGTCGGTATTCATTATCTTCATCAGTGAACACATGAGGTAGACTACCATATAAAGGTTCAGTCCGTCAATCAAAACATCCTTCTCCTTCGTTGCAGAGATTGCATTCTTGACAAGAAAGACTAGTTTGTCAAAGATGATACTCAAACTTGATCCTAATGAAGAAAGCTCTCCTGTACCCTTCATTGTGTATAGAGTCAACACCCACTCCCCTACATCCTTGTTATAGATAGCATCCATCTTTTTCAAGAGACGCTCCTGCTCTTTGGATCCTAGAGACTGATTTTTGGCATTTTGAAGCGCTTTTTGGCAGAGTAGCGGCAGGCTTTCATGCATTTGAAATTGATGGAAGTCTGCACTCTTTGCACGCTCACCACGATTGGCAGAATCTGAACTAGCTTGTTTACCGGCTACTCCATTTCTATTCTTCTTTTTACTTGCTCTTGACTTCTTCTTTGACATGTTTCTTCTATGATATCAATAGTAAATAGTAGTGGATAAGCTTGAGAGCATTTATTTATGATGAAATAGTTGATCATTGCCTGCCATTTTGCAACACATTTTTTGGATCTTTTGTTCCGATGGAAAAAGATGAGAGGAGGAAGAGAAGAGGCCCAATTGTAGTTGAATGACACCTGTCAAATGTCAATTTTACTATTTTGGTTGTCTTTATGGAATTCGAATTAAAATTGCATTTTCTTGATTCGATTCTACACAAAGCTAATTCTACTGTGAAACCAAACTTGCAAAGAGCTTTTTCATTCTAAATATGGGAAAGAGTAGCAAAACCAAAGGCAAGAAGTTAGCAAAGCAAGAGCGAGCTATGCATCTAAAGAATGTAGAGGTTTGGGAGAAGACCATGTCTACAATCGACAACCAATTCTATACTAGTTTAGGAGGCTTGCTTTCAGATGGGAGAAAACGTGAGAGATTCGGGATTTTAGAAGAGCAACTGCAACTCACTCTCAATATTGAAGAATCTTTCGCGTTCATCAATCGACATCAATTTTATAAAACTGAGCTATCTTGCTTGAGTATGCTACTGCCTACTGCTTGAACAGTTACTTTCAGCGAATTATGTTCAAGCTTTTCACTCCTGCAATGAAATGACGAAATATCCTTTGCCTCAAGAATTTAGAAGTCGAATCAAGCCTTTTTCAAATCTATTCCTCCTGTGGACAGGGAGAGAAAATGTTGATAAAAAGGAAACAATTGCCAAGATTACTGAGAATGCTTTGGATGTCATCCATAAGCATGAGGATATGAATCTTTCTTTGCTAGTGTTTCTAGAAAGGACTATGACTGTAATGATTCGACAACCAATTCCTGAACACTGTTTTGAAAAGGCACAATTGCTTTCATTTGCGATGTTGAGGAATGTCTGTAAAGGCGAGTTTGAAAAGCAGTGGATGAATTTAGCGCGGAGTATGTCAGTATTCTCGAGTATTGATAAATTCCGCTTTCATTTCTCTGGAGGTCACGAACAACTCAAAATTCAAGCAATCCTTGAAGAGCTTAAAAAGATGATGGACTCTTCGTTGAACCAACTAACATTAGGTATTAAGCATTTGGCTAAAACTCTTCTTGAGTATTACACACTCATCTACGAAAAGGAGAAACATTCATGGGAACCTACCAAGGAAAAAACAAGCAAATGCATTGAGTCATTGGAAAAGTACATCGCTTTGATAACTACATCTGCACAAAATATTTGTTATATATGCCAAGATGACGATACACCTGATCACGAGAATCTTGTATGTCAAGGATGTCGAGTTGTTTCCTACTGCTGTAAATATCATCAACGCCTCAATTACATTCATCATGAAGCTACAGGAACAAGAGGTCTCGGTCATAAGCAACTTTGCCCTGTATTTAAATCATATCGAAGAAAAAGGGAGAATACTGATATCAAAAAGCAAGGTCACCTTGAAAGAAATTTTCAGAGAGCTTGTAAGAGGTTCTTACGAGGAACGTTGGAAAACAATTCAATTGGAGGTATCTCATAACTTTTTAACTTATTTTTTAGGATTGGAGTATCATTTCTATTGCGAGGGTATGAAATGCTTTTTCATACTCAACCAAGCTTTATATTGAAACAAATCATTAACGCAAAGTTCCGAATTATGAATTTTGTAGAGATAATCTACTCCTTGCAGTTCCTCTAGGTCTTTGCCCTCTCGATTTGAGCGCATGGACAAATGCACGAGACCAAGATAGATTGACATTTCTCTTCCTTGCATTGAGAATTCTGGGAAAGATGAAAACCAAGAAATTGAAGAAGCCTTGCAATGGGAAAAGTATTCGCGACACAAAAGTTATTTCATAACCAATCGTATCTCCTCTCCACCTCATGATTGTGATGACGAAAGGGACAAAGTATGAAAATAGATACGCCAAGGAATATGCCAGAGCCCTCTGTACAATACGAAAATACCTAAAATGAAAATGCTACTTTGGTCTCTACCCATAATTTCTCGGTTCAAAAACCAAATTTCCCCATACGTATTTGACTGAAAATGCACTACACCAATACAGTGCTTACTATAAGAAGAGACAGACACAATAACAAAGTTGTTTCCCAGCTTCGAAATCATTGAATCTATGAATCTCTTGATATTATCGGCGTTATAAAGATCTGAATGCTGTAAACTTAAAGTTAGCTGTTCTTTTCTTTTTCCATTTTGCTATAAATATCATTATTGCAGCTTTTTCACTCACCTGCTCCTCTATACGATTCAAGAAACATTTTTTTGGTAAAAAACAAAAATTGGGTAGATTTTGTAATGCCGGGGCCCCATTTTCTGAACCACGGAAGTCAAGGCACATGACCATTTCCACAGTTTCAAGAGAATACTCTAAAGATGCTGCTTTCACTCTCTCGGTAATCAAATATTGATGCTTAATGAAAAAGTTCCTAGTAAATTTCTTCACTATCTTGTAATCATCCTTCTGAAATTTGTTACAGTCCGCCTTGTGATCCTTCCAATCTCCTATTTGGCATTCTTTAGAACAATCTGGAGTATGGATGAGCTATGATCGATATCAATCAAAAAATGCAAAGAACGATGCACTCTTCGTATATTTCGCTTCATTTGCGAGACATGCCAAAAGCTTACAATAGCTTTTAATTGTAGTGGATTCATCAGCAGTTTCACTTTTCTTTTCTTGCAAATCCATCATAAACACCTTTGCTACATGTAAAACTAATCCCTCGATCACAACACCGTGAATTCTCTCTGAAGTTATTGCAGACTTCACCATAGTCTCTAAGCGTTTTTGTGTTTGCTTCAGCCATTTGTGAAGTACGGGCCCCTGAAATACTTTGTCGAATATCTGTTCGTCTTCACGCATATCATGAATAGTAAACAACCACATCCGCGGATCTTTAAAATATAGATTATCAGCCTCGTTCCAGCTATGTATTTCCTCTCTAGCCTCCACCAAGCTTTTCTCATCCTTAAATAGTACCACCTCAGACATATTTGAAGCCTCAGCATATTCATACATGCGAAGTAGCTTTCTCTCTCGTTCTGTCAAATTTACTT
This sequence comes from Chaetoceros tenuissimus, assembly GCA_021927905.1. NCBI lineage: Eukaryota > Bacillariophyta > Thalassiosirophyceae > Chaetocerotales > Chaetocerotaceae > Chaetoceros > Chaetoceros tenuissimus. The sequence goes on along the minus strand of BLLK01000047.1, from coordinate 3,985,258 downwards.
TATTTTGAAGATGACGAAGGTAAACAGACACCTCATATTTGTGGTCTCCGCAAACAGCTGAACTAGCTTTGCCAGCGGCTCCTTTTCTATTCTTTTTTCTACTTGCTCTTGACTTCTTCTTTGACATGTTTCGTTTATGAAATCAATACTAATTGTAGTGGTGGATAATCTTCAGAGCATTTACTCATGTAGTAGGTAATCACTGTCTCCTGCCATTTTTATGCAACACATTTTTGTTCTCTTTTGTTCGAGCGAAAAAGATGAGAGAAGGAAGGGAAGAGGCCCAACTGTAGTTGAATGACGCCTGTCAAATGTCAATTTTACTTCCTTTTTCTTGTAATGAATTCTGAAATACAATCAATGTAAACCATTTTCACTTCAATCAATTAATGCAGATGAAAATGATTGACTAAGAATGTAGTGAGAGCGTCTCGAATGCTTTTTATTCCTAGAATGAAACAACTTTGAACAATGACTTCAGTAAGTAACCTCTTTTAACCGCAATTATTTCAAATTCGATTTTTCTATTTATATTCTTCGATTCGATGATTCTGCACGAAGCTACAACATGCTACTGTGTGGAAGAATCGGTTGATTCGACTCCACGTGCTGTAAAATTCTATACTTCATAGATTTGTTACGTTTGAATAAGCCTTGTATAGACAACTGACTAAACTTGCAACGAACTGATATATTCGAAAGATGGGAAAGAGTAGTAAAACCAAAGGCAAGAAGTTAGCAAAGCAAGAGCGAGCTATGCATCTAAAGAATGTAGAAGTTTGGGACAAGAACATGTCTACACTCGAAAACAAATTCTATGATAGTTTTGGATATGAAATCAACATGCAGCAAGAAGGCTTACCTACAAATGGTAGAGTGCGTGAAAGAGTCAGACTTAGAGAAGAGCAGTTGCAAATTACTCTGAACATTGAAAAAGATGCTGCTTTCATCAATCAACATCAGTATTATAAAATCATGATATCTCGAGTATGTGGCTGTCTACTTTTTGAACAACTTCTTTCAGCAAACTACATTCAAGCTTCCAACTTCTACAATGAAATAAGGAACTATCCCTTGAACGATGATTTTAGAAGTCGAATCAAGTCTTTTTCAACTTTATTGCTGTTGTTGAAAGCAAAAGAAAATGATGATGGTAAAGTTTCAATTGAATTTGCTACGAATACAGCTCAAAATGCCTTTGACATCGTCAACTCACTTGGGGCTATAAAGCGTTTAGAGCTTTTGTTTATAAAAAAGGCTTTGAATGGATTATGTCAGCATCAACTTTTCAAAACAGTTGAATTGCTTTCATTAGCCATGATGAAGAACGATGATAAACTTGGATTTAAAAAGGAGTGGATGAGAATATCGCGAACCTTCTTTGTATTCTCGTATATTGATGAACTTCGCATTTCTCTACTTGTAAGCAAAGAACAATTCAGGCATGAAGCCATCCTTAAAAAGGTTCGAAAGATGAGGCCTTTGTACCACCAACTACCATCGAGCACTGGCCATTTAGCTAATGCCCTCCTTGATTTTTATACTCTCTTTTACGAAAAGGAGCAACATTTGTCGAAATCAGCCAAGGAAATCGCAAACAAATGCATCGAACCATTGGAAATGTACATTGCCTCAAGAAGTAGAGAATCACAACATCTATTTACTCATGCTGCAACGAGGATACTCCAGATTGTAAAGGGCTTGTGTGTAAAGAATGCCGTGTGGTTTCTTACTGCTGTAAATATCATCAACGCCTCAATTACATTCATCATGAGGAGACAGGGACAAGAGGCCTTGGTCATAAACAATTATGCCCTGTATTTAAAGCATATCGAAGAAAGAGAGATAATACTGATACCTCAAAGGAAGGACACTATGATAGAAAGTTTCAGAGAGTCTGTATGAGGTTCTTACGAGGAACACTGGACAACAATTTCGAGCAGTCAAGACATGATCCAGTTCAAGGCATCTTATAATTTTTTCAACTAAAACTTATACCATTAGAGTAAAGTATCTGAATATATTCACTGTTGTACTTTCTATTGCGAGCCAAACGACTCAACATTACTACTTGTTTATAAAAGCTGATTTGGTCTCAGTCCATCATTTCATTTCTTCAAACAAATTCTCCAAAAACCAAATTTCCCCAAAAGTGTCCGACTGCAATTGCACTGCGCCAAAACCTCCACGTTTAGTATGTTCGAAGGAGAGACATATGCTGACAAAGTTTTTTCCGAGCTTCGAAATCATTGACTCTGTGAATCCCTTGATATTATTGTTAGTATTTGCACATGCAGAAACCTACATTGAAATCAGCTTTTCGTTTTCTATCTATTTTGCAATAGATCTTTTAATAGAAGTTTTTGGAACTTACTTTTTCCTCCTCACTATTCTTAAAGAAACTCTTCAATGGCACAATATCAAATTCAGGTGGGTCCCGCATAGCCGGGGCCATGGTATGTCCTAAACCACGGAAGTCAAGGTCAATGGCCAATTCTACAATTTCAAGACCAGTCACTAGTGATACAGATTTTAATTTCTCGATAAGCAAATGTCGATGCTTAGCTAAAAATTTTCTTGTGAACTTCCTTTCTATCTTGCATTCTTTATTTTGTAATAAGCCACAGTCTGCTTTATGATCCTTCCAATCTCCTACTTGGCATTCTTTAGAACAATCTGAACCATGAATGAGTTACGATCGATTTAATTAAATCAAAAGAAATGGTATTCAACACTAGTACTCACATGATACAAACTTGCATTTCGCACATACTAGCATTTGCTTACTGTAGTCTACCTTTTTACATTTTGCACATGTATGTCTGAACTTATCAATGGCTGGGTTTGGAATATGTGCATCAACTGGTTTAAAAGACTTCAGATCAAGGAATCTTTTCAGTGAATATAATTCAGACATCACAAACTTGTTTTCTTTGCATGGACGGACACGGCCTTGCAGAATGTCGAGAAGGGCGTTATGACAAGGTGACCCTCGCTTAAACGTTTTATGCTTAGTGACGATTGGGCAACATAATCTTCTGAAAAATGTAAGCATGAGGACTTCTCCCGCGTCATCAAATACCCATGGTATAGTAATATTACGTAGAACCTGTTCAAGAATTTCAGACTGAAACAAGGTCTCAAATGCAACCTCTGGAGAAATTGTATCATAAAGAGGAAAGAAAATCAAAACCATGAGCTGAAACAATACATGTCCAGTGATCCCAGATATTTCTTTCGTATCTTTCGCTACATTTGTGAAATACGTCATAACCTTACAATAATTTCTAATCCTGGCCTTTTCATCAGGAGTATCATTCGTTATTATTTCCATCATACACAGGACAGTTGTCTCTAGAACATATCCGTCAATCAGAACGCCTTGAATTCGTTCTGAAGTGATTGCAGACTTCAGCATAGCCTCTGCACGGATGGCTGTTTGTTCCAGCCACATGCGTCGCGGAGGTCCCTGAAATATTTTATTGAATACATTTGCATCTTCATGGAGCATATCTCGAATGGTAAACATCCACATCCGTGGATCTTTAAAATATAGAAGATCAGCCTCGTTCCAGCTTTCAATATCGTTGATAGCATTCGCCAAGCTCTGATCGTCCGTGAATAAAACTGCTTCAGACATATTGGAAGCCGCAGCATATTCATACATAGGAAATAGCCTCGTCTCTCGTGGTGTCCAGTTTGCTTTCTTTTTTTGCACAAGATAGCGAAGGTAGGCAGACACTTCATATCCATGATGGGGGTCTCCATCAGGACTAGCTTTCTTGCCAGCGGCTCCTTTCCTATTCTTCTTTCTATTAGAGCTTGACTTCTTCTTTGCCATGTTTCGTATATGATATGAATAGTAACTAATTACTCTAAGAGCTTGATAGCATTCATTTATGAAGCGATCATTGCCTGCCATTTTGCAATACCTACATTTTTTGGATCTTTTTTTTGTTCTCCGAGAGGGTAAAGATAAAAGAGAGAAGAAGAGGAAGAGAAGAGGCCCAACTGTAGTTGAATGACACCTGTCAAATGTCAATTTTACTATGAAGTATTTTGTTGGAAATGAATGTTTTCCTAACGTACAAACACTCTACCAATTCAATTACAACACATAAATATGAATGCAAAAAGTACATATTGTGGAATGACACATTTATTCTGCATACTGAAAGTATTTCCAATTTGGCTTCTTGGACGATGTATGGTGAAGCAATTGGCGAGTTGAATTAAATTATAGAATATGATAATATCTAATTTATTAGTTTTGCTGAGATAATCTATTCCTTGCAGTTCCTCTAGGTCTTTGCCCTCTCGATTTGAGCGCGTGGACAAATGCTCGACTCCAAGACAGATTGGCATTTCTCTTCCTTGCATTAAGAATTCTGGGAAAGATGAAAACCAAGAAATTGAAGAAGCCTTGCAATGGAAAGAGTATACGAGACACCAAAGTTATTCCATAGCCAACCGTTTCTCCTCTCCACTTCATTATACTGATGATGAGAGGAACAATGTATGAAAATAGATATGCAAGTGAATATGCAAGAGCCCTCTGTACAATCATTTTACTCTGTTTGTTCAACTTATTGGAACGGGATAATCTAGATTGTGAAGGAGTACTTTGACTGAATCGAAAAGAAAATATTTCTTTGAATCTCTTTGAAATGCGACTTTCCGATAAATTCTTTTCGCTTTCTCCTCCATCTGCATTATTATTGTCATCAGTATTAGTATCAGCTCTCAATCTCAGTGTATGTATGCCATAACCACTCATCTTTCTCTCATTTTGTCGTGCTGCATGATACATAAGTCCCATAGTAAATACAATAATAAAAGGAAGTACAACATACGGCACTGCTGCAAATATCTTATACATAGTCTGTGCATCACGACCTCTTGTACATTCCAAAGCATCGTTACTGATACAACCGGGTGGGTCAGCTCCAACTCCACAAAATGTCAATCCTGGATTGAAAGAATCTTTTGCAGCAATGATAATTCCAAAAAGTAAAGATAGAAAAATAGGAACTGAATGCAACCAAGGCTCGACGTATTTCCGAATGTAATCTTCCTTCTTGTTGTATTTGATGACAAAGAGGTAATAAAGACACAAAGAACAGTTATAGAACTGTTCAGCCCTCAAGCCCACAAATATAAAGAGGCCTTGTGTTGTACAAGTTTCTATCGTCCCTTGTGCATTCCACCATATAGATTGATTGTATTTGGATGGGATAGGTATCGTCGATAGGGTCACACCTAGACTTGAAAATAAATCTGAGATACATAAACCGAACAAGAGTCGATGGAATGTCGATGACAATTTCGTATGTGATCTAGCAATCATACAAATGACTGTAATTGTTGCTATCAAAGATATTGACGATGAAACAGTTTGAACAATTGCCAAAGTCTTGATGGATGATCTAGTCGGAAATTTTCGAGCTGTTTGAGTGATACGGGTGACAACAACTGCTGGTGAGATGGTGAATTTCTTTGATGCCGTGATCAGTTCATTTTCAGCTGCTGCTGCCTTGGAGGCAAACCCTCGAATCGACATTTTGAACTTATTTTGCTTTATTTTCTTGGAAATGCTTTTTGGCAGATATGAATAGAAGTTACACAGGCAGGAAGAGGTGCTTTCCGAACGTGAAGAATGAATAGAAGCACATCGCAAAACCAAAAAACGTACGTATAACTTGTACTCCGCTATTTTCATCACAGAAAGGACTAAAATCCCGAGAATGTCTCTCTAATTTGGTCATAATAAGTCATTTTCAATTTTTTACTGCTAACTGACGGTTTTGCTGTTTTTGTCACTTTTTTGCAAATTTTCTATTCTAACTAACAAAGATGAGCATCGATTGCATTCTGTCAAAGATCTGCATATTATAAGATAGCTCAAACATAAAAAATAACATGGCCCCTAACTTATATGCAGCGAGGACAAGAGCAGAAAATGCCAGCAAGAATCAAAAGGTCGGATTCGTCATTGACGGAAAAAGAGAGGAGAGCGGTAGTGATGATCATGATGCTGATACTTGTTCTGTATCTTCCTCCTTATCTTTTCGTGAAAGATTCCAAGCAAATGGACGCATCATCTCCAATTATTCTGGTGGTAAAGAAACTGCCAGTACTGCAGATAAAAAGGAAATTCCTCATGACAAAAGGGGACAATTTACAATGAGTCAGAAAGATGCCTCGAAGCATTCCAGTTCGATCAGAAATATGAGTAGATCGTATTCATTTCAAAAATATATCAAGAATAAGAGATATGATCAAAAGCGGCGAACAAAAATCCTTGAATCTTCACGTAAATCAAGCACCGACACTTTAGCTGAATCTACCCCTATTAATAACCAAGCGTATTCTTTTCAAAAATATATCAAAAATAAGAGATATGATCAGAAGCGGCAAACAAGAACCCTTGAATCTTCACGTACATCAAACATCGACACTTTAGCTGAATCTACCACTATTAACCAAGCGTCGGGTGACTCTATCCCTAATAACAAAGCGTCGGGTGACTCTATCCCTATCAACCAAGCATCGGGTGACTCTATCCATATTAACAAAGCATCGGTTGACTCTATCCCTATCAACCAGGCACATTCCTTGGATTATTCATTGGATACTTCTTCTGTCGCGTCTAGCGAGTCTTCGCAGCTTCTTTTGCACCATGATGCAAAGGTTACACTTAAATCATACTGGGGTGTTGACTTTGAAGAGTACAACTTGAACATCGAAGAACCATTGACCCAAGTATTTCTTAAAGATAAGAAAGATGCTGTACTTCTTATGGAATCATGGAACAAGGTGTTAGCTTTTCGATCAAAATTTGCAGAGGCTCTCGTTGGACGATGGAGAATCCTAGTTGCCGCTACAGATATTTCTAATAGAAATGAAGAGACACAAACTGGCTTTGAGCAGCAATTCTGGGTACAAAATATTTTCGAGACAGAAAATAATGGTGTCTCGAGTACAAGAAAGCTTGAAAATGAAGCGTTAAGGCTGGTAGAAAACAACTTGGATTCGTTAGCGCTACACTTTGGACAAAGAGTGTCAGATATGGGCCTTATTCTAGTTTCTATGCTTGATATGGTAGTGAGGAGTCTTTGTCCTCATGCTCAGTATGTTCAACGAGAAGCATATCGAGAAATGAAAGGTTCTAAAGATGCAGATAATGAAGTCTCGGACCTATTCTTTCATGAAAATGAATGCACAACCATCCAAGAGTTCTGCGAGACTCTATCCAGCTATGGAGTAAAGCCAGAACATTGGCTTCTACTTTGTGATGCCTTCCTTTGGGCGATGAAGAATCAGAATCCATACTCACTTGATCATGAAAAAGAGGATATAAATGCAATGGGAGCTCATGCAAAATTCATATCTGGAATGGTGGTTTTGCCATTGATTGAATTCTGTGAACGTAGATCCATGTATATTGGAAGGCAGGAGTTTGAGGATCTTCGTGATTTCATTTCCATAGAAGACGGAGGTATCGAAGATAAGATCAGGGTTGTTGTTACTTCCGCATTCAGTAAGCTCTTTGCAAAGATTCAAGATATTGAAGATCATTTCTCCGATATCGATATTGAAGAAGTGTCATACTATATCTTTGAAGTGTAAGTGAAACGTGAAAACATGTTTCATGATATTTCATGTGCTACCGCTAATCATTTATTTACCTTGCAGGATTTTATTAATGACCAAATTTCCTGCTGAAACCAGTGATCCGTCATCTGAGATCCGAAAGACTTTCAATAGATTCAGTACGAAATGGAATGATCTGAATCTGACAGCCGAAGCATTATTGCTGCTGGGAAAGGAGGTTGTCAGTGTTGCACATATTGCTCTTTTGGATTCAAATGACATTTTGACCGAATGCTTCTCCTACCTATGGAAAGAATGCCTCGAGGTTGGTATACTGTACCCAATCAAAGCAAAGTATAAACTGCAAAGAGACGCTGAACGTTTCATAGATGAAATTGCAACTGAGCTCAACTGGACTCATGAAACTAAAAGAAAACGCCTTTTCGCTGTGAGAACTGAGATCTCTGCAACAGGGACCTATACTCATACACCTGAAGAGCTTGAGATCGGCGCGAGACTGGCTTGGAGAAACAGTAGTAAATGTGTCGGTCGTATCTCATGGAATACTTTGCAAGTGCGAGATTGTAGACACGTCAGTGATAATCCTCGCAAGGTCTTTGATGAATGCGTAGAGCATCTCAAGATTGCTACTGGTGGTACGAACATACAATCTGTGATGACTGTATTCAGACCCCAATCGTCCAGTGAAATCTTTGGTATGCGGTTTTGGAGCTCCCAGTTTGTTCGGTATGCTGGTTATGTCGATAAAAGCACTGGCCAAATTCTTGGCGATCCAGCTAATGTGAACATCACAGAACTGCTAATTGAAAGAGAGTTGTGGATGCCTCCAAAGAAGAAAAGCGCATTTGATGTGTTACCACTTGTTTTCAAGTTTCCGAATAATGAGCATCCATTTGTGTATGAATTACCGAAGGAAGTCGTGCACGAGATTAAGATTGAGCATCCAGACTTTCCTTCAATGAAAGATCTTGGACTCAAATGGGCTGCTGTCCCTGCTATTACAAACTTCATGATGAACTTGGGTGGTATCAAATATCCTTGTTCGCCGTTCAATGGATGGTTTTTATCAACCGAGGTAGTTAGAAATCTCATTGAGCGCTATGATGTGACAAAGCTACTTGCACCTATATTTGGAATCAATCTTGAAGACAAACTTGTGAAGGTAAAGGTTTCTGCAGAGTTGGAGACTGCTGTTCTACATTCTTTCGAGAAGGAAAAATTCACTGTAGTAGATCCTGTCGGTGTTGGGGAGTCTTTCCTCACACATTGCAAGAGAGAAAGAGAAAGTGGCCGAGAATGTCCGGCTCAGTGGAGTTGGATAGGTGGTCTGCTAGGAAGTACAAATTCAACCTGGCATCTCGAGATGAGAGACTTCAAGAAATGCCCTCAGTATGATTACTGCTGTGATCCATTTGAACTAACAAGATTAAAGGATTTCAAAAAGAAAAGAAACACTCTCGTGAAAGAACAAATTCAAAGTCAGCTCATTGTCACTCGGAACAAGAAGGTTGAAGTCCCGAAAGTACTCATTGCATATGGTTCAGAAACTGGTACTGCTGAACAATGTGCTTCATCCTTGACAAAGCGATTGAAACTGTGTTCTCCCACTGTTTGCACACTGAACGAAGTTCTTTCCATGGATCGCGACAACCGTGCTTCCTTTCAGTACATGCTCATACTCTGTTCCACGTTTGGACAAGGCTCTCCTCCATCCAATGCAGTTGAATTCTTTGAGAAGGTTCATGATTTTGACTTTACAGGACTGAAGTTTGCGGTCTTAGCTCTAGGATCGAGTCTCTATCCTGACTTCTGTAAAGCTGGACAAGACCTTATGTATAAGATGATGGATGTAGGGGCTCAGTCAATGTGTGACATAGTAAAGGTTGATAGCGCTAGAGGCAATCAAGAAGGAATTCTTGAATGGTCAACCTATGTTTCGTATCAAGTCTTACCTGAGAGACTTGTGAATGAAATCAAGACTATGAATCAAGAAGAAGGTGTATCTACTTCGCCTTTAGAATACTCCATTACATGGCTTCCAGATGATTCCAATACTGTCAAGATTTCTCTAGATAACATGAAGTGCACGAAGAATGTTGAGCTGTGTCGTGCCTCCGATCAAGAAAATGACGTCACAAAGCTTGTTCCATCAGTAAGGCACATTGAGATGGAATGTAAGGAGACTGTGAGTTACACCAGTGGGGACCATCTTGTAGTGTCACCTTTGAACTCAATGGCCAAAGTAATTCGATTTTGTAAATGCTTTGAGCTTGAACTAGCTGAGGCTATTCAGAAATGGAACTCACTCAAAACTAAATTTGACAAATTAAAGTTCGACTCAAAAAGTGCAGTCGCGTATTCCGAAAAGGCAAAGAAGTATGACTGCAACTTTCCAAGCCTATTTTGGTTGATTGAAAAGAGGTTTTCTGTTCTTTCTAAAGAGAATGGCGAGACCAGTCCACTTCAGTCAAAGGCATTGACCAATAATACTCTCCGTTTGGCTCTTCAACGTTCGTTAGATTTTTCTTTCCATACTTCGACATATATTATTGACTTGCTCACAATGGTAGCTACAAAGCTTGACGAAGCAATGCAAGCAAGTTTTGTTGATCCTTCCATAGATCCTCTCTTGCATAGATTCGAAGAAGACTCTGATCTTTTGATAGGTAATACTGCGACAGCAAAGGGTAGCGACGAGGCAGTGCAAACATTCAAGGATAAATATCCTACCATTATTGACTTTTTCGAGGTATACAAGGATCTCTTGTGCAAACCTATCCACACAACTGATTCCAAGCATCAAAAGCCAGTCATTGGTATCGCAGATGTATTAGTCCTCATGCCAACAATGAAGGATAGATTTTATTCCATATCTAGCTCAGATCTACTGTCACCCAATACACTGTCAATCACTGTAGGACTATACCAACGAGAAACAAGTGATGGCAAAATCGAGAAAGGAACTTGCTCTAGCTACCTCCGCAGTTTTTCACCTGGTACTTCCTTTGATGCAAGAGTAGTGAAGAGTTCTTTCCGATGCCCAAGTGATCCAACGTTTCCAGTAGTTTTGATTGGAGGAGGAACTGGAATAGCTCCATTCATGTCATTTATGGAAGAAAGAGCAGCTGAATTTGCGTCATATTCCCAGTATGCAAAGTGGCATTTCTTCTTTGGTTGTAGAACAAAGGGTGAGTTCTTGTACAAGGATAAGATTGAGAAATGGGACAAGGAGGGAGTCATTACTTCACATATTGCCTACAGTCGTGAAAGTGATGAACCAAAGACGTATGTGCAAGACTTGTTGGAAGACAATGCAGAAAAGGTTGTTCAGTTGTTACTATGCAAAGATACTCATGTAATGATTTGTGGCAATGCCTCCATGGCCAATGCTTGCCGCAAGACTGTTATCAAATTACTTCGATTTCATGGTCAAATGTCTACAATCTCTGCAGAACATTTGCTATCAAGCATGAGTCTTAAGAAGAGATGGCAACTTGACGTCTGGGGTAAGATTGAAGAGGAAGATACCAAGTCGAGTCTTTCAATGCGTGCGTCAGCGAACCGTAGACATTTGCTTCAAAACGCTAGCAAGAGCCAAAGGAATTTTCTTGTCAACTTTTAATTAATCCCCTTGTAAAATTTTATAATAAATCTATATGCGTGATAAAATTAAAGTTCTTCAAGTCTTCGATATGATAAGGAAAAAGTCGAGAAATTGGGTTACGACTAAAAAGTTCAAGAATGTCTCAAATGGAAGCCTTCATGATGGGTCATTGTTCATTTATTATTGGGCAGCACACAAAGTGGAACATCTGTTTTTCTCGTGTATCGAGACAACATTATTATACAATAGAGTATTTACACAAAAAGTATTTAGGATGCCATCTTCTAATCCAAACAGCTACATCGAGCACATTACTGATATTGAGGCACCAATTGATGTTGTATGGAAAGTTCTATTTGATGTAAATGACTGGGAGTGGAACAAATGGACACGTCTAGAAGCAAACTCGATACCCGCTGAAGGAGTAAAGGGAAATTTGAACGCATCATATGATGGAAATGATGAGTGGGAGACATTCGACTTTAATTTTGGGGAAGTTAGTTCAAAGGATTATATTCTGCAATGGCTAGGTAGTGTCGGTCCATCTGGTTGCCTGTTCTCTGGTGTTCATACTATGGAGTTAGAAGTTATTAGTGAACATAAAACGCGCTTGATCCACAGTGAAAAATTTGGAGGTTTGCTACCTGCTCTTGGACTTGGTTTGCCATATGAGACTCTGGACAGAAACTACTTATTGATGAATGAAAGTTTGAAGAAATTTGTTGAGACAAAAGTTATAGATTCTTGAAAATGCTGTGAATGGTCATACGTCTATAAAATTTTGGTTTAACATCATACTTTGCTCGTAAATTATAGTTGTTCTCGAATACGTATCACTGATCAAAGTTTATTTAGAATTACAACCTGGAATACTTGACTTTAGTGCTATGCTTCTGGCCTTTTTTCCTTCCTACGCCTTTTGGGGTCACTCCTTTGGATTGCAATGCACATACAAAAGCTCTATACCAAGATACTTTCTCGTTTTCTTTTTTGGCACTCAACATGCGAGGGTAAATGAATACCATGAAATTAAAGAATCCTTGAAGAGGAAAGAATATACGAGAAAGCATTGTCAAAACAAAGCCAGCATCATTAATTTGTAATGATTTTCTGATTGTTATGATCAAAGGGAAGAAATAGGTAGCAAAGTATGCTAATGAGTATGCAGACGCCTTTTGTAGAACGGCTCTACTTTGTTTGTTCAACTTATTGGAACGAGATGAAGTCGATGCATCCAAATTTTGATCTGACTTTTGAAAAAGATTCTTGAGTTTGCTCCAAAGACGATTACTATTGTCTTGCCTTTCTTGTCCGTCGGCTATATCACCACTTTTCACAGTAGATTTCAATCTCAGCGTATGTATACCATAGCCGCTCATTTTCTTTTCATTTTGACGAGCAGTATGATACATTAATCCCATTGAAGTCAGAATGACAATAGGTAGTACAATGTATGGAACTGTGGCAAAAGTGAGATACAATATTTTCGCATCTTTTCCTCTGCATGATCCAGTATTGTCATTATCATCGTAACATCTAGGTGGATCGGATCCTATCCAACAGAAACTTGCATTAGGATTGAATGCTTGCTTTGTAGCTATAATTATTCCACCACTGAGAGAAGTTCCTATTGGTACAGCGTGAAGAAATGGCTCAACGTATCTTCGAATATATTCATCTTTCTTGTTGTATTTGATGACTATCAGATAATAAAGACACAAAGAGCAATTGTAGAGCTGAGCAGCAAGAAACCCAACAAAGACAAAGAAGCCTTGTGCTGTGCAAGTATCCATTGTACCATTTACATTCCAAATTGTTGTTGTACTTTCATTTGCTGGAATAGGATATGTTGACAACGAAAGGCTACTACTTGACAGAATGTCAGCAATGCATAGTCCCAATAGCAGTCTATGAAAAACGGATGAAAGCTTCTTATATGATCTGTTTATCATGATGATGACTGTGATTGTTGCAAGGAGGGAAATGGTGGACGATGTAGTTTGTGCAATCGCACATGTCATATTTTGTCTCTCTGTTAGGCCAAAACTAGGTTCGACCGCTGCTACAAAAACAAAGTCAGCTGTGGAAGTTGAATTTAGTTCTGCATCGTCAAGGGAACGTATTGAGTTAGACATATCTACAGCACTCATTCACATGAAGTAAGTACAAATTATAAACTAAAATGAAAAGAACAAAGATGGATGAAGGCACCGAAGAATCGCCGAAACCAAGAAATGGGACTAAATCTAAAAATTTAGCCAGACTCATTTTTACTTTTAAAACTTCTTTAAAGTAAGGTTTTGCTTTTGATTTCATTTTCATAGTTAGTTTTTAATTTCAACTTTCTACATCGAAAACGAGGTTTATTTGTAAGGTTCACATGATAGGAAGCAAGACAGTATGCCACGGCGAATGTTTACTTTTTATTTTCCATCTCTTACGGTTAAAATTGGTAACGCTCCATCTTCCTTTCATAATTCCAAAAGAAAAATGAACATTTTTTGTAAAAATGAAACCACTTTTACTTCAAGACATGGGAAATAGCAGCAAGTCCTAGTAGCTACCTTAGCAATGTATATGTAAAGAGCTTGTAGCAGCGAGAGGGATGAAGTTAAAAGTTGGTAACGATATCTAGCAAAAATCGGGAAGCTCTACTACAATAGAAATCTTGAGAAGACACCATGAAATATCTTGCCATTATTGAAGGAAAAGAGTTTTTACTAAGGCAAGCATATGTTTTATGTACTGTATGTATTAGTGATTATCCCTTTCTCGCTTCTGTAATGGTCTTTTGCGCTTCTTTCTCGGCTTGAGTCAACAATCTCCCTTCCTTTTCTTTTTCTTTTCTCTCAGAATATCTATCGGTCAACTCCTCGCTCACAGGCGCCATGACTGCAGTGAACTTTGCAAATTCTTCCGCAACATCCACTACACGATCCCTGAACGAACTCTCTTTCATACGATTCTCATCATCAAATTCTTGCCAAGCCTTTGCTACACTAGACTGATTAGTACAACAAGGCATTCTCATCCATCGTGCCAACAATCTCAAAGTATTGACAGCATTAAAACTTTGCGAGCCACCATTGACTTGTGCAACACAACAAGTTTTGCCTTGTGTAGGACGAATACTTCCAGTATTGAGCGGAATCCAATCAATCTGATTCTTGAATACGCCAGTAATTTGTCCATGCATCTCTGGACTTACCCAAACATGTCCATCTGACCATTGAGTCAATGAACGAATCTCTTGAACCTTTACATGATTTTCCAAAGCTGGATCACGTACTGGTAGATTATGTGGATTGTAGGTACGTACATCACAACCAAGTTCTTCTAGAATACGTGCAAATTCATATGCTAGTTTTCGTGAAAAGGAAGTTGGACGCAATGATCCATATAGCACTAGAATTTTAGGTGCTCTTCCGATTGGCATTTTTGTATAATCGTACTTGGTTAGCTTTGGTGCAATCTCTTTCACCCAACATGTTGAATCATTGACGTTGGCTCTATGTGCAAGCCATCCACCTGCAAATGATTCTGGATTTGATTCGATGGAATAACCTGTATGATCAAGACGAGCAAATGCTTCCTTATCGCCATAGGTGTACACAGCTGAATCGTTGGAAGAAGGTGAAGAAGAGCTCATGTTGTAAGAAGTCGAGTTGTAAAATGCCTTGGTAGAAGAAGATTGAATAGCACCGCCTCTGAAAGCTGTCAAGATGGACCTATTTAGAAATGGATGTGATCTAGCTATTGAAGAAGATGGAATAGAAGATAGCAGTACCTTCCAGATTCTATTTCTCATTGACTTTGATTATGTGTGCAAAATGAAGTGAAGTTGGTGGATCAGCAGCAAAAGAAGAAGAAAGATGAGAGGTGGTCATTTTTTGGCGGGAAACTTGAATCTTTGTGGCTAGCCAAGTTTTATCTGGAACGTTTTATGTATACGTCACTCTGACATCGATGGCCACCGCGAATCTTTTGACACCAAGCAAACTTTCAACACCTCATCTACTGAACATATCTTTCTCATATTTCACATCCATTTGTTTGCAATTGCAACATTGTTATAAAAATACACTGTACCAAGCATGAAATTAAGAATATTGGCACCATCTACTGTAGCGGCAACAATCCTGGTTCAGAGTTCAGCATTCGTTTCTCCTCCCGTCATAAACACGAGAAAATCTACAC
Source organism: Chaetoceros tenuissimus (assembly GCA_021927905.1). NCBI lineage: Eukaryota > Bacillariophyta > Thalassiosirophyceae > Chaetocerotales > Chaetocerotaceae > Chaetoceros > Chaetoceros tenuissimus. Next base: position 3,969,843 of record BLLK01000047.1, on the reverse strand, counting down.
ATCTCAATTATGTACAATCCGATGAATCACTCGAAGAACGCCTTGCAATTGTGAAACAGAGTTGGGAAGAAATCAAATCTCAAGGAATCTCAAATTACTTCTTGAAGGAAATTGAAGAAGCTGAAAAATCTGTGGAAAAAAGTATTGCAGCTGCTGAAAAAGCTGCGGAACTTGCCATCAAGCAAAAGTTGGATCCGGCTTCTGCCAACAAGGGGATTGTCGAAGATCTAAAGGCTGCAGAAGCTATTTCAGAAGCAGCTGCTACCTCTGCCAAAAGTGATGCACAGGCTGTCAAAGATTTAAAGACTGTATCTACTGATGTTGTAGAGAGTATGAAAAAGGCGGAAGAAACTATGGGAACTGTGAGAGAAAAGATTATCCAAAAGACTGTTGATGAAACGGATAAGCAGACTTTGGAAGCTTCTGCACAGGCTGTCAAGAAAAGTATTGATGCAGCTGATAAAGTTGCAGATTCTGTAAAGGCTGTCGTGAAGGAAGATATTAAAGAGATTCTAGAGCTTGAACAAAAAGGTTCAGAACTGATAAAGTCGATCGAAAGTGTAGAATCTACTGCAAGAGAAGCAGCTACTGAGTTGGGAAACTCGAAAGTTGTCACTGTTTTGGAATCTACGGCGAAAGAAGTTATTGAAGAAATGAAAGCTGCGGAATCAGTAGCAGAAAATATGTCCAAGGTAGCTCAAGCAGATGCTGCTGCCGTGACCTCTTTGGATTCCAAGGCAAATGATGTCATCACTGCCATTACCTCAGTCGAGACTGCAATTGACGCAGCTACAAAGAATAAGGATGAAACATCATATACAGCATTAAAGGCAATCACGGACGAAGCGGTTGAAAAGATCAAGGCTGATGAAATAAAGGCCGAAATGGTGAAAGAGGCTGTTGCAAAAGATGCTAAGATTGACGAAGAAGCTGTAGAGACACTAAAATCAGCTGACGATACCATAGAAAAAATGATTAAAACTGCAGAAGATGTTGTAAAGGGCGATACTGCCGATACTGCTTCGAATGTAAAAGCTTTGGAATCCGTTAACGAAGCTGCTATTAACTCTATTCAGTCAGTCGAAAAGAAGGCAAGTGAATGTACAGATTGCGCAATCAATGAGGTAGAGAAGGCCATAGAGAGCAACAATATCGTAACAAGTGCTCCTGCACCTGCTGTAGAACCAGTACACATTGTGGAAGAAACTACACAGACTACAATTTCGAACGTGGTGTCATCTACCCCAGAACCTGCTGTTGTAGAAGCAACTAAAACTGTCACTCCCAGTCCCGATATCATAATCGAGGCTACAAAACCAGTTGAAGAAACAATAACTACAGTTGTTACGGAATCTATAAAGCCAGTCGAAGAAACAATAACTACAGTTATCAAGGAGTCTACAATCGAGACAATCAAACCAATGGAAGAGAAAATACAAGAAGTTGTTCAAGATGCTGCATCACAGGTAGATTCTCATTCTACAGTGTCTATGATTACTGAAACTTTGCATACCTACGATCATTCATCGGTAGCAGACTCGATACAAGTAGCGAGCTCGGATATTTCAGATATTTCACTTTCTTTCATTAGTGATGCCTTACAATCTATTGACTTACATGAAATTCTTGCGTCTTCTGCAACAGCATTTCTTCCGTAAGAGTCCTAAAGAGACTCGACTTGAGAATGATACCATTCTATATTTCTAAAGCTACTAATCCTTTTATTTAAATATCTATTACGTAATTCTACATATGCCAAAATGTATAAGTTTATCGATAGATACACTCACGAAGTTCAAACTCAAAACAAAAGTAAAGTAAGTGAGAAATTTTAATCTCTTGCTAGATAAAGTTTCTCTTTTCTACCTCACAAGCTATTGAAATAAAAATAAATAAATAAATACAAGGATCTTATGTAAATGTTTCCGCTAGGGCTATGATTTTTACTCTACTTTATTTTACATTCAAACGACTTCGCCCATCATCTCCAAAACATATTGTTTCATCAAAGCACTTTGACTAATTTCAGCAAAAGGATTCTCCTCTAGATATTGCAGAGGAGTGATACCTATTTCATTCTTTTTCTTCAAAGCCTTGAGTCCTTGTCTTTTGACTATTCCGTGAATGATCTCGGTGATTGGATAATAGGACGAACATGCTCGATGCAGAGCATATTCCTCTGTATCACCATTGATGTTTTTGATCAAGTCGTCGATTTCATTAGAATCGTGATAAAGCCCCCCATCATACACATACCCATAGAAATAGTTTCTTCTAATCAATGCAGTATCTGCAAGCACTTCTTCGCCGAGTTGAGTATGTTGCGGTACAACAAAGATAATCAATTTTGAACAACTATTAAATGCCCAGTAGCCAATCCACTTACAGGAAGGTGGAATAAAGATAGAAGTCAAAGAGTGACAGTTTTTGAAAGAATAATCTCCAATAAATTCTAGATTGCTTGAAAGTCGAACATATGAGAGTCTCTTGCAATCCTTGAAAGCATACCAATCAACTTTTCTGACAGAATCATCGGCCATGATGACTGCCTCAATGTTTTTGCATGCACTAAAATTTCCATAAGGAATGATTTCAACTCCGGGAAGAACTATGATGACTTGCCAAGTGTTTCTTTCTTCTTCATTGTAGACAAGAGGATGACCGTCCTCGTCATCTTCTTCCCAAAGTTTCTCTCCGTTGTAAAAGAGAGTCTTTTTTCCTTTGTACATTCGAATTCCTGGTACGAACTGCCGCCACTCCTCCGTCTGAACCCTCATTGTAAATCAAGGAGTCTCGCCCTCCTATAGAGTCTTACAAGAAAGAAGAAGTGTAGATACAGCAAGAGTATTCTAGTTTCGCAACACTAGTAACCACTTCGCTCGTCTATGCTGTCTCTGTGTTCTCTGTGTTCTCTGTGTTCTCTGATCTCTGTTCTCTATTTTGACTTTTGCCGTCATTGGTTGTTGCTGCCTCTACTACTAGTGAGTACCTACGAGATGATAAAATAACCTCTATTCTAACCGTCACGAATGGGTTCTCATTTTTTACGAGTGGAGGAACAATTATCGACACATGGTACCATGAAAATTTTTCATGGTAAGGTACAAGTGTTTTCTACACTTAGAGCCTATTCTTCTTTCAGATTTCCAATCTGATCTTAGAATTCATTAGTAGAGTTGTCAATTGATCAAAAGAGAAGCCTCAACCTTTCTTCTTTGATCATCACCCTTATAAAAACAAAATTGAATATCAAACACCAAGCCATCATAATTTATTCATAACAAGAAGAGGAAGTATGACAACAATGAAGATAATTGAAATAGACAACAATGCAGTTGCATCTGTGAGCAACCACGTGAAACCAACTCCTAAAGCTGGAGAAGTTTTGATCAAGGTTGCGTATAGTGCCTTAGATACGGCCTTTGAAGAGGTAGCTCATCGTGAGTTCATTCCAGGTAGTCTCTTACATGATTTGAAAGTGAAACCTTTAGTTGCAGGTTGGCACTATAGTGGGACCATTGTAAGCCTAGGAGACGACTCCTCTGTGACGACCACGAATACGACCTCAAAACAGAATGATCTCACCGTTGGTGATTTGGTCTTTGGTCATCTCCAGTACGATTCTGCAACAAGGCAGGGAACTCTTGCTGAATACATCACTGTGCCAACTTTGGAATGTGCAAAGATTCCTTCCGGTGTTGACCTAGATGTTGCTGCTGCTATTACGACCGAGTCTTTGACTGCACTACAGGCAATGAGAGACATTGGAGGCTTGTCTGAGGGCAAGAACGTACTTGTTATTGGGGCAGGTGGTGGTGTTGGAACTCAAGCTGTCCAAATCGCAAAGGCAATGAAGGCAAGCAAAGTACATGCGGTTTGTAGCACCTATGATGTTCCAAAGGTTCAAGGACTAGGTGCTGATTTGGTCATTGACAGATCCATACAAAACATAGAAAAAGATTTGAATGCAGCTTGCTATGACATCATTTTTGATACAACCGGGAAATATTCATTTGCAAGTTTGAAATACGCTCTCGCGAAGGAAGGAACACTAGTAAATACAATACCAAATGTTGCCACATTTCTGTTTTCATGGATGTTTCCAATCATTTTCGGCAAGCATTACAAAAGTGTTTTTGTCCAATGCAACCGCGCTGACTTGGAATTAGTTGGGTCATGGTTACAACAAGGAATCATTTCTTGTCCTATTGATAGCACACACAACATCAAAGATTTTGAAAATGCGAGGGATCGTCAGAAGGAATCAAAAAAATCTGGTAGAGTTGTTGTGAAAGTAGAAGGCGGTTGGTAGTACGTCAAATTAAGCTGCACCAACAGCAACACTGTCTGATTCAAAGACATCAGAACTGGAGATTATGCTTGAGAATGACACTACTCTATATTTCGAATGCTAGTATCACTGTTTTTACAATATAAATTAATACTACTTATACATCATGGAACACTGATTAGGTTTAGGATAATAGTCTGGTTACAATGAAGTTAATGTGTCTCCAACTTGGAGCAGAACTTCTTTCGATTCATCGCGCATCTTTTTCAAAAAGATACCGAATGTAATTTGACCATTATTCCTTCTGTACTCAGATAGCGCTTGAAGAGTTTTTCCCTTCATACAACTATCTGGGTCAATATCGACCATGGAACACCTCGCGCATTGTCCAGTAACTTGTAATTTTGTTCCAGTAGCATCATTGAGTTTGATTTCTTTCCATGTATCCTCTGGATTGCTGTAATAGGTTTGCTGCTTGGATGAGACAACAAGATTAGGTCGAAAGTATCGTGCATCAACTTTGCGAGACTCCCCTTTGTTATTGAGTACTCTATTCAAGGCATCAATAGATTGCATTGACAATAAAAGTAGTGGAGCCTCATTTTCAAATGCCGAGACGTTATTTCCCGGATCTTTGCCAGCTCGAGCTAACCAACATTGGACACCAAGATAGTCACTGAACCAAGAAGATACTGCATGACTCCCCCATAAACGACCATTGCATTTATTACCGCATACGCTTACATCTTTCATTGGGCTCACAATATCAGACTTTAGGTCCACGACAAGGTTTGGAGACCCTGGTGCCGAAACCTCCATTGTCATTCTCTCAATATCCAGTATTGGTTTAATTAATGCCATTTTGGGATACCGCGAAAGTCTCAATGCTATTCCGGAACTATCTACAAGTGCGAACTCCCTATCGAATAGAAATTTTCCATTTTGAGTCATTTTCCATTTGTTCACCCGCATAGCTCCACAGCTCTTTATTGGAAAAACATACATTTCAATAAGATCAAGTGCAATGGGGCCTTGAGCTTTTATAACCTTTTGAGTCGTTAGATTATCATCCACAAAGGTCTTTTCGATAAAGGTAATTAGTGTGTCAACATCTTCCCATATACTATCTTTTCCCAAACTCAAACGTATGGCTCCAGTTGGTTTCCCGTCGATAACATCTAAATGATCCCCGCAAACTTTTCCTGTTTTTAGATGATTTTCTTTTGCTTCATTTTCGTCTATCCCCAATGCATCATGACATGCCCCCACATTACAGAAGCAGCCACCCCTTAACTGCATTGGATATTTGTACAAAGCAGCAAGCTTTGTCACTTCATTATAACCCACATAGGACCCGTCACTCCGCACTATGTTGAAAGAAAGAATAGATCCCTGTTCTAGAATGCTTGGAATACCATCATGTCTCCATTGTCCGTAGCATTCAATCACAGATTGACCATTGGTATGTTTCAATCCTTTCAACCTTGTACAACATTCCACAATGAGACTGTGTACATGTCGACTAATGTGAGTCACTCCCAATTGTTGCACTTCTTCAAGGCCATGCTTCAAAGACGTAATTCCTCTAAAATTAACAGTCCCCTGAACCAACGAATCCAAAGTATTCCTCTTGATGGAATAATCTAAATTCGGCAATGCAATATCCACACTACCACCACCAAAATACCTTCGTTTCCCACCATTCTTTAATAAAACATCTTTGGAAGATCTCTTTACAAATAAAGCACCAATCCCAGTCGGTGCTCCAAAAATTTTGTAAAAACTCACAACTGCAAAATCAGGATCCAATTTCTTCAAATTTATAGACGAAGTAGATGCCGCTTTGGCAATATCCAAACAGGTATACCAATTTCCAGAAGATTGTCTACTTTGTGCAATAATTTCTTGAGCTTTTTCCATCTTGTTTCCTGTAAAGTTACATTCCAACGGCATGACTAGTAAATGATTTCCAGAATCTCGGGCATGACTCCATGTATCAAAATTATCACAAGTCGCATTCGCAATATCTTCTAAATGTTTACATTGAAAGGAAGCACCATATCTCATTGCCACTTCTCGCATCCCCAATACAGAAGTATGAACATTGTGCGAATACAAAAAAGTCGAATTTCCCTCTTTGTTCCAATGAAAATGTTCCGCCAATATATGTAATGCATGAGTAGTCCCCGATGTAAAAATCACATCATAACCTGGATGATAGTCTATTCCATTTCCCTCATGTCCAAATTTACAACCTGCATTACCACCAAAAAAATCCAATAAAGATTTCTTGACGTGTTGTATATTTTGTAGTGATTGAGAGGAAGCAGGTCCATTGGAATGTGGATTGCCCATGATTTGATGTTGTAGTTCCTGTTTGTAGATATTTTCCAATAATGATTTAGAGGGTATAGCTGATCCTGCATAATCTAAATAGACTTTTTCCTCTCTTGTTTCAGTCGTTGAAGAAGTACTAGTTCTATTGCTAGTATTAGTATTGGTAGTATCTATGGGAGGAATGAGGGATGGAAATTCTTGTTTTCTCCAAGTATCAATGTGTCCCTTTGGAGAAGATGTATAACCGTAGTCATTTCCATGTCTCTTTAAAAATGACTGCTTTCGTTGTAAAGTTTGCGTATCTTGTAATGATGATACTGATGCTGTATTACTGCCTTTACTAGAAGACGACGAAGAAGAAGTATCTTTCTTGTTCTTACAAATCTTTTTATGAAACGAGATAAAGACGTGATTGACACATGATGAGAATGCCAGTAAAACTGAAAGCCGAACTACAAAGTCCAGTATATTGATGCTCTCAAGGAATGAAGTCATGATAGAATGTAGTTGTTATTGGTAGTGAAATTATAAAGATTGCACTCTAGAGTATGATTGACTTGTATCTATTCAATCACATCCTCGTTGAACTTGCATCAGAAGTTCGATCGCATCTAATTGCATCGTCAATTACGTCATGGACAACTAAAAATTCTGGTTCTTTTTAACCGCTTCTTTATGACCGTTATTATGTAGATGGTATCTAGTGGCAAGTCCGTTTGCCCACTAGATAATCTGCGATCAAAGCTTTAGTAGATTGTAGAAAATAATAAAATATACATCTATTTTTTAGCATTGATCACGATTTTAATTCGGTTTCATTCACTTTCTATTTTTTACTTTTTAAAAAATACCTAAAGTTGAAATAAAAGAAGGGGAATGGTCATTGTTTTATGGCTATCCATCTCGTGTCCTGCTATGTAGCTATGTATCATATAAAAATGAAAGCGACATGGAGCATGGGATGCATGAAGATTGGAGTCAATGAAAAGGTCAAATATCAAATTGAAACAGAGAATACAAAAGTGTCTACTTCAAAGAAGGAATGGACAGCTTGAGGGCTTTCATTTGATTGAATTGGCTCATTTTCGTATTGATTCGTGATTCGTTCAATTGCCAATCATCAAATTCAATCGTATCGATTCATTTTGAACACTTTGAGCACCATTCAAAGCCTAACCCTTATACGAAATGTGTTGATTGTTATGTCTGTATGGTTGTTTGAATCGATTACATTGTTTGAAGCTCGTTTCAATCGGTGTTGATGTTTGTTGTTGTTCAATTGAGTTTGTTAGCAGATCAGGTGGTGGAGCTGTGGAAAATTCTTGTTGGCGCATGAGCTCTCAGCGATTCGATTCCCATGTGAGTCCCAGGAACCCAAACAGGCCAAAATTAGGTAGTTTTCCTGGAATATCTCAACAACGAGATGGACAATGAAATAGTTTGAATACTCTATCTTTATCTACTACTAAAAGTCTAAATAATGGTATACAGCAACATTACTAAAAATATTCGCAATATTCAAAATTCGCAAATTTGACTAAGACCGTATTGGTCTCGTGTACGTAGGGGTTAAGTAAGCGTCCGACCTTCTCCGTCGCTGCGCTCCTTCGATGGTCGGACTTGATCAAACTTCTCATCCAGATATCGGAAGATCTCTCATGTTTCCGTTTCAACGCATCTCCATCGCTCATTTCTGGAAAAAGATCTAACAGTGTTTCATATCATAATCTCATTGGACATTGGAAACATACTTAGCTCATCACCAACAGTTCTATAGACTTGCACTTATTCTACACCAAACTACTTACAAGATGGCAATCAGTCGAAGAAACAAGAGATCCAACAACACCTCCAAAGCAGCACCTGTCAAGCAAGATGCGAACTCTACCACTGACACATCATCCACTCCAGCAATGGAAATCAAGAAACCCTCCATATTCTCTACATTGGCACTATCCAATGCATTAGGAATGACACCGGCACAATTCTCATCACTCGTGACAATCTCCATCGGAATGACACACTGTCTTGACCTTTATAGATCTGTACAAAATGGAGAAGAAACTCTATATTGCAACAACTACTTTTCATATTCACCACAAAAAATCGATTCCGAAGCTGATCCACTAGCATGTACCAATGGTGATTTGGGAATTATGCAAATTAAATACCAAACCACCATTCTAAGACTTTGTTTGTATTTTTGTGTCATGATGATGTGTTGGTCGAATGAATCACTCATGAAATCTTGGAATTATGCCAATGCAGTCTCACCTCTTGTCACTTCGTTGATTGGATTTTTCTATCAGAGAGATTATCTATCCGCACCGGAAAAATTCTCCATTGGTGCACTACTATTCTTGGCACTCTCTTCCAATCGTAAAAATCGATCGGAAAAATTTGGTATTGATTTGAAAGAAGGATTGTATAATAATATCTTGTTTTTCATGACTACCGGATTTAGTTTTTTGATTTCCGATCATTTGATGGTTGGGTTTGGGAATCAAATCAATGGGGAGCTTGAAGTGAGCAATGGTGGAAAGGCGCTTTGGTTCATGATGGTTCTTGTGGAGTATACTGCTTTCATGTTTGCTGGGACCTTTGCCTTGTTTTACTTTGATGCTGTGAGAAAGAGGGTAAGTACCATGATGATTGGTTCATGTATGTTTTGCTTTTTACATTGGTATTGACTCATTGTGTTATTTTCATAGGTTTTCCTATTTTGCGCAGCCATGTTGATGCTTGTCAATGCATTTTATCAACTTCCACTTCAAAAGGATATCTGGGTAGATGCATCCTATAGACAGACAGTAACCATGGTACTTTTCTTTTGCTTTCTCTTGGGTGCATTGATTCCGCCTTTTAGCAAAGCTGTGATTAAAAAGTAAAATTACTCTTTGGAAAAAAGAATGGGGCAACGAAATCAAATGAAAGTGGAGGTTGATTTGAACGTGAAAATGGCAATGTTATGCATTATACTCGTACTTATTTATATGAATACTATTCAGTACTGAAAGGAACGTAAATATAAACATGAATCTATTTTGGAAGGTGTAATAACTATTATTGATAGGGAGATATACCCTATCCTTCGTTACAATCATCCATCCAGACTCGGTTCCATTGTGGCGAAACTTCTTGAGGGCATGGTGGAATGTCACCAAACCTTTCTCTATCGTTGGCGTGGTTTGATGTCCCTCGAACGTTAAATGATAAATCCCGGCCAAATATGTTGTGGTATCACAGAGTATTCCATAAATGGGTACAAGACCCCATTCAGTAGTGACGATTTACGAAAGACTTCAAATATGCTCTTAGAACTGTCACACAGAAATCATCGATAAATAAAAAAATATCTACCTTTATTTGACTAAACATATCATCTCCCTCTTTTTGTATCGAAAGGTAAGGGCAGTAATGGGATAATCCATTTTGAAACTTTCCTCCCGATGCGAACCCTAAATATGCGTTAACTGAGCCGTTCTGTTTAGTAAGTACACTTCAAAGAATTTTTGGGGTTCGCATTTCACACACGAGATCCAAACAATCAAAGATCCAAAAATTCTGACACCATCTCTCTAGTGAAATGGGAAAGTGTCATCTTGAAAATACAGTATCTTTTTGATGCTACTGTACTACTCTTCCCATGCGATACTTGAGACTTCCAAGATATCTATTGTAGCTTTGGCATCTATGGATCATTTCGTAGTTGAACTTGGAGAAGCGACTTTTCTTCTTCATTGGCATTTTCTTGGCAGCAGATTGCTTTGTGTATTGGTATCTTTGGTATCTTTTTCCTCATACAAAGATTCTATGCTTACTGTAGTGATATTCTGATGCTTTTGGTAGCTTTGTACAATCGAGATTGATTGATTTCGTTGTGAAGTGTCATGGTTTGTGAATTGTGAATGTGTTCTTTGACGTGTCATCACATGTGTGAATTGATTGATTTGACTGGAAATTTAAACACGGATTGAAAAGATATGCTAGGTTTCAATGAATAGATTTCCCTTCATGCTTTAGTTGCTTCCAAGGAAAAAGAGAAATCATGGACCTTCTTTAGGATATGGTTCTTCTCAGACAAGTATTCGGCATGGAGTTCTTCGATTGAGCATGGCCCCTTCAAAGATTTCAAAGATATGGAGGTCTAGATTCGCAACAAAACTAGAAGAATAAATAGGATTTTGTTCGTAATATACTCCTTATATTTACTTATTACAGCTTTAATGTTTCAAATATGTTCATAGAACTGGGAACCAATTACTTATGGTTCTTGACTGACAAGTCGAGCAATCTAGTTGGTAGCCCAAGCAGCCTCTCTGGTCTTCTGCCAAATAGCTTCAATCTGGCCTTTTATCTTATCAACCTCCTCGGTGTTTCTTCTTCCTTCGTGGTAAGGAATCATTGCAGCTAGCTTATCAACCTTCTTCTGATCCTTCCTATAATTGATGAAAAGATATGTATCATTAGTGTTCTGTGAAAGAGAAGCGTCCAACCAATAATAAAACTCAAAGACTTACTTGGAGAGGGTGATCTCTTCTTCCTTCTTTTGCTTGTTCTTTCCCATGATTTCGTAAGTTGCAGTTCGTTTTGCAAAGTGATGAAACTTTGTGTTTTTTGATTTTATGAGAACAGAAGAAATCCAAAGTCTGAAAATCTCTGGTAAAGTTTTGTTTCATTTTCGAATGCTTTCAGATTTCTTGATTGATAGGCTTTTTAAATAGCCTGAGGGCTTAAATGACATCTTGAAGGTTGACACCCGCACGAACTTTCGTTCAAGGTGTCTTCAACTGGAGAAAACCAACATCTTCATCTCTCCTCTGTTGCTTCTGAAATCTTTTCATGCCAACCTTCCAATCCACACACAAAAACAAAACAAGTAAAACTAAACACAACTAAACACAAAGCATTCACTAAATAAGATTTTAAAATGGGAAACCAAGCGTCCTCTTCAGCAAAAGTACAACAGCCAGATGAGATGGTGGAAAATGAAAGAGGACTGAACGTGGAAAATGTTGTTGACTCCAAACGTGTGTCAGAACAAGAAGAGGAGGAGGAGTATTACTCCAGCGACTCTGATACCGACTCCGAAACTGATGATGAAGAGGAGGAAGAAGATGACGAAGGTAAGCATCATGTCTTTTCTCTTTATATTCTTGGCCTTTGATTGATTCATGTCACCAACACATGTGTTTTTTATAGAATTCTTGGAACGTCTAAGAATTTTGGAAGATGCGAAGCAGCTTAAAAAGCTCGCAGTCATGTTCGCACATCCTGAGCTTCCAGTTGAGTCTGAGCCAACTGCATGTGCTCGCTGTTACTTTGATCGTCCATCTGCTCCAGAGCAAGAGACTGTTGAGGAAGCAGAAGAGCGTGCACAGATTCTTGCTGACGCTGCAGCCCTTAAGCAAGTTGCTATTGATTACTTGCATCCTGAGCTTCCAGTTGTAACCAATGATTCAACTGCATGTGCTCGTTGCTACTTCGACCGTGCATCTGCTCCAGAGCAAGAGTCTTTTGAAGAGGCTGAGGAGCGTGCACATATCCTTGAAGATGCAGCTGCGTTGAAGAAGCTTGCAACTGACTTTGCTCATCCTGAGGTTGGAATCCCAGCTGCACAACTTGCTCTTGTTGCAGCTGCTGCTACTCGTTGCTTCTTTGAAAGAGCATCTGCACCTGACCAAGAGTCACTTGAAGAGGCTGAAGAGCAGGCTAGAATTTTGGAAGAGGCGAAGCAGCTCAAGCAGCTTGCTGTTGATTACATGCATCCTGAGCTTCCAGTCGTGTCCAATGATCCTACAGCATGTGCTCGCTGCTACTTTGATAGATACTCTGCTCCTGAACAAGAATCTATGGAAGAAGCAGAAGAGCGTGCAATGGCTCTAGCTGATGCTGCAGCACTTAAGCAGGCTGCTATTGAATATCTTCATCCTGAGCTTCCAGTCGTGTCCAATGATTCTACAGCTTGTGCTCGTTGCTACTTTGATCGTCCATCTGCTCCTGAACAAGAATCTACGGAGGAAGCAGAAGAACGGGCTCGTATTTTGGCTGATGCTGCTGCACTTAAGAAGCTTGCAGTGGACTACATGCATCCAGAATTGCCTGTTACTACTTCTGATCCAACTGTATTTGGACGGAACTACTTTAACCGTGCCTCGGCACCAGAACAAGAATCCCTTGAAGAGGCTGAGGAACGTGCACGTATCCTTGCTGATGCGAAACAGCTTAAAGAATTGGCTATTGACTACATGCATCCTGAACTTCCAGTCGTCAACAAAGTATCTCTTGAGAGTGGAGAATTTTACACCATTGGATCAACTGAACCAAGATGCTTCTTTGATCGTCCATCTGCTCCAGAACAAGAATCCTTTGAAGAGGCTGAAGAACGTGCTAGAGTTCTTGCTGATGCAGCTGCATTGAAGAAACTTGCAGTTGATTATATGCATCCAGAGTTGCCTGTTACTACCACTGATGCAACTGCGTTTGGACGTAATTATTTCACTCGTCCATCTGCTCCAGAGCAAGAGACTGTTGAGGATGCAGAAGAGCGTGCAATGGCTCTCGCTGATGCTGCAGCACTTAAACAACTTGCAGTGGACTATATGCATCCTGAGCTTCCAGTTGTATCTAATGATGCCATTGCATGTGCTCGTTCTTACTTCGACCGTGCATCTGCTGTTGAGCAAGAGTCAGTCGAAGAAGCTGAAGAGCGTGCACGTATTTTGGCTGATGCCGCTGCTCTTAAACAACTTGCAGTGGACTATATGCATACTGAGCTTCCAGTTGTTACTTCAGACCCAACTGCATGCGCTCGCTGCTACTTCGATCGTCCTTCTGCACCAGTTCAAAGTGCAACCACCTCAACCAAGAAGGAGGAGAAACCAAAACAGGGCTCATCTGTCAGAGCTTCTTCTTTCAAACATCAGCCTGCAATCAAAACTGTGGAGACTCACTTGGGCAAAACCACTGGTGTCCGCAAGTCTGCATCCGCTGTTCAGTTGTATGGATTGGATGGAGAAGAAAACGATGCTGGCCTTTTCTAAGGATAATCTTGGAAATTTGTATTACTACATGTTGCATATATGAAAAATCTACCCTTTAAAACCAAAAAAATAAGTACATAAGAATCCGCTAAATTGAAAATCTATTTTATCTTTGCCATATCACTTAATGTTTTATTATCTAGATTGACACTCCTACCATTTCTGTGTATGATATTATTCGTTTGCATTTACATTTTTCCATCTTTCATGCCACTTTCGATCGGATTAAGATGAAATAGGAAAATACACGAGTATGTCAGAGGTAATGCTTTTGTCATTCATCAAGACAATAAGAAAGCATAGAAAATTCATACGAAGACTGAAAGTGGTTCGCTACGACAATCCCGTAATCGCTCTTGGGATGCTCATTGAGTATTGCTCTTCGATCGAAGCAAGCAATAAAGAGAATTACAAATTCAAATAATTGATTTGTTTGGAAAATTTCAAAAGTTTCTCTGACTGGAGCAACAGCAACATCTACTTGTACTTGCAGCTGGCATTTCTGACGTACCACTGTAAGCTTACTACGTAATATATACGTCATGAATCGTGTTACATTATCCTTGATTTTGTTACGATTCCCCACGTACAAGCTACAACCTACTGAAAACCTGGTATAGCATGATGCAAACACGGTGAAATAAAAATAATCCGGCCGAAGGAGACATTTGCATTTCGGGAAACCTGAAAAGTAGTGTTCCACAAACACTGATTCATCTTACTCGTATTTTGGAAGCTAGACTTCTTCTACTAGTTGATCCCTTCAGTTCTCGTGCACAAATTCTAATCATAGCTGACAAGGTATAGGTTGTTCCTTCACCGCTCTATTTCCTATCTATTTGGCTTTTTGATTGTTGATTCATTCATTCATACTTCTGTTGTACTCAAACTCCGGCTGCCAAGTTGCATAACATTCGATCTTTCTCCCTTAATAACACACTCACATCATAGCTACAACATAAGTCGGTAAGTCACCATTAAATCATCACCACTATTTCATTATCATTTTGTACTAGCAAAACTTTCTCAATCTCGCTCTTGCTTTTTGTAACTACCTAAAAAGTTTAGCATAGATTGAGTACATCGTCAACCTGAACCTGTTTTTCAAAACCAGACCGTCCAAGACACAAAATACAAAATGGCCCCGAATGTATCTGTACTGAGAACAAGAGTAGACAATAGCAGCAATAAAAGGGCTGGATTCATGACCGACAGTAAAAGAGGGGAGATCGGCATTGATGTACCAGATGATTCTGATGCATGCTCTGTGTCTTCCTCTGCGTCTTTTCTTGATAGATTCAAAGCAAATGTACGTCTCACATCTATTTCCTCTGGTGGTAAAAAAACTGCTCGTAATAAGAATCGCCTAGATGCCCGTCAATCATTGTCCTCTTCGTCACATTCTTCCACCAGCGTTCCAAACAACATCAACTCTAGAAAAACTACAAATACAAAAAACGATGATCCTTATGACAAAAGGGTACAACTTGAAATGAAAAAGAAAAATATAGATGACTCTATGCATTCCCATTCCACCAGAAATATCAATGAATATTCAAAAACTTTTCAAAAGTACATCAAGAAGAAGAGATATGCAAGTATGGACTCGTCACGTAGATCAAGTATTGATAATTCGGTTCACTCTATCCCTTTTATCCAAGCATCGGATCATTCATTGGATGATTCCTCTATTGCGTCTACCGAGTCCCCGCATCTCCTTTTGCTTCATGATGCAAAGGTTACACTCAAATCAACTTGGAATGTTGACTTTGAAGAGTACAACTTGAACATGAGACAGCCCGTAACTCAAGTACTTCTTGAAGGTAAGAAAGATGTTGTACTTCTCATGGAATCATGGAACAAGGTATTAGCCTTTCGATCGAAATTTGCAGAGGCTCTCGTTGGACGATGGAGAATCCTCGTTGCCGCTACAGATATTTCTGCTAAAAATGAAGAGAGAAAAAATGACTTTGAGCAGCAATTCTGGGTTCAAAACATTTTTGAGACAGAAAATAATGGTGTCTCAAGCACAAGAAAGCTGGAAAAAGAAGCTTTAAGGCTGGTAGAAAATAACTTGGATTCGTTAGCGCTACACTTTGGACAAAGAGTGTCAGACATTGGTCTCATTCTAGTTTCTATGCTTGATATGGCAGTAAGGAGTCTTTGTCCTCATGCTCAGTATGTGCAACGTGAAGCATACCGAGAGATAAATGGTTCCAAAGACGAAGATAATGAAGTTTCGGACCTATTTATTCATGAAAATGAATGCACAACCATCCAAGGCTTCTGCGAGACTCTTTCCAGCTATGGAGCGAAGCCAGAGCATTGGCTTCTACTTTGTGATGCCTTCCTTTGGGCGATGAAGAATCAGAATCCATACTCACTTGATCACGAAAAAGAGGATATAAATGCAATGGGAGCTCATGCAAAATTCATATCTGGAATGGTTGTTTTGCCATTGATTGAATCCTTTGGACGTACATCCATGCATATTGAAAAGCAAGACTTTAAAGATCTTCGTGATTTAATTTCCATAGAAGACGATGGTATCGAAGATAAGATCAGGGTTGTTGTTACTTCCGCATTCAGTAAGCTCTTTGCAAAGATTCAAGATATTGAAGACCATTTCTCCGATGTTGATATTGAAGAAGTGTCATACTATATCTTTGAAGTGTAAGTAAAACGTGCAAACATGTTTCATCATCATATCTAATGTGCTACCGCTAATCATTTACTTTGCAGGATTTTATTGATGACCAAATCTCCTATAGACATTAGTAATCCATCATCTGAGATCCGAAAGACTTTCAATAGATTCAGTACGAAATGGAATGATCTGGATCTGACAGCCGAAGCATTATTGCTGCTAGGAAAGGAGGTTGTCAGTGTTGCATCTATTGCTCTTTTGGATTCAAATGACATTTTGACTGAATCCTTTTCGTACCTATGGAAAGAATGCCTCAAGGTTGGCATACTGTACCCAATCAAAGCAAAGTATAAACTCCAAAAAGATGCTGAACGTTTCATAGATGAAATTGCAACTGAGCTGAATTGGACTCATGAATCTAAAAGAAAACGCCTTTTCGCTGTGAGAACTGAGATCTCTGCAACAGGGACGTATACTCATACACCTGAAGAGCTTGAGATCGGTGCAAGATTGGCTTGGAGAAACAGTAGTAAATGTGTCGGTCGTATCTCATGGAATACTTTGCAAGTGCGAGATTGTAGACACGTCAGTGATAATCCTCGCAAGGTCTTTGATGAATGCGTAGAGCATCTCAAGATTGCTACTGGTGGTACGAACATACAATCTGTGATGACTGTATTCAGACCCCAATCGTCCAGTGAAATCTTTGGTATGCGTTTTTGGAGCTCCCAGTTTGTTCGGTATGCTGGCTATATCAATGAAAGTACTGGCCAAATTCTTGGCGATCCAGCTAATGTGAACATCACAGAACTGCTAATTGAAAGAGAGTTGTGGATGCCTCCAAAGAAGAAAAGCGCATTTGATGTGTTACCACTTGTTCTCAAGTTTCCGAACAATGAGCATCCATTTGTGTATGAATTACCGAAGGAAGTCGTGCACGAGATTAAGATTGAGCATCCAGACTTTCCGTCACTGAAAGATCTCGGACTCAAATGGGCTGCAGTCCCTGCTATTACAAACTTCATGATGAACTTGGGTGGTATCAAATATCCTTGTTCGCCGTTCAATGGATGGTTTTTATCAACCGAGGTAGTTAGAAATCTTATTGAGCGTTATGATGTGACAAAGCTACTTGCACCTATCTTTGGGATTAGTCTTGAAGACAAACTTGTGAAGGTAAAGGTTTCTGCAGAGTTGGAGACTGCTGTTCTACATTCTTTCGAGAAGGAAAAATTCACTGTAGTAGATCCTGTCGGTGTTGGGGAGTCTTTCCTCGCACATTGCAAGAGAGAAAGAGAAAGTGGCCGAGAATGTCCGGCTCAGTGGAGCTGGATAGGCGGTCTGCTGGGAAGTACGAATCCTACCTGGCATCTCGAGATGAGAGACTTCAAGAAGTGCCCTCAGTATGATTATTGCTGTGACCCATCTGAACTTATTAGCTTAGAGGGTTTCCAAAAGAAAAGAAATACTCTAATGAAAGAACAAAGTCAAAGTCAGCTCATCATCACTCGGAACAGGAGGGTTGAAGTACCGAAAGTACTCATTGCATATGGTTCAGAGACTGGCACTGCTGAACAATGTGCTTCATCCTTGTCAAAGCGATTGAAGCTTTGTTCTCCCACTGTCTGCACACTGAACGAACTACTCTCCATGGATCGCGACACCCGTGCTTCCTTTGAGTATATGCTCATACTCTGTTCCACGTTTGGACAAGGCTCTCCTCCATCCAATGCAGTTGAGTTCTTTGAGAAGGTTCACGATTTTGACTTTACAGGACTGCAGTTTGCGGTCTTAGCTCTAGGATCGAGTCTCTATCCTGACTTCTGTAAAGCTGGACAAGACCTTAGGTATAAAATGATGGATGTAGGTGCTCAATCAATGTGTGAGATAGTAAAGGTTGATAGCGCTAGAGGCAATCAAGAAGCAATTCTTGAATGGTCAACCAATGTTTCTAATCAAGTCTTACCTGAGAGACTTGTGAATGAAATCAAGACTATGAATCAAGAAGAAGGAGTATCTACTTCTCCCTTGAAATACTCAATTGCATGGCTTCCAGATGGTTCCAATTCTGTCAAATTTTCTCTAGATAACATGAAGTGCACGAAGAATATTGAGTTGTGTCGTACCTCCGAACAAGAAAATGATGTTACAAAACTCGTTCCATCAGTAAGGCACATTGAGATGGAATGTAATGGGAGACTGAATTACACAAGTGGGGACCATCTTGCAGTGTCGCCATTAAACTCGATGGCCAAAGTAATTCGATTTTGTAAATGCTTTGAGCTTGAACTAACTGAGGTAGTTGAGAAATGTAATCCACTCAAATCTAAGTTCGACTCGAAAAGTGCAGCAGCCACATACTCTGAAAAGGCAAAGAAGTATGACTGCAACTCTCCGAGTCTGTTTTGGTTGATTGAACAGAGGTTTTCTGTTCTTTCAAAAGAGAATGGCGAGACCAGTGAAATTCAGTCAAAGGCATTGACCAATAATACTCTCCGTCTGGCTCTTCAACGTTCGTTAGATTTTTCTTTCAATACTTCGACATATATTATTGACTTGCTGACAATGGTAGATGCTAAGCTTGACGAAGCAATGCAAGCAAGTTTTGTTGATCCTTCCATAGATCCTCTCTTGCATAGATTCGAAGAAGACTCTGATCTTTTGATAGGTAAAAATGCGACAGCAAAGGGTAGCGATGAGACAGTGCAAACATTCAAGGATAAATATCCTACCATTGTTGACTTTTTCGAGGTATACAAGGATCTCTTGTGCAAACCTATCCATACAATCAAGTCAAAGCGTCAAAAGCCAGTCATTGGTATCGCAGATGTATTAGTCCTCATGCCAACAATGAAGGATAGATTTTATTCCATATCTAGCTCAGATCTACTGTCTCCTCAGGCACTATCAATCACTGTAGGACTATACCAACGAGAAACAAGTGATGGCAAAATCGAGAAAGGAACTTGCTCTAGCTACCTCCGCAGTTTTTCACCTGGTACTGCCTTTGATGCAAGAGTAGTGAAGAGTTCTTTCCGATGCCCAAGTGATCCAACGTTTCCAGTAGTTCTGATTGGAGGAGGAACAGGAATAGCTCCATTCATGGCATTCATGGAAGAAAGAGCAGCTGAATTTGCGTCATATTCACAGTATGCAAAGTGGCATTTCTTCTTTGGTTGTAGAACAAAGGGTGAGTTCTTGTACAAGGATAAGATTGAGAGGTGGGACAAGGAGGGAGTCATTACTTCACATATTGCCTACAGTCGTGAAAGTGATGAGCCCAAGACATATGTGCAAGACTTGTTGGAAGACAATGCAGAAAGAGTAGTTGAATTGTTGTTATGCAAAAATACTCATGTCATGATTTGTGGTAATGCTTCTATGGCCAATGCTTGCCGCAAGACTGTCATCAAGTTGCTTCGTTCTCACGGTCACATGTCCAAAATCTCCGTAGAACATTTGCTATCAAGTATGAGTCTCAAGAAGAGATGGCAACTTGATGTTTGGGGAAAGATCGAAGAGCAAGATACAGTACAACCGAATCTGCGTGCTTCAGGGCACCGTAGACATTTGCTTCGAAGCGCCAGCAAGAGCCAAAGGAATTTTCTTATCAATTTTAAATAAACCTTATGATAAACGATAAAAAAGAATATGTGTGTGATGTAGAGAGCAATACACATGTCACTTTCCACTAGATATGCACTTGCCAAAACAATGTTATTCTCTATTTTATTGCATGTATGATTCTATCCTGACAACCCCAAATGAATATTGTATATACCAAGCACAAAGATGGACGAAGCCATTGCTATTCTAGTCCAAGAAACAAAGATTTTCTTCTTTGCTTCTTCTTCTGCCTTCAAGCGAGCTTCCTCTTCTACTCGTTTCCTTTCAGCTTCTTCTTCAGCAATTTTCTTGAGCTTTTCTTCTTCCTTCTTTTTAATGATATCATAAGCTCCAAGAGTAACTCCTGATAGCAATTTCTTCAAGAGTCCCTTCTTTGCCTTGGTATCTTTTACATTCGTCTGTGTAGAAGCAACATCAACCACAGCAATTTCAAACTTGGCTCTTCCTCCCTGTTTTTCAAATTCCTTTTCACTAAATTTCTTAACCCAAGCAGTAGCATCGGTTAGTGCCTTGGTAGACATGAAATCGACAACAAACTTTGGCACCCAGTCAAACAAGGCAACTTCAACGGAATAAAACAATCTAGTCTTGAGACTATCATCAGGATGAGGTACAACATACCAAAAGCCACATGAATCATTAAAATCAGACTTTTTACTGTAATCCAATGTCCAAGTCAAACTATTCAATTCAGGATAGTACAAATGCTTGATGAAAAATTCTAATTTGAGAACAGGAAAGCCGACTTTCATTCTTGTATAAATGATTTGATCAAGAGGATCTGATTTCGATTTTGATTTGACATGTACTACATTGTAGTTTTTGGACTCGACTGTTTTCGGTACCATGTTGGAATAGTTGTCGTAGTCTAGGATCCGTCCCCATACAATGTCTGTTGGCGCGTCTACATCTTGTACTACGAGTCCTCTTCCTCCTGTTCCTGATTGGATCTGTGTTTGGTATGGTTTGCCTTGTGCCAATATGGAGAGGGCCTTGGAGTCGAGAGGGATCTTTGGATCTCCGGGGGTGAATGGGGAGACGATGCCTTGATGGTCATGCGGCTCTGTGAAGGACGATGCGTTGCTTGCTGCTATGCAGAAGAGAGCAAACGTGTATAATATATAGCGTATCATAGTTGCTTGAATTGAGTATTCAAGTGATAAGGAGTGATCTACTTCGTACCTCAATTATGACATAAGATGTGATTTTGTTGAAGAAAAAGGGAAGGTCGAAAAAGGGTTGGATCTGCGATGCTCACTAAAACGTAGCTCAAGGCCATTTCTAGCGAAGATGGGACTGAAAAATTACCTACAATGACGTGCCAACAAAAAGCAATACATTCTTGCACGACGAATGACGAAATACCCAAATATTTAACTTCTACTTCTTAAAAATGGAATCTTTACAAAAATACCTTCTTGTAATATTTTCATTGCCAAAAGACTAAATTACAGTCATCCTAGAGTAATAGTTTTTTGAATCTATGTACATTTTTCGTCATTGTTACCATGAAAAAGAGAATGAAGATGACATAAATGGGTCATCCCTATCATCAGATGAGTCCATATTGATACAACGTCTAGCCTCATCGAGAAGAGCTTTTTCCTGACCAAAGATGTCTGCATCTTCTTCTCCTGATTTTCTATTACACTCATCTTTAGCCAAGAGGGGTGGATCTGACATTCTTGCTGCTCCTGATACCATCATTGTCGAGTAAGCTTCATTCAAACTTCTTGAAGAAGGCTCGATGGGATCGCTCTCATTATCAAAATTTGATGATGCCGGAAGAAGACTTGGTGGCTCGACATACACAACATTTGACTTTTTACTACTGCTTTGGTCCTCTCTCTTCTTATCTCCTCGAACAGGAATGAACGAACAATATCCTATTGATATATTTCTACTTTTTGCAGAATGAACAGGTGCTGCGGCATTACTGTTTGTATAATCATAATCATCGAAATGAGTATCATGAGAATAATTGGAGTAATATCCATTTGCTAGTGAAGCGTCACGTATCTCTTTATTTCTTGAGGAAGTTGTTTCATTCTCTATCATGATTTGGTGTTCGTATGGATAATGATATAGATCAACAGAGGTATCATGGTAGTTTTGGCGACCGTCATGATCGTAAGAAAGAGATGGAGGAGCATAATAACAGTCAGCGACCTCATACTTCCATCCATCGAGAGGACGGGGTTCTACAGTATTACTAGGATAATACCATTCCTTGTGTCCATATCTTGGGTAGTATTCATTTGTATCGGAACGAAACGAGTCACTGGAAGGGGGATCAGGACCCATCATTGTCATGAAAGGATGCAAATCACGATCATGATGAGATCTTCTCGTATCATTGAATTCTTCCTTATCTGCTTTGCTTTTTACCTGATTAGGAAGGGATGGCAAAGGTGTCATTTCGTAGAACATTGGCTCAGGAACTTTCGATCCTTGTTTATTGTACAGAGGACTTTTAACCTTTAGTCCTCCTGCTATCTCCCTTGTTGAACACTTGTCGTAACAAGGGAGTGTATTTTCATCGGCTTCTTGCTCTCTTTCGACATGGCGATAGACTTGCTGAGTACATAAACTAAAGCAACCTCTCAAGAAGTGCGGATGGTAGTAACCACCCTTATCAGGTCCTGGTAATTCTTGGCGTCTGAAGCCATAGTAGCTAAGCTGCCGCTGAAAGGACGGATACTTCACAGTCTTTTTGAAGTAAATAGGATAAACTTTCTTCATAAAGTCTCCTTGTTGATGAACTTTGAATGATCTACCATGAGGCTGCCATGAAATAATCTCTTCAAATAGGTTGTCATCAAGGATTTTGTGGAGCTTTTGTGGAAAAAGCAGTTCTCTCATGTTTTTATTTGTGATTGATATTAAGAGAGAGAGAGAGCGTATTACATCGCAGTTCACACAGGAATGTGAGCAAAAGAACATTTTTATTTCTTGCGTCTCGGTCCGGGCAAGCTATTTGATGGGACCGTCTCGCGAAAATAGACCTATGTAGGAAACCAAGGTACCTTAGATAAATAGACCTTGAGGAAACTATGTCACTATTTTGAGTCACGAGTAAAGCAGTCCGGGCAAATTTACAGGCTCAAGGCCATTATTACAATGACGTGCCTATAAGAGCCAGAACAAACCTTTATTATTCGCTTAATGCTTACTTGAAGAAGATATTTTTGAATATTTCCAAGCCATGAAATATTTCTTGCCATTTTCATCTTGAACCAAGTCATGCTCTCTACCAGCGTCACTCGCAATTTTATGTCTCCAATATCCCAAAAATAAACGTTTCCAGCCTTTGCTAAAATCAGCCTTGATGAATGCATCACTCTGAATGTAATCTTGTAAAATCTTTACCAACTCTTCTTGACTATATCGGAAATGTTGCAACTCAATCACTGGTAAATCTTGAAACATATTCGCACCCTTGGCATTCGTAAAACCAGTATCCTTAATGATGGGAATCACACCCAATAACCATAATTCATAAGTTCTATAACAATCTTTACCATTACCAGGGGGGGATAATCCAAATAAATACTGCGATGCTGCAGAATACGTATCGTACATTCCAAAATTTCGTTCTAAATGTTTGGGAACCATATCACCCGTGAGTGAACATGATACTCTCTTGTTAATTTCTGGGTTTGTTCCATTTGCTTCCAACACGTGATTGCCACATGCCATACGATATGGTTCCCAACGATGCTTGGCATTATTGTGAAGACCAAATTTGGTAAACATTACGTTTTGTAATGTATCACTGTCATTTTTACCATGGAATAATGTAGATGAATCTATCCAACGATGTTTGAATTCTTGTGCAAATGGATTGGTATAATTTGTTTGAGATAGATAATAATCCAAATATGGCATTTGTGGATGATACTTTGATAGACCTAATGGAAATCCTGTAAATTTCTTTTTTTCAATGTCGGTTGCTGGTTTGTCAAAGAGTGGATTATTACCATACCAATGTAACAATAAAGAGTCTGATTCGATTCTAGGTCTATGAATTCGATCAGGTTGTGGTCCATCCGTCTCGGATGCAATAAAGACATATGGAGTGGTCATATTTGGACGAAGCTGTAAAAACATTTGATCCAATTGTGGCCCATACGAGTCAGCATGTATAATGGTTCCAGGTTGAACACATGGTACAATTTCTTGTTCAAAATCTACTCCATTGGGAAATTGTAAATGATCTGGTACAGCATGACCGTGTAATAATAGCTCAGCTACGTCTAATCCATCAATGGTAGATTTGATACGATGCGTTTCATGATCAATAGATATAGCCACCTTTTCAAAGCAACATGTATCCAAACATTTCTTGGCTTGCATGAGTGGCTTGAGTTTAAGTGGAACATTTTCATCTTCATATCGATATACTTGAGCATAAGTAGATGACGATCGCATTGGTAAAATATTTTGTCTAGCTTTCGGATCTTCTTGAATCTTTGGATCTGGCAATTGGAAATATCGCAAAATATCTTTTTCATTCTTGTCTTTATCCATGGATTTCTCGGGATCTGTTAAGTCTTTTGTATTTGTAAGTGAATCCTCTTCACCAAGATCGCGTTCTTCTTCATCAGCTGACTCGGAGTCTGTGTCTATTTCCTTCTCTTCCATGTCGACATTTCCATCTTCTTCTTTTTCTTGACCATTATCGTTTTCATCATCTTCTTCTATAACTATCTCTCTACCCAACTCTTCTGGATGTTCAGGATGAGCTTGAAATAAATTCTTTACAAAATCTCGATCTAAAGCAGTTGGCTGCGACTGGGTATCATTTTGAAGCACATAGAGTATTTGAAAATAACCCATCGAGACAATGGAAATAAAGCATAGGATGAAACTTATGCCTATTATTCGACGCCTTTTTCGTCTCAAGAGCCTCTCTTTTGATACCTTTTGATCAGCCACATTTCCAAATATATATGCTGATGTTCTCATTGCATTTATATAGTGAATAGTCTTAAGTTATGGACAACAGTAATAGTCTAATTACATTATTTATGTGAAAAAAAAGAACAAGGAACAAGAACAGCAAAAGTGCGGCTATTAAAAATGGCTAGTTTTAAAATTTGCTTTATTTGGCAAGTCGTCGACGTTTCACGTTTTCTCTTTTTTTATTTTCATGTGCTTTTGTGATGGTCATTACATCACAGAGATTGAAATAGCACTCGTATATCTCTTCAAAAGTAATCAACATGTCTTCAGCTGCTCTAGTATTCGCTGCTATGGGAGAGGCCGTCCAAGGTGATGGAGGAAAGGCTTTGTCCAGAAAATTCAAAGTACGTACATGTTGAACTTTTATTCTAGATAAAATTTTCTGTATCTACTATTGCTTGCTTGCTTTTCATTTCCTTGAAACTTTTATTCATCTCATGTTTCAATTTAACTTATAGGGAATTGTGGTATTCAAAATTACAGATACAAATGAAGTCTACACTCTTGACCTCAAAGGACCAAATTTCTCAGTGAGCAAAGGAGAAGTCGACAACGCAGACTTGATAGTCATGGTGGAATCGGAAAATATGCAAGCGTTGATTACTGGAAAGTTAAAGCCACAGCAAGCATTCATGAAAGGAAAGATTAAGGTCAAGGGTAAGATGAATTTGGCAATGAAGTTGACTGCTGTTTTGAGTGCTACACGAAAAAAACTTCCACAGTCCAAAATGTAAATTATAATGGAACTACAGATAGAAAATAGATGTTGACTTTTCCAAAACTCGTCATTTTTATTTTCATCATGTTTAGTTGTATATTTCAAAATCGCTTACTCTTCTACAGTCTTGACTCCTCCTCCAGAAACTTGTCCAGCTGACCCACCCTTTGGCTTTGCAGCTCCTGGACCAGTAGGAATAATCTCACCATCTGCATCCAATACACTCTTGAAATATTTGATTGCATGCTTCAATCCTTCATCAACATGTACTTTTGGCTCCCAGCCAATCTTTTCCTTTGCAGTTTCAATAGATGGTCTTCTCTGACTAGGATCATCCTGACTCTTTTCCAAAAATAGAATCTCACTTTCGGAATTGGTCATGGTCTTGATTTTTTGTGCAAAATCTGCAACGGTGAATTCATCAGGGTTACCAAGATTCACAGGCATGTCATAATCGCCATTCATGAGTGCATGCAATCCATCTACCAAATCACTCACATACTGGAATGATCTAGTATTCTTTCCATCACCATAAATGGTCATTGGCTTATTTTGCAAAGATTGAATGATGAAATTACTCACGACTCTTCCATCATTTGGATGCATTCTAGGTCCAAACGTGTTGAAAATACGTGCTACACGTACATCTACATTATTCTGATTACGATAAGAATACATCATGGTTTCCGCTACACGTTTTCCTTCATCGTAACAGGAACGTGGTCCGACAGTGTTTACATTTCCCCAATAGGATTCCTTTTGAGGATGTTCTTTTGGATCTCCGTAAATTTCAGAGGTGGAAGTGAGGAGCATACGTGCCTTGATACGTTTCGCAAGTCCGAGCATGTTGATGGTTCCCATGGTAGATGTCTTGATGGTCTTTACTGGGTTGTATTGATAATGCGGTGGAGAAGCAGGACATGCAAGATGATAGATTTGATCTACTTCTAGGGTAATTGGCTCCGTCACATCGTGCACAATGAGACTATGAACACGTGAGATACATATTTGATTGAAATATATAATATATAAAAACTACAATAACTCACCTAAAGTTAGGATGCTGCATCCAGTGCATGATATTCTTCTTTTGTCCAGTGAAAAAGTTATCCATAACAATTACTTCGTGACCTTCTTGCATCAACTTATCCACTAAATGACTTCCAACGAATCCTGCACCTCCAGTAATGAGAATCTTTTTCCTGTGGCTATCTGGAAGTTTAGGAGTTTTCATCACGTATGGAGTGGTAGGAGTAGGAATGGACTGAGAAGACAAGAGAGAAAACTGTTCCATGACTCTCTTTTGTGCATCGGTAGAATCAGTCGCATTTTCTTCATCTTGAAGACTACGACGGAGAGATGGAACCGCATTTTCTTCTTGTACTACTGCTACTGGAGCTACTGGTGCCTTTGCCTTGTCTTGAGTACTGATCCACTCGTTAATGTCTGGGGTCTTGTTCTGTTGCAACATTGTAGAAGGGAGAAAGACACCAATCATACATCCTGCTAGAAGCATCGTTAGAGATGGAAGACTCACATAACGGCTCTTTTCCTTGTTGCGGACACGAAGGCCTCTTTCATTGTATTGGAAACGTGGTCTCTCCATTTTTGTTTATTTAATATGAAGGGAGATAGAGAAGCAACACCTATGTTTAGAAACTAATTCAACTGCTGTTGTGTGAAGAAGGACATGTTGTTCTCGCTTGTGACCGTTTGATTTCGAAAAAGGCTATTTCTATCTTGTTTGACATTCATCAATGGTATTATTTTGTAGCTAATAAATTTTTAAGACTAGCCATGCAATTTCATGATCGCATGGCGTCAGTTTCACGACATTGGCCTTCTCATTTCTCTGCATCGTCCTCATCTTCTCTGTTCTTTCCTCACAATTCAGGTTGAAAAAGAAGCCCCATGTCAAACGAAGGAGAAAGAAGCCTTTTCATTGTAATTAATGATATTTAAAACTTGCAATCTATACCACTAGCTAGTAGCTGCAATGACTTTAACAAAGCAAGACGATATCCTCAACCTTGTCGGTGTGATTGGTGGCTCGGCCATATCATTGTCTCTATTGCCTCAAGTCTTTCTCACATACAAAACGAAATGTACCACTGATATTTCATACTTGTACCAAGCAATTTATATCTTTGGTACGGCTCTAGTGAATACATATGCAATTTACTTTGGATATTGGGCTGTATATGTTCCTTGTCTTTTGGAAATGTTTTTCATCATTACTTTGACTGTCATGAAGGTGATTTACGATCAAAGAAATAAAAAGCTACTATCCCAACAGTCGCATAGAAGAAGTAGTCTACTCCAAAGTTTTAAAAGTGATGCAATGAAGGGTGCGAATGTGAGAACATGCCACTTGAATTTGGATTCTGTTCATAGAAAGACGTATGATCTAAGAGCTAGTTTGGGGAGCAATTCGGTATTTCCTATTTCTACTGTTGAAGGAACTAGTCATTCTCTTGATCCACTGAGTTACCTCAAGAAATCTTTGCGTCACTTTCACAAAGTGGAGATTGATGCAAAAGATGCGGAAACAATGGAAAGTATTTCCAAGTTGGCTAGTAATGAGATTGAAGTGTTTTTGAAGAATATCGCAGCTGAAAAAGACAAGAGAAATGATGATGATGATAAAGAGGAGTGCGTCGAAGAGAAACAGTACAATTGTTGAAGCCTAGCAATTATAAATAGAGCATATATAAATAGTAACCCAAAAGAACATATGCGATGCTATTCTCAGCTATTGCTGAAATATTTCGCATTCATATTTTCACTTTTTAACACTTTCTATTTTCCTTTTCAAAAGCAGGATGTTTCATTCTAGCTGCATCAGGGCATTCGAAATTTTCCTATTCTCTAAATATATATTAATTTATTTACATTTGTACTCATTTGCTGTAATTGAATTGAAGCAGTGTTTGTACCTACTTGTGAAATACTTTCATTTCTCATTTCCATCTGGAAGAAAAAAAAGTTCGTAGAAAAATTGACATTTGACGGGTGTCATTCAACAACAGTTGGGCCTCTTCTCTTCCCACTCTCATCTTTTTCTCTCGGAACAATGAAGAATGAAGATCCAAAAGAGATGTGTTGAAAATGGCAGGCAATGATTACATAAATGCTCTCAAGCTTATCCACTAAAAGCTACTTTTGATGTCATAGAGAAAACATGGTGAAGAAGAAGTCGAGCTCTAACAGAAAGAAGAATAGGAAAGGAGTCGCTGGTAAGAAAGCTAGTCCTGCTGGAGACCACGTGCCTGCCTACCTTCGTTATCTTCGAAATAAACCAAACCTGACTTCACGAGAGATTAGGCTTCGTCCTATGTATACTTATGCTGAGGCTTCCAATATGTCTGAAGTTGTACTATTCAAGGATGAGAATAGCTTGAGAAAGGCCATCAACGATATAGAAAGCTGGACGGCGGCTGACCTTTTATATTATAAAGATCCACGGATGTGGTTGTTTACCATTCAAGATATGTTTAGTGAAGATAAGCACATGTTTGAAAAAGTATTTGAGGAATCTGCGAACGAGTGGCTTGAAATAACAAAAGAACGTGCAGAATCTATGATTATATCTGCAATCACTTCAGAAAGTATACATGGTGTGATGATTGAAGGATTAGTTTTAAAGTTTACAGTGATGTTTTTGATGGAAATTATGCAGAAGATGACTGCTACTTTTGATGCAATCACCACTGGTGGAACCTTTTGTTTTCTTATGGAAGATCTTGTAGAAATAACAAAAGAGACGAAGAAAATATCTACAGAAACCGGATCTACTTTATGTCAGATCATGGTCTTTAGTTTCGTTCATCTTCATAATACAATTTCTATGGGAGCTGCACATTTCACTGTGCTTATGTCTGAAATTCTTGAACAGGTTCTACGTCACATCACTCTACCATGGCTTTTAGAACCTTTTATTGTTCAGGAAGAACATATGATCCGCAACTTTTTCAGAA
The DNA here is from genome assembly GCA_021927905.1 of Chaetoceros tenuissimus. Lineage (NCBI taxonomy): Eukaryota > Bacillariophyta > Thalassiosirophyceae > Chaetocerotales > Chaetocerotaceae > Chaetoceros > Chaetoceros tenuissimus. The sequence continues at coordinate 3,940,238 of BLLK01000047.1, read as the reverse complement.
CGTTATGTTGTCCAAACGTCAGTATGTCCAAAACGTTCAAACGAGGATCGCCTTTACATAATGTTCTTCTTGACATTCTAGAAGGTCGTGTTCGTCCATGTAAAGAAAACAAGTTTGTAATGGCTTCTTTATATTCACTGAAGAGATTTATAGATCTGAGATATTTCAAACTAATTGATACTAATATTTCAAACCCAACCATTGAACAGTTCAGACGTACCTGCTTGAAATGCAAAAAGGTGGACCATAGCAAGCAAATGCGAGTGTGTGCAAAATGTAAATTTGTCTCATGTGAGTATAGAAATTGAATGCATTTCTCTAGCTTATTTTGCAATCTATCGAAGCTCATCCATGTTTCAGATTGTTCAAAAGAATGCCAAGTTGAAGATTGGAAGGATCATAAGGTAGACTGTGGCTCATTTGATCAACCAAAATGCAAGATAGAAAGGAAGTTCACAAGAAAATTCTTAGCTAAGCATCAACACTTGCTCATCGAGAAATTAAAATCTGCATCGGTAGAGACTGGTCTTGAAACTATGGAATTGGCGATTGACCTTGACTTCTGTGGTTCCGGACATGTCATAGCACCAGCAATGCGTGAGCTACCTGAATTTGCGATCGAACAAGCAACATATTGCTTGCACCAAAGTGAGAAAAAGGTGAGTAATTTGAATGTAGGTTTCAGCATGAGAATATTATACTGACAATGATATCAAGACAATAGTAGATTCCATGACATCGAAGCTCGGAAAGAAATTTGTCTTTCTTTGTCTCTCTTTCGAGGATACTGATTTTGGTTGTGTTTGTGCAGTTCAACTGCAGTCAGATACATTTGGGGAAATTTGGTTGGTGAAGTGATGAAAATGATATTTTTCCGTCTGGAGGAAATCTTACAGAATAGGTAGTAAGGAGCTAGTGGACAATAAAATAAATAGAAAAAGGGATAAATGCATATTTTTTACCTATCTTCTGTGGTAACTGTGCATAAAGTCTTGGTTCAAAAGCATGCGAGAGTGCAAACTGAAAAAAATTATTACGAATTTTTTTGTTTTTATGAAAAAACAGGATTTTGACAGGTGTCATTCAACTACAATTGGGCCTCTTCTCTTCCTCCTCTCATCTTTTTCCATCGGAACACCGAGATCCAAAAATGTGTACAAAATGGCAGGCAATGATAAGTACCTAATTCGTAAAGTAAATAAATGCTTTCAACAAGCTGATCCGATCCTAATTACTATTCACATACAAGGCGAAACATGGCGAAAAAGAAGACATCAAGAGCAAGTAGAAAGAAGAATAGGAAAGGAGCTGCTGGGAAAGCTAAAGCAGCTTCCACTACTAGCGAGCGTATCAACAGCAAACAAGAAGATATGTCACCAGTAAACAATGCAGACTTCCGACCATTTCAAAATGATGGAAGACTTCCACTATCCAGTCAAACCGCGGCTCAAAATGCCAATCATCATATTCAGAATCAATCTCTAGGATCCAAAGAGCAGGAGCGTCTCTTGAAAAAGATGGACGCTATCTACAACAAGGATTTACGAAAGTGGGTAGAGACTCTACTCACAATGCTGGGTACAGGAGAGTTTTATTCATTAGGACCATGTATGAGTGCCGTCTTTGATAAACTAGTCTTTCTTGTCAAGAATGCAATCTCAGCAACTAAAAAGAAAGATGTTTTGCTTGACGGGCTGCACCTTCATACGGTAGTCAATGTCATGGTACCACTAATGCATGTTATGGATACCGACGAGGACGCGGTTCTCGACCTTTTGAAATCTTTTACGAATACAGCGAAAACTGTGAGCGGCACGCATTATTCGAGCAGTGGTGCTGCATATGTAATGTGTCATTCTATGATCCTCTCTTACTTCCATATCCGCGAGAAGAAAAGAGATGACGCAAAGCCATTGATAATGATTGCTAAATCTGGAATGTTGGAGCAAGTCCTTCTTCATATTCATCTATCATGGAGTCCACCAGTTGATGCGCCAACTCTTTTAGATGGATACAATGGTCATTTGTATAAGTTCTTTGGTTACTTGAATTCGTACACTGCCGAACTTCACAAAATATTCAAGGAAGGAACTGGATGCCATAATGCACTAGATGCCATTGTTCATGGTCGTATCCATCCTTGTAAAGATAATGAACACATGATGGAAATCCTTCACTCGCTCAAGAAGATAAGTGATTTATCAAATTGCAGCAAGAACATTAGTGACAAGGAACTCGATAAAGACGAGACAGTTATCGATATAGCAAGGCACTCTTGTGCAAAATGCAATACTATCGATCTAGAACGCCCTTTGCTCGTTTGTGCAAAGTGTAAAGGAGTTGGATGTAAGTATAGTCACTGACCATTGCTTTCTTACTGTAATATTTTCCTCCACTAACTCACTCAACAATTGTATAGATTGCTCAAAGGAATGCCAAGTTACAGATTGGAAGAAGCACAAGGTAGAATGCCTCAAGGTACAATCCGTCAAGAAATTCGATACGACAGTTTCTACGGAAGGAGCTAAGAATACACCTGTCATCAATTTGACGAGACGCATTTGTGCAAAATGCGAAAAGGTATATCCTGACAAGCAATTACTAGTTTGTGCAAAGTGTAAATACATTGGATGTAAGTTGATACCTGTTTTCTACTCTCTTAAATACATAACTTACCACTAACCCCTGATCCAGATTGTTCCAAAGAATGTCAAGTGTCAGATTGGAAGGATCACAAGGAACAATGCGAAATTTATGCAAAGACTAAATACAAGAATATAGACGAGATTACTCAGAATTTCTGTCTCGAACATCGTAACTTGATTGCTGAAAAAGTAAAAGCTGTATCTGAAGAAACAGGGCTTGCTAGCATTGACTTAGCTGTAGACTTGAACTTTACGAGTGCATCAGGTGAGGTCCCGCCAGCGTTACGTAGTCCTCCTGAATTTTGAGGTTCTACCGGCAAGCATATTTTGGAATCGTGAAAAGGAAAGGGTGAGTTAGGAATGCATCTTTCGATAACATCATATGGTAATGAAAAAATATTATCTCTGACATGAAATAAATCTTGTAGGCTCCAGCAAATCATTGGTTTTTCAAAGACTTGGGGAGAGGAAAGGCATATTATTCCGACAATGAAATCAAGAAAATTAGGGAATCCGTCACTTCAAAGCAGGAAACACTTGGCCTGAATCTAGATCTTGTCTTTGTTTTTCTCAACTTTGGTGAGACACCTTCCATTTGTGCTATTCCATCTGGTGTGGGAATTATTGGGAATATGGAGAGTAATCTTGGTCTGGAATCTCTCATGAAATCGATGTTTGTCGAACGTGCAATGAAGTCTCGAAAAAGGGATGATATTCCAGAATCGATGAGAGCCCAATATGAGAAAGACACTAGAGAACTTTTGACAAAGACTTTTGAAGCGGTATTTGGTCGCCTTTTCAACAAGAAGTAGTCAACATTTTGATACCGCGATCAAAATTGCTTTTCCAAAATATTGATATTTGCATGCAGTATGAAACATTGAAATGGTGATGATAAATAGTTTGCAAATATATTGTTCTTTCTTTCGTGTATGAGGAGTGGTTTTCATTTCTACCTAGGCTTTTATGTTTATTATATTATGCATAAGTAATTCATTAGAAAAATATTTGTCATTCTATCTCATGTTGAATTTGTTCCAAAAATATCATTTCAAAAACAGCAAAACTTCGTAGACGAAATTGTCTTTTTGACAGGTGTCATTCAACGACAGTTGGGCCTCTTCTCTTCCTTCTCTCATCTTTTTCCATCAAAACAAAAAGATCCAAAAGATATGTTGCAAAATGGCAGGCAGTGATTACCGACTTCATACTTACCTGCTATCAAGCTTATCCAATCCTATATAGTTACTATTCATATCATATAGAAAACATGGCGAAGAAGAAGAAACAAAAAGCAACTAGAAAGAAGGAAGGAGCAGCGGCCAAAACTAGTTCACATTCTACTACCAATGAGCGTCGTGCAACAAATGCTGACTTCCAACTATTTCACAGCATAGATGAAGGCATGCCGCTTTTCAGTCAAACTATTGTTCAAGATGCCAATCATCACATTCAGAATCAGTCTCTAGGATCCAAAGAGCAGGAGCGTCTCTTGAAAAAGATGGACGCTATCTATAACAAGGATGTAGGGGATTGGGTGTTGACTCTATACACAACGATAATTACAGGAGAGTTTTATTCATTAGGACCATACACGAGAGTCGTCTTTGATAAACTCGTCTTTCTAGTCAAGAATGCAATCTCTGCAACAAAGAAGAAAGATGTTCTGATTAACGGGATGGAAATTCAGATAGTAATCTGTAATAGATAGATAATGGATGCTAATTTGCAATGAACCATTTAGGCTCCAGCAAATCATTGGGTTTTTGAAGACTTGGGTGGAGGAGAGACATACTATTCCGATGATGATGTCAAGGAAATTAGGGAATCCGCCTCTTCAAGTTATAAAATGTATGGTAAAGATCATGTATTTGTTTTTCTCAACTTTGGAAAGATGCGACTCGTAACTTTCTGGACCCTATAAACGGCAGTAATATGATGACTAGAATTTGTGAGAATAATTGTTTTATTTGATTTTGGTCCATGAAATTGTAAAAATTGTTCTTTCTTTCGGTATGAGAGGTGATTTTCATTTCTACCTAGGCTATTTATGTTTATTATATTCTATACTAGTAATTCAAATAAATATTTACCATTTCTATTTCTTGTATTTGAATTGGTATTGTTTTTGTATTTCAATAATACAGTACATCTCTCATAAAGAACAGCACGAAAAATTTCGTGACAGATTTTTGACAGGTGTCATTCAACAATAGTTGGGCCTCTTCTCTTTCCTCTCATCTTTTTCTCTCGGAACACCGAAGATCCAAAAATGAAAAAATGTGTTCCAAAATGGCAGGCAATGATTACCTACTCTTCATAATTAAATGCTCCCAAACTTACCTACTCCTATACTTAGTATTCAAATAAAAGCAGAAACATGGCGAAGAAGAAGTCATCAAGAGCAAGTAAAAAGAATAGAAAAGGAGCCGCTGCGGGCAAAGCTAGTTCAGCTTCTACCAGCAGTCGTGAGCGTGAAAACACAGGCTCTCGTCAATTTCAAAATGATGGAAGCCTACCGTTATCCAGTCAAGCCGTTGTTCAAAATGGTAACCGTCAGTTTCAGAATCAGTCTCTAGGATCCAAAGAGCAGGAACAGCTCTTGAAAAAGATGGACGCTATGTACAACAAGGATCTACGGAAGTGGGCGTCGACTGTATTCAAAATGATGGGTACAAGAGAGCTTCATTCATTAGGATCAAGTATGAGTATCATCTCTCATATATTCATCTTTCAAAATTTCTATATCAACCATTGTGACTTGATTGAGGAAAAAGTAAAAGCTACGTCTGTAAAAACAGGGCTTGGTAGCACGGAATTAGTTGTAGACTTGAACTTTACGCGCAGTCCTCCTGAATTTGAGGTTCTACCTGCTAGCATTTTTTGGAATCGTGAAAAGGAACAGGTGAGTAAGGAATACAATTTTTGATAACATTACATGGTAATGGATAGAACGTCAACTCTGACTTGAAGCGAAAACTCTAGGGTCCAGCAAACCATTGGTTTTTCAAAGACTTGGGCAGAGGAGAGACCCATTTTTCCGACGATAATATCAAGAAAATTAGGCAATTCTTCTCTTTCAAGCAAGAAATACTTGGCCTGAAAACCCTTGGTCTAGATCTTGTCTTTGTTTTTCTCAACTTTGGCGAGAAGCCATTTATTTGTGCTATTCCGAGTAGTATGGAGAGTATGGGGAGGTTTCTCGAAAGTGCAGTGGATGGGTTGAAAGATTCGTCAACTCTTGTTGAAAGAAGCAACTTTTGAAGCGATCTTCGGTACTCTAATCGATCCCAAGTACTATTTCAAAGCATTGATGATTGTATTCTATTGGAAAATGGAGATGTAATTATTGAATAGTTGCAAAAAGAATAAACAATTTTCATTGATTTTATGTGTGGAGTTATATGTCTTTCTTTCTTCCGGTATGAGAAGTGAATTTCATTTCTTTCTAAACTATTTATGTTTATTATATTCTATACTAGTTAATCTAATGAGTAAAGAGGGAACAGAATTGTAGAGCAATCAATTCATTGCAACATCTTCATTTTGCGATACCTTCCCGTTTCTATCTTGTCCATGTCCAATCATTTGAACAAACTGGTTGACATTTTGTTTTAGTAAATGATGTACCAATGTCAATGTACAAGCCTTTTCTTGCTTACTACCAGTCTCCCCTTGAAATATGGATGCAACATTGAGAAACAAGGGGATGTCATTTTCAAAGTTTGTATTCCATTCTCTACCACATGGTAGATATTCAATCACCTTTTCTAGACCAAATCTTTGAACGAGATTATAGAAAAGAGACTTTGTATTCCCTCCATCATTGCGAAATAAATCTTCAAGCGATTGGATCATTGGTAATCGGGAAATATCTGTCAACTCATTAAGGGTATTGAGTTGTATCATGTGATTTTGAAAGCTTGATACAAAGTATACATTGCCATCCGAAGCTACCTCAGCACTAGCCCAATTATTGATTCCATCTTTCTCAAACATTTTGAGGTTTTGAATCGTATTTTCTTGCGGATCGTATTTTAGGACCGAGTTGGAAGGAGACCATGCAGATAGATAAATACAATTATCAAGTCCAACTATAGGATGTGCGCTTCCTTGCAAATTTTCATAGAAAGAATTGACCGTATAGGTACACTTATAGGTATCTATCTTGAGAACTTTCAATGATCCTTCACGTTCATCATGTTTAAATGCATATATGGTTCCATTGCTATGAAGGACGCTTCCCATTCCATCCATTTTGGAAAAGTTCAAGTCAAATTTACCATTTGAGAAATCTGGGTTTGCTACGGATACAAATTGACTTGTAGGATCTAATCGGATCACATGTTTTGCATGATGGGGTATACCATATAGACATCCATCAGAACCTAATACAGTGTCATCATATAAATCAATGTAGCCATCATCCGACTCTTCATCAATATTTACTTCGTTTGCAAGATCTTGCCCTACGCTACTTGCCAGTCTAGTTCTTGGATCAAATTTTAAGATACGATGGGCTGAACAGGGCATATAATATATATTTCCATCAGCAGCTATAGCACCCGATGTCCATAAATACGTATCATCTCGAGGCGTCTCATCAGCTGGTAGCTGAATATGTAATATTTCAATATCATCTGTCTTGGTGTCAATCTTGAGAAACCGACCGTCACTCTCGATAGGAAGACAATATATGCATCCATCATTTGCTAGTATACCTCTATTCCAGTTATAGTAATTGAATGGGGTCAGGCCTAGATCTGGACCTATCTTAGTCAGCGTCTTGAGATCTGTATCAAACTTGACTATACACGTCTATTCTTTGGGGATGGGATTCTATAGAGGAATCGCTTGTTGTGTCCGGCAACTAGGTGACATACCCATCCCTCTTCAGCTGCGAAAGGGTATTCCTGGCATATGACTTGTGCAAATGGTTGATTCATTGTTATAAGTTTAACTAGGTCTCACGATTGGATTTGTTTCTAGCTATAGGAATGGATTAATAGATTCGATTCTTTTTATGCGAAGAGTGATTACTTTTATGATTGATCATCAGTCATCAGTTGAGCTTCTCATCGTACCGAGGAGCAATCCACTTCATCACTACGGCAAATGTGGAACGTCTCGTAGAGGGGTTAGACACCAGGTTATCATCCTTCAATGTACATCCACGTGTACCCCTCAACGAGATATTCTTCATCACCAGCAACACTTGAATGTTGAAAGGAAACAACTACCTAATGGTTGTTCTCAGTTGTTTCTTAATTCACGCTTAGTAGATAAGATAGAAATCATGTCCCTTATTCTGCCAGCCAATATGCACCGATGGTGCAGTTGTGCTCGGAGCACTGGCCTCACCAGTGAAAACTTGGCTGGAAGGAATTGAATAGTGTAGCGCCTAATTTAAGCCCAGTTACCCTTACTTCTATTCCTATTCCTTCGGTCTCGCCAGCCAACCCCCTTCAAACAAAACCCCCATCAAATAACGATGCAAAACGCATCAAGGTGAATGTGGAAACTAGTGTAAAAAACACTAAACTTCCACATCACCGTGATATTGGTAAGTTAATTGAATCGGATGCTGATTTGTTTAGGAAAGTGGGTTGGAGAAAGTTCATACAGATTAAAAGAGGCAGAGTCGACTTAGCAACTACAAATATAAATCATCCTGCTGGTCATGTACTGAACCAGTACAGAAAGAGAGGAGTTCCAGTTCGTTTCAAAACCAAGCCGTGGAGCAAAGAACGTATTGATGAAGCGCTGCAAAGAGGCAGTCATCGGTCTTGCTTCGAGTATCTTGATTTTCTGGAGGAAGAGTTTGTGGATATGATGCAGAAAGGGCAGTGGATCATCCTGCCATTCGAAGACGTTCAGTCATTGCCAAACCTACGCCTATCACCACCTGGAGTTGTTCCACAACGCGAGAGAAGACCTAGATGGATTGTCGATTATAGCTTCTACAATATAAATGAAGACACGTTGCCACTGGTCTTGGATTCCATGCAATTTGGTCATGCTTTGGATAGAATACTTCGCGAAATATTGCTTTCCAATCCCAATCATGGACCAGTCCAGCTTATGAAGGTAGACTTATCCGATGGCTTTTATCGGTTGTGCCTCAACATTGACGATATACCCAAGCTGGGAGTGACCTTCCCTTCTGCAACACACAACAACCTTGTAGCCTTTCCACTAGTATTGCCAATGGGCTGGAAGAATTCTCCTCCAGCGTTCTGTACTGCCACTGAAACAATTGCTGACCTAGCCAATCGTTCACTACAAGCTGGAAGTCCTTCTGCAGCTCATCCACTTTCTAAACATGCTGCACCTATGGATGGCCCAATATCACCCCCAACTGCTACAGCTACTGCGCTGCAGCCCCCATTTGTTTCAGCTACCACGCTGAATTCATCACTATCACAAACTGATATTCCTACTGTTAGAGATCCGTCTCTACCCTTCCCTATGACATTACTACAGTATATCGACGTATTTGTTGATGACTTCATTGCCCTTGCACAAACTGGTAATCGAAATTACGTCCGAGACACATTGTTACACGCAATTGATACAGTGTTCCGTCCCAATGACTTCTATGACAGTGAATACAGACGCGAACCAGTGTCACTCAAAAAGTTGAGAAAGGGAGATTGCTCTTGGAGCACAATCAAGCTAGTGCTTGGGTGGATCATAAATACAGTAGCAATGACCATTGAGCTTCCACAGCATCGTCAGGAAAGACTTGGCGCCATTCTATCGAGTATTCCCTCAACACAGAAACGCATAGGTGTCAAGAAATGGCATAAGCTTCTTGGTGAATTACGGTCTATGGCTTTAGCACTACCTGGTGCAAGATGTATGTTTGGAATGATGCAAGAAGCGTTGCGATCGTTGGATAAGAGAAGTCGAATTTCTTTGCGGAAGGGTGTACATCAATCGATTGCAGATTTTCAATGGATGCTCAAAGACATTTCAAAGAGACCAACTCGTATTGCCGAGCTAGTGCCACTTTTACCATCAGCTTTAGGCTTTCATGATGCGTCAGGTGAAGGAGCAGGCGGTGTTTGGTTCCCTTCTCACACAATTGGAAGTCGTATGAAAAACAAAAACACATTGCATCCGTTACTGTGGAGATACAAGTGGCCTCAAGACATCATTGATGACTTGGTCACCGAAGACAATCCTCAAGGAAAGATTACAAATTCCGATTTAGAATTAGCTGGAGGATTACTACACTTGGATGTGATAGCACATTGTTTGGATGTTCGAGAAAGGACACTGGTCAGCAAGACGGATAATCTGGCTACTCTCTTCTGGGAAAGGAAAGGAAGTGCAACAAATGCAGCAGTAACACATCAACTCTTGAGACTCTTTGGAATTCATCAGCGCTTTCATAGATACGTTCCTAGGCATGATTACATCTCCGGACCATCCAATCCTCTTGCTGATGACTCTTCTCGTTTATTCCATTTATCCAATTGCGAACTTCTCACTCACTTTAATTCCAAATTCAAACAGAAATACACCTTCAAAATTGTGCACCCGACACAAAAGCTGATTTCTGGCGTGATCTCGGCTTTGCGGAACAAGAAGTTCGACAAGGAGTTACTACTGGACGTTCCGCCGCCTCTGACACACACTGGGAAAAGTGGATTGAGTTCACAAGTGTCCTGGGCCAAGATCCCTTACTCCAAACCGTCGAGGACAAAGTACCGTACCTACAAGTCTTCCTCCACAGAGTACGACACGGATTCTATGCAGCCAACAAGAATCCAATACGCGCTCGATCAGCTGAAGATTACCTACGGAGCATTGGACAGACGTACCTTGAATTGGGTGAACAGGACCCAAGACTAAATTGTCATGATAACATTGATTTTCGTTTGGCAAGGATGATCAAGTCTTACAAGAAAAAGGACCCGCCTCCAAATAGAGTGAAGCCAGTTCCTCTTTCAGTCATCCGTCGAATTGCACAAATTGCTTTCTCTGGCAACAGCTTCAATCAACATGCCACAGCTGACATGATAATCATTGCTTTCTTCTTTCTTCTTCGTCCTGGAGAATATTCTTACTCCAACACCGATAGTGATCCCTTTCTTCTTGCTGATGTTCAATTTTGGATTGGCCATCAGCGACTCAATACAATGACAGCTACACCCACACAACTCCGTCAAGCCACTTTTGTTTCATTAACATTCACTACGCAAAAGAATGGAGTTCGTGGAGAAGTCATTGGACTCTCATGCAGTGGAGAATTCTACCTCTGTCCAGTCAAAGCGCTGGCACGTAGAGTCATTCATTTGAAACAGCATAACGCTGCACCAAATACACCACTGTGTACATATTTTTGCCAAGAACGACAACGTCTTGTGCATGTTTGTCCATCTGATATAACAAACACTCTTCGCACAAATGTTGCTGCTCTTGGTCCCGCCCTTGGTTTCCTTCCATCCGATGTTAGCGCACGCTGCTTGCGAGCTGCTGGTGCAAATGCTCTGCTGTGCGCAAATGTCGATTCTGATGTCATCCGTCTTCTTGGACGCTGGAGATCTGATGAAATGCTACGATACCTACATCTGCAAAATTCTCAACTTATGCAACACTTCAGTCAACGCATGCTGACTGGTGGCAATTTCACCTTAATTCCAAACCAAGAAGTCCCTCTCTTTTAAACCCCACCCGTCTATGGCTTTGGTGGCAGGCAAGATGATTCTCAAATGCATCTTACCTTGGCGGCATGGTTGAGGTTTCCTAGTAAACATCAATTTTCGCCAATGCTCTTATAAATTAGCTATAGACACTAGAAGAGAAAGTGACGAATGGCAGTGGTGGTAACCACGGCAAATGTGGAACGTCTCGTAGAGGGGTTAGACACCAGGTTATCATCCTTCAATGTACATCCACGTGTACCCCTCAACGAGATATTCTTCATCACCAGCAACACTTGAATGTTGAAAGGAAACAACTACCTAATGGTTGTTCTCAGTTGTTTCTTAATTCACGCTTAGTAGATAAGATAGAAAAATTAAAAAGCCTCTCCCACCCACCCCCGCCTTGGCAAGATGATTCTCAAATGCATCTTACCTTGGCGGCATGGTTGAGGTTTCCTAGTAAACATCAATTTTCGCCAATGCTCTTATAAATTAGCTATAGACACTAGAAGAGAAAGTGACGAATGGCAGTGGTGGTAACCACTTGATCTTCAAGAAAAGTAGCCCGAGACCCGGAGAGTTGTGTCACATGACGCGCAAACAGACAAAATTAGACTAACGCATTGGTCAAAAATAAAAAGATAAAAATGACATATTTCAAAAATACAAGCTATAGTTTTAGTTTTCTACATTCTTCATAATTCGAACGAAATCTTCAAAATAAACTTTTTCGTCGACATCCATGTCAATGTCAATGTTTGCACGAAATTCTTTCTGAAGACTATGAACTCGGCGATCCAATGCTAAAGCTCCCGTTACATCTACTATATCATCAAATGTGATGTATCCTTTCTTCTCGGTATCAATTTTATCAAAAGCTAATCGGTGATTTGTATCATCTATATGGCATTCACTTAGCCCTGCTGCTAAGAAATGATGCCAATGAATTGTAGTCTGTCCATGTAATCTCATTGAATCAAATATTTCCTCACATTCTTCTTCTGTATAGCGAAATTCATTACTCTTTTTACAAAGTACCTGTTTCAATCCATCTAAAGATATTTCACCTGTTTGATGTACATCAAGCTTTTCAAATTCTTTTCGTAATTCCATGATTTGATCAGGCATCAATGTGAAACCAATCACTTCACAGAGTAGTTTACGCATGTCTGAGAAGCCGCGAAACTTTGTCATTGCTCTCTGTACATTTATCGATAATGGCTTTTCATTATGACTATTGAATTCTTGCAACCATTGGTGATTTTGACAACTAGCTGCATCTGGTCGTTTCAATGGATTTGGAACGAGGATATGCCTTATAAATGACTTTGCTTCAGAGCTTACATGATTCCAATATTCTACTGGTTCAAAAGAATATTCGGCATTGAGAATCTTTCTCTTGATTTCTAGCGGACTTTCTCCTTCGTAGCCTTATAAATATGGACAGTGTTAGATATAGAATGATGATTCTTACACATTGAGAATAGGAAATCGTTTCACTTACATCCACCAAATGGGGCTTCACCCGAGAGCAACAAAAAAGTAATGACTCCAATGGCCCAGACCTAACATGAGCAGGGTATTGCAAACGTGAGTGTATAGTCGAGATTGATTATTATGAAATGGTATATGTATACTAGAATCGTATACTTACATCTACCTTCTCGTCGTAATTTCCAAGTATAACTTCTGGTGCCACTGTGTATCTTGTCCCAACTGGCTCATGATGTTTCGTTCCATCTTTACTAAAATGTTTTGACAATCCAAAGTCAATCATTTTCAATTCACTGTTTGGACTTTTGTCATTGAAGAGAAAATTCTATATATAATATTCGTATGTCAATAATTTATGTTGCAAAGAATTTTTTATTCAAAAATCATACTCGTGGATACTCACCTCTAACTTCAAATCTCTATGAATAATGCCTTTGGAATGAATGTACCTAACTGCACTAAGCATTTGTTTCACTACTTTTGCACATTGTGCTTCACTGTAATGCTCTTCTGGTTGTACATCCAAATGATCAAAAAGGTCACCTCCATTCAGAAGCTCCTGAATCAAAAAGATCTGGTCTTCGGCTTCATATACCCCTTCCAACTTTACGATATTTGGATGATCCAGTTGCATTAAAATGCCTAATTCTTCCTTCAATTGGTCTAACCCTTCTTCAGTTTCAATCTTATCGAGTGGTAGAGGCTTGCATGCAAATTCAGCTCCAGTCTCTCTATGCTTCACTTTACGGACCACACCACTTATACCATATCCTAAAATTGGCCCGTCTTCCACTCCTTCGTAGATATTTGATATATGTGCAACATTTGCAGTGACAATATCTACACAATTATTTCCTAGTTCATAACTTGGCATTTTATGAATACTAGTCATCAAGTCTGATAGAATTGTTCTGCTTGAAGTTCTAATAGCTTCTGAAGTTGCAGACTCATCAGATCCATAGTTTCTATTCCGGCTGCGATCAACATCTGTTGTAGAGAATTCATCTTCCTCACAACCTACAACTATAGTCGATGGATCATCTTTCACATTGTTCGCCTTATTTTGACCATCGTAAATTGGTTTACTTTTTACGCATCCCATTTTACTTTTTAATAAAAACAGAATTGAATAGTGAAGAATGATCCAAAGTGTATAGTTTCAGTTGTGGAAGTTGCAGAATGCAATACTTCACGGCGTTAAAGGGGTGGGTGGATGAAAAAACAAATCTTGTTTTCATCGAAAATTTGTGAGACAAAGCCGTTGGAGCAGCTGGTGATCATAATAGCTCATTCGTATGATTGGGGTGTCTAAAATATTTGTAAGTAGATTGATTTTTATCTTATAAAGACAAGTCCATTGTTATAAAAATAATGAAAATAGGTGAAGGGCTGTTGCAAGTTCAAATGTTTTCACATCTGTAACGCATCTCTGCCTAAATTTTGAGATACTGGACCCGTTTTTGATTTACTTTTGAACCTTCTTTGCATTGAGTATGAAGATAGGGAGTAGGTAGAATAACGTCCATAGCATTTTTCAAGGTTCATGCCACGCTCAAGAGATGTTTCAGTAAATCTTCAATGATTCAGAATTATCTCGAAATTTTCTATTCTACGGAGAGCCAATTGGTATGATGTGTTTTCTAACGAGATTCTTTTATATTTTAATTAATTTTCTTCTGTTTCTTCACCGACAAATTCATTTCTACACATTGGGCAACTGTGATGATTCGAGTCTATCGTCAACCATGACATGATACAATTTAAATGAAAGTAATGACAGCAGATGTCATTTATAGAGGAAGCAATGTCATCATCTAAGTTGAATTGCTCATAACAGATTGCACAAGTATGTTTCCAGTCATCCTCAATACCTATGGACATTGCCTCGATTGTACCACTATCTTCTTTCTTCTCATTTGAAGTAATATTAGTATCTGAATTCTCTTCTTGAGTCATGTGTATTTTGTCAAGCTGCTGACGGTTACTTTGGGACATGGCTTCTTGCGGGTTATCTATTGTACACTCTAGTTGAGCTTCAATGTCGAAGGATTTCAAAGATGAATCTAAATTTTGCTTGCTAAACTTCTGTCAAAATGTTAGTTGGGAAATGAAGGACAAACGCTGTGTGGAAAAGAAATTATAAAAATTACCTCGATAGTCATGTGATTCTTTACATATTCAATTCTCTTTTTCAATCTTTCTTTTGCTTCTTTTGCATGTTTTCTTTTTGTTCGACTATCTAGCCATTTACTCAAGAGATATAATAGAAGAAATAGAGCAAGCATGAAGTATGCAAATACTGTTTCCCATTTGAGTTTCTTCCCTGAAATGTCTTTTGGTTCAATCTCTGGCGGCCCATCGATTTTTGATGGCATATATGTATTGATCGTTGTGTTCTCATCAATCGTGAGTGCTTCGTTTATACCAAGTAGGCTTCTTCCTGTAAATAGACGATCTCCGTGTAGTAGTAAGTTCATTGCTTTCCCGAAGGTCCTTGACTACTTGGAATATGTGTGTTATATTGGTTTAGTGAAGTTCGTGGAGCCATTTCTTATTGATTTATGTACTGTGTTGATAAGACTTCATTTTGACTGGAATAGCAGTTTGAGAGAACACTGTGTGGTGTGTGGGATCAGAAAAATGAGAACGCTTTTCGCTCTTCTGAGATGCCAAAGATACAAACATGTTAAAACATCATCCAATCTAAAGCCGACCATCTTTCTCCTATGTTAATTTTTGAGCCAGCATTGACATATAAATATTACATGGACTTTTGTGAATAAGACTCATTCTTCTACTTCTTATTGAAAAACTAGTGAAACTAAAGAGCAATGTTGACTTTGTTGGAATTGGGCAAATATTTTGAATCTCCCCAAAGTTCCTGGATATATGGCAAAATTATAATAAAAAATAGCTATGACATGGAACAATTGCGTACTATACTATCTATATCCAAATTGTATTATTCTCTCTATCCCATTTTTGTTAAAAACATCCGAGAAAGAAAAAATGAGGAATCCGTTTGCGGGTAAAAGACGGTTTACACATACACGACTGACTGTACCTAACGGACAAACGGTACTCTCTCACATTTTCAATCACCATCTGCCTCTTTCATGAAAAAGTATTCTACTTTGACGATTGAAGTATAGCTAGAACCAATCAATTTGAGTGCTTTGAGATGCCTCGTAAAGATGTGGTTTTCTTCCTTTATTTTGCAGCATGGTTCGTGGTGCTGGAAAACAAAGGATTTTTCAAACAACAAGAAGTAGTTCTTACCTATCATAGAAAAGTTCCAAAAACAAATACAAATCATGGCCAACCGAAAGATGAAATACAAAGGAATTATAACATTTCTCATACGTATGCAAATCCAGAAATCATTTCAAGCAATTGTAGCTTGACAGTTGTCATGATAGAACCCAAGTTGACTGAACAGTCGCTGTGGGTTCTGGAATCTGCAGCAGCGAATGTCTATCCGTTACATCGAACATGTTTTGTAATAAAAACATCCATTTGCAAAGTGAAGCAAGAACTACAAGAAAATAGCAACATAACCAAAAGTATTACAGATCAATATGCCTTTGAACAGGTTGCATATTCCATCAAGGAGAGTAGTATTGCACATCCAAAATTTTTGGAGGCAATCAATAGTGGCAGAGTACGTATGAATGTGCTTGATTATGAACATTATGATCTGAAAAGCTGTGATAATTTCGAAGGCATTTCGAAGCTATTTTTGAATCACGACTTTTGGGGAAATAAAGAATATTTGGAACAAGACTCTGACTTTATTCTGAATTTACAAAACGATGGAATCATTTGTCGACCCTTTTATGTGGACAATTGGAGAGAGTTTGCATATGTTGGAGCACCTTGGCCTCCGAAGACATACTTGCGTAATGAAATGCCAGATTCATGGAGTAGGTTCCATGATGGTAACGTTGCTAATATTTCTTTTCCACTCTTTCCTACGGAGGATGAGATTCGTACAAAACATGAATTTGGACCAGTTGGAAATGGAGGTATTTCAATGCGATCACGCCAATGGATGAGAAAAGCAACCCGATACTGTCCAACCATATATTCTGGCTTATCAGAGGATGAAAGAAAGGTGGCACCTTGCAAAGGTAATTTAGATAATGGATTTCTGGAAGACATGTTCTTTGCCACTATTTTAAGGGGAATGGGTGCTCCATTACCAACTCTATTCGAGGCATCCCTATTTGGGACTGAACTGAGGACTCCTAATGAATTTCTAGATGTTTATCGTAATATAGATAATGGAACGCAAGAAGAATTTACAGCAAAACGATGGTACTCGCCATATACAGAAATAGGACCTGTGGAACTTTATCGCGAAATGCAAGAATCCAATATGTTTACTGTATCATTGACATTTCACAAACCGTGGATATTTAGGCATGGAGTTTGGGAAACACCTCATACAAGGAAATATTGCCCGTACTTTCAATACATTCTACCAGAAAAAGAGAAGAATTATACTACATTTTCAAAGTAAAACATAGATAGGTGATAAAATTCACTCAAAATACTTTCTCTAAGCTGTCATCATAATATATACTATTCGCAGTTGGAATACGTCTGTCATAATTCGTTATGTGATTCTTATGTAAATCAATGCTTCAGAGAGTTACGTCGAGGGTGCTATTACATTTGTCTACTTACATTGCCTTCTCTATCTTCGACAAATGTATTCCGGCACATTGGACAGTGATTATGATTCGAGTCAATTATCAACCATGACAAGATACAATTTTAAAATGAAAGTAATGGCAACACTTTTCATTTTTAGAGTAGCCTATATCGTCTTCCATGTTGAATTGTTCGTAGCAGATTGCGCAAGTATGTTGCCAATCATCTTCTGTGCCACATTTAATGATTTCAAATGAAGAGCTATCACTTTCACTTTTGCTACTTTCCAACAAGTGTTTCGATTCTCTGTTGCTTTTTGTTGCCGCGTTTGGAGTGCATTCCTGAGGGTTGTTGACAGCATTCTTTTGTTGTGCCTCAATATCAAAGCTTTGTGGGCAATCTTGAGTTCCAAACTTCTGTATTTTTCATGATGCAAAATCAGAATTAGCAATGATTACATATTTGAAGTGTGTTGCCTACTAGCAATGGACAATATCAAAGACTAGCCTTGGTGGCTATACGATTCTTGAGAGATGCAAGACGCTCCAATTCTGCTTGTTCAGCTCTCTCGCGTTGTTTCTTTTTCATTCGTCTTCTATACCACGAGATCAAAAGGTACAATAGTAAGATTAGAACAAGAATCAAGTATGGCCAACCAGTATCTCTAGGTCCTGGAGTTGTTTCTATTACTGGCTCTACGTAAGGCTCAATGTTGGAGGTACTTTCACGAGTCGTGACTACGCCATCCTCATCTAATGCGATATGAATTCGTTCAATTTCTTGGAGGAACATTTTATTCGATGAATGGTCAATAACTTTATGAGTTGCATGTCTAGTTTGCAACTTGCTTTCATATTGATAGTTCAATTTATTTAAATGGATAACTTTTGTTATGGTTCGATTCCTTTCTTGTTTCGCGAATGGCTTGTTGTTAGTATTTGAAGAAGAAAGAAGAACCCTTTCTACTGACACCATAACCTACTTTTAACCGTCACTAAATTTTCTTGTGCTTTACAAAGCTACGTAGGTTTAGTCTACCTGTTGATATTAGAATGCAATTGTAAGTCGGAATGAAGTTATATATTGATGCCTTTGTGTTTGCAATTTGGAAAGCAATAGAATGCTTCCAAATTTTACATGGAGCATCGCACCATAACAATTGCAATTCATCTCGGGCTTGATACGTCATTGACAACTGTCGAAAGAATGACTTTTGGTTCGCTTTCTTTCGTGACGATGGAGATAAGTCTGTGTGTCTTTACGACTCTTTCATATTTTGCAAAACAATAATAACTATTCTTTCAAACTTTACGACTACAATCTGACTATAAGAGAATCCTCAGCGAGTGTAAGTAAAATTTAACTTCTAGAAAGTATTGCAGTATCAGAAGCATTTTGGAGGCTGATTCTTCATTCTTATTCCCAACTGTATTATCCCAATCCTAGACAGATTCTCATTTTCAATCACAAAATTAGAAGCAATAATGATTGCGAATAACCAGCAATATAGAGAGTCCATCAAACATCTCGAAGTTCATATACGAGAGCTTGTATATGTTTATTTACCCCGATGGAAATACCTCCAAAGACACAGAAAACGAAGTACTTCCAAAAGAAATCGGAAACCAACCCAGTACTGAACATGGATATCTATGGGAGCTCGTATTGATGGCACTTGTAGTTTTTGCCCTTTTCTTAACATGCTACCTTTGTGCCTTATGGAATCAAAACCGAACGGAAGTGCGGCAGCTGGAAGATATGAAAAGCCAATTGAAAATAACGGTGAGTCGACGCATATCAACATGTACTATCATATGATGTTATCGTCGAAACTCATGGTTTTTACTAAAGAAATTCATAAACATAGCATTGCATCATCACCTCCAAGACATGGATATTGAAGCACTACAAGAGCATTCTACTACTTTATCCTCTTCTCAAGAAAATGATTTCGGACCTGAAACAAAATTTCCAGAGGAAGAAGTCTTACGAGACAAACAGGATAGGGAAAATGAACGGAAAGAAGAATTGGACAAAGATACCGACTCAACGATTGTGACAGTATCTATTAGCAGTGAGGATGACTGGAAATACAGCTGTGCCATCTGTTATGAACATTTCAATAATGAAGTCGATATAGCTTCTTCGGCAAATGATAGTTGTCACCATTATTATCATGTGGACTGTATCTTATCATGGCTGATAATAGATTCAAATCATCATACGTGTCCAATTTGCAGGGATACATTTGTTGACAGTGTGGATCAGAAAGCAATGTACAATGTTTAAATTATCTTTCTCTTTTGCTCTTACTATAGATATAAATTTTAATCTTCACTTTCTAGATTCTCAACTACAAAGTCACTCCTGCATATTGGACACTCTTTACGATCTGACATCAACCAAGATAGAATACACTCGCTGTGAAATGCTGTATGACAGCAGGCCTCGTTTTTGGAAGAAGCCAATTCGTCGCCATCTTGAAATTCTTCATGGCAAATTGGACACATAACATCTTCAAGCATCATGTTACTGTGACTACTGCTTTGATCTATTGCAGATTGAGAGTGGTCGTCGAGGCTATCGTCAGTAGTTGAGCAGTACTCATCTCCGTCTTGTTGTTCGCGACTTTTGAATATAGATTTTTGTTGATGCTGTGCTTCTTCGTCATCGATGTGTGGTGTTGACACACCTACGCATGTCTAATGTATCATACACAATCAGACAGAAGAATGGTGAGATATGAAGAAATAGAAAATATACGCACATAAGTCTTTTTTCAATAGAGACGAATGTGTTGACACTTACATTGATATTCATGTTGTCCTTCAAGACCTTGCGTTTCATTTCTTCTTTCTTTGTTTCTTGTAGAGCCTTTTCTTTCCTTTCTCTCTCTTCCTTCCTTTGTCCCAATATGTAAAGAACAAGGATGATAAAGATTCCGAGTCCTCCTAAAATTGGGCCGATAAGATGTTGTCCTTTGGATTGAACAGGTGTTACTTCTTTGAGGTCTACTTTGACGTCTAACTCAGAAATGGTGTCATCTGATGTTGTAGTGGTTATGTTTTTGGTGCCTCCTGGAATAGGAGAAGACTCATTAGCTAATTGAACAAATAGATTTCTTGGTTTCATTTTCTTCATGAAACAGTTGTATTCTACGTATATGAGATGAGATTTGTAAGTAATCTTCTACTTTGTGAATAGAATCAACGAGATTCATCAAATTTTCTTCCTCTTCTCGTTTTTGGTCAGGTTCCTGTCCATTCATTCGTTGAAGCCAACAAAGTGGCACTACTTGCGTCACCGATGGGAAACTAAAAAATATGAACTCGTGCTATTTTAGTTCAATTTGGAGTTTTTTAAAAGTTGACCTGTAGAACACGACCTAGTACTTGAATGTACCACATTAGTTTTCAATCTAAGTTATTTTACGACTACAATCCAAATGAATGTTGAGTACTGAGTGCTCATGACTAAAAAAATTCTATGAAATTCTTTTTGATTTAAAACCATCTCCAATGGCTCCTACTACATAAACGATGATTCAGAATTCAGATCCGTCTTGTAGAAATGAACACTGATTTTTCATTTTGAATTTTTAGAAATATATTTTCTTCGTGTTCTATATAATGTAAACTTTAATCTTCACTTTCTATATTCTCAACTACAAAGTCACTCCTGCATATTGGACACTCTTTATGATCTGACATCAACCAAGATAGAATACACTCGCTGTGAAATGCTGTATGACAGCAAGCCTCGTTTCTTGATAAGGCCAATTCATCGCCATCTTGAAATTCTTCATGGCAAATTGGACACATAGCGTCTTGTAGTTGTGTCTTGTTACTGTGACTACGACTCTGATCTATTGCTGCAGATTGAGATTGGTCGTCCAGGCTGTCGTCAGTAGTTGAGCAGTACTCATCTCCATCTTCGTGACTTTTGAATATAGCATTTTGTTGGTGTTGTGCTTCTTCGTCATCGATGTGTGGTGTTGGCACTACTTCACATATCTTATGGCCAAAGAACAGAGGAATGGTGATATATGAGGAACGAAAAAGCATACAATTTCTATGACTCAATAAAATGGAATGTGCTTCTTACGTTGATATTCATGTTGTCCTTCAAGACCTTGCGTTTCATTTCTTCTTTCTTTGTTTCTTGTAGAGCCTTTTCTTTCCTTTCTCTCTCTTCCTTCCTTTGTCCCAATATGTACAATAAAAGGATGATAAAGATTCCGAGTCCTCCCAAAATTGGGCCAATTAAATGTTGTCCGTTGGAATGAGCAGGCGCTACTTCTTCCAGGTCTACTGTGTTGACGAACTCAACAGAGGTGTCATTTGATGCAGTAGTGGTTATGTCTGTGGTGTCTCCTATGATGTGAACAGGAGAAGACTCATTAGCTGATTGAACAAATAGATTTCTTGGTTTCATTTTCTTCCTGAATTAGTTGTATTCTACGTATATGAGATGAGATTTGTAAGTAATCTTCTACTTTGTGAATAGACTCAACGAGATTCATCAAATTTTCTTCCTCTTCTCGTTTTTGGTCAGGTTCCTGTCCATTCATTCGTTGAAGCCAACAAAGTGGCACTACTTGCGTCACCGATGGGAAACTAAAAAATATGAAATCGTGCTATTTTAGTTCAATTTGACCTGCAGAACACGACCTACTTGAATGTACCACATTAGTTTTCAATCTAAGTTATTTTACGACTACAATCCAAATGAATGTTGAGTACTGAGTGCTCATGACTAAAAAAATTTCTATAGAAATTCTTTTTGATTTAAAACCATCTCCAATGGCTCCTACTACATAAACGATGATTCGATTCAGAATTCAGATCCGTCTTGTAGAAATAAACATTGATTTTTCATTTTGAATTTTTAGAAATATATTTTCTTCGTGTTCTATAATGTAAATTTTAATCTTCACTTTCTAGATTCTCAACTACAAAGTCACTCCTGCATATTGGACACTCTTTATGATCTGACATCAACCAAGATAGAATAAACTCGCTGTGAAATGCTGTATGACGCCACAGCAAGCCTCGTTTTTCGAAGAAGCCAATTCGTCGCCATCTTGAAATTCTTCATGGCAGATTGGACACATAACGCCTTGTAGTTGTGTCTTGTTACTGTGACTACGACTCTGATCTATTGCTGCAGATTGAGATTGGTCGTCCAGGCTGTCGTCAGTAGTTGAGCAGTACTCATCTCCGTCTTGTTGTTCGTGACTTTTGAATATAGCTTTTTGTTGGTGTTGTGCTTCTTCGTCATCGATGTGTAGTGTTGGCATTATTTCACATATCTTATGGCCATAGAACAGAGGAATGGTGATATATGAGGAACGAAAAGCATACAATTTCTTTGACTCAATAAAATGGAATGTGCTTCTTACTTTGATATTCATGTTGTCCTTCAAGAGCTTGCGTTTCATTTCTTCTTTCCTTGTTTCTTGCAGAGCCTTTTCTTCCCTTTTTATATAATCTCTCCTCTCCCACCATATGTACAATAAAAGGATGATAAAGATTCCAAGTCCACCCAAAACTGTTCCTATCGTTTCTTTGAGGTCTACTGTGTTGTCCAATACAATAGAAGTATTAATATTTTGCGTTGAAGTGATTTTTCGGGCACCTATGATGGCTACATCAAGAGAAGTCTCATTTCTTAACTGTTTCAACACATTACTGCTCATTTTCATGAAAGATGAGGTGAATTGAACATGAGATGCTAAGTAAATGTACTAATATGTGTCTAGAATTCATGAGATTCATCTGTTTTCTTCCTCTTTCTGTTTTTTGCCGGTCCTGTCCATTCAGTGATGGTGAGCGTCACCAAGTGGCACTAGCTGACATCAATTGGCACTACCACTGCCTCCGGAATTTCATCTACAAGAATTTGGAATTATGGTTTGGCTGCGTTATTGAAATCATATTTTACTCACCTCTGGTCACACATCTAAGTTTACCAAAAGTCAAAAAAAAGAAGGGAAGCTCGGCTATTTTATTTCTTTTCGGATCATTTTAAAAGTTGACATGTCATGAAGGCCCGACACAGCATATTTTTAAAATTTAATTCGTATAAAATGCATTTTACATCTACAAATCAAATGAATATTGAGTTAAGGTTAAGTACTGAGAAAAATAAGTTTTGTAAGCAGTTTTTTTCGTAGATTGTTCGGCTGTGTTGGCTACCGAAAAAAGTTCGGAATGATTTCGAAAAAGGAATCTTTGGATGGAAATATTCCGTATGCTATTCATTTTTAGAAGTATGATATTTGTAAATGTTTTTAAAAATATCGCTTCCCTTCATTCTGAAAATTATGAGTAACCAAGCTTACTCGATAATAGCTTGATTCTATTGAGAAGATCACTATCTCCGGGATTCTTTCTGCTTCCAAATTTGCCTCCAAGTAAATCATCCCAAGACAGATTCAATTTGCCACTATTATAGGTATTCCTATTTGATCTCATTATTTGATTTGTATCGCTGTATTCATCTCTGCAAATACGAGATACAATTTCTTTGTTTGGTCCGTAGACAACGTCATTCTCTATAAAACCAGCCAATTTAGCAATGTCGCAAATTGTCGTTTCTTCTACATGAAAAGAATGGTCCAAGTCTACAGCCAACATGGCATTGTTGTATTCATCTACATAATACCCTGCTGCTTCAATGCATGACATGGACGAAAAGTCATGCTGCGGAAATAAAGCACTGGCAAAGGTAATGAAAACAGGCTGAACTTTTCCTTCTACACCATTGATGCAAAATTTGGTCACCAGTGACTCAATAGTCCTTAACGGATGACGAACTTGATGCAATACATTTTGAAAAGGAGTCACACAAGTATGTTCATTTTCTTTTAATCCGCAACCCCATTCACTTGTCAAAACTTGTTTACACTCATCTTTCCAACATGCATCCCAACTTTGTCGTAAATTACATTGTCCATCACGAAACATGAATGGATGAAAGCCCATATTGGGATAAACCTGTTTACAAAGTGCATTGATACTTTGCTGAAATAAATATTCATTTTTCAATTCTGTATCAATGCCAGGTCGGGGGATATAACGTACACCATGAAACCAGCTCACGGTTCCATCTCTGACAAAGGACCAATTCGTTTCTGCATTTTCATGTCCAATTTCCAAATGAAGTTTCTTTGATAAATCATGTGAAACCTGTGTCGTACCGGAACTAATGGTCCCTACAATGAGTACCTGTCGCGTGTCAGTCAGATTGACCCTTGGTCTAGGTTGATACATGTTGAGAGTTGCCAATTGTAATGCATCTGGCCTTTGAAGGAATAGATATAGATAAAAATTATATAAAGAGTATGGAATCATTACGACGGCACTGATCCAAAACATTGGAGATTTCTTTATAGTTGCCCATAGCGAAGCTTGACTCGAATTGGATGCATCATTCGTATCTTTCTTTCTTTTCTCTGATGTAGCTACTTGAGATATCTTTGTGTCCTTCTTTTTCGAAGTCGTTTTCCTCCTTCGCACTGTATCTGATGTAGAAGCCATTTTACAAGTCAAATAAGTTTCTGATTGGGGCAGTGATTTTAGATAGAAGTCACAAATAGTGTTAAATAGATACCGTAGATACAGCTGATAAAAAAGAAATGAGAGAAAAAGGAGCTCGTCTCTCGTCTCTTCTTTCTATCCGTGTATTTCTAGCCATAATGCATAGGTGGCATGTTATTTCCAAACTTAATCAAAGGTATAAATAACCCCCCACTCTTTCTGAGAAAGGGGACAA
This sequence comes from Chaetoceros tenuissimus, assembly GCA_021927905.1. Lineage (NCBI taxonomy): Eukaryota > Bacillariophyta > Thalassiosirophyceae > Chaetocerotales > Chaetocerotaceae > Chaetoceros > Chaetoceros tenuissimus. The sequence continues at coordinate 3,915,013 of BLLK01000047.1, read as the reverse complement.
AATCTGCCACATTTTACGTGATGACGCACAAAGTGAACGGGCTGTCTCTCTGCCACTTTGATGAACGAGAAGATCTAAGAAAAACATCAGTTGCAACTCTGAAAGTTATTCCAGTCACCTATTTTACAATATAATTCACCACCAACTAAAATGAAATTCTATACAGCAGCACTTCTTATCGCAGCAGTGTCCTCCGCTCAGGCATTCAGCGTAGGATCTAGTATGTCCTCTGCATTTGGAGGAAACGTACTCATCACTGGAAAGGCTTCCACTTCTGGAGCAACTATTGAAATGAAGAAGGGAAAGGATAATGTTCCACCTGCAATGAGAGCACAATACAGGCGTCAGAAGGAGATGCAGGGTATGAGAGAACAAATGATGGAGGCTCAGAGACCAGGTGCAGATGGACTTCCTGTTTTCAATTTGTATGTTCGTACTCAGAGAGCAAATGTAAGTCAATTCATTGTTCTTGTCTTCTATATATTTTATGTGTATGTATAAGTGACTCATATTTTTTATAATTATAGATGTGGTATCCTTGTGGAAGCTTCAAGGGAGATGATAGATCCGCAGCACTTTGTGCATCTTACAGAGATAATGGACTTCTAGCTGGTATCTCCAAAAACCAACTTGATGCAGGAGTATCCGGATCCCTTTTCAGAGATCAAAAGAATCTTGTAGAGACTATTGTAAGAGGATATCCACAGTTGAAAAAGTCCAGGGATGAACTTGAATTTGGGTACAAGTTGGCATATGAAGGATTGAGTGAAGAGCAGAGTACAATTCAAGTAATTGAAGTTAAGGAACAAAAGGGATTTTTGGATGGAATCAAGAGTGCTTTTGGACAATAAATATATAGAGCGAATGGTTCGAAAAGTGCTACCTGATGTTTAGTCTGTTTTGGAGTTGTAGGCATTGATTTGTGTGCTTTTCTATAACTCGTAGCAGATGAGACATCAAGAATAAAACAAAATATATAAAAAACGTTAGAAAGATATATGAAGGAAAACTAGCTAGAAAATGTATTATATTTCATATGGATAATGTATTCGTAATTGTGCGAAGAATCCGTTTCTGTTGATCTTTTACCGTGATAGTGGCAATTCTGGCCTGTGTAATGCCATAGCTAGCAAGCGCCGATACGTAGACAATAGACTGACCAAAACTAATCTTGAAAATATAGTTCATATTAGTTTAAAAACAAAAAGAAATGACAAGTGTCCATGCCAACAAATCTCCTGCCATGAAAAATGCAAAACCCTAATTGCTGTCTCTCTAGTCTTCCATTTCTTCATCTTCATCACTTTCAAACTCCTCTTCTTCTTCAATATCCTTCTTGGCCCACTCCACAGCCTCCTTGATATAATCTCTAGGAACACCTTTATGCTCCCAATTACTCTCTTCACAAACCCAACTCATTTCAAGTTCAAAAGGCTTATCTTTTCCCTCTTCATGAAGTAAATGAATAATTCTAGCCAATTGCTTGACTCCCTCTCGGACATCAATGCTAGTTTCAGGTTTATGTACATCAAGCTTTTCCAATTCAGTTCTAGCCGGTTGACGACCCTTACCCGCTGCACAACCATAATAAGTGTATGCCACACCTGATGGTTCCACCATTTGCAAAGAGTGTTGTTTAGTTTCAGGATCATAGGATGCCACGAGTGCAGATGTTCCGAATGGACGAAGGGATCCGTGAAGTGTAAAGTAGTGTACGTAGGAAGCGAGACGTTCTCCAAGTACCTTGCTTGGAATCTTGGTTCCGTAGCTAACGAGTAAAAATATAAAAATATGAGATTCATTTGCAAGAATTCAAAATATAAAATAACATATATATATATATAACAGTACTCACGTTTCTTCGTAATTGCTGCACTCCTCTCGAGCTCTATTGACCATCTGTCGACCATCACTGACAAAGCCAGTAATGGCAACTCCGGAATGAGAGTCAATAGTATGTATTCTCCTACTGCTGGAAGGTAAGAGCATCTTGTTCAATAGAGGCTTCTCTACACAAAGGACGACGCCATTGGAGCATTTGAGTCCGAGAGCCGTTCCTGCATTCTCGACTGCTTTGGATGCATATTCAACTTGGAAAATGCGGCCATCGGGAGAAAATGTTGATGATGATAAATCGTATCCGCTGCCACTGCTTGCCATTTTTAGAAATTTATATACGGGTTGAAAAAGAGGTCTTTTGAATGTTATTTAGATGTTGTACTTGATACCACAACGCGATGCTTTTGTAAAAATCAAGGATGCAAAAAGAAGCTTGACGAACGAAGAGAGGGCTACCATGGCTAGAAATGATAAAAGACTAGCCATAAATGAATAGTATTTGTTTTCCTCACAATTCTAAATATTTACAGTCTGTACGTATCTTTTTTGTGAACTTTGACACCTCTTTCACAACCAACATCAGTGAAACTGGATGCGCTTCTTCTTATTCTTTTCCAGTCACAAGTTTCCATCCTATTCCATCTATCAATCGTGCCAACGAAATGATTGATTCTGCCATGTCTACTCATAATCTCAAAACTTGTAATTTTGAGAGAGGCAAGGAACATTGCTATAATTATTCTGCTGTTCCACATACAAGTATAATTCTTGCAAATCCTTCTACTCCCAAGTTAATCCATTGCATCTGAAAGTCGTCAATTATGAAACCCATCAAGAAGGAAATGGAAGAAGAACATGACGCCAAATCTGCTTTAGTCGTATCAAAAGTGGAGCGGAAAGTACAACCTTTTCCACATCATTTACTCTCGGACTTTCAATGCTTTGTTGCTCATGAATGCTTTGGATACTACATGTTTCTATGCTTCACTCTCAAGGCTATCCGCATCTGTCTCGCAACTGGTACAAAGCCTAATGAATCGGAAATGCTAACCATGTTGACTAGCAAACAGGGTGAAGATGATTTGAACAAGTTTGTCATTCATCTTCAGACTAGTTTGATCAAGATCCCAAATAAGGAATTTAATCCAAGAGTACATCTCTTATACAAGGGAAAGAATAAATTGGTTGATGGGCTCATGTTCCAGGCTATTGGAGTGTTGAGAGGTGAATTGTCCAAATGTTTTGACTTGTATCAAAAAGGTTCTGAGAATAAGGATAGTCTCACTTCTCCTCCAAAGATCAAGAGGACTCGAAATGTTGGAAAGGGTGGAGGAAAGAAAAAGTCGGATGCTATTGCTGTAAAGTATTCCAAAGCTCAGACGGATATCTTGAATGCTTGGATGATTGAAAATAAGGTACGTCCATGCTTTCTTCAAAAGACTTGTATTCACTCGATTTGGATGACTGACCCTCTTTCTTTATCCCATTCTTGATACAGAGTCATCCATTTCCAACCAAGACCGAAATCAATGCTTTGTGCGAGCAAACTGATCTTTCCTATTCTCAAGTAGTGAATTGGACTACGAATGTTCGCAAGCGCAACCTCAAGGCAACTGTCCAAAAGGGAAAGAAGCCTCATCACTTTCTAGACTTTTTATTTCTTGCAGATCATCGCGATAAGCAACATAATAAGGATGTCATTCTCAGTGTCACCAAGTCCAAGTCAACCTCGAAAAGAAAGAAGAAAGGCAAATCTACCCAAGTCAAGACTGAGGAATCGCCACTGCCTCGCCGCAAGAATCCAAGTAGATCTGCAACCAAGTCTCAATATGTACTTCCAACTGCCAAGTCTTATGATTCAGAACATACCGCCTTGACCGCTTCTACTGTTGCCGATGCTGATTCATTTTCATCTCCAGAGCGTGGTGTGAAGAAGGAAGAAGACGAAAAGGAAAGCAGTCCAACTTCTGTTGCGCTTCCTCCGTTGCCTGTACCAAAGTCTAGAGGAAAGACTATCCTTACCAGTAACAAAATACATCCAAACTTTTACGAATATCCATACTATCCTGGGAAGGTGTTGCCTCAAATGAATCAGCCTCAACAATTTCTTGATTCAATGTTCCCAGTATTTGGATACACTACCGCAGCTCAGGCTCCGAAAACTTCAGAGTCTGCTGAATCTACTGAAGAAACCAAGACTTATCACAAGCCGACTTCTTCCATGAATGATGAAAACATGCTCACTGCAATTACTGAGAATGGCTTAGTTGCTACTCCACCAAGAAGAGACTCCACCGATGACATTGCTATCGATGCTAATAATCAAATCCTTCTAACCAAAATTAATGATGTCTTTGAGGAACGTGAAAAGGAGGATATGGAGAAGGCTCGTCTCGAAGAGAATAAAGCAATGGCAGACTTTGACGAGTCTGTTCTTACCAAAGATGATAATTGGGATGCGGATGCGGATCTAGATGCGTTCATTACTCAAAAAACTGATGAAGAGGAATATTTTGTGGATCTTGACTTGTTCTCTGATGAAGACGGCTTGTTGCAGCAGGTCTAGAAACTTTTGAAAATGGTGTTCAAAATACTGTAGTAATAAAATGAATTTTTTACTCCTTTATACAGTTCTTCTTTCAATATGTAACAATGGTGAGGGTCTCATGTGTAGTGTCAAATGCAAATGCAATTCCCTGTCTTCCATAATATGTATATTCACAGGATTCAACTATACACTGACTACACAGCCACCATCCTTTGCCATCTCTTCAAATTCTTCCAACATGGCTGGAGCTGCCGGTACATCCAACTTGATGTCCGCTAGAACTTTATGAAGGCGACTAATTCCCTTGGAAACTTGATATTCCGATACAATTGCATTCTTGACCAAGAAAGAGAAAAGCGCAGCTATAGCATCGAGAGCTGAAACACCTGAATCATTGTGATCAAGTCCATCCTTCTCCATTGCGATCTTGACTCCACGTTTCACAAGTTCATGATGAAAATGAGGTGCATTCATTTCTCTTACACATCGAGCTGCTTCATCCAGTTCTCTCGAGAGAAGATATTCCTCAATCAATTGATCAATGACCTTCTTCAATTCATCCACAGGACGTCCGTCTCCCGGACCCCAAATCTTTTCAAGTCTAGCTGTACAATGTTCTCTTGAGAGTAGAGTCATTGCCTTTTCTGTCACTTCATCTCCTGGGTAGTTGTTGTTGCGGTTGGATATAAATGCAGGAGGCAGTACTTCGTCGACAATTGCGCGAGCGAGGAATGATCCAACAATTACCTTTAGAAGGATGAAAATAGAAAGTGTAAGCAAATACAAAACTTAGAAATCTATACAACAAGAGTTTCCACTTTTAAAAACTCACCTTTGCATCTGGAATATCAATGCTCAAATCTTCCAAAGAATCCAAAAGGTTCTCAAAACCAGCATCGACATCCTCATCATCAAGAGGCAAAGGATGCAAACAAGTCAACAATCTACTAATCAACTCCCGCTCCCTTGGTCCTTTATCCAAACTCAAGGAGATTGCCTTCTTGACAACTTCAGCATGATATTCTTTACACCTCATTTCTTGAATAGTCCGTACCACTTCATCCGCATCCGCCGAATCAAAATATTCTTGGATAGCTTCTCCCAAACGAATTTTGAATTCTTGTAGGGTAAACAATGGTCCATAGACGATACGATCATCTACACGTATTTCATCTTCTTCTGTATCTGCTCCATGTGTCGAAGATAGAATGTATTTGGATTCATTCGCATAGTCGTCAAAGTTTGGATCATTTTCATCCAATGCATCCGGGACATCTGTTCCATCGTACGCTTCCATATCATCCCATTTGCCTTTTCTGCATATATAAATGAGTATCAGAATGACTGTCATGTAAAAGGAAAGATGAAAATGAAAAGACTTACCCAGCTCCACCCTGTTTCTTCTTTTTACTATCAAACAAAATTTCATTCCCGCCCTTTTTACGAGTAATGTTTCGTCTGGCACTTCCAACCTCTTTGACTTTTGTCTCGTGGTTTTCAGTCAGTTGCGTAGTGTTGTTGGTATACTTGACTGTCTTCTTTTTGACTTCTGCAGAGACTGCCTTGACTCCTTCTCCAGATGGGTTATGGACTTTACCCTGTTGCAGTAAGTGAGAAAGAAGTACGTGTCAGAAGAATTCAGAATTTACATGTGTCTATGATATGTATGTCCTCCTCTCCTCTTTTGAACAGAGCTTTTTCAAACATGTAAAACATGTAAATGATCTACAAAGAATAGTCTATTCCAAAGAGTGCAATTTCATTTCAAGATTCAAATAGAAACTTCCGTTGCCATCATGAGAACAAGAATCCCATCCCTGAAAACACTCACCATGGTCTCAATAGTAATCTCGGATCTCTTTAGAAAGTCTGCCATTGTCTAGTTTATTAATAAGCAGAAAGAGTAAGTGACGTAAGTATGCTTTGCAGTTTTGTAATATGTTTTTGGTATGAGTTTTATTATGAGTGATGGGGTTGTTCTGAAATCAAAACGAGTATGCATGTGATCAGTGTTGTTTGATAAAGATCTTCTCGGCGAAAGCTGGAAAGATCTGCTGGTGTCAACTGTCAGTCAAGCCCAAGTTTTTACGGTTTGATGGATCTTTCAAATTTTGATGCATTTCCAAAGTGCGTACTCCGTTCCGATCCAATCCAGATTCTTCTATGCAATTGAGAAATGAATTCCTAATATATTTATATTTTAAATGCAACGTATAGGAGGAAAGAAGATAATATAGCTTCGTTTTTATATTTAGAGTTTTTCATGAAATGTAATGTTACAAAAAGGAAAGTTTCCAACCCTCTCGTGACTGCATGAGTCCAAGACCCTACTATGAAGAAACGTGAATTTCAAGGCCTACTCTCTTTGCACTTTAGAGGCTGGAACTCCCATCAATACAAGAGTGATTACATTGAACCATCATCGAGAGGATCCCACTTTCCCTTTCCTCCTCCGCCACCACCTTGCTTCTTCTCCTTTCGGTGTGGGTCATGATCGTGCTTTCGGACAATGTTGCGTTTTGCACTTCCATCTCCTTCTACTTTTGATTCTGGTACTGGGTTCTTTGCGTCGTTCCTGTGTAAATGAAAAAAGGGGAAAAGATGCGTGTTAGTGATTTTCATTCTTGGATGTATTATTCTTTCACATTCTGAGCAAGGAAAGGTTGAATGTCGAGAAGGAAAAGGGAGACCAAAGAGATCTCAAGCATAGGCAAGTAGCAACGCATGATACAATGCAAAGTAACATTAATCCATGCAACCGCTGATCCAAGTGCCAATCACTAGATACCCTTCTCACGTTCACATCAATCGTGATCTCATCTCTCTCTCTAGACAAACAACAGTTTCCTTCCGTTCAAAGCACTATCGAATCACTCACTTGGTTGGGTGTACCATGCTGTATATATCTTGTGTTGGTAAGTTTGTGTTTTGGTTTGCGTTGTTGCTTTGTATTTATATTTTTATGACATGAAGTTGCAAAGCTGGAAGAAGATCTGAGAAAAAGAAGCTGAAAGATGTGGTGTCAAGGCTTGTGGAGCTTCACGTTCATTAGGGTTCTCATTCCGCGATCGCAAAAAGTTGTCGGGTTGGAGTTGAAGTTCAAGGTGGAAGTGAAGATCGGTGACACTTGTCATTGGAAAATGTTTTGTTGTCTTGGTAAATAGATAGAAATGTGGAATATAATTTAAATAAAAATTACTTGACTTTACGTATACAATTATAATAATATATATAAATTGTTCAGGTCTTGAGTTCATCTGAACTACATGTTACGTCACCTTTTCAGCAAGTTTTTAATATTCCCATTCTTTATTCTTTTTCTCATCTCTTCCTGTATTCTCCTTTTTATCACATAGAATTGTTTTCTTCATATTCACATCAATAGTCACCATCTTTTCCTCTTGAAATAAAATCTCAATACTCTGATCTGACATTTCATACTCAGGAAAAGGGTATTGGCCAACATTTTAAGTTCAAATTCAAATCATAACATTGCTTGAGAATACTATCGTATCGTTCAATGAGAAATGTATATTGATCCGTTGCTTGTTTCGATGTAAAAGACTTTGTATTGGCTTGAATAAGTACATTGGAATCTGGAGTAATTTCCAAGTCCATATTTGCTTGGTAGGCTCCATCATCCCAAGCTCCACCAAAGATTTCAAAAGATTTGATGTTTCCCCACATGTTTGTATTCAATAGAAAGACATCATCATTTTCAACTTTTCCATTGAATGATTTGGAAACGGATGATCCTGCAATAAATATATCGACTCGAGGTCTAGTAGGTTTCGGTGGAAAAGACGTAAGGACTGGTCTGGTGCGCCTGTTTCTTTTAGTTACTGCATATGCAATGTCTTCTTTTCCATCATGATCATATTGTTTCATAAACATTACATTTCCGACACGGTTGATACGAAATAAAAGGATATCTCTAAAGACAGGATCGGTACATACTCCAACAGTACTCTTTTGAGTCACTCCAGCAATAAAGAGATGTTTCCCAACTACAGTGATTGAAGTACCTGTTTCGTCATAGCGATACTCTTGCCCATTTTCAGCTTCTACTCCTTGGCCATAATGTCTACTCAAGAGAATCTCACATTGTGTATTTGCTATTGTTACAAGAACATTCTGACTTGGTTGAATCTGACCATCGGACATTGATCCAACCATGGCAAAAGTATCTCTATCATATTGAATAACAGAAGTGAATCCACCACTGGTGTCTTCATTGTTCCACAGAAGGGATCCTCGAACGTCTTTAGCGCATCTTGGAACAAGGTCAAAATCGGTACTGAGCATGATAGCTCCTGTACTATCGGAAAGTTTTTCCCTTTGTCCGATTCCAACTGCAACGTAGCCACCTTCTTCACTTTGATCTGAAACGATGGAATTGAGGACACGGATATCCGGATAGCGTTTGAATGACAATGCATTTCCAGCAACACTAGTCTTTAAGATGAATGCCATTACTTGCACTATTTACCGCTTCGGTGATAATGTTTCCACATAAAACATAGTACCCTTCTTCATCCACAGAATGATAATGTACATCTTGAACATCTAGAAACTCATTATTAGGAGTAGGAGTACCTGTAGTGTCCTCACTTAGAAATATAAATGTCTTGGCAAATACAAAGTTGAATGCATTTGAGTTGGGTAAGTTTTCCTTTAGCTTGACGAGTAGAGGCCTGGCTACCTTATCTTTCAGAATGCTAGGCCGAAAAGATGCTACATATGCATACTTTGTTGTACCGCTTTCTTCAACCAAAGTTAAGGCCTTTGTATATATTGTTTGCTGACCTTGAACATTTTCGGAAAATGTTTGTTTGTGGTGTTGAACATAAGATACTGACTGAGCTTGAACTAAATTTTGTGAGCACAAATCTGGACACGACGCCATGAAAAGAAGCACCCAGATAAGCTCACGATAAAAATTGGAAATAGTTCTCATTATTGGTATTTGTGAAGTGCAAAAGGAGACAAGATGAAGGTATTCAGTTTGGTTGAATAATCATAGATTTCAGATAGATTGTAATTCAACTGAATCTCTCAATCACATGCCCTGTTCTTGTTTGCGGCGGCGGGTCAGATAAGGTCGTAAAACCGACCCAATCAGATGCCTTACCAAGACTCGACTATCTCATTTTTACTGCTTTTTAGCAAGACCATTGCATGTCATTGGATGTTATCCATAAAATAAAACGAGTTGAAATTAGGCAACCACAGTCTTTGTTTTATACATTTTTTAATATAAAGATGCTTATGTAAATTATGTAGAAATATAATGCACTTCGAAACCTGAAAGCCATATTGCGGAAATGGATTTCTCGAGACTTTTCAAGTAGAAAAAGTAGCATGCGATGTAAAGATATGAAATGTAATTATAATGAAATCGAGTCTGGTAAAGGCTTCCTCTGAATAGTACTCAGTGCTCCCATTCCTTTTTCTTCTTCTCGGTACTGACTGCAATCTGCTTTTTCTCGCATAGTATCTTTTTTGACATTGTCACATCTACAGCCTTCATCTTGTCCTCCTTAGGCGTAGCGTCAATACTTTTATCTGATGCTTCCAATACAGGGAAAAGGTATTTGTTAACTGATGGTTTTACACTCAGATCATAGCACTGCTTGAGAATACTATCGTAACGTTCAATGAGAAATGTATACTGATTAGGTGATGTAAAAGATTTTGTATTTGCTTGGATAAGTACATTGGAGTCTTGAGTGATTTCCAAATCAATATTTTCGGGAAAAGATCCTCCGTCGTCATAAGCTCCTCCAAAGATTTCAAAGGATTTAACTTTCCCCACAAAATTTGTGGTGAGAAGAAAAACGTCATCGTTCTCAACATCTGCATTGAATTTCTTGGATTTTGTCACCCCTGCAATAAAGAGATCCGCACGAGGTCGAGTAGGAATAGGCGGAAAAGCTGTAAGAGTAGGTTTGACGCGCTTGACTCTTGGTGTAATTGCCAATCCCACATCTTCCATTCCATCATGATCGTAATGTTTCATGAAGACTACATTGCCATCGGGATCGATGCGAAATAGAAGAATGTCTCTAAAGATAGGATCAGTACATATTCCAGCAAGGCTCTTTTGAGTAACACCAGTGATGTAAAGATGCTTTCTAAGTACGGTAATGGATGTACCAGATTCGTCATAGCGAAACCCAGTTCCATTTTCGACCTCTACTCCTTTCAGTACTTTGTGTGCACAGTCAGAGAACCCATACTGGAAAGTATTCCGATCCAAATCTTTTCAAGAGGAAGGGAAACCCATGAGGTAGGGAAGCCATACACAAGCGTTGACAAAACACACCAAATTCGGAGAAATTTAAATAAAATACTCGGTTTTTTTTCTTAAGTACTCGTGGGAATAACATGTTTCTATCCAAGTGCGACTTGAAACATGAGTTAGATTCTGGCTTTCCCTTTTGGAAAAGTGTATTTCCAATTCTTAAGTAGAAATATTTATGAAGGTTCAGAGAACCCGTATATTATGATGCGTTCTTCAAATTCAAATAGGAAGCCCCGAGCTAATTCTGTTCGTATGCATTCTGATTTAGACACGTGATTTTGGAAGGGAATCTCAGACTAAAATACAGACCAAAATAAGACCTGACTGTCTCATCACTGAAATTTCTAGCAAGACTAATTGCAAATAATACATTCAAAAAGATGGAATCAGTTATAATCTTTTGATTGCTATTTACCAAGAAACATCAACAAACAACGACGAAAGATTTAAAATGAAAAACTTCTGCAGACCATTTACCTTATTGTATATTTATCTCGTACCTATATTACATTTTTCTTTTACCTCACAATAGATTATACATCTAAATCATCCATACAGGGCGTGGTGGAGTAGAAATTTATATTCATCTATATCATCAATTCAATTCCCTAATATTTCGACTAGTTGTTGTATACGCATGTTTCACTTCTCGACCTTTCTTTTCTTTCTACTTCCTCCTCCACTGTTTTCATTTCTGTGCCTTCTCTGGGTAGTACTATCAGTCCTTGTATGTAGGTCAAGTACAGACGGATGACGACGTAGCAAATAAAAAGTCTTTTCCAGATCCGCATGCTCGCCCACCGCCATTGCAGCAAATGGATATAAAGTTGTTTCTGGGTCCTTTGCTCTGATTTGATCATCAGTTAGTGTCGCAAATAGAATCTTGTTTGCTTTCATTACATCAGGCCCGGCTGCTAAGACAGCTTGTTGAAGTGTTCTACCATTGTGGTCCTTTAGTTGGTAAGCCCAAGGAAATTTTTCCATAAATAGATCTTTGTGCTCGGGGGCCTTTACCAAAGCATGGTGTAGGATAGGGTAATTACATTTTGGTGAAAGTATGTCGTGCAACATGGCCATTGTCTCTTCTGTTCCTAATTTCGAGCATGCGGCATCAAATGCCGTAGTTCCGTTGCTGTCCTTGATAAAGAGTAATCCGCCAATACTTGGAAAATGTTTCAAACTAGCTTCCAAAACCATGGCAAATTTTTGTCTACCAACTTCTGGTATCTTTAGAATACCATGAATCAAAGGCTCATTCAAATACCTTGTTTTCATCAATGCATCGGGGTCCCATTCTACCAAATATGTAAATCTCTTCTGGGATGCTTTTTGACTAGCATAACGTAATAGACAATGTTCTTGAATGTCCTTTTTGACCAAGATACCGGATCTCCGGAGTTCTTTTAGTACATTCACCATCAACAACGCATCATTGTCACCAACATGAGAATAACACAAGAGTTGCAATGTATTGCATTCACCATGATCCGGGTCAATCATTAGCATTCCTCCTCGTGCATCTTCTCCTCCTACTTTGTGCTTGACACCTTCCTTTGCTAGGATTGGTACATACCCATATCCTCTATTACTAGTTGCAGCCCATTGGATGGGAATCTGTCCATCACATTCAGTTTCATACGATAACGTCGATGGAAATTTCTTGACCACTTTCTCCACAGCCTCAAAAGATGGTTTATGTTCATATAGAAAGTGCATAGACGAACCAAACGCCTTTTCTATCTTTTGATTGCATTCCTCGATAGCTTCTAGAATTTCATACCGACACTCTTCGTCTTTCCATTCTTCGTGGAAATAGAGACTCTTGATGAAATTGAGATTGCTTTGTAATGTTGCGATGTCCATTTTTATTTAGGAATTGGAGGATAAAAATATTTCATATATTTATATGGATGGAAGCATTGAAATGTATTAGTTATGTATGTGTGAAAGCATCGCAGCATTGCGTTATCTGTTCCCTTTTCCGCTCATCATCACAATGACGTACAGTCGAAATAAATCTTCATGACGTCAATGCGCTTTGGAACTACAGTGATAGTTGATACTCGTATGCACCACTTTCTGCACGCTTGTACAATAATAATCTGCAATTTTCTAAACTAAAGACAAGGAGGTAAGCTTACTGTAGGTATGCACTTGGCGAAATACTATAAAGCTACGACAGAAATGTTTCAAATATTTCGCAAAAGATCAACATACCACTTGTGTGATTTACTGCATCTTCATTTCCATTCTAATATTTATTTTGTAACAAATTATGGTTTTATTTCGACAGAAAGCCAGACCAATGTAATGAATTCCCCTCTCACAAAACTGAATTACTTCTTTCTAACTGGTAAACCTCCAAATCCACCACCATATTCAAGCTCTCCTGGGTGATCTTCTGTAATAACATTTCCACTGCTCGGAGGAATGGAATACGAAGGCATTTCCCCCCGTGCCTTTGCCGCCATCTCTGCTTCCAAAGTAGCAATTTCTTCTTTTTTACATTCAATCTTTGCCTGAATCACTGCAATGTCCTTTCGTGCTCTGTCAAATGATAGACGAATCTTTTGCTCTTTCTCTTCCATAGGCATGTCATTATCTACTTCCAGTGCAATCATACAGTCATAAACTTCTACTCCAAATGTTTGCTTGCGTGTTTTAATTTCACGTTCGAGGAGAGCTATGTCGCCCTAGATGTGTTGTAATAAGAAACGTGAGTCTATCTTGTCTATCATTCATTCAACAATACTGCAAGTGACTTTTGCAAGTTGCAATGAATCTACACATGACTATGTGTATTTCAAAGCACTCTTTTCGCACACAGTAAACACATCATTGGTGAATATTCTCATGAGAATCTTGCGCATACTCACCTTTAATATAGTTTTGGCACCAGTATCAACCATGACTCTGGAAGCCTTTTTCACCTTGTCCATAAACGACATATTTGTAGATATTATTGAGTATGTATGTAAAAAGAGTAAAAAACTATTGGGTATTGATGTGCTTTGCTTAGGAATAAATTGATGATGTTATGCCATGGCTTTCTTTTGGTGCGTTGCCCCGTTGCGTTTGTGTATTTTGTATTTTGAGTGGTGTTCTTCTCGTGCCCGCGAAAAAAGGATTTTTAGCTATGTCTACGACTTTTTCGAAATTTTGAAAATCAATTCGACCATTTCCTTACTTCCTTTTACCTTCACCACTTATGAGGAATGCAAGCCATGAGATTAATGGATGAAATCAAATATACATTTATTCAAAGGAATTGTTCCAATATAAGTACTGGTGAATGAATATCGTTTCCCTTCAAATTTGTGAAGAAAACATCCAACACAATTTACAAATACGTATAATCTTAGAGATAGATGATAAGGAGAATATTCAAATGTTTTGCTAGCATACTGCTGTAAATTTAAATTATTTTCAACTTCCATTTAGGGTTAAGAGGGTTGTAACTTCAAATGGATTTACCTTTGTAAATACTTTCATGATTTGTCAACGTTTTTAAATAGTTAATAAAACAATATCATTAGCAGCGCCATGTATCTAAATGGTAAACTATTTCCATGAATAGAATCTTATTGCAGATGGGGAATAGAAGAAAGATAGCTACCAGCTTCAAGTGTTATAATATTTCTAAGTATGGTTTGCAGATGCATTGAAAAACAGTTTTCGAAGACAATATCCTCACTTTTGATTGTCCTATTTTCTAATTTTCTATTATGAAAATATCGAACCATCTCCATACCATAGTCTGCCATATATATCCATATGAATATACATTATGCTTGCGTCTGAACTTCATCGGTTGCTGCTTTATTTTGTTCTTCTTCCCTTTCCTTCTTTCGTCGTCTATTCTGCCTCAACATTTTCGCAAGCATCTTTTTACTTCTCTCCTGATCTTCCTTATCACTAACAGCAAGCTTGACACCCATTCCAAGTCCACCAGCACCTACCCTCTTTTGTTCCCCATTCACATTCGCAACCTGTCCAATACCCTGTACTTCCTTCACTTCTAAATATTCACCCTTGGGACCGATAGACTTGTGAGCATTCCCAATAGCCCATTGCATCACGTGCCATCCGCCTATTACCGGAATTGAGAAATATATACATCCCATGACTGCTTGTCCCCATTTAGGAAGAGGAACTCTCCATGCTGTATGCACATATTTCTTGACTCGTTCATGTCTTTCATTGAAATTACGAAATGCTTCTGTTATTCTATCCATCTTGGCTGTTACTACTTTCAAGACTCTTTACTAACTATGAGGTAATAGTAGCTTGCGTGAGATGGGTCTTTGGATTAAAACTTGCAATTATATGCAACGTAAAATAGTTGTTCATGAGCTCTAAAAATGAAAAGAAAGAAAAACACAATGACTTGGCAGAAAGGAATGGCGGTTAGATAAAGTATAAATAGCCTTTTTGACACTCATCCTTCCTTTTTTGTTCTCATTCGTTTTTGGAATACGAGTAATGTCTAATGTCGCATGATGAATGCAGCTAAGAGCAGAAAGAGACTGATTACTGATTACTGTGATTTCAGACGCTCTTGATTGTTCCAAAAATGAAGGAGAACGAAGATTCTGACTATTTCATTACTAAATTTCTGCGATTGACTTGAATCCAAAGTAGCAGTGAACTATCTCTACGAAATAAAATACACAAAATACCAGATTGAGCGAAAGACTTGTCAAAGAACTAGATTTTGGGGAGGATGCAAAATTACGAGTACATCGGGATAGGGATATTTCTCTTGATACTATTAACGTATATATGCCATAGAAGATCGAAG
Source organism: Chaetoceros tenuissimus (assembly GCA_021927905.1). Lineage (NCBI taxonomy): Eukaryota > Bacillariophyta > Thalassiosirophyceae > Chaetocerotales > Chaetocerotaceae > Chaetoceros > Chaetoceros tenuissimus. Next base: position 3,899,521 of record BLLK01000047.1, on the reverse strand, counting down.
CATAGGAATGCTAGTAGACCGCAGTTACAAGCACGAAGGGAACACCAAACACAACGGCAACGGAATTTGGGAAGAACACAAGAGCTGAGAAGAAATCTCGCAGCACTTTTGCAACGAAAGGATGAACTAGTTCGACAAGTAAATGATACACCTATGGATTCTGATGAAAGAAATCGTATAGAAAGACAGCTACATTCACTTGAATATGGTTTAATACGGTTACGACTTCAAATTATAACCCGAGCTCAACAACCGGTAGTTGACTACAGTAACAATCATAACGCAGCCCTTTCACAAATAAGAATTAATACCTTATCGCAACTGCAGTCGAGGCAAAATGAAAGAATTCAAAATCGTGATGAAGGTATTCAGCAATTATCCTCAGATGGAAATGCTACGCGAACAAATCCAAATCAATCACATTCAAGTCCGAATGAACGCCCTTTTTGGTTGAATCCATTTGGGACTGAGGCATCAAATGAGAATACTTTTGAAAATACCAATTCATTATTTCCAGTAACATATGATGCCTTTCGTGAACGTAGGAGAGAAAAAATATTGCTGAATATTATTCATAAGAAAGTGATTATTGGTAAAGAGAAAGTAGAGAATTCATCTAATGATTGCACGGAGATAGAGGAAGCAAAAATAACACGCATAGATGATCATATGAATGCAAGAATAAAAGAAGATGTTAAAATTTTGCAGATTCCTTCTGATATCGAAGCAAACTCTATGATTTCACTGGAGAATACTGAGATGATCTGCACAATATGCTGCGAAGAATATGTGATAGGAGAAGATATAGCTTGGTCAAATAATGATGAGTGTTGTCACTGCTTTCATACGGATTGTATTGTTGCTTGGCTAATGCATGACAACGATGAATGCCCGATCTGTAGGAATCAATATATACCTTGAAACTTGATTGTATTGTTGCTTGGCTAATGCATGACAACGATGAATGCCCGATCTGTAGGAATCAATATATACCTTGAAAGTTGAGCTTTTGCCTTGCTTCTGATGTAACCAAACATAACATGAGATACCACTGTCTGACAATGCAGTTAGACTGAATCCAAAGTTATATCAAAGTGGCCTTTATTTTTGAATCAATTGATCATGAACATAATGACAGTAATGAACAGTAACTCTCATCTAGAAGTACTTTCATTCATTTCAAATTGCTGCACAAAATAGCGCAAAACATCAAATTCAAGTTTCTCTTCAAGAATGACATTATTTTCGAATTTTGGAAAAGAAGAAAATATGACGTCATAATTACCTGGCAATGTTCTCTCACCCCTTGTAAGGTTAAAACTAGGTTACATGATGTACGTGCGTTTTCATACCTTCTGATAGAAAGAGCCAAGGACATTCGCATGATTGTGACTCAGGTTTTCCTCTATTCCTTTTTCTAAACTTCCGAACAGGAGGAAGGAAAAACCTGGAAAAACTCTTGGAAGGAAGTTGAAATATGGTGTCTGTGGAAAAATAATAATACAAATCAATAAGAGATTTATTTGCTTCTCAACTAAAAACTGTAGCTACAAGATTATTTCTCTAGTAATTCCTTGTCCAAAGGATTTCCAAAAAACTCGTACTTTAGCTTTGTAGCAATGTAGATTGATGTTCTTCATGGTTCAAAGAAATTTTCTTCTTGTCTTGAGTCTCTTTCTTCTTGAAACCCCGTCATGGCGACTCGATCGCCTTTAATGCTATAGTCCGTATTCTTTTGTATAGTGTCCCTATATTGGCATAATCTTCTAAACTTGATGCAGACTGATAAAGATGCAATTCTAATTTCCGCAGCAAAGTCGCTTTATACTCGTTTCGTTCTTGATATGTTTTATCATTCATCATTTTCATAATAGCAGCCTCGTTCGAAAACAACATGTTTCGCCTATGATGTGAAGATGATTGTGAATGATGTTTATTATAGTAAAACGAATGCATGAGAGAGATTCACTTACAATAACAATAACATTCCTCTTCGGAGATTTTCATCTTCTGGATTCCTCCAAGAGCAGTTTGACGAAGAAACCTGCTGCTCCTGATGTTTATTTTCGTCCTTCTTGGAAATCATATTTGAAGAATCTAATGTGGTAGCAGGAAGAATCTGCTTTGCCCCGTTTTGTTTATTTAAATGTTCACACATCTTAGTTGTGTTTCCGGGAAAATGAGTGAAATGCGAGATGCAAGGATCGTGGGATGCTGCATGAAGGATGGATGCTCGCATTGCTAGGATTGTTTTGTCAGAAAAGCGCTTTAGATTTCAATCGTTCTAAAGGAAATTTTCCTTACACGTGTTACACGTACTTAGACAAAACAAATAATACGGAATAGGAAGGTGTACTCTGCACGAGGACCTGTCGTGTAGATGTTCCTTATGTAAGGAAAAGAGAACCGAGGACCTTTTACTATTTCTTCAATTGAAAACTTCCATTTAACCGCCAGCGAGAAGAATGAGATACCTCTCCCCTCTCCCTTTTTCACAAAACGAACGAGGTTACTGATGTGAGAAATCAATGCATGTTAGAGTCCATAGACCATAGATCTAAACAATTCGACGAGAACATATATTGAATCCCTTTATGGAAGCGTTAGCGCTCTAAGACTACCAACTAATGGCAATGGCATTCATACTCTTTCTTTTCATCCTCGTGATGTCTAGATACGTGAAAGCGCAACAAACATGTGGCTGCGATGATTGCAATACATCAATCCTTGATAAACTTGTCGGCCTACCAGGAAACCCTAAATATTCCTGTGGTGCACGAATTGAATATCTGCAGACTCAAGAAGGAGGATTAATGACTGAACTTGAAGCATGTGCGAGAGTAGCAGGTGAAGAATTTCCAACAGAATGTGGGCCTTATTGTGACCCATCTAGATGTGATTTGCCCATGACTCCTTTTCCGACTATTTCACCTTTGACGTCTATAGGTCCATTGTACTGTTTTCCATCACCTGAGGAACGGGTAGTGTATAAAAATATGTGGAAAAAGGGATATACTGTGGAAGTAAAAGAACGTAATGAAGTTTGTGGACCGGGCTTTAATTCTTTTGGGCGTGAAACTGTCATGGGTGCGGATAATTCCAATGAATTGACACTCATGTTTAAGAAGATAGGATCGAAGTGGAAAGCTAGTGAAGTGCGGGTACTTTTACCTTTTCACAACAAGTACCAGTACGGACTATTCAAATTTCATGTAAAGTCTATCCAAGTCATAGATGGCACAACAGAAACTCCCACAGAAAAGTTGCTTCCGAAGGATATCGTTCTAGGTTTGTTTACATGGGATCCTACAGATCGATATGTTGATGAAAATAATCGACAAAATTGGATGCATGAAGTTGACATTGAAATATCTAGATGGGATAATGAATCTGATGCTGACGTTCAGGTAAGAGAAATGGACTATCTTCATTTTTGACGACGATACATTGTCTGATCATTTACCTCTTCATAGTTCTTGACGCAACCTCCGTGGATAAACAAGTATAGATTCTACTCGGGAGCGGATGGATCTTCCTATTCTCCATCTAATCATTGGTATACTTTCGAATGGCTACCAGATGGCATCACATGGACTAGTACAGCTGGAGCTGATGGAGGTCAAACGCACACTTACACTGTTGAACAAGCTGTGAATAATCATGTTCAAGATTATGTTCAATGTCTACCGAAAGAAGTAGAAGTAAGAATCAATTTATGGAATAAAAATGGGTCAAATGCACCCGATGGACTTTTGGATTCCGAGTATGTCAAAGTTGTTATTGATAAATTTGTATACAAGGAAAAGAGACCAAAATTCATTAATCAAGGGGAAGTTTGCGGGAAACATTGTCAGTGTGAAGGTCTATGTATAGATGGTTCTTGTGAAGTTCTACCTCCAAATGAGACAACTTGTAGTGACACAAATATCAAGGGTGTTTTCATTAAATGGGATGGGAAAAGACTCAAGAAAACATGTAATTGGGTGAAAAAGAAGGCTTGGTTGCGATGTAGGTATGTAAAGCACTCGAATTCCTTCTGCCCCGAAGCATGTAAAGATTTCGGAGGAGACTGTTCAATTGATGCGACAGGTAAATTCAAGATACCAACGGTCGTTGGGAGAAAGATGTGTTCCTATGTTGCAAATGATCCTGATAACCTATGCATCGACGAAATACCCAAAATTTGTAGAGCCACGTGTGCTGCAGAATAAACATGAATTATATGTAAAATTAATTTAGAATATAATTTCATATGAATGTTGTCTTAGAATATATACGTTGAACAAATAGAATGTTGCGGACATGGTTCTTTGGCAAAATCACAAAAAGAATCAAAACTAATTAATTATACTACTACTTAGTGTTACTCAAAATCACTCATACAACAGGAGCTGCACTTGGGTGGGTACTTGCAGTTGGGTGGGCGCTTGGAGCAGATGGACACGTAATAAAATCATTTGCATACTCACAAGTCTGTCTACATGTAGCTTTAACTCCATTCATTGCACATCTACGTTCAGGATTCACCTTGACCCAATCACAATTCAATGGTTCGTCAAAACCCCATCGAACCCACTCCATCATGGAATCTTGGCATGCAAACTCCTCACATGCATTCGGTGTTGTCACTGAATTACATGCATTTGGACAATGAGATGCAACCTCTTTCAAACTACATCTAAGCGATCTTTTATCTTCATTCTTTGCAATCCAATTACAATTTCTCTTTTTGATAATTCCATCTCTTTTCAATAACATTTTAGTTCCAGAATCTTTGCATACATCTGGTAAAGTTGGCGAAATCGACGTTGTCGGTGTATAAGAAGGTGAAGAAGTCGGACGTGCACTTGGCTTGGAAGAAGGATGATGAGTCGGACGTGCACTTGGCTTTGATGAAGGATGATGAGTAGGAGAAAAACTCGGTGTTGATGTTGGTTTCATTGATGGCTTTGGAGATATTGTTGGAGAATGAGATGGAGATGACGTGGGAGAATCTGTCGGCTTTGGCGTCTTGTCACAATTCTTTGCGCTCTTTGAACATTTATCATCTTCTACAGTTGGAGTTTTAGTTGGAAGCTTAGTTGGGCTGGTCGTTGGCAATGGGACAGGCGTTGGTTTCTTGCTCGGGCTTGGAGAAGGAGCACCAGTAGTTGGTGTAGATGTCGGACTTGATGATGGGCTGGGAGAAGGAATTCCTGTCGGTGCTTTCGAAGGAGACTTTGTCGGGTTACCTGGAACAACTGGAGCTTTTGAGGGTGAAACTGACGGCGCTTTGCTTGGTCTGGCCGATGGTGAAGGAGATGGCTTGGCTGAAGGTGATGGAGATGGCTTGCTCGAGGGTTCAGAAGAAGGAAGAACAGATGGCGCGAAAGAAAGAGAGTTTTGCTCTTGAACAAGTCTCATAAACACTTGTTCCTCTTGACTCAAAAGAATAGGTTTAGGAATCGCATCAACAGGCTTCATATTTTCAGCAAGTGGAGCTGTACGTTTCCTACTCAGGTTCTTTGTGTTTGATGATTCATTATCATTCGCTTCCACAAGTTCGAACAAGTGGCAGCTTAATGCCATGTATGTAGCGACTGCCACTGATAGCACTTTCATCTTCGTCTTTAATGGACTCTATAGTTCCTTTCCAAGACTTTTTGGATTTTCAATGTAGCTTTCAGTTGCAGAAGTAGTACTTCAGTGTTGTGTTTCTATATCGTGTATGAGAAAAGGTGCGCTTTGAAATATTCTTGTTGAAATATTCTTGTCGATGCTAGATATGTGAGTAAAGAAGCCGCATTGGTGTCAATGGGACTAAATAGTGCATATTTAATTTTTGACCTTCAACGTTCCTCTCCTTCTTCCTTTCTCATCTTTTTCTGTCAGCTTTAAACACGACGGAAATTGGTGTCTTCTGGCAGGTGAACTTCCTTTTCACAAAAATGAAAATAGGCTTCTTTGTACATTGATTGAAATCCAATCTTATTTGAAAATAAGCTCACCTATTCATAGAATTAAAGAAGAAGAAGTGAACATCACATAGCTTCAAGTTTCTCTTGTTGTGACCGATACCTCGCTCTTCATCGTGGTCGTGGTCGTGTGTGTATCTTCTCACAAATTATATCTTTGAACTAGCTATGGACTTCTCCTTCAATGATACAGAATACTATGGAGATCACAAGTTTCCATTTTCGGGACCTGACGGTTTTAATCAAGATTTCATCAGATTTGAATGGGCGCAAACTTGGTCAGGCTTTATTCTTCCAATCATTACTGGCCTCATTTCTACATGTTCAAGTGCACTAATCCTATTCATTATCTTCAAGTCAACCAAGAAGCTCAAGGATGTCTATCATAGGATACTGGCGCTAATTAGTGTTTTAGACATAATCTTTTCTCTAGCATTAGCTACATCTACACTACCAATTCCAAATGAAGACTTTTATTCCAGTTTCAAAGGACCCAGACTAGGCAATCATGGCACCTGTCAAACTCAAGGATTCTTTTTAATATTTGGATATCTTATGACTCCTCTTCTGATGCTTTTTCTGTGCTACTATTACGTATCCATAAGTTGCCGCATCACGCAAGATACTTTTAAAAAGGTGGAGGCATTTTTTTATCCATGCGCAATCGCTTGGGGGCTCATAGGACCCATCATATCGATACGAAAAGATTACATCAATCCTGCACCATACGATCCACACTGTTTGCTAACACCGTATCCATTACTTTGCATATATACAGATGTTCCATGCGAACATGGAGACAAAGACGCAGTTCTCTTGATCAATTTCTGGTCAAAATATATCATTGCTATGTTTGCAATGATTGCTAGTGGATTTTCCATCGTTGTTATCAGAGTAGCTTACAATGAAAGACAGATGAACAAAGCATTGGAAGATCTAAACACTGTGAGAGATGTAGCATCTTCACAGGATGTTGAATCTACTGCAGTGAGTACGGAGAGACATCCGAAACGAAAGAGTCTGATTAAATTGATCCTTCTGCAAGCACTTGCTTATATCTTGTCCTTTTTGCTCACTTGGATATTCATCTGCTTGCCTTTCCTATCTCCATATATCAGAGACAATTACACAATCATGGATCTACTACAAATTATATTTCAGCCACTTGGTGGCTTCTGGAATATGCTTATATTTGTTCATTACAAGATACTCTTGGTCAAGCATACCAATTCCAATCAATCATACTATGGGGCCTTCAAGACACTCTTGTCCAGGCCAGAGGATGTCCCTGAGATTATGCTCTTAAATCTTGAAAATGTAGAGATTGCAGATCGAAATTTCGAATTTGATGGTGCAGAAGCTGATGAAGAGTCGCCCAAGTCTGGTATCAGCTATGAGAAAAGTAATTTATCTGCTTATGATGGAATTTCAGCTGAAGCGCCTGATTCAGTTGGCTTCTCTGCTTATGATGGACTTTCAGCTCATACATCCATTGCTCACGACCCAATTTCAGATACGCCATCAAAGTCGCTACATGGTACGATGGAAAGTATATCCGAAACAGGAAGAATCAAGAATCAAAACATACTATATGGATACGAACAAAAACATAGTTTTTATGATGAGGAGGATATTGAAAATTTTAAGAGAAGAAATTCAAATAGTTCTTTTGATGCATGAAGAGCAACATCTAAATTTCATTTGAAAAAATATACTCTGAAATTTAAAAAGTCATGGTTATAAAATATAATTCAAGCTTTCATTGCATTTGGGCAATGATATATCGTGCAAAACTTAATTGAAAATTATTGCCTATAATTAATTTTCATGAATCATTTCAAATACTAAATTTTAAAAGCACAACTCGCACCTCCAGTTCAATAGGGATAAGAAAGAAAATGGAAAATTGAGGATCAATAAATGCCGATCAGGAGAATCTTCGGAACGTCTAATTAACGCTTGAAGACACCGTGTCAGTAAGCATCTGCCAGACAGCGCCGCCGGTCTACAGTATGAATTCTACGGTAGCAATGTATGATGCACTTGACAGGCAAGGTAATACTGATAAGCATGACGTACGAAGGTGGAAATTGTTTGAATCAGAGATAGGTGTACATAGGAGAAATGACGAATGTAAAATGTAGGCCATTGAAATTAGACACGTCAGAAAAGGTGTCAGGAAGAAAGCCAACAATAACTTTATTGCAGTGTGCTCATAGAAAGTTGAAATTTTGGTTGTATGGAAGGCTAGCTACCTTGTATGGAACTTGAAAGAAAATTTTTTAGCATATACAAATGGAGACATGCGCTGGCGTTGCAAGCCTAAAGCATGACCGTCTCCATTTGTGTATTACCTCTTTCCGATGTTGTCCAGCAAAAGGTTGCAATAAACCAATCAAGGTTGGCTTTTGCTGGATTTCATCCTCCTCTTTCATCCCCCCCTACTTTAGCACACGAATGCTTGTAGTATAAGCAGAGTTTGAAACAAAGGCAGAGGAAACATGTTAATTCTCTTTCATCCCCCATCAACTTCAGCACATGAACGCTTGTAATAAGCGGAGTTTGAAAAACAAAATCAGAGAAAAACATGTTCGTCCTTTGTTCCCCCATTTACTTTAGCAAACAACGCTGGATAGCAGCAGCGAGGTTTGGAGACGAAGTCAGAGACTAACCAAAAAGAGGTAAAGTAAAATGTTTTGCAATGACTGTTGAAAGTTAAAAATTTTCTTTCAAGTTCCATACAAGGTAGCTAGCCTTCCATACAACCAAAATTTCAACTTTCTATTCGAAAAATACGTTCATTGAGAGAGAACATACATTCAGGCAGTATAAATGGACTGCTCAGCAATGTGGCTTTCACGGATCAGAGAGGAAGAGTTTTTCATATGGACAAATCTCCTATGCATACCAAATGGTTTTTTGAATCAGAGATAGGTGTACATAGGAGAAATGACGAATGTAAAATGTAGGCCATTGAAATTAGACACGTCAGAAAAGGTGTCAGGAAGAAAGCCAACAATAACTTTATTGCAGTGTGCTCATAGAAAGTTGAAATTTTGGTTGTATGGAAGGCTAGCTACCTTGTATGGAACTTGAAAGAAAATTTTTTAACTTTCAACAGTCATTGCAAAACATTTTACTTTACCTTCTTTTGGTTAGTCTCTGACTTCGTCTCTAAACCTCGCTGCCGCTATCCAGCGTTGTTTGCTAAAGTAAATGGGGGAACAAAGGACGAACATGTTTTTCTCTGATTTTGTTTTTCAAACTCCGCTTATACTACAAGCGTTCATGTGCTGAAGTTGATGGGGGATGAAAGAGAATTAACATGTTTCCTCTGCCTTTGTTTCAAACTCTGCTTATACTACAAGCATTCGTGTGCTAAAGTAGGGGGGGATGAAAGAGGAGGATGAAATCCAGCAAAAGCCAACCTTGATTGGTTTATTGCAACCTTTTGCTGGACAACATCAGAAAGAGGTAATACACAAATGGAGACGGTCATGCTTTAGGCTTGCAACGCCAGCGCATGTCTCCATTTGTATTGGCATAGTGGAAATAGAGATATGTTCAGTCCATGTCAGTTACGATACTTCCTCGTTTGTTTCTTATATCCATATCACGTAAGGACACAACAAAGGAAATATACCCGCTGAATGATCACTGATAGACTGAGGAGCATATAGGATTTTGGATGGAATATATGAAGGAGAGAATCAAAGCTTGGAAGGAAAGGGATAGAAGGTAGATGGAAAATATTCAGAGAATGTGCAGCCTTCTCAGGATAGATTAGATAGTTGCTAGCATGCACAGCTTTTAGTTGCACATGGGGAATAGCTGTTGATGAGATCAGAAAAGAGTGCATGAGAAGGTGGAGGGATAGAAAAGAAAGTGGAATAGACTTGGGATCTTTTAGGCTTGGGCAACGTCAACGAATGGGTCGATGACTTGCCGAAGGAGTTACATCATAGGTATTCGTTTGTGAAGATCGTCACGCATGGGTTGGTGACTTTCAGTACTCAATCTTTATTATATATAATCTTTCGATATGGGAAAAGGTCAACGAATGGGTCGATGGCTTGCCGAAGGATTTGCATCATAGGTATTTGTTTGTGAAGATCATCACGCATGGGTTGGTGACTTTCAGTACTCAGTTTTATATTATATATATATATCATCTTTCGATATGGGAAAAGGTCAACGAATGGGTCGATGCCTTACCGAAGGATTTGTTTCATAGTTTGTTCAAGTTTACACAGATCATCTTTTGATATGGGAAAAAGTCAGCGAGTGGGTCAATGACTTGTCGAAGAAGTTGGATCATAGGTATTTCGTGTTGGGAAACATCGTCATTTTAGGAAAGGTCAACGAATGGGTTGATGGCTTATCAAAGAACTTGTAGCATAGGCGCCTTGTTGGCTGACTCTAGGTATTCAGGTTTCATTATTTTATTTATGAACATTTCACTCACGACAGGCTTCTTCAGTTCATATCTAAAGAAACCAGGAAGCTTGCAAGTAGATCTACAGCAACCTGCAAGTAAAGCTACACCCTATGACTCTGATACTTTGGCTGATTACCATAGGAGAGAGGATACGCATAGGTTGCTCAAGGGAACATAGAAAAAAGGACTTCAAAAGAACGTCATCTCTATCAAGATCTTTTTATTCAAGAGCTGGAAACAGATGAAGAGCGAGGCAGGGATACCAGCCTAGCATTTCCAACCAAACAAGCCTTCTCGGTACAATGTAGTAGGTTTCAGCCAGAGCACGTGGCATGAAATTATACTTTGTGAGATCGACATTGTACAGAGAGACATGGTGAGGTAGTAAATGATGAGGGGGAGATCAAGAGCTTCCGGAAGACATTATGAGTCATAGTGTTGCTCTTAGTGTTTTTCAAGTAGTAAAGTCTTTATCTGATTTTCGAAAGTGCTGGATTGCACGTTAGAGGATGTTGACCTTGTGGAGAAGTGACATAGCGCCATCTCCTGTTGCAGCAAGGTCTCATCTTGGCGTTGAGGTTCTAAGTGTACTGTGAAGCTTTAGATATATGAAAGAGTCAAATCAATTGTATGTCTAGAGTGGAGAAACCTAGAATGTTCTCTTCCCTCACTCTTATAAGAATTGAAAGATAAGTCTCCACGAAAAGTGAAGTATTCATATATTTGATTTTATTCCCGCTTATCAGGAACTTGAGGTGTGGTGGGACTGCGTCCCCCTTACCCCCCTTTCCAAGTACTAACTTGAGAGGTCTCACTTTGTTAATGGCTAATTATTCTAACTGACTCGCATGTTATTTATGATCAATTTGTCCTAACTCATTGCGCAACCCAACTCGCACCTCCAGTTCAATAGGGATAAGAAAGAAAATGGAAAATTGAGGATCAATAAATGCCGATCAGGAGAATCTTCGGAACGTCTAATTAACGCTTGAAGACACCGTGTCAGTAAGCATCTGCCAGACAGCGCCGCCGGTCTACAGTATGAATTCTACGGTAGCAATGTATGATGCACTTGACAGGCAAGGTAATACTGATAAGCATGACGTACGAAGGTGGAAATTGTTTGAATCAGAGATAGGTGTACATAGGAGAAATGACGAATGTAAAATGTAGGCCATTGAAATTAGACACGTCAGAAAAGGTGTCAGGAAGAAAGCCAACAATAACTTTATTGCAGTGTGCTCATAGAAAGTTGAAATTTTGGTTGTATGGAAGGCTAGCTACCTTGTATGGAACTTGAAAGAAAATTTTTTACCCACCCACCATCCCGATCAAGAGCTTCCGGAAGACATTATGAGTCATAGTGTTGCTCTTAGTGTTTTTTAAGTAGTAAAGTCTTTATCTGATTTTCGAAAGTGCTGGATTGCACGTTAGAGGATGTTGACCTTGTGGAGAAGTGACATAGCGCCATCTCCTGTTGCAGCAAGGTCTCATCTTGGCGTTGAGGTTCTAAGTGTACTGTGAAGCTTTAGATATATGAAAGAGTCAAATCAATTGTATGTCTAGAGTGGAGAAACCTAGAATGTTCTCTTCCCTCACTCTTATAAGAATTGAAAGATAAGTCTCCACGAAAAGTGAAGTATTCATATTTGATTTTATTCCCGCTTATCAGGAACTTGAGGTGTGGTGGGACTGCGTCCCCCTTACCCCCCTTTCCAAGTACTAACTTGAGAGGTCTCACTTTGTTAATGGCTAATTATTCTAACTGACTCGCATGTTATTTATGATCAATTTGTCCTAACTCATTGCGCAACCCGGTCTAAAACAAGATGTCATATACAACATCATCTCATTTTACTATAAAATAGCCAGAAAACAAGAGTGAAAACAGCCAATGAGGAATAAGAATGCAGTGGTGTGTTTGGCCCGCCATAATCATAGCTCCTCCGTCCAACAAGGCAGTCAGAGAAATGAGATGAAAACGCACAAGATACACACACCACTGCTAAAAACTTCATCGGAAGTTGAAGGAGGTAGCTGCTTGCTGGTCAGGCGATTTTCCAAGACAGGACCACAACTTCAACTAGATAGGAACTATAGTAAAGCTGCAATACTAGACAGACTTTTCATTTTATATTCTTCCTCCAATAGCTAGAGAGGGAAATTAAAAGATATCATAGCTATACACATAATACACAGGAGTGGCATATTAACGTGTATATTAGCACACATATAAAAATTGCACCGACCAGGCGGTATCTTGTGTTAAATTTTTGCAGCTAGTTCCTTTAGTTATAGGCCTTTTTCACTGCAGCAAGACAAGATATATCTAGTATCACCTATTAAAGTTTCAAGTCAGATCCTTTCTTTTGATTCAATGCTATTGTAACAAATAGGCAACAATAACAGCAAAATACTACACAAAGAGAGAATAGAGATCACATAATCAGACTGAAATCATGTGGAACACAAATCAAGGCTTTGGTCAGGACGATACCGAAGCAAATCGCATACGACTTGCTGCACAAATGGCACAACTGCAAGCGGAACGTCAAGCTCAGCAACAGGCTCAACAGCAATTGTATCAACAGTCCAACATGAACAACGGCGACTATTTCGGCAATAACCAATCATTTTACCGACCTGATGAACAGCTAGCTCTCGAACGGCATAGAGTAGAAATGGCTCTAGCGGCAAATGTACTCCAAGAACGAGAAATTGCTCAACAGAATCAAGTCCGTGAAGCTCAACTTCGCCAAGCACAGATACAAGCCGCATTCCTACAGCGTGAGAACCAACTGGATCCATCGTTCAATATTAATGCTGGTTCGATAGACCCTTCTATTCTAGCACGGAATTTATTGGATCAGCAGATGTCGTCTCCTTCTGCCTATGATAGTTCTAATGCTAATATGAATGACGGTGATTCTCGAGGTCTTGATTTGGAAGTGCTGAGAATGCGGGAAATGATGGATATTGAAAGGCGTCAATCACAGCATTCAAATAGTTTAGGGACCCCGAATAGTAGTACTCGTATGGATTTGAGTAACATGGACTCATTAGCAAACCTGGGAAATCCATTTGAACAGGATAGTGACAGAGATGACGAGCCAAATGATGATGATGATGATGATGACCATGACGATGATGACCATGGCGACGATGATGATGATGATCAAGATCTCGACATGAGTCCACCACCGAATGGAGGAAAAGTGCTTAAAAGGATAGATATGGATTCAGTTGACCCCATGGAAGATTCGGATGTATCTCCCGTGAAAATGGAGGCAACGCCTTCGGAACCAAAATCTGGAAAGCAACTTTCCATCGATCCAATATCTTCTGTAGATGCAAAGCCATCAGAACCTGTTCCCTCTAGTGCACCCGAGACTCCATCTTCGCCTACTGCAAAGAAAAAGCCTGCTAAGAAGACAGGTTCCCCATCAGCAAAGAAAAAAGCTGCCTCGTCTACCAAAAAGACTGCCACGAAAAAGACACCGACTACAAAAACTCCTAAAAAGAAGGCTGCTGAGACTATACTCAATACTGGTACACAGCCTGTTATCCATGAATCAGTTCCAGATATCACGGAAGCAGAGTATAAAAATCTTGATTTGCTCATGGAACAATTTTGTAAAGTGCCTCTGCTTGCTGAATTTTCGCGTCCAATTTCGTTACTTCATCCGGAACTTGTGCCAATTTATTCCAAAGTCATTGAACATCCTATTGATTTGGGAAAAGTTTGTCGAGCAATACGTAAGCGCGAATACAAAAATACTCGTCAAATTTGTGTTGACGTGTGGAGAATCTTTAGTAACTGTGTCAAATATCACACACATCCTTTGACAAAAGATAGTGCTATACCGAGTTTCATCAGTATTGCAAATCACTTGAGAGAATACTTCAATAGTCTATGGTTGGAATACATGATTCCAAGTGAAATCCCGAAGGCTGATCCAAAACAAAAGGACGCAAGAATGGCTTCTTTGCAAAATGCAGAAGTTAGACGGATTCAAATGAGAAGTGAACGTCAAAATAGTGTCGCCAGTGTCATTTTATCCAAGAAATTAATTCTGAAAGCCGCTTCTGCAATGGAAAGTTTTGTAGAAATGAAAGGAAGGGTAGATGAACTAGATGCTGAACCTATTGGGAATGAAGATGAGATGGAGGATGATGAGGTTGATGCTATGAACAATGTTTTCACAGCATTATCACAAATGGCCGAGAAGTTAAAAGATATCTCCGATACCGGCTTCGAATACACTGTTGAAGCTTTCATATCTGATCTCAAAAGATGCTATGGGGACGATATCTTTGAAGGTTTGGCCCGATTGAAAGTCAGTTTTGCCAAAAGATTGGATCGTATGCTTGGAAAATTAATTGTTCCAGTTAATGAAGTGAACTGCAGAGGAGTAAACCAGTCTAGCGTTTGGGGCTGCATGGCAGCTGCTATTTGGGCAAGAGAAAATACAAAGAAGCCATTCTGGCCGGCTCTTGTTCTAGGAATATTGGCCCCAGATGATCAAAAGGAAGATTGGCATTCACTGTTGACTCAAAGAAATGAAGCTCGTTTGCCTGAAAAGCTTTTAGCTGGATTACAAGCAGGTAAAAAGAAAGCTCTCCAAGCGCTTCAACGACAGAATGAAGGAAAAGCAGAGAGAATGAGTTATTTTCTCGTTGAATTTTTAGGGACTCATGAATTCATTTGGGTGAGAGAAGCTGATATTGAGGAGAACTTCAATCCAGATGAAGATATCAATGAGCAAATGACTTCCGTTGGGAATATTACCAAGAAGAAGAAGGGTATCCGAGGTCAAACAGCAGCAAACGCCAAAATGCTGGAGAAAGCTGCAGACGAAGGACGTTGGGCATTGGAAGAATTTGATATGATTTTGAATGACCCTTGTGGTGATGTGATGGAAGATTATATCGATGAAGATGGCGAGGAAGAGAATTATACGTATCCTGTCCTGTGTGAGTCCGACGAAGAAGCAGACGAAGCAGACAAAGGAAAAGAAAGTGAAAGTAAACCTTCGAAAAATGTGTTCGTCACGCCAACTGGAGATATTCCCGAAATGGACGAGGTCAATGAACTTATTGCAACAGATGGTAAACTTGATCACACTGTACAAGGTCGAAAATTAGCGAAGAAACGTGCTGCTGCATTGAAGAAACAAGCAGCGCAAGAGAAACGGGAGGCCGCGAAGAAAAAGAAGGAAGAAAAGGCAAGCAAAGCTTCAGCAACTAAATCTGAAAAGACGAAAAAGCTGAGTGAGACTGAATATAAGAAGGAGCTGAAGGATCTTGAAAGACGCAGAAAGAAGAGAACAAGGGAACGTGAGCGCGTCTTGAAAGATGCTGAGAAAAAGGCCAAGAAGCAGAAGGTTGATGGTAATAGTAACATGATTCGAAAAGGTCGAAAGCTTGGTATTGCTGATAAAAAAGGCCGTGCGGAAAATCTTGTTCGAGGCTACCTCCAAAGGATAGCTGGGAAAGAAAATCTTAAAGGATTGGGATTGAGTGGGGTCTCTACATTACCAGCTGCAAACATAGATGGTTCAGGCCTTCTTGGTCTTGCACTAGCTTTTCGTTGTGCAGCTGGTGAAGTCGATATGCCAAATAGTGATGATAATCCTTCGAGCCTTAAACCATGGGACAATATAGATGTTAAAACCCCGTTGAAGTCCGAGGAAAGATGCAAAAATCTTGAGAAGCAAGTTGAGCTACTTGAGAAGGCAATTTCAAATTTACATGAAGATGATAAACGAAGAAAGGCTTTGATGGAAACTGCAAAAGAGGAGAAGCTGAAAAATGAAAAAGCTATTCTTGCAGCTGAGAAAGAAGCGCGCCAAAACCTAATGCCCAAGAGGAAAACCCCGTCAAAGAAAAAAAGTACTGCTGATAAAGCAGAGGGAAAGAAGAATACCGGGAGTCCAAAGAAAACTGCTGTAAAGAAAGAAAAGGAAGATAAGGATGTTGACAATGAAATTGCTGATACTTCTATGGTTGATAACCAAGAGGAAAAGGCTATTGATACAGAAGTAGTGCAAGCTGAAGTCGTCGATGAATCTATCGCTGACGAAGCAATGGTTGAAGTGAGCACTGAAGTTCCTGTAGAGGAAGAAGAAGATCTAGGGTTTTAAAAGTAAATGCTAATATTCATTTTCGTGTTTCAAAATATAATTTAATTTTTAATGCATTCAACTTCAAGAAAAATGATTCAGTTCTCCGCAGTAATGTGCGTTTGCAACTCTTCCAACTTCCGCTTTAAAATTTTGTTTTCTACTTCCAGTTCACCATTTTCAGCAAGAAGTTGCCCATTTTCAGCAAGAAGTTTCCCATTTTTCTTTGCCCATTTCTCATTTGCTTGATGCAATTGATGAGAGTATAACTCTTTCACCTCTTCTACATCTTTCTCGTAACTGGATTTGACAACGTGTTGAATGTTGCTAACATTGGTATGCTCTACAGTTTGGGCTTGTTCTTTGCCTCTCTGATTGACTTGAATGTCTAAAGAATCTTTTTCAACCTGCTTTGCTCGTTTGATTAGGCTGATCAGTAAACAGTGGTATTTTGGAGCTTTCTCTTCATAGCGAAAGGCCAAATTGGATCTACAGATTGAACACTCTAGCCACTTGTCCAATGGTTTACCATTTGCTACGTTCTTTGACATGGCTAGACTTCGTACACAGCCGAAACAGTAGTAGTGGGAACATGTTTTCGATGCACTAATCACAGGTAGACGGTCTCTTACTTCCTTATCTTTGCTGTCAGTATCCGTGGAAAACTCATTTTTACAGAGAAAGCATGTGGTTTCACTCTCTTTCAGCTGGACAAGCATGATTTTGTTTTGGTCGTTGTCAAGAATTGGTTGTAATTCTTCTTCCAGATCGTCGTCGCCATCTTTTGAAGAATTGTCGAGAAATTCATTGATTGCAGTATTATTCTCTTTCATAGTGCTTGGATTTTGCTGCTTGATCGTCTCTCGATCTGATTGCAAGTGCTGAGATTGATTCAAATTACGTTGTCGTATGCCTCCGACTTTTTCCTCCAAGCATATGGGAAGAGAAGCACCAATGTCAATTTTCTTTGCATCTTCCTCACAATTGATGATGGAAGAAGTATCGCGCTCAATTCTGGAAGCTCCACGACTTTCTTCGAGGTAAATTCTGACCGCCTTGTCCTCATTTTGGACTTTTGCGACTAGTTGAGCCTCAACCATTTCATCTTCTTCCGTACTCCTCGAATTGCTCAATTTCGATTGAATTCGACTATCTGTACGAGAATCTTCTTGCAAATGGACAACATCGCAAGCCAATAATTCACAAATACTATCTGGTGCATTTCCCTTCGAGGCATAATCCAAGGCAGTGAACCCTAAACTTCCGTCTGGCGGTTGAGATTTTTCAAGCAATAAAAGCTTCCTATCTCCCTTTTCTAGGATATATTCAATCTTCCTCTTGTACTCATCTATCTTTTTCCTGCAGTCATAGGTCCAACAAAGGTAGTGGAGTGCGTAACAATTGTCATCCCTGGCTTTAGTCATGATGAGGTCTCTCCCCCCAATGTCAATCATTTCCTTCAAAACAGGGAATGGTTGATATCGACCATCACCATGAGATGGGTGTGCATCACAAGCAAGATGGAGTACTGTATGACCGCTTTTTGCTATTTGTTTCAACAACATGCTCTTCTTCCCGATTCGTATCATCTTTAAAATTAGTTCTTCTGGTGCAAACTTACAAATGCATATCATTAGACACGTTCGCTTCTCCCAACGCTTGCCCTCCTGATAGCTCAAAATTTTCTCTTTTTCCTCCATGCCAATTTCAGAAGAATCAAGGAATTTTTTGAGTTTAGTCCACTCTTTTTTAGAGCAAATCTTGAAAAGCGCTTTACCATCCATGCTGAATATTCGATTTCTAACCTTCCACAGTAATGTAAATGCAAAGAGAATGGGATTACTCTTCCTATTTTACATCGTGGAAACCAAGTCTACACCGTGAAAAAAAAGAAACTAATCCACACACGAAATTTCTTCTCTCTCAACAATGGGACTAAAATTAATACTCTATTCATGTGCACACTTTCAATTTCAATCACTGCTAGTAGCCTTCAAATTCTCACTCATTCCATCCACCATGACACGAGTTGGCAATAATCGTGTAAAGAATCTCGATACTTTCATCACCATTAACATACTTATTTCCCAATGCATTCAAACATTCCTTTGCAACATCTTGAGGCTGCATCAAGATAAAGTCCAACTCCTTGGTATCATATCCATTCGCTTTTCGAAAATTCGGTGTTTCAATTGGTGCAGCTACACATGCCAGTACATCCATTCCATCAGTTTGAAATTCATTCTCAAGACTTTTTGCTAGAACTGTATCAAAAGCTTTTGTAGCAGCATAAGATGAAACAAGTGCTGATCCCTTATCACCAAGAGTAGAAGACATGATTATGACACCTGATGATGGTCGCTTATATTTCTTGACTGCTTTCCCAAATGTATACACGGTACGAGTAAGACTTGCCGCATTGACTTCTATAGTTTGCAAATGCGATTGATTCAAGCGGCGATTCTACAAATAAATCCTTTTGAAACACGGCAGCATTGTATACCATGAGACCAACATTATATGTTTGAAAGATATTTTCCATAGTTTCAGAAACTTGTTTTCCATTGGAAAGATCTAAAATCACACTTTGGACATTGCATCTGTAATCATTTCTTAATTTTGTAGCCTGATGTTCCAAATTCTTGTGCACGTCGAGCACTTGTGATGACGTCCAGGCCATTTTTGCAAAAGTGCTTGGCCCATTCAGCCCCTAGACCTTCTGAAGCACCAACTACGAGACTCCATTGTCCATAAGGTACTTTTGCGATAAACTTTTTGGTGTGTGAGTTTTAGGATGGCTTCGTAGATTTTGATAGGCGAATGCTATCAACCCAACGATTATAAATGCTCGAAAAAGAGTCGCTATGTTTTTCATGTGATGAATATAATTTTTCGTTACTCGATTAGGTATCGATTGGAATTGGGTGTATTTCCTGAAGATGTGCTTTGTCTCGAGTTACTGCAAATATCCAATACGTTGACAAAAGTACGTATGGGCTGACGTCACTAAATACCTGACTTTTAACCCCCTCATGTCAATTTTTCTGCGCCACCCATTGCTTTTTCGTTCGCCCACCTTCATTTTTTATTCTGAAGATGAACAGAACAGTGAACGAATTGACAATCAATAGACTGATACAAATCCCCAATAATTAAAATGAAAAGTAGAAATATGGGAAGAAAAGAGGAATCTAGAGCGGGGATGCAAAGCAGCCTACCGAAGAAAGTTCAGACGGATCGAAAAGTGAACCAAATCAATATTGCAAAACATGAGTTGATTCAAAAATGTTGCCAGATTGTAGAATCATCACTGGACAAATATCTGAATGTAGACTTACATACTGAATCTATACAGAATCAAGACGAGAATGAGATTGAGGAACCCTTGTTTGTGTCAAAGATGCGAGAATGTCATGATGTCTTGACACAAGAGAAATCTATAAATTCTGTAAATCAAGATACAAGGATAGATTGGGAATCAATGCCTCCTTCGCTTACTCCACAAGGTGGTGGACTTAAAGGAAATAGAGCAGTTAATAAGATGCAACAGGTGCAGGCGTTAATGGATAAGATAATACCCTTGGTGGACTATCTATATGATTTGAAAAAGAAGAAAGGAGAGAGTTATGATGATAGGATACATATTGTAGATATTGGAGCTGGAAGTGGTCATATTGGTCTTGTCATTGCATGGATGAGACCTGAAAAATGTCGAGTTACTTTATTAGAGCGTAAAGAATACGGAAGTCAACAAGCTCAACGTCGTATTGATGAAGCTAATATTACAAATGTCCAAGTGGCGAATACATCCCTTCATGCATTTTGTGATTATGAATTTGATCCACATGGTGATTTATCCACACAAGGGACTTTTGGACCAGCAGCAGTGAAATTTGATTTAGCGATATCTCTCCATAGCTGTGGTGTATTGACGGATGCAGCTCTAGAAATGTGTGCTTTTAATCGTGCAGCATTTTGTTTCTGTCCATGTTGCTATGGTCAAACTTCGTCCAATGATTTTCTCCGTCCGCATATACCTCGAAGCAAAGCACTTCATGAAGTAAGGGAACAAGAAATGCCAGAGGAATGGCATAAACTTAAGCGAGGGAGGAATAAAGTCAAGTTTTTCAAGGGTAATGAGGTCCCAACACCCTTTACTTTGGTTGCTAGATCCGCAGATTGTGCTTCGCCAGTTGACGGCAAGGAATCTTTTGTAACGAGTCGAAATTTTCGATTAGCCAAACGTTGTATGCAAATTGCAGATGCCGATAGACTTTGTTGGTTGAGTGAATATGGATATAGTGGTGCAATCTCTTCTCTGTTACCACTTGATATCACACCCAAAAATAATATCATTATTGGAATTCCTAAAGAAAAAATTGATGATGCCCTCACATGTGACATTGACAACATGGAAGTCTCAACTTTAGCACTTCAAGCAAGTGCTATTGAGAACTTTGAATCGGAAGAAGGTGAAAAAGACTCCGAGCGGGAAAAGATTAGAGAGGCGCATAAAAGGTGGAAGGAACAATTTCAGCAAAGTTTGGGTTTAGTAGACTAGGAGATGGATAAAGATTGAAATATGACGATTTTACCTCCTAAACTAGATGCTCACTTATGAAGTTATTCCTCTTCTTTTCAAAACTTCTTTTTGTGCTCTCTCATCAATTCTTGACTTGACTCTATCAAACACTCCACAGAGAAATGAATTGTGTCTACGAATCAAATCAATACGAGGATGCTTAGCCTTTTCATCATCATCCATAGCATCAATCTTAACGACAAGATCTCTAAACTCATTTGCTGTAGCTTCGACATGGTTTCTCAATGTAAGAGCCTCCTCCAATGCATACTTTTTATGGAATCTACGCTTTTCTTCAAGATTTCCTTCCAGATGTGCACTATAGAAGAGTTGTTGCTCTTGAGGAACTTGAGCCAAAAGAGTGTAAAGGATACAATCCCACACAGCTGTTGAAATACCTCCGTCATCACAACGATATACCATTTTACTTCTATCATTGCAACCTAGTTCAACAAGTTCTGGAGTTTGCTTGTCGAAAAGTAATTGACTAAATACCTCAGGCATGGACTCATCACAAAAGCCAAAAACAGTAAGGAACCTATGTGGATTAGTGAGACCATAGGACAAGAATAAATCAGCTCCTTCGCTTTCATCTGAAACATCAATATCTTGTGTCAATACAAATTCTACACGGTCTTGGTCATCACTATCTCTCACCATCACATTTGGAGGTTCCTTATGATTGAACATATCGCCATATGGGACACTGATTGGTCTGATGAGTTCATCGTATTCATTTTCTTGGACATACCGCCAACACCTTGTAATTACAACATTGAATGCCCAGAGAAATAAATCATAATCAGTTTCTGTGTAGATAGAAGTATCCTTCATCAATTCATATGCTTTCATAAAGATGTCCAATTGTTGTTTTTCAAAGTTTGCAAGTGCTAATGCAAAAGGAGGCAAACATTCAAGTTCGACTTCATCCATACAAACTCCCGTACTAAAAGAAGAAGGAAGAGACTGTATCCATTCATACCATTTACTTTCCTCTCCTAATGAGTTTTCATATAGAACTTTGGTAATTAGTACGAAATTCAATGCGGAATCATGTAGACCCATTCCCTCAATGTATTCTATTGGCTTCTCAAGATATTCAAACCATTCTCGTTTGATCTTGTCACTATCGAGTACTAGACTTTTTGGTACGGATAGGATGCATTCATTTTGTTGAGCAGATTTTACAAGTTTAATTCCATAGTCTTCTCCGGAGTTGAGGGTCAATTCTGCGGAAGGGGAGAATTGCACATCGTGTTGATTTGCAAATTCGGCTAATCTGGAAATGTCCCTTTTTGCAAAGAGACATGTTGATGACAAAGAGAGCCCCACTGAGCTGGGGACAACACTAGGCTTTACATTTGGGGTTATGAAAGCATCAGTGATGGCCAAAGATAGGAACAAGGTGAAGATTGGTGAAGATAACATTAACTTCATGTTCATTTTGGAATAATGAGAGGGTGATGAAAGATGGTCGGAACTTGAAAAGGAAGATCCAAAAGATATATCCAGAGATTTTGGCGCGAAAATATACTTAGAGTGTCCTTTGATTTTTATAATATTTTGAGTACATACACTCTAGTTGAAAGGAGTAAATATTCATTTCAAAAAAGAGACCTGATAATAAGTAGAGAAAGAGGTTTCTTCCGATAAAGCAAAGAATAAGTATTTAACATAAAGATTTTACATATAGTAGCAATCGCCACAGTAAGCTGTCTCATCTATGGTGGATAAATTGGGAATTGACTTAGACATGGAAACAGCAAGGTACTGAAATCTATACTTCCTTATTCTCATGTCAACATTCATATCCTGCAAAGTGCTTCAAAGAGCTGCTTTCTACCGAGTAATAGTATCAATTTTAATTTACAATGTTTTTGGTTTCACCCCTGATATACGCTTCAATATTGTCTGCTGTCATATCCACCAATCTTTGACGAGTTTCCAGTCTCCTCCATCCGATATGTGGTGTCAAGAATACATTATCCAAATTCCAAATTTCACTATCTTCTGCAGGAGGTTCTGTCTCTTGCGTGTCAAGTCCTGCTCCAGCAATAACTCTATCCTTCATACATTGTATCAATTCCTTTTCGTTGATGATTGCTCCCCTTGCCGTATTTATCAAGAAAGCGGTCGGTTTCATCAACTTGATTTCTCTTGCGCCAACAGAGTGTCTAGTCTCTGCATTTAGGGGACAATTGATTGAAACAAAATCAGATAGGCGAAAAACGTCGTCAAAATCCACAACTTTCACTTTTGGATGATTTTCATACTTGTGCCCCTTGGGGAGTTTCCCACTTCTAGAACTGATGACAATATTCATTCCCAAAGGAATTGCTACATCTGCTACACAAGTTCCAATCGTGCCACTACCACCAATCATCCCTAAAGTCTTGTTGGTGATTTCATAAATTGGATGCTGAAAGACTGTAAAATTCCTTCTGTCATTATTGTGCAGCATTCGCGCTTGGTCAAACATGGCAGCGCCAAAGTTCATAATATAGGTAATCACCATATGTGCCACAGATTCATTTGAGTATGTAGGGATATTCACTACATCCATTCCTTTTTCACGAGCAAGTGCTACTGGAATATTATTGTATCCCGTTCCAGATTCGCACAAAAGTTTGACAGACGGTGGAAATTGTTCAAGAGCCTGAGAAGGAACTTCCATTTCTTTTGTGATTACAATTTCTGGTTGATGCTTTTGAACCAAGGAGACGATTTCCTCGGTAGATGTGATATTGTCCACTTCGTTGCATGTCAAGTTTGTAAGTGCAGACAGTCGAGAGTAGTCGAGTCTCTTGTCGTAGTTGAGTCGGCTGCTGTTTAGAAAGATTGCAGTAGGCCGACGAAGGACTCTCGTTGCTTGAAACGACATACTTGGGTGATATTAGTGTTCAGTAGATAAAGAAGGATAGATTGCATAAATAGTGAAGACGAGAAACTAACTCACTACCATAGCAACAAACCTTTTATTTCTTGGCTTGTTTGCTTGTTATTTTTGTTTGAAGATATCTTTTGACACTTGACATTGACGCTTCTCGATGACGTCATCAATGAATGAGATGGTATGTCATTTATTTTTGAAATAACCAATGTGTTTTTTCCTATCATATACTGTGCTGCTTATTTAAGTACACATACAAGTATCATATATTGATATTTTCAATATATTTATAGCATTTATATTACAAAAGTTTAGGAACGTCACTACCCCTACTTCTATCTAACTTTCCTACGCGAGTCATTAGGAAATAGCTGGTGATGTTATCATTTGCCAACGCACAGTCAATTGGCAACCTTGGATGCATATCCCAATGATTTTGCAGTTTCTCCACTTTATCCCCTCTCCAAACAGTAATATGCGTTCCTCCACAAAAGTACCCATTTCTAGGGGAAGAAGTTCGAAATCCCGATCCAAGTCCACGCATGTAAAACCTTGGAAAACTTACTCGTGGCTGTTGCCAAGAGTCAAATCGAAGCACATCCCAATCTGAAGGTGCCTTTTCGATTGACTTTAGAAGTTTATTATAGTTTCGTATTTCATAGTCATCTTCCAATACAAGAGTGATTCCCGTTGTATTGTAATTATCCATAATATCCCAATTGGAATACAAAAGTCCAGTCAATCCTATACATGCTTCATCTCTCACCCCTTGTGAACAATCTCCCGTATCACCTGTTTTACCTGATATTCGTTGGTAAGGGACGGAATACTTTTTCGAAAATGGCTCAAGCCATGATTCCATAAATTCTCGTTTATCAGTACGATGGTCCATATTAATGTAATATATACGATCAATGGAAACAGGTGTAGTTTCTTCATCACTTGTCATGGTGGAACATTCATCACAACCTGAACATACATTGTAATAGGCACATTTATGATCCCATGAAATAGGATGAGAAGAACACCATCCTTGGCAATCACTTTTTCCACTAGTCTTTTTCTCAACATGTTGTATTTTCGCACATTCATCACAACCAGAGCATAAATTGTAATAAGTACACTTATGATCCCAAGAAACAGGATGAGTCGGACACCAACCTCGACAATCCATTTTCGTACTGGTCATTTTTGGTTCTTCATGTTCTTCTGAAAGAGTTTCATTTTCATCCAAGCATTGACCACATCCTATACAACCTTTATATAAACATTTTGTTTGCCATGAAGCAGGATGTTCAATACACCACCCTTGACAAAACTGTACATCAGTATGTTCGGTTTCAGCATGATCCGCACTCTCCTTCACATTCGCATGAGTCTCTTGTGTAGGACTCTCTTTAGTATCACACTGATCCTTACATCCTGCACAACCTTTATAGGTACATTTCTCCTCCCATTTGGCTTCATGATTAAAACACCAACCTGCACACTCATGATGTCCATCTGATTCCGATAAATATCTCGTGGAATGTATGTTATCTGATCCTGAGTCGCTGTAGATTGTATATATGCCAAATAGTAGAATGGAAACAACTATACATTTTTTGCGTAGTGATGATTTCTTTTCTCTCATCATGATTTCAGTATTTATGAATTGTAGAAAAATGTATTTGATTATTTGATAGGATGGAGAAGAGTGCGGATATTTGAATTGCTTCGCGTGAATCATCTCTGCCCATGTCTTCGGTGAAATTATTAGTGATACAAAAAGAGACAAAAAGTTATCAAATGACCATTTTTATAAACGTTATTCTTTTAACGGCTTAAATTGTCCGTGTGAAGTAGAGGTCGACATTGGATCGAACATCACCAAATAGATTGCAAAACTTTTATCAATATCACATATATTAAATATGACGATACCAAATTATGGAAGCTTCGAAGAATTAGTGTGTAGTGTTCAGAGGTTGCACTTGTGATAAATAAACAAATGATTGTAAATTATACAAAGTATATAATGAATTTGTAGTCAGTTGAACTGTAGTTTACAATTTAAATTGTACAGGAGATATCATACGCGTATCTCATCAAAGATTACTTCGAAATTATGTAATGCTTTGAAGCTGCCACAATCTCATTATCTGAAAAGTACAATCTCTCCCATTGAATCTAAAATATATCTGTTGACAATCTCCTTTTCAGATATAACAGCAAACGTATTCGCTTCCAAATATTG
Source organism: Chaetoceros tenuissimus (assembly GCA_021927905.1). Lineage (NCBI taxonomy): Eukaryota > Bacillariophyta > Thalassiosirophyceae > Chaetocerotales > Chaetocerotaceae > Chaetoceros > Chaetoceros tenuissimus. The sequence goes on along the minus strand of BLLK01000047.1, from coordinate 3,873,299 downwards.
GGAAGGTGTGATACCAATTAAGTTTTTCATTCTCATGGCATTGATGCCTAGTCTCTTTACCAAGTCATGAATGATTTCGGATAAAGGATTGAAAGAGGAACACGCGCGATGAAGTGCGTGTATTTCTTCATTATTGATGGACCTAACCCATTGTATTGCTTCTTCATCGATGCCCTCGTTATATTCACCATCTTCATCAGTGTCAATTGGAGATTTCTTCATCAATAATGTGTTGTCAAAAACAAGACAGCCGAGTTCTACATTTCGAGGCATGGTCAAGATGATCAACTTTTTGCAATATTGAAATGCCCAACCGCCAATCTCTCTACAAGAAGGAGGGACAAAGATCGAAGGTAAAGAGTCACAACCAAAGAATGCACGGTCTCCAATGTATTCCAAATATCTCGAGAGTTTCACAAATACAAGACTCCAACAATCTGCGAAAGCATCCTTTTCAATTCTCTTGACAGTATCAGCCATGATGACTGTCTTTACTTCACAATCGTTAAAAGTAAATTCAGGAATGATTTCAACTCCAGGTAATACAATTATAACCTCCCAAGAATATCTTTCTTCTCCGTCATGAATGAGAGGGATGCCGTGCAAACCTCCTTCCCAAAGTTTCTCTCCATTATAAAATAGAGTCTTTTTTCCTTTGTACATACGTATCCCAGGAATGAATCGACGCCATTCTTCCGTCTGTACCCTCATCTTTTAAGGGTGCTACTCTTCAGCAGCTTGCTTCCTTTTCAAGAATTACTCTTCTCTATATATCTTTGTTCTATCGTATGTGCTGAACGGTGTGAACTGCTTTGCGTTGCTGCGTTGCTGCTCTCTATTTCCATGTTTGTAAACATGGCGGTTATTTCAATTAACGTACATACTTTGCCTTCACTTTTCTATTTCATACTCTTTTTTATTTCGAAATAGAGATGTGAGTTCTTGGAAGCCCAATGATTTCATTTCAATCTAGTTCAAATCAAGTAAAGCAAAGTGCATTATCTATCTTGGATTCAAGTTTCCTCTTCAAAGTAAAGTAATGGTTCAGAACAATCATTATTTGAAGAATAGTTTAGTAAGGATGAATCTTTTCTCCTTAGTCAATATGGGTCATGAAGAGAATGAAGGAGAAAGATACCATCATCCATTTTCATATTCAATCTAATTACCAAGTTTGCAAAGAAGTCATACATTGTCCCGTGTGAAGTACTCGTAGAGGTGACATTGGACCGAACAAATGATTACGAACTTGAATGATATATGACGATACCAAAATTTGAGATTACACTCGTGATAAATAAGCAAATGAATGTAAATTATACAAAGTCTATAATGAATATTGCAGTCAGTCAAACTTCTGCTTATTCTTTAAATTGTACTGGATCTAAAGTATACAATGCTTTGAAGTCGCCCCAGCCCCAACATTGAATTATCTCAAAAGTACAATCTCCCCCATTAGAGTGGTGTTAGGAATCTGTGCTCTCGATGTTTTTGCGTTTGATTCGATTGAGCACAGATTCTTTTCAAGCCCAATTTTCATTTTTGAATTGAGGATGAAATGTAGAAAGGCCACGTACTTGAGATACCATTTATGCGTAGAAGAAAAATGTTCTAGATTTTGAGCGGACGCAAAATCGAGCACATAATTTGATTTTTTTTCAAAAAAGTGTGGTGAGAACCCTAAATTCAAAAATCGAATGGAGCACACTTTTTCTTCAATCGAATGCAGAATCGAGCACAAAACACACCTCTAACACCACTCTATTGAAGAATCTAAAATATATCGATTGATAATCTCCTTTTCAGATATAGTCGTAAACGTGTTCGCTTCTAAATATTGGGAAGGTGTGATACCAATGGAGTTTTTCATTCTCATGGCATCGATGCCTAGTCGTTTTACCAAGTCATGAATGATTTCGGATAAAGGATTGAAACAGGAACATGCGCGATGAAGTGAATGTATTTCGTCATTGTTGATCGACCTAAACCATTGGACTGCTTCCTCATCGTGCTCCTCGTCATATCCACCATATCCATCAAGTTGAAGTGGAGATTTCTTTATCAATGCTGTGCATTCAAAAACACCACGACCAAGTTGAACATTTTGAGGAATACTCACGATGATCAACTTTTTGCAACATTGAAATGCCCATTCACCAATCGCTCTACATGATTGCGGAATAAATATTGAAGTCAAAGAGTCACAACTCCAGAATGCAGTTTGTCCAACGTATTCCAAATTTCTGGAGAGTTTGATAAATGCAAGATCCGTGCAATGCGAGAAAGCATCTTTTTCAATTCTTCGTACTATATCATCCATAAACACTGTCTCGATATTTATACAATCGAAGAAAGTGAATTCAGGAATTATCTCAACTCCAGGTAATACCAGATGACTTCCCATGAATCTCTTTCTTCTTTATCATGAATAAGAGGGCGGCCATCCCATGCTTCTCCTTCATAGATTTTCTCTCCATTGTAAAAGAGAGTCTTCTTTCCTTTGTACATTCGGACTCCTGGAATGAACCGCCGCCATTCCTCTGTTTGAACCCTCATCTTTTGAGAAGGTACTTTTCAGCGGCTAGCTTGTTTTATGAAGAAATCTTTTCAACCTATCTTTGTTCTGCTTGAGTCTGCCGCTGCGATGCTGCGATATATTGCTTGCGAGCTTGCTCTGCTGTGCTCGTTCCTCTTCCATGTTTGTAAACATGGCGGTTAAATTTAATTAACGGGCATACTTGCCTTTCAATTTCTTTTTCTTTGGAAATAGCGACGCGAGTTCTTGTCAGCCCAAATGATTAATAATCTAGGTCAAATTATATAGAGCAAAAGGTATTATCTATCTTGAATTTTCAAGTTTTCTATGGTTCAGAACAATGGTAATTATTTGAAGAAAAGTTAGTTTAGTAAGTATGAATCTTCTCCTTAGTCCAATACGGGTTATATAAAAAGATGAAGAATGAAGGGAAAGGAGAAAGATACCATCTCATAGGATCATCCATTTTCATACTCCGTCTAATTACAAGTTTACAGAGTATTCATACATTGATTTTACAATGACAGAAGGTCGAGGCAATGAAGCAAGAGGGAGAGGCCGAGGAGGCGGCAGAGGAAGGTATGCACCGAACCATCATCTTTTATGATCTTCTTTTTTTCATCTTATGATCACATTCACATTCTTCAATCATAGAGGCAGAGGACGAGGAAGAGGAGGCCGTACTGGACGTGGAGGTCGAGGTGGAAGAGGAGGACGTGGTGCAAAGAAGCAAAATGAACCACAACAACAACAAGAAGAAAAGACGTTGAATGCATCTGCTGCTGTGTTTGATCCGAATCAAGGAGTGACACAGCAGATGGAACAATTGGAAATTAAACCAAAGAAACATGAAAAGAAAAATGAAAAGAAGGGAAATGAGAAACAAGGGAAAAAGAGTCAGAAAAAGGATGGCAAAGGTGATTCTAAAAAGAAGCAAAATGAAAAGAAGCAAAAGAATGAGAAAGCAAAGGATGCACCTACTGCATCCAAAAAAGAAAAAGATTCCAAAAAGAAAAAGGATCAACAGCCAAAAAATAAAAAGGAAACTTCCAAAAATGATAAGAAACCAAAGCAGCAACCAAAATTGGTTCCGTCCATACCACCAAATCAGCCACAAACCACCAATCGACCAGATTATAAAAAAGGTGAAAAGATTACAGTACTTCACATTGCTGAAAAACCAAGTATTGCAGAATCCATCGCAAGAGGCTTATCAAGAGATTTTCATTCCAACAGAGGCATCATGCCCATTCATGAATTTACAAATCCTGATTTTCCAAAAGCACCCATGGCGAGTAAATGCATACATCGTGTAACATCTGTAGCGGGACATGTGTTTAGTGTAGACTTTCCACAACAATATCAATCTTGGGATTCGGTTGATCCACTTGATTTATTTCAAGCACCTATTAAAAAGACTGCATGTAAAGGTTCTGTTGTCAAACATTTGAAAGATGCGGCCAAAGGTGTGAATTTTATAGTGCTTTGGTTGGATTGTGATCGGGAAGGTGAAAATATTGCATTTGAATGTTTAGATGTTTGTATGGATCGTATGGAGGGGTCGAATCCTTATGATCGAGTCTATAGAGCTTATTTCAGTGCCATTAATCCTAGTGATATCAAGAAGGCATATGATTCACTTGGAAAACCAGATAAGAATCAAAGTCTGGCTGTGGATGCAAGGCAAGAACTTGATTTGAAAGTTGGGGTTGCATTTTCTAGATTTCAAACTAGATACTTTCAAGGAAGATATGGTGATTTGGATAGTGCGGTTCTTTCCTATGGTCCTTGTCAGACACCAACCTTGGGATTTTGTGTCAAGAGACACATTGATATTGAAACTTTTAAACCCGAACCGTACTGGTTGCTTGACTTGGGACTATACAAGAGGGGAAGAGTTTTCAAAGCTCAATCCAATGCGGGAAGATCGTTCAATCAGCAAAAGATACATAAACTCATCAAAACAGTATTTGAGTCTGAAACGCCCGTTGCAAAGGTGACAAATGTTGTGTCGAAAGAAAAGAAACAGGGTCGACCAGTCCCTCTCAACACTGTAAATTTGCTCAAAGCATGTAGTAAGGCACTCGGTATTGGTCCGCATCAAGCTATGAAAGTGGCAGAGTCTTTATATTTGAGTGGATATCTATCGTATCCTAGAACTGAGTCGTCTGCATATCCAAAATCGTTTGATATCAAAGGTGCTCTGAGAATGCAATCTTCCGATACTCGCTGGGGTTCATATGTTAGAGATTTGATCGAGAATGGAAACTGCAAGAGTAGAGGTGGTGTTGATATGGGTGACCATCCTCCAATCACTCCTTGTAGAGCAGCTGGGCAGTATGAATTGCATGGTGATATGGCAAGGGTTTATGAGTTGGTAACACGCCATTTCATTGCTTCGGTTAGTTCAGATGCTTTATGGAACAATACTCGAGTAACAGTTGCAATTGAGTCTCTTGGAGAAAAGGGAACATTTACATTGCGAGGTAAACAAATGAAGAAACCTGGGTTCCTTGCCGTCCTATTACATAAAGAATATGGTGATGAAGCTGACGAAAATGCCGAATACACTGTGGAAGATGAGGTTGATGAAGTTGAGAATCTTCCCGAATTCAATGTAGGAGAGATTTTTTCGTTGACAAATGCAAAGGAGGCGTCCCAGTCCAAGGTAGCTGTCCAAGCTGCTGGTCTCCGCGGAACTCTTGGGATCAAGGAAAAAATGACTACGGCTCCAAAGCATTTATCAGAAGCAGAGCTTATCAATCTTATGGAAAAGAATGGTATCGGAACAGATGCGTCTATTGCGACACATATTGAAAACATCATCAAGAGAAATTACGTTGAACTTGTTACAGGGAGAAAGCTTGTTCCTTCAAAGCTAGGTCTTGTTCTTGCTCAAGGCTACCATCTTATTGACAGCTCTCTTGTTCTTCCTAAAGTCCGTGCAGATATTGAAAATGAGTGCAACAAAGTAGCAAAGGGTCTAGCGGATAAGGACACTGTGCTCAGGAACGCAATAGATGTTTTCAAATCAAAATTCGAAAACTTTGTAAAGGACATTACAAAGATGGATGTTCTTTTTGGTTCTTCATTTGCAAAGCTTCAAGATATTGGAAAACCATTTACTCGTTGTGGTTTTAGCAGGAGATATTTGACCTATATTACAGGCCCGCCCGCGAGGTAAGACAATCTATCACAACATCCACGCTTAAAATATTTGCATACATCTTTCTAACAATATTATAGGTTGTATAACAAATACACTGAGACCGTTTATCCTTTGCCTATGGGAGGAGTTGTCAGGGAATGGAGCGGTAGAAATTGCCCGGTAGAAGGTTGTAATTTTGAGTTGTGTACCTATGCGGTAGGAAACGTAAGTGCAATGTTGTAGTTTTCTTCTATATTGATTTTCCATCATGTTGTTAACATTTAGCGCAGCCTGAAAGGACCTTCCCTCTCTGTCCTCGATGCTATAATAATCCCATTCCAGAATGGGGTCCAATTCCTGGCGAGGATAAAGCAGCAGCTGCAGACGATGTTGATCGCGAAGATGAGAATAAGGAAAGACAAGCAAGAAGCATGGGCGGAAGACAATTTATTTTGGAATGTCCTCACCCTGATGGTCATCCATTAATTGAGGAATTGACTGTCGCTGAAGATCCAGATGGTGATGGAGTTCTCACCTTGGACACTCATTTTGGGCCTAAATGGCGTCTCGTCTCTACTCGTGATCCAACAGTGTATTATCTACCAAAGTCAATAGACAAATTGACTATCCTTGATAAGAAAGACGAGGAAACAGATCAAAGATTGATTAGAATTGAATACAAGGCAGGAGAATCACCTCTGGAAGATGGTGGTACTAAGCAAACCTTGGCATTTTTCCAAGACGAAAAGTTTATGGATACAGTCAGAACCTATCGAGGTCAAGAAAGAGCAGCAAGAAAAGGTGGACGCGGTGGTCGCGGACGCGGAAGAGGTAAAGGAGGTCGTGGCCGGGGCGGCAGAGGTAGAAGAAGATAAGGACCATTGGGTAAATAGAATTACTTTTATAATTTAGCTTCGATTATGATTCCCTTGTTATGGATTACTTTAACTACTCTTTCTTGTATCAGTACGCCAAACAGATGGGATTGTTGTTTCTACTTGTTAAGTAATCCAGCGAAGAAATCTTGTACATCTTTGTTATCTTCCTTTTCAGACCCTCCAGAAGGTCTTGGTTTCTTTCGGATAACTTTTTTCTTCGTAGCAGCAGTTGCTGTTGTTCTGGTAGTCTTGATAGTTTGATCCATAGTAGATCGAACTGACTTATCATCTTTTCCAGATCCAGCAGCACCAACATATGCACTGACAGAGTCTGCTAATTTTTGCAACCATTCGTGATCGCCATTGGATGCCTCTTCACTCACTGTATCCATGACTTTATCTGATTTTTCTTGATGGGTAGGAGGAAGGGCATTCCATAAACTATCAGTGTTGGCATTCCAAACTCCTGGACAGCCTGCACCTCTCAACAAGACCGAATTGATTAAATCTACATCATATTCGTATGGTCTAAAGATGGAAACTTGCGTATGAAGAGTGGAAGAGTCTTGATCATTTTCACCTTCTTCTTGTTGATCTTCAGTTTGACTTGTTATATCCTGATCATTTTCACCCTCTTTGTTTGAACCAAGACACAAGCTATGAATCTCTTTCATGAATTCCTTCATGGTCAAACCTTTCGGAAGGAAGGCATCACCTTTCCGTTCTACCTTTGACTCATCCTCCTGCTCATTGTCACCTTCCACCACTTTTTGGATAGGTTCCAAATAAGCCAGGGTACAATTAATCTCGGAACAATATTTTTGCAAATGGTACGAAATCAAATTTATAGCCTGTTTGTCCCGATATGTAATTTCTTTATTTCCTTTTGGCAACATGCACAAAATACATATATTGACATTTGCATCTTGACCATCTTTTACTGGAATATTCCATAAATTATCCATTGACTCTTCTAATGGTGCTTTTCCAAAGGTACATTGTTTCAATTGAGATAATAGAGTTGATCCTGAAGATCCTTCTGGGGAACTGTCATGGGAAGAAGCAGCGACATATCCCTTGATATTTTCCAACATGGAATGCAATATCGACTGTAAATCATTCAAACAGTCTAGATCCACCGTACACAAAAATAAAACTTGTCCTGTAATCTCTTGGCATAATTTCATCGGTAGTGAATTTTCAATTTGACAGTGACAATTCCATATTCCCAATGATGCATCGGATGTGGTATGATAGGTCAATGGTCGGAAATCTTGTTCATGACTTGTTATCGTTGCATTTGTAAAATTTATAGATTTTTCATTGTGCAGTTGAATGACTGTTGGTGGATGTGCTGAAGAGGATGATTCATCGTTGGCATCTGCAAATGTCGAAGTTTTGGAAAGACTCGGAAATAGCGGCATTGGATCTGGTATGTATTTTGATAAAGTTGATCTCTACTCGTAGCTGTAAATGTTCGGTTTTGCAAGCACTCTTGAATCTATGAATAGCCTTCTTTCAAGGATATACAATTTGGTTCAATAGAAACTTGATGAACTGCAGAATAATATGAAAGGAGAGGCGTTCAGCAATGATATACCAAGATAAGATCTTCAATTGATTAAAAAATTAGTCTAGAGAGATATAAAAAAGCAAAAAGGCAAAGCGAAAAGGAAAGCAGCTTTCTCCTCATACTTACCTCGTCAGGTTGGTAAAATATCACAGAGACGTTAAATTATTGTCGTTGACGGACTCTCATTATGTTGGAAGCAGGCTAAGATTGAAGCTTACTTGAAGGATCATCAAAATATTTCAAATCATAGTATTAAGTTGAGCAAGTAGTGTACTCCATATCTCTAATCTAATTATATGTTAAATTAATATTCGAAAATATAGAAAAATGAAATGGATCTTGGCGGGTAAAAAACGGTTGAATATGGAACATGTCCATGAACGGAAAAGACAAATACGCATCTCTCTCCTCTTTATTTCTCTCATTTTACTCATTATTTCTCTTCTCTCTAATAATGAATACATTTTCACTCTAGCTCTGAGCAAATCTAATAATCACAAAGAATACCTTGGACCATGCGATCATGACTATTGTTGGTATACAACATAAACATTTCTTTTTCTTCCTTTCTGTCGTATTGCTCAAGCTCCTTATTGCTGAAAAGAAGGTGCGCACTATTATTAAACAAGGAGTTGCTGAAAAATCCGACAAAACAGATATACATATACCTAAAGCAAGAGTTGCTCATAGAGATATTACAAAAACAAATGCAAATCACAGCCAACCGATAGATGAAGTCCAAAGGAACTTTAATATTTCTCATGCATACACAAATCCAGAAATCATTGCAAGCAATTGTAGCTTAACTGTCGTAATGATAGAACCCAAGCTGACTGAAAAATCGCTGTGGGTTCTGGAATCTGCGGCAGCAAATGTCTATCCAATGCATCAAACATGCTTTGTAATCAAAACTTCCATTTGTAAAGTGAAACGGGAACTACAAGAAAAGTACAAATCGACCAGAAACATTACAGATCAATATGCCTTTGAACAGGTTGCATTTTCCATTAAGGAGATGAGTAGTGCACATCCAAAATTCTTGGAGGCAATCAATAGTGGCAGAGTACGAATGAATGTACTTGATTATGAACATTATCATCTGAAAAGCTGTAATAATTTCAAGGGTATCACGAAGCAGTTTTTGAATTATGACTTTTGGGGAAAGAAGGAATTTTTGGAACAAGACTCTGACTTTATTTTGAATTTACAAAACGATGGAATCATTTGTCGACCCTTTTATGTGGACAATTGGAGAGAGTTGAGTTTTAAGCATGGTATGTGGGATACACCCCACGTGAGAAAATATTGTCCGTACTTTCAATACATATTACCAGAAGAGGAGAAGAACCATACTATCCAAAGCTACATATAATTCGCTAGGTAGTGAAGGGTAAGTGAAAGTGAATATATTCCTCATGTTCAATTATGCACTCTTATTCAAACACTTTTCTTTGTCACCAAAGAATACTGAATATGTGCCAATAAAATTGAAAAATTAAAATGGTGTCAAATGGCCTAGAGCGTTAAATAAAATCGGAATTCTAAATGGCCTTTTTAGGTATTCTTGCAGATGAGAACTCCGTGAAATTCTGTGGAAGCAAATAAAAACGCAAATTCTTTTTGCATGAAGGTACGCATGGTATGTAGGAGAAGAATACAAAAGAATACTACTTTTTTTCATTATATTGAGAAACAAACCTAGCTAGACATCTATTCTCTCTGTTCTCTTCTTTGATGCAACTTCCAGTGCAAATAGAAAAAACCAGAAACTCAGAAGAAAGAAGCAAAAAACACCAGATATCCTCTCTCTCTAGCACATATTTTGTTCTTTTTCCAATAATAAGACGAAAACTACCATTGAATTATACAACATCCATAGAATAGGATACTTTCAGCGCACACTCTAAATAAGATGAAGATAGGAGTAATAGGAAGCGGATCTGTTGGAGTAGGAGTATGCAACTACGTTCTTACTCTCGGACATGTTCGTGAGCTGGTACTCTACAACAGAACACTCTCTCGAGCAAAGGGGGAGATATTGGACTTTCAGCATACTTCTTCACTGACATTTAGCAAAAACACAAAACTTGTTGCCACAGATGACTATAGTGATTTGAAAGATGCAGATATCATTGCAATTACAGCTGGTGTGCAAATACAAGAAGGACAAAATCGTTTGGATTTAGCACATGCAAATAGTGTCATTGGAGTAGAAATTGCGAAAGAACTGGAAAAGGTTGCACCCAATGCAATCTTGATTGTAGTTACAAACCCATGTGATATTGTCTCTTACTTCATTTCAAGTAATACCGGATATGACAAAAGACAGGTTATCTCTGCTGGATGTGTTGTAGATACAGCCAGGTTGATGAGTATAGTTTCCAAAAGGGTTGGTGTAGATCCTAAGAATGTTTTTGGGTATATTCTTGGTAAGTCTTCGATTTAAACTCTTTAGCATTCATAATGATGCTATGATATCTTTTGTCCAGTCAATTTCCAAATGCCAATCTAACTTTGAACCTTTTGTTTAAATAAATTAGGTGAACACGGTAATAATTGCTTCACACCCAAATCTTTGATTAGCATTGCTGGTCAGCCTGCAGATTATTACTGTGCTTCTAATGATTTAGAGCCTATTGATGCAAATCAGTTGCTCGAAGACGTGAAAAATGCTGGGTATGAAATATTCAAGTATAAGCAAAATACTACCCATGGTGTTAGTGCGAGTGTATTCCGTATTATTCAAGCCATATCTGTGAATGAGCATTCTGTGCTGCCTATTGGAACATTACTGAGTGGTGAATATGGACTTGATAATGTTGTCTTGAGCTTACCATGTGTGGTCAACGCTGATGGTGTCCAAACAGTTCTTACACATCCTTTCACAGGTGAAGAAAAGGAGAAGTTGTTTGAGATTAGTGATCATTTACAAAATGTTATCCAAGATGTATCCAAAACAAGTGGACTGAGAATGCACTCTTCCAACGGTGAATATAATTTGCCAAAGAACGATACTAGAGTTGTAATTTCTTTTGATGTTGCTACCAGTACTGCTGCTGGCGTAATCGATCAAACGGTAGGAAAGAGAGATTTATTGATGAATCGATCGAAGAATATCATGGATTCCTTTAGGATATCAGCAGCTCGACGATTGACTACTACTTCTAGTTCTCGTGTAAATTCTTCAATTCTGTTTGATCGAAGATCATTGGTACCATCTCCTTCCCTTCTTACGTCTCCTCTGACATCAAATGGTGAGGCGAAGAGAAGAAGAAATCTCCCATTTTCTTCGTCCTTTAGAAGATCAAATAAAGTTGGTACAGTTGCAGCAGTTCTTGGAAGTGGAGCTCTAGCTGCTATTGTATCTTATGGCAGTTGATTGTTTGCGGCATTCGCTCAGTGTATCATTTCTCCATCATCATGCATGGCATTTTTGACACGACGGCCAAGCAGCAAGGATAAAATTACAAACATTTAAAACTATGAAAAATTTACCAAGACGAGTGCAACTCCAATATTCATACTAGTATATCGCAAATACTTGATGTTGAAATGTACAGACTCTGCATTTTGCAATTTTAAAGTGCTGACAGAACTACATTGCTCTAATTTTTTAGCCAAGTCATGGTACTACCTTACGGTCTTCTCTTATACACAATTTGCTTAGATTTCACTTGTATTGTTGATTAGAATAACGTATGTAAAGTAACCTTGAGAAATATCTCGTTTAATAATTCAACAGTTTAAACTTTACTTCCATTTATTTTATTTATGTATACATTCATTAGAGGATGCTCGAGTGGATATTGACAGGTGTGACATTATGATAGCAACACTTTTAGCCAAAAAAGGACGTGGATAGAAATCATGTAAACTTCTATTCCTCGGTTGTGTTGCTTTCAGTATTCTTTGAAGAATCGGCTTTACTTTTTTGCGGTCTAACCATTGTACGACAGAGATATTTTCCATGTCTCTGGAACTTTGGATGAAAGTAAGCTCCATGGTTGATGCTTCTATCATTGATTCTCTTGAATCCCCACAAATTGAGCTGCCTTCTGAATGATGTGTAGTTTACTTGACTTCCAAAGAATCTCGCTTGAGCAGATTCCTCAAATCTTTTCTTATCGTGGACACGGAAGCATAGACCATCTGGTTGCCATGAAATGACTCTAGCAAGTTGTGGCTCAAAGTTTTCAATATGATGCAACATGTTCCATAGATTCACGGGGAAGGGAGCTTTGACTCCGCCCTTTGTTGATATCTTTGGAACGTCTCTTTGGAATTGTTGAATCTCTTCACGATATGCATCGCGGTCAAATGAACGAGGAGGTCGAGAGGAGTCCTCTGGGTATTGCTGGGAGCGTGCGGTCGCTGCAGCTTTTGCTGCTGCAAGCTCACGTGTTGTTGAGAAAGCGGGGTTCTCTCTGCTAAGTGCTTGCACTCTGGCAGACAGTGGATCGAGAGCTCCTTGTGAAGCAAGCAAGTTTTGATAAATTGACGGATTTAAACTTCTGGCAAAGAGAGCTTGTTCAGAGATAGGAGCACCCATGAGAAGACTGTGAGCAGAAGGATACAGTAAAGAGCCACCTTGTTGAAGCATGGCGAGTCTTGCTCTAACCCTCTCTTCTTCTTCCAGACGTCGCAATTGAGCAAGATTCAAAGAATCAAGTGTATGAGCAAGCCGAGTCTTTTGGTCGCTTAGCATAGGATCAGGTCTTTGACCCTGTTGCTTTGACGAGTCACCACGAAGTCCACCTCTGGCAGCAGCAAGCTCCGCCTCTTCCTGGTCATCAGGATTTCTTGATATTCCAGCTAGGATGCTTGCCACTTCGAATTGATCCGGTGCAGCAGATGGCATATGTGGCTGGATGCCTCTTCCTCCTAATGTAGCAGATACATGTGAATGTGGTGGGGGGAGTTGGCGGCTCATAGCTGCTTCTCGCCCTGCTGCAGCTACAAGGGCAGCAGCTGAAGATGCAGCTGCTCCAGTGCTACTGTTTGCTGGAACTAGGACTGGCACATAGACTACTTGTTGCTGCTCGCCTTCTGATGACGGTGCAGGTGCAGGCGTTGGAGTATTGTACGGAGGATACGATGAAGCGTACGGCATCATTGTCGTGGGTTGAGGTTCTTCAGTTGTTTTGTGTTATGGTGTTCGGAAGAAGTTCCTGTGCAGTTTTCGGTTTTACAGTGGACCGCGGATAACGTGGTTTCAGTAAAGTTTCCTCCATTTGGGAAGGTTTTCGAGAAGTTTACATGGAGACTACCGTCGAACTGGATGAAACGTACTTGAGCTTGTACGAAGAATTTAGCTTTTCCGTCATTCCTGGTACAATAAGTAATACAAAAAGTTCCCAGTTTTTTTAGGAAGGTGAATTTGGATTGAAGAAATAGATGATGATTGCATTTACATGATTAGAAGTTTTATAATAGTCTTTTGCATTTGGAATTAATTATCACCGACAAGAATAAAGGCTTATTAACATGCATCTGAGATCTAGAAAAGTTGAATAAAAACAAAGAGATCTCATTTATTGAAGGAACTTCTTCGGTTTAATGTCTAGGCTTTTTGTAAGATAGAGCCTATGTAGAGGAACGAACGGGGCGAAGGCTTCCCATTCCATCCTATGGCTGGGAAGCCTACTAGATGTTATAAAAATAGAGAAGAAAAGGCAAAAACTAAACATTTCTCAGTTATTGAGTTAATCTGTTAATTTATTTCTAGATCTCTACTTTCAGTTTGAAACAATTGTTGTCATACGGTAGTAGGGTTATCTGAAGCTGTCAGCACCAACCTTCTACTAGAAAGATGCTAAGAACCACGTCAGTGGTACCTTCCTTCTTATTGGATAGTTTTGGCACGACTGCTTGTCCCAAGCCAAGCAGTGCCAGATGGAACTACGGAAATCCAAAATGATATTTTTGCTTTCCCATTTAAAATAAATGAAGAAACATATTTATCCGAAAGTCATGATGATTGACAAGTGTCAATCGTCATGGAAAAGGTGTATGTTGGATTCATAGTTCAATCTCCAAGTATCATGTATGTTGTTATGCAGGTAATGAATGAATGTTTATCGTAATGGATAAGTAGCTAGCTCACATGATGGTAACATTCAAAAGGGATATTTCAATTGAGAATATGAAGAATTGACCTTCGTAGTTCTTCGTTCGCTCAAAAGAACTCGTAACCATCAAGAGATAAAAATTAAAAACTTTTATTTAAAAGGCTAGCTATTAGCTTATTAAGCTAGTCTAATGATCTATTAAATTTATCTTATTTTTCATTTTCAGCGATAAAACGCTTCCGAGTCTTGTCTGCGACAGAACAAAACATCCCTTTTCTTTTCAATGTTTTTTATCTTAGTTCCTCCACTACGATTCAATACACATCACTTCTCTGGTTCACATTCAACCAGCTTGACCTTAAAACAAATCAACCACTTGAAAATGCGATTAATGTCAAGACAAGGAAAAAGGTCTGAAGAGAGCGCGAGCTCTGAGAAGAAAACAACCACACGCATGGTTCTCAAAAAGGATGTGTATGACAATGATATAAGAAATGCAGAGTTGGTAATTGATAAACATAGCATCGACCCGTTCGAAGTTATGAGGATTCAACAGTATGATGATGTGCCTATGGCTCTTCATGGGGATGATATCGTGATTCGAGTAGAGGTGAGAAATGTGAACAGAGTGATTTCTAAATTTATGTTTGTCCTATGGAAAACAAATGTTCTCTAATTGTTATTCTTTCATATAATCATAGGCATCTACTGTAAGTGATATAGATAGCAGAATTCGAGATGGATCATTCCACTGGAAATATACGAAGAAGCCACAATTTCCTCTTGTACCTGGTATTGATTGTGTTGGAATTATTGAGTCAGTTGGAAGTCTAGCTATTAAAAGTGGTCTCGATGTTGGTGATCGAGTTGCAGCATTGTCATTGAATGGATGTACATCTAAATATATTACTCTGAAGATTGATGAAGTAATCAAAGTACCCGATGACGTAGATAGTGCTGAGGCAGTGACTGTGATTCGCACATACACTGCTGCATTTCAGTGTCTAATGCAAGAATGTCATGGAAGAGATCGTTACAAGCGTAAGCCACTAGCAGATGATAGGGTATTGATTGTTGGACCATGTGGTGTTTTTGAAAGAGCGCTTGTGGAACTTGCTACTTATCTTGGAGCGAAAAGAGTTTATTTCTCATGTGTCGCGACGAATCAAAAGTCTCATGATATGTATATTCGTATGCTTGGAGCAAAACCATTGAGTAAAGACCATGAGGACTGGAGTGATGAATTACAAGGAAAGATCGATATTTGTGTGGACAGTTCATGTGTTGATAGATTTGAACACAGTTACAAATCTCTGAAGGAAGATGGTCTCCTTGTTGTGAATGGTATGCGTGAGTTGGAGAAAGATGGAGGTATCTTTACAGGTATTGAAAAGGCATGGACTAGCGCATGGGTTGCATGCAATCCACAATGTGTTGTTTACGAAGGAATTCTCAATAGTTATTTCACTGAAAGGAAGGTATTTGTAAAGGATCTAATCTACCTCTTTGCGATCTTGGAGAAGGGAAGGATTAAGCCAAAGGTTGCATCTAGGATTCCAATGTCAAAAGTAGCTGCAGCACAAGAACGATTGGACATTAATAGAGAATCACTTGAGAGACGTGGTGTCATAGTTGTTCAGCCATGGACTCTTAGTCCCGATATTGTTGATCCAAAGGCATCAAGTGCAATATCAGAAGAAGAAGATGATAATGATGACGAGGAAGAAGGAAGTACTGTCATGACAGGAAGTAGTGACACAGGAACTAGCGAAGACAGTGGAGAAGAAGAATCAGCCTCATTCGATATCGATGAAACAAAATCCAGCAAAGATCAATAAGTTGGTTGAGTTTTTATGTTCAAAAAGGATATCGTAATTTATCTCTTTGTAGGAATGATAAAATAGTAGCTTTTATGTTTGCAAAATACAATTTCAAATTGAAATAGCATAATAATACTTTCTCATTGAGATAAAAGAGTTTTCTTCTTTCCACAATAATGATGATGATGATTCCTTCTTTTTATCTTTTTTTCTCTCACATTTTCTCAGATGAGAACCCATACTCATACTTTGTACAAAATAGGAATATCTCCGGTAGAGGTTTTGAGCACAAGTATCAAAGATACGAGAACGCATCTCTGTATGTAGGTATCTCTGTGTTGATTGATAGTTGATTGGATGGTTCTAATTCAACTGTTACATAAATCTATCACAAGTTTTTTATTTGACTTCTTGGTTAGAAAATGCATTGTCGATCTTCAGCTGTAACGAGTCTATCGTTGCTCATATCTCTCCAGCTTTCCCCTTCATCTTGCTTCGCTTTTCAGCCTCATGCATCTGCCTTGGCAAACAAAGAGCAACTTGGACTTGGAATCAATCGGCAGAGCTTTCTCAAGTCTAAATCTATCGTAAATCTTCAAGTAAGAGGTGGAGAAACTGAACTTCAAGCCACTAGTGATGAAAACTCAGAACCTGTGGTGGACAAATCTAGAAAAAGTCCTCCCCCACAACCAACTTTGAAAGATTTGTTCAATTTCGCCCTTCCTTGTCTTGGGCTATGGATATCAAATCCTCTCTTGTCTCTCATTGATACTGCTGCTGTGGGACTTACTGCGAAGCCAGGAATGGGAGCAGCTGAGTTGGGAGCATTAGGTCCAGCTACAACTTTCATCGATGGGTCCACTTATCTCTTTGCATTTTTGAATGTGGCGACTACCAACTTGTACGCATCAGCCCTTGCCAAAAACGCAGATAATGAAGAAGAATCTAAACTTGCAACAGATGCGGTAGTAAGAACAGCAACAAAAATTGCCTTGATTTGTGGATTCGGAATCATGGGTCTCTTATTTTGGAAAGGACAATTTCTACTCAAATTATATGTTGGTGAACAAGCATCAAAGCAAATTCTTACCCCAGCTACTGAATATGTGCACATTCGTGCTCTTTCCATGCCAACATCTTTACTTGCGGGAGTTTTACAAGCAGCACTTTTGGGAGCGAAAGATAGTGTCACGCCATTGGTGGCAGTCGCGGCGTCTTCCATTACAAATATATTTGGAGATGGATTCTTGGTAGTTCTATTGAAATGGGGGACTGCAGGTGCGGCTATTGCAACTACTGCTGCACAATGGGCAGGAACAACAGCATTGTGGAATCCAGCTAGGCAAAAGTTGTTTGTGAAAGCGTCTCCAGAACAAAAGTCGAAGCATAAGGTTACCTCGAAATCGTTCTTGGGATTTGCAGCCCCTGTTTTGACATTGATTTTGGGAAAACTTGCTGCATTTGGATTCATGACACATGTTGCTGCTGCTTTACCAGCAGAAGCTGCATTGGCTAGTCACCAGATTGTCTTGAGTTTGTTTTTCTTCTTATCACCATTTTTGGAAGTTATTTCACAGACAGCTCAGACGTTTTTGCCTCAATTTTACATAAACAAGGCTGATGCATTCCGTAGTGAAGCACAGATTCTAGCTGGAAGATTGTTACGATTAGGTGTTACAGCTGGAGCAGGGATTGCATTGATTGCTGCAAGTATTCCGCGATTCTTTCCATTTATTTTGACAAATGACCCACTTGTTCAATCTTCTGTCAAACCATTGGCATTGCCACTTTTCCTAGGAGGATTGCTCACTGCACCAGTAGCTGTATCTGAAGGTATACTCTTGGCAAGGCGTGAATTAAATTATCTTGCAGGAGTTTATGTACTCAGTACAATCTTGTTTCCTTTTGGATTGTTGAAATTAAAGTCTGGTAGCGGGCCAGTTTCTAATGTATGGTATGGATTTGTACTATTCCAGTTATTTAGAGCAACTTGCTTTACTGGAAAAATTTGGGGCGCCCCATTGTTGAAGAAGGTCACTGCAAAGATGGGATTGTCAAAGACTGAAGCTACTAATTAAAAATACATAATATTGTCTTATATAGATTACTTACTGATATTGCCTTACTTAGATAGTCTTCAGTATTAATTCCAGCACTAACTTTCAAAAGCTCGTTTTCTTCAAAGTTGTGTTGAAGTTGAGAATTTGGAGCTGTGCCCATCAACCTCCTGACTTCGTCAAATTCATCAAGTGAATTAAGTCTATGGAGACGAAGGGAAGAAACAAGTAACTCATAAAAAACAATATTTAGGTCTAATAATACAATTAATATTTAGCAGTACAATAATTTCTACAGTCCTAGTTCCTAGCAAATAAATCGTGAAGTTCAAATAGAAGAGAGCTTTCTTCTAATCTCGATTTTCATACGATCGGCTAGATAGTAGATCCATTGTCCCCAATGTTCACGTCTACAATAATCTAGTGGCAAGTGCCCTCTCTTGTCAGAAATCATAAGAAGTTCTGGTTCATGATCTAGGATGAGGCTCACGAGCTCGAAATCTGGTTCTTTCCTCCAGAGAGCGTCGTGTAGTGGTGTTCTTCCGTAATCATCTCTGACTCTAAGACTAACATTTCCTTCTTCAAGAAGGAAACGAATAAGCTCTACTGAACTTCTTCTACAGGCTAGATGCGATAAACTCTCTCCAAAGTTGTTACATGCTTGGAGCGATCTTCCCTCTTTCCTTACAGTTCGTAAGTACTTAACATCATTTTGCCTAATAGCTTGAATCACATCGGTAGCGTAAGCCTCGATATGTTCATCGGAAGGTTGAAGAAAGTATCCCTTCAGCTCATTCTCAGGAAGTTCAGAAGATGCTAAACCATAAGCTTTCAAGCAAGATGCAACGAAAGAGGAAGGATTGATTTGTGCTAATTGATGGAGAGAGTATCGGTTTTGTGGAAAGGACTCTTGGTTTTGTGGAGAGGACTCTTGGTTTTGTGTTCTCTGTTTCTTCGCAACTGCTTTGTCAATTGCATTTCCTTCAACTGTAGTCTGCTCAATATTTCTCTTCATTGCCATAGTTGTATTCTTATTAGTTGTGGAAGAAGGTGCAATGGTGCTTTTATGCCGACAACTCCGAGTGGAATTTGATGGAATGCATGAAATGAGTAGAGTCATCATCGTTTTGTGCAGAAAGTCAAGTTCGTGGCGATGTTGCCACGATTGTTTGAAGAAAAGTGGTATAGTCAGACCAAGCCAGATGCCAAATATGAATGATGTCATCCAAACTTGATGTCAATAATGGTATATTAGCTTCATTTTTGAAGTTACATGATGATCTTAATCGTGTATTTCTTAAGTATATTTTTCCGTCTTTCATGAGAATGTCTTAAATTTTCTGCGTCACATCACCACATCATATTGTTCATTGTTCTTTGAAGTTTGAACGTGTTGACAAAGCTACGTCAGTTTTGATTTCGACATCTGCTTATTCCAGATGTCATCTCTTCTCCAGTTCTCCCCAATGGGAAGGCAAACTCTAGTTCCCACCAAAGGAAGGCTAGGAACAAAATCATGTGCTCTTCATATGAATATATTACATTGATGTTATATATGGATGTTGAAAACCATTCAAGCGATTATAAAGATAAGAGTATTATTCCCCTTTCAAATTCATAAAATGTCAAAAACTTGACTTTTCATCATCAACTTGAGCTTGAAGCAAGAGTGACGTGGGTGGTTGCGACTGCATGTTTATTCTTCCTATGTGAATTCGTGAGGTGCCAGGTGCCAGCCTTCACGTCTGGAGTAGAAAACTTCGTGAAGAAATGTCTAGTATTTGCACCTCATTCTTAAGATGAAAGAGACTGATCATAAACTGAACAAACACGTCTGTGATGTGGAAAACTTTTTTATGGAAAAGACAGAGAACACTTTGTTCCATTACGAGTACGTCATAGTATACTCGTACATAATAATCGTACCCACCAGTATTGGTTCAATTTTCTATTGACACGAAATGACATCTATTCAAAAGGTTAATTAGTACGATTGTGTCACAGAACATTTCAACTCACTTTTTAGGCTGGGGTTCGGGTTTCTTACATGAACATGATTAGTTTCAGATTGCATCGGAACCCTCTTTACGATCGTGAATCAATCGTAAACTTTACTATTGTTCATAGAAAAAGAGTTCGTAAAGATAATCAATAGAAACAAAACCATCTACACTAAAGCCAAATGCATCAATTACATACCACAATTACAACATTTCTTTTCTTAAGCATCAACTTGATATATATAGCGACTGCTGAAGCTTCCTGTGTCACTTTCTCTAATGATCTTTGCAAATCATATGTTACTCCAGAGAAATGTTTGGAGGTTGCAGGATGTAAGTGGGAGGAATCTCTCATGTCATGTACAGGTCAAGCTGAATTAAAATGTTACAACGATCCTATCAGGGCACATTGCAATCTTCGAGGTTGTTCTGAAAAAGCAATAAGTAGAGAAGAGCAACTACTTGAAAGGTTTTCTGTACGTAGACTTGGAAGTTACAATTACAATGAGGATGAGATTCAACGGATACAAATTATTTACATCATAGTATGTGTCGTTATTTCTTTTGCTGTAATTGTTTTTTTAGGATGCTACTTTTGGAATCGTCAACGAAGAATTGAAGCCAATAGACCACCTCCAAATGAAGGAATGGGAGGTGTGCCAGTAGTACAAAATCCTCAGTATTATTCAGGGCAGCCAACTGCTGCTACTCTCAAGGTGTCGCAAGAGGTAGATATAGCAAGTGTGTAGAAGTGAGCTAGAACTGCACATGTATTTTTGTTACATAGAAATCCAAATTGTCATCAAATATGTACATACTGAACGTAAATTCAAATTCATGATACGAAGTAAAGATTGAAATTTGTGGAACTTTTTCTTCCAATCACAATCCTCTTATCAATAAAATTCTTGTTAATATTATATTATACTTATGTTTATCATAATATTAGTAATGAATTCATTGCCGGTGTGAAAGAGAAGTAGTAGATGATTATTTTTTTAATAAAAAAGGAGAAAAATTGGTTTGGCCATTCCCGTCTGTCCATAGTCAATTCGTCATTATCTACGTACCGTAGCTACTCTCTCCAATAATTTTCTCTGTATACTAAACCAAAGATCTCATTAGAGTTAAGTTGATACTGCAGATATACTTGTCTCTTCATTTGAATGAAGATCGTCAATACTGAAAGGTGAGAATAAGTTTCTCTAATTGAAGCGGTATGGTTGGAGTTTGTTGTTGTAAGAATCTAATGTGGGGTATGTTAAAATACCTAAGTATCATCTGTCGTCATTGAGTTTTCAATTGGAATTCGTGGCCGATCAAATTTCAATTGTAAATTGAAATTGTATCCACGAGAACAGTAGTTTCCTCGAATATAGACTTGGAGGGTTTACAGATATAATACTTCATTTTGCTTATGCTTCAAGAAGAGAAGAAGTGATGATGAGAGAAACCTTTACTCACACATTTTTCACAAACGAAAATACACAGATACCACACATCATTGAGTGCGAACAAGCCACTAAAAACAAAATTACTACAAATTATCTCAGGAAACCAAATATCATTTACATAGGTGCTGAAAAGGGAAAACTTTGAGATGTCATTAATCCGAAATCAAAATGAATGTAGTTGTATGATGAGAAAGGTTGCCATTCTGTTGAGTATCATTTCTTTTCATCTTCATGAAACATCAGTAAATGGTGCTTTCTCCGTAGCCCCATTTTCACTGAATAAAGGAAATAGAATGCCAAATATAGAAGTACAAAAAAGACATTCTCAACTTGAAATGAAGAAGCCTAAAAGAGAGGATGAGAGTGTAGCAAAGAAAAGCGACAAAAAATTCTTCTTTGGAGATGAAGTTAAAGAAAATACAAATTCAACAGCTACAATTGTAGGTGGAGGAGTAACAGCAGCAGTTGCTTCTCGTGTTGCAAGCACTGCTGCAACAAGTGGAGCTGCTGTAGCTGCCGCTGGGACATCCACTACATCGACATCAGCAGGTATGAGTGCTGGTAGTGTCGTTGCATCACGAGTAGCAAGCACTGCTGCAACAAGTGGAGCTGCTGTGGCTGCCGCTGGGACATCAACTACATCAACATCAGCAGGTATGAGTGCTGGTAGTGTCGTTGCATCACGAGTAGCAAGTACTGCTGCAACAAGTGGAGCTGCTGTGGCTGCCGCTGGGACATCAACTACATCAACATCAGCAGGTATGAGTGCTGGTAGTGTTGTAGCTTCTCGAGTAGCAAGTACTGCTGCAACAAGTGGAGCTGCTGTAGCTGCCACAGCAGGGTCATCTGTTTCAACTAATACTGGTGCTCTAGCCGCTGGTAGAATAGCTGTAGCTGCTTCGACGGGAGTAGCTATTGAAGCCACCGAAGGAACCGCTAGTTTGAGCCTAGCGGCGTCAACCTCGAGTCTTGTTGCTGATTCTGCAATGAGTGCATCAATAGGCGAAACAATATCTGGAGCTGTTGCGTTAGATAGTGTTGCCACAGAGACGATTGTGGGTTCAGTGACATCGGATTTGTCTTTAGTTGGGACCAGTGAAACTTTGTTGGAGTCAATAGCATCAGAAGGAGTACTTGCAGAGGGTATGACAAGCACTACCATAGAAATAGCAGAAGGAGGTACAACTTTAGGAGCAGAGATTATTGCTGATGGAGTAATAGCAGATACTGTGGTTTCAAGCTCTGTATCCGGAGCAATCACTGGTTCATTGGGAGGTACAAGTGACGTTCTTTTAGATACAATAGTGTCAGAGGGAGCACTTGCAGATAGTTTTGCAATATCAAGTACTGAGCTTGCTTCCACCTTGACAAGCACTACCATAGAAATAGCAGAAGGAAGTGCAAGTTTGGGTACCGCAGCTTCGACATCAAGTCTAGGGGCAGAGATTGTTGCTGATGGATCAATAGCCGATACTGTGGTTTCAAGCTCTGTATCCGAAGCAATCACTGGTTCATTGGGAGGTACAGGGGAAGCTCTGTTAGATGCAATAGCATCAGATGGAGTCCTTGCAGAGAGTTTGACAAGTTCAAGCGCTGAATTAGCGTCTGTCACAACGGATGTTGTTAGTTCTATTGAAGGAGATGCACTTATCGGAGACGCACTTACAGGACTCTCTGATGCAGTAGTTGGTGCTGGAGATACGATGTTAGCCATGGCGGGAGAAGCTGGGCTAGGTGTGCTATCATTTTTACCAAGCTGGTTCTTATCTGGAGGACTCGTTGCTCTATTAGGAGAGGTTGTGTTTGCACTTTTCGCCTTTGGTACTTTTTCAAATACAATCTCATCGTTTTTTACATCAAATGATGCGAAAAAAAATAGAAAGTGAGGTTACTCACTAAATACTGCACAAGCTAACGAAAGCATTCTAGGGGATTTGAATATGTGCAATAATATGATAGAAGTCTGAATTATACAAGTATAGTTATCATTTAAAATTATAACTTACAAAGAACAATTCGAAGACATTTTCAAAATCAATACTTGGAAAAGTAATCACTGATAATAAGTACATTAGGGTTCGTGCATAGATAATTCTCGCACATGTATACATAGCGGAGAAATGGAGACTGTATTACTTTTTTGCTACAAACTTCAAGTTTCGAATCATATCCATGGCAGCAAATGAGTTCGCTCGTTGTCCCTTGAGGAACATACTATCTTGCTTTTCGCCCAATAAATCACGCTGGGTAGCAAAAGCATGTATAACACGATGTAGAAACGTGTACTTTGTTTCATTCGCGCCGACATGTAGGGATCTCCTTTTAATATCAACATTGCCTTCAAGATCACGAGGTTTGATCAATACTGAGCTCAGACAAGTAAAAATCTTGACCAAATTATCAACAGTATTACTGTCCCATTCTTCGGGCTTCTTTTCCATATCAAGAGCAGATGCAAGCGTAGCTATATTCCCATCCTTGGTATTCACTGTTAAAGAAAGAATGCATTGTTTTTCGCTGTCTTCTCTTGGAAGGATTTTATGAAACTGTTTTGGATCTTTATGTAAAGTGGGTTGCTCAATTTCATACCACATGTTTTTGTGAGAAGATTCTAAGCAGTCAATATCGCTACGATTATCTATAGTCCATCGTCTTGAATATTTATTACATGATCCACATTCAATATGAGGACTGCAGCATTTTTTGACTATTGCCTCAGAAAAACAGCCTGCGCATAGTCTATGACCGCAACCCAAATAGAAAGTTTGGTCAGCGTTCTCATCACAAATATCGCACATCATAACAAAATTTGACTTTTATATGCGATTCATAATTTAAACGTACTTCTTCAACGTGATCATCCATCATAATTTGTCAAATTTTTCAGTAGAAATGGAATTCGAAATCTTTCCTCAAAAATGGCTATCCAGAGACCCAAATAAGAGCAGGAGGAGAGCAGAAGAAGAGAGAGAGAGCAAAAGACCGAAGATTTCATGATTTCATATTTCTAATTCATCAGTTCATCTCTTTATGTAATTGCCGTCATTCTCATCACGTATTGCCCAACCTATATACTTACAACATAGAGTACAACATCATCTGTTTACATGTCAAGGGATCATAGTCAAAGTTGCTTTTAATCATTTACGGGATCGATAAAATATGACAAATGGCATCGACCGAATAACAAATTGGCTGGAGGGGATACCGAGAGAAGAGTTTGCTGCGTTGCAACATACACCAGAATACCACGCATTCATTAATGCATTCAAGCATTTGGAAATAGCTTATCAAGCACAAGTCAGCAATGAAAGAGACATTCCATCAACCTATGGCTCTGCATCCATCCTTTCGTATATTTCAGATGATGATGTCTTGTTGCGAATATGCGAGTTCCTGGATTGTTTACCATTGGTAACTCTGAGTGAAACTTGTAGCAGATTTCATTTGCTTTCTAATTTATCTGCGAAGCAACGTGTGAAATATATGGATGGGCGGTTCTACTTAGATTCTTATATGAAACTATTGCGAGCCAAGGAACAAACTGAGGGAATAGTACCTGATGAATTATCAGTTCGAGTTCCATTCTTAGGACTAGAACGAAGAGTAGTTGTGAGCAATGCAGGGGATGAAAATTTCAATGGAATTTATCATTGTATAGGATGTAATGGGAATGGATTCATTTTTAGCAAACCACGATTTTATAAATTGAACTTGTCTTCGGTACATTCCCAAGTCGAAGAAATTATAGAAAATGAAAACGGCTTACATAGGCGTAGACGAAGAAGAATAGATAACGAGCATCAAAATCCAGCTATACCTACAAGTGCTACCACACAAGAAGAAGAAATATTTCCAGAGACTAAAAATCGGCAGTCTTTTCTCAAATGTTTTATATGTAAAAAGTTTTCGAACCAAACGATACTTTGGTATATGTCAAAAGAAGTAGAAGCAGATGACGGAGAAATAAGCCAAGAGTTTTATTTTTGGGCCAATCTGATGGTCAGTGGTCAAGGCAACCCTGATATATGTCGGTATCCTAGTCAAACATCGCGGTTGAGTAGAGATGGTAGCCCTGCATGGATGACTCTTGGCAATAATCAAAATATGAATCCACCTATTGTAGAATTGCTAGATTAGGATATAAGTATAATGTAAAATTTGTCTACAAGAGAATTCTTGCTTGTAAAGGATATTTATTTTTATTTCTTCTATTGCTAACACTAATAAAAGTGCTATTCATGATGTTTTAAGTTCGGCCCAAAAGCAGTGTCGTGATACGATAATTGTAGAGAGTAGTATAAATTTATACAATCATGTTATATGTGCAGAAGGTTTGGCTCCAAACAGTAAGGTATTGATCGGAAAGCAAATTGCGGTGATTTTACCAATGAAGTGTTGCCCCGATGATCAAAAGAGCTAGGCCATATGCAAATGCATCTGCAAGTCCATTTGGTAACAAAAATAACTCCTCAGCTTCCTCGACATAATCCTTGAGTGTATGATCATGATGGTAGTAATCTGGTGTAGCAATTGCCGCTACAGCATTCTTCTTAATATTGTCGTACTTTGGGTTTTTGAGTTTATATAGAGAAGTGGTTGGGACTTCATCTTTTAGGATTGCGAGTTGCAATGTCAAATCTTCCTCAAGTAATCGATGGTCAAGTTCTTCTTCTGGATCAAGAGTTAGACCTAGGGCCTCGTGCTGAATGCGCTCAGTCTTTAGAGCTATGATGATGTCAAGAACAAGGTGTCAGCTTTCTTGCTTTGAAAGTATCTATTCTTCAACACTTTACGACTTACCTTTCTTCATATCTTCCAATTCCTTGATTGGACATTTACCAAAGTTATCTGCACAGTAGTGAGCATGTTCCATGTTCATATTACTGACTGGATCAAATTCTGGAAAAGCGGAATGAGGTACACTAGATTTTATAGCAGAAGATGTCATGACTTTTGGTTTCATAGATGGCTGGAATGCATAAGCACCAGCCAAGAGCAAAGATTGGATAAGAAGAATTGGTTTCATCATTTTCTCAAAGAAGTGATTTCGTTTCTTTAGTTATGTTTATGTGATACAGTTGAAATATTTATGTGCCTAAATGATTTCTTTGGCTTCTCGATATCTTCCCATCAAAGAAAGCCATCATCAACAGATGATGAGATACAAATGCAGGCGTAACAAGAAGCTAATGGAAATAGAAGATTCGATGTTGTTCTCAAAAATGAAGGAGTTGTCAAGAGCGCTTCTCATAGATCTTTGCCCCTTCCCAAAGTGGATAGCTACAAAAAGGCCTTTTTGACATTTGTCATCTCAACATATCCTTTCGCGCCATTTTTTCCAAAGATACATCATCGTTTCTCTTCGACACGCAATTTTTCAACAACGTCAGTGATGCAAATCTATCGCTACAAACGATAAACGAACCAATATCTTTTCAACTCACCTTTCTCATAAGTTTGTTAAGATGAAGACTGCTTTCGCTTTCGCAACCCTCCTTGCTTCTGCTGCTGCTTTTGCTCCACAGGCAAAGCCAGCTTTCAACACCCAGATCGCTGCACAGGATTTCCTTGAGGCTGAGCCATACTATGACCAGTCCACTGTTCCTGTAAACGTATACAAGAACAAGGCTCCATTCACCGGAAAGATTGTTTCCACCAAGCGTATTGTTGGACCAAAGGCTACCGGAGAGACTTGCCACATTATCATCGATCACGAGGGTGACTTCCCATACTGGGAGGGACAATCCTGGGGAGTAATGCCTCCAGGAGTTCGTGAGAAGGACGGAAAGCCACACTCTGTTCGTCTTTACTCCATCGCTTCTTCCCGTTACGGAGATGATATGACTGGAAAGACCGGATCCCTCTGTGTTCGTCGTGCTACCTACTGGTGCCCAGAGCTTAAGGCTGATGACCCAGCTAAGAAGGGAATTTGCTCTAACTTCCTTTGTGACACCAAGCCAGGTGATGAGGTTCAGATGACTGGACCAGCTGGAAAGGTTATGCTTATGCCAGAGGAGGACCCAAAGACCGACCTTATCATGGTTGCAACCGGAACTGGAATTGCTCCATACCGTGGATTCATCCGCCGTCTTTTCGCTGAGGACACCCCAGCTGCAAGCGCATATAAGGGAGAGGCATGGCTTTTCCTTGGAGTTGCTAACTCCGATGCTCTTCTTTATGATGATGAGTTCCAAGAGGCTAAGAAGAAGTTCCCAGATAACTTCCGTATTGACTACGCTCTTTCTCGTGAACAGGAGAACAAGAAGGGAGGAAAGATGTACATCCAAGACAAGGTTGAGGAATACGCTGACGAGATTTTCACCAAGCTTGACAACGGTGCTCACATCTACTTCTGTGGACTTAAGGGAATGATGCCTGGAATCCAGGATATGCTTAAGGGAGTTGCTGCTGATAAGGGAATTGACTACGACGAGTGGCTTAAGGGACTTAAGAAGTCCAAGCAGTGGCACGTTGAGGTATACTAAGCATCTTTTTGGTGAAGGTATACAAAAATTATCACTTGCATAGATCTTCCAATGTATGAACTCTATATCCCACGTGTTATATAATCATGTCATAAATAAAATAGAGACTCATCTTATCAACTCAATGATTGACGTATTGTATTGATATTTAGAAGTTTAATGAATACGTATCGCATTTCTCAAATGGCTGTAAAAACAAAATACATTTTAGTATAAGCCTTGCGCAACTGCCTTTTCGTGCGCGCCACTCATTTTTTCCCGCATTTTTGACCATCGCTAAAATTCCAACACAACACAACATAATGACCATTCTCATCTAAGCACCCTGTAATGTAATAAAATCACCTCTTATTACAAAACAAACATACACATCTCATATAGTACTACCATGACTATCTATATTGAGAAAAAGAGGTGATTCAAAACAGATTTGAACGAAATATGTGTACGTATATTGACACATGTGTCAAATCAGCTATTTCAAGTTGATACGATTCCTTCACCTCTGAATTGCAACATGTACAAAATTATTGGAGCCTAATAACTTGCCAATTCCTAGTCATATAATAAATATATCATGGGAGTCAAAGACTTAATGCCAAAGATCAAAGGAGGTATTAAAACTACCGAACTCAAAAAGTTGGTTGATGATATCGAAGGAGAAGCATGGATTGGAGTCGATATGTCTATCCTTCTTATTCAATCCGTCAAATCCTCTCCAACTTTGATTGAACATCTTTTTACAATTCCTTTTCGCCCAGTCAATGATTTGAATGAGAAGGTCTGTGAAAAGCTCAAACCACTTTTTGAATGTGGTGCATTCGTAGTCTGTGTATTTGATGGTTTACCTGGTCAACTTAAGAAAGATTACGCTCACAAAGTAAGATATGGGCAAACAACAGAATGGAAAGAACAACTTCAAGAGTTATATAACGAGAATCCAAACTCTCCTGAGGAAGAGGATATGTTGTTTGAGAAAGTTAAAGATCTCAGAAAGAAACTTGCGTCGGTGAATAGACCTGACTTGCTTTACAGTTTGGAGCAGACAATGGAAAAAAGATTTGGCAAACAACATTTTGTATGTATTGGATCTGCGTTTGAAGCTGATCACCAATTGGCTTCTCTTTCTCGTCAAAAGATAATTGACTATGTTTGGACGAACGATAGCGACTTGAGCTGCCTAGGTTGTGATGTCATTTTAAACCTCAAATACAATGGTCAGAAGAAGAAGTACGAATGTCTACTTGTCAAACACCAATATCTGCTTACTCATCAGTTTCCGAAAGAATTTGAAAAGAAGAAATGGAAAGAAGATATTAGACATTCCTGGAATATTGATCTCCTTCATCACGTAGCTTGTTTCCTCGGAAATGATTTCATCGAACGGAATCCTGGCAATTCAATTTCCAAGGTAGAGAAATTTATAGATAATATTACTGAAGAGGATAGAACAATGAAAAGCGATGAAGCTATTTATTCATACATCAAGAATTCAGCTTTAATTCCAAAGGGGAGCAAAGAAAAGGAAGCAAACGAATGGAAAGAAAAATGGACAGATGGAAAAAAGATACAACATACAAAACTATGGAAGCATGCAAAAGGAATGTTCTCAGATGGTCCGGCTTTCTCAATTTCTGTGGAAGATAGTAGTGTTTCAATCCGAGAGCAATTTCGAACCGGAAGATATAAAGTACACCTTGGATCGTACAGAAACGGAAGTTCGAATTGGAAGATACACAATAACGAAGGGGAAGTTGATGATCTACTTGTTGGCTTTGACCCTGAGATTGATTTAAAGAAAGCACTTAGTGTAAGAGAAGAATTTGTAGATGGAGATTCCGATTCTGAAAGATACTTGAATATTGATGAAGACACCTACCAATTCCTTATCAAAAAAGTTTTCAATTTCAAGATTTGGTCAAAGGATGGGAAGGACATTGTAGGGCTTCCAGTGCTTGAAGACGAACGAGGACGGGCGCTCTACCCTGGTTCTATGTTGGACTTCAATGTAGCTCCAATTTGGAGCTACTCAAAACAAACGTTAGATCTTTGGTTATCATGTAGACAAATCAACTCCGACAATGCACGTACCCTACAGCACACTCGGAACTTGGTAAAGATTATTCAAGAAAAACTTGGAGATACGCTAAAACCGATCTTTATTGAACTGATGCGTGGTAGTGCAGGCTATGTGAGCCCAGAACTTTTGAAAGCAAGAGATGGAGATGAAAGAAATGTTCAAAAGCTTGCTGGAGACCAGGCTTTGGAAGTTGTTCGAAAGTCGTTTCCAAATCTTTCAGAAGATGAGTTTACAAGACTCTTTGGAAAAAGAAATGGAACACGAAAAAGAATAATGATGCATTTGACAGGTGGTAGCTTTGATATCCAGAAACTTCGTGTCACACAAGATCTAATGAGTACAGCAGAACCAGAAAAGAAAATAATTGTCTTCACAATGGGATGTGCGCCATCTCAGAAGTTAAAAGATGGAGGCAAGGAAAAATACTATGATCTTGTAATTGCCATAGAAGTAGATGAAGATGGGACTTTTCTCGAATTCCTGAAACATCCAATAGCTAGATGCGGCTGTCCTAACGGATGCATTCTTTGTGCACACCTTGGTGCTTTCATTTTGTTACTACTTGCTTTGAAGAATTATGACTGTATTACTGCTAATGTAGATGGAGGATTTGTCATCAATGACGCAAATGAGGCGATTGAACGAGAATACACGTCTTTCGATCATATAAGGAGCAAATTACCTGCGCCAGTTAATTCTCTTCTGGTAAGACCAATGATATGCAAGTATGCAATTCCGAAAAATGACAGTGAACAGAAAAAGGCATCAAATAACTACTTGCGAGAAACGCAAGACGAATCTGAAGCATTTGCCAATATCAATGCAAGAACCCAATCAAATGTAGAATCTGATTTACAGAGAGATGCACGCGATAGAGGTTACGATCTACCTCAGGAAAACGAAGATCTAATTGAATATGCATTGGAAGATGCATCAATTATCGATGCCACTGATACTGAAACTCAGAAAGTTGTGAAAGAAGCCAATAAATGGTTATTTCATCTTCGAAATGGAAGAGATCCAAATGGAAAGGAACTAAAAACAATGGATGAAATCGATAAAGCTCTTGAAGATGAAGCTAACTATCGAAAGAGCGATGAATACCGCGCTGTGGAAATAACTAGACATGAGAAAATGATCGAACTTTGTGAAGAATTCATGCCTCGATTCTATGTGAACAAAGCCGATGAGACAAATGTCGGTTCAGACAACATGATTCTTCAACCTAAACCCACATGTTACGATGTTTTGATAAAAACTTCAAGAAATAGAGAAAGAGAAAAACAAAAATTGATTCGAAAGGGAATCGACATGGAATCTGTAAAGCTTAACGTGCTTGCCAGAGATCAGAAGAATTTATGGAAAGGAGACGATAATTAAATTATGATAAGTAATAATTATATTTTTAAAAATTTAAAGCTCCTGAAGATGTCCGTAGCAAATATTTGCAAGTCCATGTGCCCAACCTGCTAGCTCGTCAAAGAACTTCATATACTCTCTCTGGAGAATACCTGCAAGCTTCTTTGTGTTAGTTACTCGACTGTATACTACTTCTGATGTGTATCGTTTCTTCGAGATTTTGATATTGTGGTGAACCTCGCCAAGATTGAATTGTTTGTTTGTTAGGAATGATGGATGCAAAGTTGTATTGAAATTAGTATACCCAATGGCTGT
Organism: Chaetoceros tenuissimus; assembly: GCA_021927905.1. NCBI lineage: Eukaryota > Bacillariophyta > Thalassiosirophyceae > Chaetocerotales > Chaetocerotaceae > Chaetoceros > Chaetoceros tenuissimus. The sequence continues at coordinate 3,841,523 of BLLK01000047.1, read as the reverse complement.
ATTATCGAATCCTTTATCTCCTAATATACATTTTCCTTTTGGAAAAACAAGAAGCCCATGTTCACCCCATGCACGGAGGATTGCCTTTTCTGAAGCCCTACCAAAGAAACCAGGTGTTCTCATTATCACAGCTCCACAAGGCAGAGACCAAGTAAGTAATCGGAAAGCGCTATGATTGACTTTGTTACTTGATTGAGCGCAATTTAAGACCCGGTCAACACGAACAGTTTCTGACATAAAATCTTTACCGTCAATGACAGCACATACATCATTAAGCTCTAGTTCTCGATACCATTTTGGAAGAAGTTCATCAAGAGCCTCGTCGTCTAGATAATGCGTGAAGGTGGATAGCTGATCACCAGCCTCTCCGAGAATTGGCATCCATTTGTCAATAATGTCTCCAACTGTTTTACGACTATGGAGACCAAACATAGCCCCAATCATATCATAATTCATATTGGTTTGGCAAAAGAACATAGTAAGTAGGACTTTTTCGAAATCTGATAGAGAATTTTCCGCGTTCTTCCCACCTGTTGCTTTTAACGTTTTCGGCAATTCACACGAAACTCCCAAGACTTTCACGATGAAGCCTGTTAAGAACTCAAAATCCTTGAAACCGTAAAGTTCCTTGCAAGCTCTCTTGTTTGCTTTGAAGTAAGCTGCACTTGACATTGAAAATCTAGTACATCCAGTTACTTTCAAATCACTTATCTTGCCTTCTAGTACTTCGATAAACTCATCCTTTTTCTTGAGAAGTGGCTTGGTATCCTTACTATTAAGCAAATGTTCATGACGTATCACTTGTTGCAATTGCGGAATCATCTTGGACATCGTATCGCAATTTGATTCCAGTTCCTTGACATCATTATTCAATTTCTTGACTATGTTTGCAAGTTCTTTTCGGCTCATATTTTCTAAGTCTTCAATGGGCTTGCTTGCATTCGTTCGATAACGCGGCTGCTTATCATATGAATCATCACTTGACGATTGTGATATCGGAGTTGGAGAGCCAGTACCATTTTTGCGCTTCTTCTTATTATTTCTTCTGCTTCCATGAGATTTTCTTTGTCTTGTTTTGGGAGTAGTTGCTTTCAGAGCCTCTTGTTTCAGCCGAAGTAATTCTTTTTTCTTTGGGATCCCATCAAGGATGGTCTCAATTGCATCCAAGTCAACACACATTGGTACCAAGGCAACCATCTTCTGTCCATTGTTGTCTTCATATACATCTGCTTCTGTATATACCTTTTCACCCCCTTTGGAAGAATAAATTCCGAGATGTTCGGCTTCGTGGATAGAGATAAAGTTTGGGACGTTGGTTGGTCCATAAAACTGCAAGACAGACTCATGATGATGCATTATAGAGAAATACGCACGTCTATTATTCTGTTGGCTTGATTGAAGTCGGGTTACTTGTTTCTGCTTTTTATGATTGAAACATATTTTCTCATCAAACTCATTTTGATCTAACCGAGCATGTTGGCAAAACCGTGTCCTGTAGAACCGAGCTTTCTCATTTGTCTCCAAGTTATTAGGATTATATATATCTGTATAGTCACCTCGTGCATCACCAAGATCACGGAAACTTTTTGCCAACTTCTTGCACTTATTATCACATGCATAACAACGTTTTGATCGCGAGGTACGTGAATCGTCGCCTTTCCGAGCCGAGGATGGATGGAACATCTTTCTTTAGAAACCAATGAAAAATTAATTTCTGATCAAGAATCAAATGAAAGTGATTGTATGGAATGTAAGCAAAGTCTGATTCAGCATGATATGGATAGACTGGTTGCAATTCAGAGGTGAAGGAATCGTATCAACTTGAAATAGCTGATTTGACACATGTGTCAATATACGTACACATATTTCGTTCAAATCTGTTTTGAATCACCTCTTTTTCTCAATATAGATAGTCATGGTAGTACTATATGAGATGTGTATGTTTGTTTTGTAATAAGAGGTGATTTTATTACATTACAGGGTGCTTAGATGAGAATGGTCATTATGTTGTGTTGTGTTGGAATTTTAGCGATGGTCAAAAATGCGGGAAAAAATGAGTGGCGCGCACGAAAAGGCAGTTGCGCAAGGCTTATTTCACTTTTGACTAGACCATACGCCGTATCCTTTTTCGTAGCGACTTGGAGTATTTAGAAAGAATTATCAAGAACTGGGAGTGATAAATAATGTAGACTACCACAGTATCTTCATCTCATCCTAATTCTTCGTAAAGGGTAGCACTTGAAATTTTAATTCTGCCTGCTTTTGGAGGGTATCAGGTTATGTTGCTTTCTCAAATGGAAAGAAACCCCTATTGGAAATGGATAATTGCTTGGCTATTTAAAACTCAAAACTGACAACGCGATGAATTTTCTCTCTATTTTTCTTTTCAACTGTTGTGTATTTTTGTTCAGTCAAAAGTAGTCAAAAACTTTGTTCCAGTTATAAAGCTCAAGTGAGTTAATCATTAAAACATTATAGTACCTCAAAGATATGTTGAGGACTGGGCTAAATAGAGGCGCATTTCTGTCGAAGGGTGTGTATCACTCCAAGAAAAATGAGGGTATCAATCTAATGAGACACTTTGTGTCAAGCGATGTAATGTCTGCAATGAACAAAACTGAAGAAAAGCAACCTCAAAGTACTCCATCGTTTCAATTAAACCTGGACAGAAGGAATATGTCTGCTTTTGGAATTGCATCTGGTGCATCTGTAATGTCCACACGAAACTTTGGTACATTTACACAAAAGGTAACTTCCTGTGCAGAGGCGTCTACTTCACCAGCAGCAGAAATTGCAAAATTTGAACAATCAGCATCAGCAACGGAAGCAGCAACAGCTGCGGCTGAAGCAGCAACAGCATGGGAACCAACGTGGTGGCCAAATGATCAAATTCTTCAACTTATAATCAACCTCCATGATGCTTCAGGATACAACTATGCAATCACAATTGGAGCACTTACTATTGCATTTCGAACTGCCATGTTTCCTTTATTCGTACAAGCACAAAGAAACTCTAGTCGTATGTCACATATGAAACCTGAAATGGATATCATCAATGAAAGAATGAAGCAAATGGATCCTAATGACTTGGATGGACAACAAAAGATGGCAAAACAGATGCAGGCCTTGTTTAAAAAGTACGATTGTAATCCTTTGAAATCATTGATGATTGTACCTATCCAAATGCCAATATTTATGGGAACCTTTTTTGCCTTGAAGCAGTTTCCAGATATTTTTCCTGAGAAACTAGTGGATGAGGGTATGTTCTGGTTCACTGATTTGTCAGTAGCGGATCCAACTGGTATTTTACCAATTTCATGTGCAGTATCTTTTTTGGCAATGATGGAGTTGGGTAAAAAGCAAATGATGGCATCTAGTCCAAATCAAGGAGCAGCAATGCTAAACTTTTTCCGTGGATGTGCAGTATTGATGGTTCCTGCTACATGGAATTTCCCAGCGGTAATTTTCTGTTATTGGACTGCGAATAATGCATTTTCAATGGTACAGAGTCTTGCATTCAATACACCAGGTGTAAGAAAAGCTCTTGGCATTTGGGATCCTCCAAAGCCAGTTCCAGGTGCTCCTCCTCCAAAGGGAATGAAGGAAATGTGGGATGAAATGGTACAAAACAGAAGAAAGGAGAGTGATGCTACTAACTTCAATGACAAAATCAAGATGCATAATGCATCAATTGACAAGAAAAATGCAGCGAAGGAGGCAAATCTTACTCCTGGAAGAAGAAGAAAGGGCCGTGGTAAAAGGTGAATGGTGAAGGTGGTGAATGATGAATGAATGAAGTACATTAGTGCATGTTTGCCGAGGCTTTTGAAAATGGCAAATGAGGAAATGACTAAATCCAGTAAATTTTAAACTTACAAAAACCTTCTGTCTAAGTCTTCTTTGCTCTTCTTAACATTCAATACAGTATTACAAATTGAAACTCCAAATTTACTTCCAAAATTGTACCTACCTTTTAATTTTGTAAGTACGACCATGGCTCCCTTCCACTCATTTGAAATCCTTGGACGATAGGGATAAGGCACTACATAGCACAAGCCACACAAATGTTCAACAAAGCGCAACACAAAGGGTTCCATCACCTTCATCTAATTACTCTCTAACACATACAAAGCCAAAGTTGCTTCTTGTACCAACTACTACTCGTTCAACTTTAACATAAAATGTCTCGTTTCTGGGCAGCAGATGATTCTTCATCGGATGGATCCTCTTCCGATGACTCCAGCGTCTCCTCCTCTTCCTCAGAGGACAACAAGAGAGTTGGAAACGCCAACAGATGGCTCGAATTCAGTGATGAATCCGACTCCGAGGAGGAAGTCAGAGTTGTAAAATCTGCAAAGGAGAGAACATTTGAAGCACTCGAAGACTACATCAAGAAAATTCGTAATGCAATGAAGATTAAGGATTATAGTACTATTCAAGCCAACTACGATGAGTTGATCAAGACAGTATCGACGAGTAAAACCAAGAGTATCATTGATAAACACGGTGGATTGCCAAGATACTTTATCAGAATTCTTTGCGATTTGGAAGATTTCATTACTAAAATGAAAAAGGATAAACAGGCATTCAAGAAATTGAGTCCAACTCAAGGAAGAGCTTTGAACAGAATGGGATTGAGTATGAAGAAAAATCACAAGACTTATGAAAAGTTGATGAAGCAGTATAGAGCAAACCCATCGACTAGTGATGATGAAGCAAGTGATGAAGAAGATGTCAAGGCTGTTGTTTCCGATAGTGACTCTGATTCGGATAGTGATTCAAGCTCCGATAGTGACTCTGATAGTGATTCTGATTCGGTAAGTAGTTTGAAATGTGAAAATTGACTGGCTTGGTCACAGTGATTACATTCACCCCATTTTTATGGGCTGAATTCCTCGTTTCCGACTCAGTTTCATGAAACAAGTTTCTCCTCACTTTTGTGGTCCGTCGCTGTCAAAGCGATGGGTAGTGGGAAATGGACATCATGGGACTGCTGAGACTAGCATTATATCCAAATCCTGAGTGACCATCAAGCTTGATAATACTTTCGTATCACTGATCCATACATGTACTAACATTGATCTTTCTTACCTAATCTCTATAGGACTCTGACTCCTCAAAGTCATCAAGCTCCAGCAGTTCCTCATCCTCGAGCAGTAGTTCTTCAGATTCTGACTCTGATTCCGATGATGATGACGATGATAAATCTGAATCTGACTGGGGATCCGATTCTTCCTCTTCTTCCGACTCCGAGTCTGATGAGGAAGGTGGTGCGTATGCACAGCTCAAAGGACGTGCACGTTGGCTCAAGAAAAACACCGTTGTCAAAGAAAAGGTTGTCAAGGATAAAGAAGGACGTGGTAAAGCTCGTGCTGAAGCAAAGGCTGCTGCTGCAGCTGCAAAGGCTGCACAAGAAGAGGCAGCTGCTGAAGCACAGGAGAACGAAGAGGAGCTTTCCGCTGCTGTTCTGAATAGAAGATGTCAGGAACTTGCAATGTCCAGAGGAAGAAAGGGAACTGACTCCAAGCAGATCTTGAAGCAGCTTGAGAAATTGGCTGCTCTTTCAGAGAAGTATGGACCTAGAGTTGAAGTACCAATGCTTATGCATGTAATCACTGCACAATTTGATTTGGTGAAAACTTTGGATGATTACATGGAGACTCCAGTTTGGAAGAAATGTGCTTCCAACCTTGAGCGTGTGACTTCTGTTCTAGAGGATGGAGTAGATGGCAAACAGTACACTCTTGGACCATTCAGTGCAGATGCAGACCTCACTGTTGCAAATCTTCTTGGTAAGAAGAAGAACAAGATGAAGGACGCTGCTGGAGTTGGTGAACGTGGAGCTCTAGATGCTGTTGCTGCGGATACAAGTCTTGTGAACCCACACACTGGACAACCTGAGACCGAGGATGAACGTGCAGAACGTCTTCGTGTGGAGAAGGAGGCCTCTATGACTGAGGAGGAATTGAAAACTATTCCAGTTGTTGGATCCCTTGCTTTGTTCATGAATAGACTTGACGAGGAATATTCCAAGAGTCTTCAGCGCATCTCTTCTCACTCTAGTGACTACATTATTCGTCTCCGCGATGAAGCACAACTAGTTGCTCTTCTTTCAAAGAGTTACGACTACTTTATTCGTACCGATTGTAAAAAGGAAGCTGCAGAAATAGCTCTTCGTAGAGTTGAACACATGTACTACTGTCATGACTCTTTATCTGTATCCAAGGGAAGCACTGATGCTGCCAAGACTATTTCCGATCTTTGTACATTTATTTACCAAGAGGGAGGCGATAGAGCAAAGACCAGAGCTATGCTTTGTCATATTTATCATCATGCTCTTCATGACCGTTTCATGGAGGCTCGCGATCTTCTTCTCATGTCTCACTTACAGGAGAATATTCAAAACGTTGGAGATGTTCCTACTATGATCTTATTTAATCGTATGATGGCGAACATGGGTCTGTCAGCATTCAGACTTGGACGCATTTGGGATGCACACCAATGCTTATCTGAAATTTGTGGAGGAAGAAATCACCGCGAACTTTTGGCACAAGGTATGTCGACCAACCGCTATGGAGACAAAAAAAGCGTGGAAGATGAAAAGGCTGAAAAGAGAAGACAGATTCCATATCATCAACATATTAACCTTGAAATGCTTGAGGCTTGTCACCTAATCAGTGCAATGTTGCTTGAAGTACCAAATATGGCTGCAGCTGGAGCCAATGCTGCAACTTCTAAGCGTTTCAGAGTTGTATCAAGAAACTTCAGAAAGCAATACGAAATCTACAATCGTCAAGTATTTACTGGTCCTCCAGAACAAATCAAGGATTATATCATGAGTGCTACTAAGGCTTTGCTTGGTGGAGACTGGAAGACTTGCGCAGATTATTTGACTGGACTAGAAATCTGGTCACTTGTTCCAGGAGATTCTGTAGCAAAGATTCAAGAAATGCTTGTTGAGAAGATCAAGATAGAAGGATTGAGAACTTTCCTCTATGCATTTTCGAAGCAGTACGATTCCTTGTCTTTGACACAACTTTGTGAGATGTTTGACCTAACAAAGAATGACGTACACTCTGTAGTCTCCAAGATGATGATCAACCGCGAAATCCATGCAAGTTGGGATCAACCAACTGAGACTATCGTTCTACGTAAGGTTCAATCCACTTCTCTTCATGTACTCGCACTTCAGTTTGCAGATAAGGCAGCCAACCTGGTGGAGGCAAATGAGAGACTGCTTGATATTAAGACTGGAAACTTCCACTTCCGTGACGATTCAAGATATGGTGATCAAGGCAGAAATGCAGGTGGTCAAAGGCGTTCCAACTTCTCAAGAGGAGGACAATCACGTGGAAACAGAAAGGGTGGTCGCAATACCCGTATGAACAAAGGCAGATATAGGAAATAATTAGGAGTGAAGTTTTCTTAAATATAAAATAGAGATTTTGCTTTAGACAATTTGATTTTATTAAGCGTGGTTACTAAATTTCATCAAAGTCCACCATTTCAAATCTGCAAAGTATTAATAACAGATTCTACTCTTGAGTTCCACACGCTTTGCCCAAAGCCTTCACTACTGTGGAAGACTCCGCACTCCATGCAACAAGAGCTCCTTGAGCTACAAGTTGCTCAATGGTTTGCTGTCTGTATCTTTCAAAATAGCTCATAGTAGCATCCGAAATAATAAGTGGCTCAAATCCACGATCGGTAGCTTCTCTCACAGTGCTTTTGAAAAAGAAAATGAGAAATAGGCAAATTAACTACAAGTAAGGTTCCATTTAAAAACTAACCTTTGCATACAAACTTCAGTGGTCACACCAGCAACCATGATATGAGTAATATCAAGGTCTTTCAACAATTCATAGAAATGTGTCTTGAAAAATGCTCCCTTTCCTGGCTTGAATACTACGTACTCGCCTGGCTGAGGTGCTACCATATCCACAATGTTGTTTCCACAACTTCCACGGATCAAAATACGACCAAGATCCAGTTCCTCTCCAATGCGAAGAAAGTCAGGGAGCTCACCACGTGTAAACTTGTTGTCTAGAAGGTCAGACAAGTCCGATTTATGAGACTCAAGAGTATGAATGATTGGCATTTTCAATGCTCTTACAGCCTTCAGGACATTACGCGCTGGTTGCAATGCCTTTTGGAGATCCTCTACTTTGTTTCCGAGAGTTTCACCAAAGCCTCCAGGGCAGACAAAATCACGCTGAAAGTCAATCATGATAAGAGCAGTCTTATCAAGGGGAAACTTGTATGGATATTCACCATCAGGGTTAGAATCTGAAACTAACCAAGGAGCATCGTGGTATCCAAGACCAGTATTTGCAGCAGTCTCAGTGAACTATTGAAGTAAAAAATAGAGTAAGTTTTTGTTGGCATTATATATGAATCATCAAATATAAATTATACCCCGAATGAAACTTACATCATCTGGAGCTCGACCACTGTAGAAATGAAAGCAATGTGTTAGTTTTGTAATTGAAAATGTGATGGTAAATGTACTACATAATTAAAACGCATTGAAACTTACGGACGAATCCCATCTCCAATACCAATCTCAAGGTCATTAGTGACGACAGCATCCTTGCTACATTGGAAGTCAACATCAGCACTTCCATAGCAGCTATCAGGAACAAGAGTAACACTGTTCCACAAGTATGTTTCGCAACCACAGATTGGATCACTTGGGTTTAATTCAGAAAGACACTGGGATGGTACAGCTTCTCCCATATCCTCTTCCTCTCTTCCAAGACAATCTACATCTCCCTTGAAGTAGCAAATTTGAGCAACAGCATCGTATGCAAAACCTGGTTCACACTGCATTACTGTCGCTGTATCATTTTCACCACGACCATCACAAGCCACATACTTGTTGCAAGATTTATGAGGGACGAGCTTTGGTCCACGAGATCCATATCCTGATGGTTCACAGTAGCAAGAAGCATCATCGTCGCTACAATCCTGAAACAAGGAGGTATCCATGCCTAGGGCTAACCCTTCAATGACACACAGTTCAGTGAAAGCATCGTACTCAGTTCCTGGGCCACACATATTAGAAGAGTTTTGATTCTTCTTTGAGGACTTGGAAGACTTGGAGGACTTGAGCTTTCTCAAAGATCCATCTCTATCGGTGGTATCTGCATTGACAGCATATGTGTCGATGGCAAAAAGTAGGAGAAGTGCTTTTGAAAGATTCATTTTAGACAAAGTATGAAATAATTGTGAGAGGAAGGATGGAAGATGGAGAATTAAAACGCCCTAAAACTTCACGTATTTTTTTGGAAGTGAGATGAGGTGACATTTTTGGTGTCAGAGGTCAAATATAAATGGCCTGTTGAGAACAAAGTGCGAAATGAGTGGACAGTATTGGCTGCTTGTGGAATGACAGACGCAGCATCATTGGTATGAATGATTCGATTCTTCCTTCTTGAGACTTCTTCGTCAGTGAATAATGTAGGTACGGAGGTCAAGGGAACCTCTGAGCACATAGATAGCCCAATCGATTTTCATTTCCCGGGACTGTGCGACGTTCCTGGAATTAATAATTAATGAGAAGCATCTTATGGTATGTATTTCTGTAATACGTATTACAGATATTTTGTTCTTCGACAAGGAATGACGAAGAAACATAAAAAAGTTTCATGAAAAATGATGAAACTTCCTTCATTTTTATATCATTCAACTACACAATTGTTTGTTTCAAGCCTTCATGAAGCATCTTCATCTAATACTCCGTGCATATAAAATTTACAGCGACAATCTTGTAGGGAATCGACTGTCTGAGTTCTTATTTACCCTTGAAACATTACACTCAGAGAAAGAAATAACAACCAATTGGCCGCTGTGTATCTATGGAAACCGGCAGAGTTGGAACTGCTGCTGTGGTTCATCTCAGATTTAGCAGCAGCATCATAAAGCTCAGCACATACTTCTTTGTTTCCAGCATTAGCCTTTGCTTGGTCGTCAACATCCTCAACACATGAGATACACTGATAAGAAGAAGAGTAAGTGGTCTTAAGAAGTGCATGGGAGAGTCTCATCGGGTATCCATCCTCATTAACTATATAAGTCTCAACATCCTTGGAAGAGTCAAAGAACATACAGTCCTCGTCCTTGAATACACCAATCTTGATCTTTGCTCCTTGAGATGCACAGATTGGTCCAGCGTAGAGTGCGCCATTATATCCGTCATCTTCCTTGATCTGCTGACACTTGATGAATTTGGTTGCGTCAACGTAGTAGTTAGCCTCCATGTTCTCAATCTTTCTACATTCAGACTGACAAGTGTCACAGTCAACAATCATTGCAAGCTTTCTGCGTTCTCCGTTAGAATCATCTCCATCTGCCTCTTCTTCAGTATCAGCGTTATCATCATTGTAATATGTATTGTTGTCACATATCTTTTCACAAGTGTTACACATCTCCTCTTGCTCCTCCTTACGGTAGTCGGTAGCAATCTCAAGATATTTTTCCATGTCTACCATGTATTCATCGTAGTTATAATCGCAGCTATTGGAACAGATACCAGAAGGACAAAAGCGGAAGAGAACGAACTGTGAAGTAGAAAGAACAGTGCTTGCTTTCTTCACAGCAACTTCGTCCTGGGAGTAGGAATTCACAACTTGACACTTCTCGAATCTGAGAGAGTAGTTGGTAAGGTCAACCTCAACATCAGTAGCTATTTCAAGCTTACGGACTGGAATAGCAGCAGCCACGAGCCTAGCATTGTAATCAGCTTTTGCATTGGTCGGGGTGGTCTTTACTGCAAATGGATTTGCGGATGCAGCTCCTGTCATAAGGGCCATTGCGATGGAACAGAATTTGGACATCATTTTAAATTATACTATAAAAGTCTGGAAAGAAGAGGAAAGAGGTGTTTGTTGTAATAAATTGAGGAATTCGATCAAGTTTATCTTTCATTCATCGCCATGAGCGAGCACTTATCTATTCCCATCACAAATGACAAAATGGAGAACTCGATAGAATCTCACAGCCATAGAACAACCAATCGAGGCCCACGAAAGTCGTTTCCAATTCCACAGGACTGAAGATTTTTGCCGAAAAGGTTACAGAAGCATCTATATCGCCATGATGTGTAAGGTACTTACCTGAAAAAAATATGTGTGAGTAGATGAAGCATTTTCAATTTGTATGAGGGTGATGTGTGAAAGTGGAAGTATTGTCCATTTTTTCCTGGAAAAAAAATAATTTCCGTGGAACCTATCGTTCGGACAGAAAAAGAGAAGCATCTGAATCTTTTGGTATTGTGCACGTACGTACGTATAAGTTACGTACGTAACTCTAAGTACTTAGTAGCCAATGACGAGGAACACACACAGCACTCCAAAACACGCCACCTGACGACTGACGATTTGATGATACCGTAGATAGATTCTTCATTCTTCATTCTATTATCGATCTCAAGCAGATGTTGCTATACATCATTAGCAAATCAATAAAGTTCTAGAATATGAGAGTCAGTGTCAACAACATTCAATTTTATTGCGCCTGGTTTTGCCCCTACGCTCAAAGAGCTTGGATCGCACTTGAGCATCACAAGATTCCATACAACTACGTGGAAAGTTTGATTGTGAGAGAGGATCAAGATGATGGAGATCACGGCTATGACAAGAATCCCAAGTTACTAGCTATTAATCCTAAAGGACTTGTTCCAACGATAGACCTTCCGACACGGATTGTAGATGAAACGGAGCTTTTACGGAAACAAAAGAAAGGTGAAGCATTCAGAACTTTATCTATTAAACCTATCGATGACGAAGAAAGAAATGAACCTGCAATGGTTCTGATGGAATCTTTGGACTGTGTTGAATTTTTGAACTCTTTGGGCGAGATATGTAATGACAAGGAGGCATATTGTGATCTTATTCCCGACTCGTCTCTTTTGAAGGATGCTGAAGATATGAATAAAAATGTTTGCTCAACATTTTACAAAGTACTCATGAAGCCAACGTTTGAAGAACAAAAAGAAGCATTTGAATACTTCTCAAAATATATTGGAGAATATGTAAATGAAATCTTGGATGGTGGTTTCTACAAAAGTACAACTTTGACCATTGTAGATGTGACTGTGATTCCATGGATTCTGCGTTTACCTCTATTGAGACATTATCGTCCGACGTTGTGTATTGAGGATTACATAAATGAAGAGCAATACAAAAAATTAGAAAAATACATCCAAAGAATCAATGCATTAGAGGCTGTGAAAAATACTCTATGGGATGATTTTGATAAACTTCTTGCAGTTTATGTGAGATATGCTGATGGAACTGCTACATCTCAAGTAGGTCAAGCTGTAAAAAGTGGCAAAAATGCACATGATATATAAATAATTGTGAATTTCATGGCTTATGGAATCAAACTATAGGTGTACTGTCAAATGATGTTACTTATTGAGACTTGAAATGTGCGAGGAGATCAAGAAGCCGTTACTCAATAGCTACATACCTACTCGTAGCAGCTTCTTTTGCATAATCATGCTTGACCGACATAAGCTCTCCCATCATACACATCACAAAATACAGAGCAACGTTAATCTGCCCAAAACTATAGTAATTGATTGATTGTATCTAGAAAATCCAACATAGAAAGATACCTTTGATTCCAGCTTCAACATCTACATCAAGTGATCCAGGTTGCAAAAAATCGTCAATCCATTCCCAGATTGAAAATGTCAACAGATGAGTCAATCCAGTTTGAAGGGCAATTATGCCTCTAACGACTCAAAAGTCAAATGTCATTGGGCAGTTAGGCTTGCTGCTGCTTCACTTTTTGGCGATGCATATCCTTCTCAAAATCTTTCATTTGAGATGATTTGAGCTTCACTTTCATCTCATAAAATCAACATTTGCAAAAGCATAACCGCAATTGATCCAAATCAATTCAATCAATTCAATTGATCCAAGTCTACATTTCTTTCTTTACACTACTAAAACGAAAACATGCCACCCTACACCCCCTGCGTTGCTACTCAATTTCAGCTACCTCCAACTGTTCACGATTTCTTTTATACTCTCATGTATGATGGCCTCAGTCCACGTGAGATGTATGGCGTTACAATGGGAGAAGTACATGGTGTATCCCAAAAGTGCTTTGAAGGCCTTGCAGAGTTTGACTTCTTTGGAGTTGAGAACCGTTTCAATGATGCTTCAGCGACTACTGGTACTCCTCTTGTTGAATTCAATTATGGTGGTCCTGAAATGGATGCTAGTGAGAATGGAGGAGAGAGAAAACTTTATTATTCAAACTTCATGGTTCATGAAGGTATCGAAATGTTTGAAGACATGGGCTATGAAATCTGTAAGGATGCTGGAGGAGAATATGTCACCTTGGATGGAACTGTCACTATGGATGCTGAGTCTTCCTATTGGTTTAGAACATTTGCACCAGCTGCTAATCTTCTCAAGGCTCCTGGACTTTACCGTTATGGATATCTTCATCCTTATGCAATCAAGAATTGGTTTGAAATGTATAGTTATCAATCCTATAACCAGTGCGGTGGTGGATATGGTCACGGTGATGACTCCAGCGGCTCTGGTGACCGCAAGTTAGCAAATGATAAGATCGATGACTCATCAAAGGCTAGAAGAACCGATGAACCAAACTATGGACCATTCCCTCTCGATGTATGCATCCCTTATGTTGAGTTCAGAAACCGTTACGCATGTGTCCCAAAGAAAAATGCATGTACTGACAAGGAGATTGCTACTATCATTACAACATCTACTGTTACCATGGACGAGATCCCTATGATTCATTATTATGAAGACGGATATGACACTGCACCTTCTGATGACCCAAAACGTAAGATGGCAGCAAACAAGAAAGCTTCCAACTACCAACCAAAGCAACAGCAACAGAAGAAGAATCCAGAGAAGGATGTATCATCAGCAAACTCCAAGCGTAAATTGGAGGGCCATGATTGGCCAGAGCCAGTCTCTCTCTTTTCCAAGTGTACTAGTGTACCTACTGTGACTAAGGTAGCCAAGTCTAAGTCTACAAAGGCTTCCAAGTCTCCAAAGACCTCCAAGTCTCCAAAGTCGCCAAAGCTTCGCAATCGCGAGTAAGGTTGAATGGTTTATCGTTGTTTCTTCTGTGGACAGAGTGAGAGGTCGACGGCTGATATGCTCATACATTGGTATATGTTATAATCAACCAAAGCCTTCATTATCTACCGAATAGAAACAAACAAAAACAGATTTGACAAAACAAACTTAGGATAAAAACAGGAATATACATGGCAAAACACACTTTACTTACTGACATAGAATAATTGTATAAGAATTGAAATTAGAAAAACTATACTGATCTTTCTTTCCCTCTTTGAAACTTCGACTATGGTCATGTAAGCATTGATTAATGACTTGGGACATCATTAATTCTACCATATCAAATGCGAAGACCAACTCTTCGACAACTTCTTCAAGTGTTTTCAAAAGTTTGTGCGTTATATATAGAATACTACTATACGTAATGACATAGACAACTACAACTATTCTTTATTGCTTGCCGATATGTTTCGAAAGTCATTCAGTACTCTAGAGCTCACTACCAGCTCCTTTCGCAAGGTCATGTTTGACCAACTAGAACTTCGCCCATCATACGCATCACAAAATATCGAGCAATGTCTACCTCACCAACACTAGTAAACTGATTAGCGTCAAGGTAATCCAATCCAGTAAGTCCAAATATATCCCTAACATACAAAGAAGCAAGGCCGCGCTCAGATACAATTGCAAATATCTGCTCCATACTTGGATCATAGCTTTTACAAGCTGCATGGAGAGGATAATCATCATGCACACTTCTCAACCACTCATGAACCTGCCTGTTGTAATTCTCATCGTAGTATTCGTCATCTTCCTCCTCTTCTACGTCTGGTGCAATGTATTCTCCGATGGGAGATATCTTTTCTATTTTCGTATTGCCAAAGAGCCACCAGCTCAGATTTACTCCAAAAGGATACACAAACATCACAAGATTCTTACAATGTTGAAAGACATTCGCATGAACCTGTCGACAGCTCGGAGGAAGAAATACTTCACGGAGAGATTTGCACAGATAAAAAGCGCTGTATTCAATCACTTCAAGATTTGTCGACCATAGTATTTGAGTCAATTTCTCACAACCAAAAAATGCAAACCTTCCAATTCTCTTGACTGTACTGGACATGATTACAATTTGCAACTTCTTGAAGCCAGCAAAGGCACTGTTTTCTATGAATGTTACTCCTTCCATAATGACAAGAATCTCATAGCGATTCTCTTCTTTTCTTTTTGTGATGGAGATATCTAGTCATGTAACTCCTGGTAGTAGTTCGGCTTTTAGCTACTCTTCAGCTTCTTTTTATTCATACTTGACCTACAAGGAACCACTTCCATCATACACATCACAAAATATCAAGCAACTCCAAACTGCTCAAAACAATAGAGATGGAATGCAGCAAATAACTCCAACCATAAGAAAGATACCTTTGATTCCAGCTTCAACATCTAATATATCTACATCAAGTAAGTGATCCAGGTTGCAAAAAATCGTCAATCCATTCCCAGATTGAAAATGTCAACAGATGAGTCAATCCAGTTTGAAGGGCAATTATGCCTCTAACGACTCAAAAGTCAAATGTCATTGGGCAGTTAGGCTTGCTGCTGCTTCACTTTTTGGCGATGCATATCCTTCTCAAAATCTTTCATTTGAGATGATTTGAGCTTCACTTTCATCTCATAAAATCAACATTTGCAAAAGCATAACCGCAATTGATCCAAATCAATTCAATCAATTCAATTGATCCAAGTCTACATTTCTTTCTTTACACTACTAAAACGAAAACATGCCACCCTACACCCCCTGCGTTGCTACTCAATTTCAGCTACCTCCAACTGTTCACGATTTCTTTTATACTCTCATGTATGATGGCCTCAGTCCACGTGAGATGTATGGCGTTACAATGGGAGAAGTACATGGTGTATCCCAAAAGTGCTTTGAAGGCCTTGCAGAGTTTGACTTCTTTGGAGTTGAGAACCGTTTCAATGATGCTTCAGCGACTACTGGTACTCCTCTTGTTGAATTCAATTATGGTGGTCCTGAAATGGATGCTAGTGAGAATGGAGGAGAGAGAAAACTTTATTATTCAAACTTCATGGTTCATGAAGGTATCGAAATGTTTGAAGACATGGGCTATGAAATCTGTAAGGATGCTGGAGGAGAATATGTCACCTTGGATGGAACTGTCACTATGGATGCTGAGTCTTCCTATTGGTTTAGAACATTTGCACCAGCTGCTAATCTTCTCAAGGCTCCTGGACTTTACCGTTATGGATATCTTCATCCTTATGCAATCAAGAATTGGTTTGAAATGTATAGTTATCAATCCTATAACCAGTGCGGTGGTGGATATGGTCACGGTGATGACTCCAGCGGCTCTGGTGACCGCAAGTTAGCAAATGATAAGATCGATGACTCATCAAAGGCTAGAAGAACCGATGAACCAAACTATGGACCATTCCCTCTCGATGTATGCATCCCTTATGTTGAGTTCAGAAACCGTTACGCATGTGTCCCAAAGAAAAATGCATGTACTGACAAGGAGATTGCTACTATCATTACAACATCTACTGTTACCATGGACGAGATCCCTATGATTCATTATTATGAAGACGGATATGACACTGCACCTTCTGATGACCCAAAACGTAAGATGGCAGCAAACAAGAAAGCTTCCAACTACCAACCAAAGCAACAGCAACAGAAGAAGAATCCAGAGAAGGATGTATCATCAGCAAACTCCAAGCGTAAATTGGAGGGCCATGATTGGCCAGAGCCAGTCTCTCTCTTTTCCAAGTGTACTAGTGTACCTACTGTGACTAAGGTAGCCAAGTCTAAGTCTACAAAGGCTTCCAAGTCTCCAAAGACCTCCAAGTCTCCAAAGACCTCCAAGTCTCCAAAGTCGCCAAAGCTTCGCAATCGCGAGTAAGGTTGAATGGTTTATCGTTGTTTCTTCTGTGGACAGAGTGAGAGGTCGACGGCTGATATGCTCATACATTGGTATATGTTATAATCAACCAAAGCCTTCATTATCTACCGAATAGAAACAAACAAAAACAGATTTGACAAAACAAACTTAGGATAAAAACAGGAATATACATGGCAAAACACACTTTACTTACTGACATAGAATAATTGTATAAGAATTGAAATTAGAAAAACTATACTGATCTTTCTTTCCCTCTTTGAAACTTCGACTATGGTCATGTAAGCATTGATTAATGACTTGGGACATCATTAATTCTACCATATCAAATGCGAAGAACAACTCTTCGACAACTTCTTCAAGTGTTTTCAAAAGTTTGTGCGTTATATATAGAATACTACTATACGTAATGACATAGACAACTACAACTATTCTTTATTGCTTGCCGATATGTTTCGAAAGTCATTCAGTACTCTAGAGCTCACTACCAGCTCCTTTCGCAAGGTCATGTTTGACCAACTAGAACTTCGCCCATCATACGCATCACAAAATATCGAGCAATGTCTACCTCACCAACACTAGTAAACTGATTAGCGTCAAGGTAATCCAATCCAGTAAGTCCAAATATATCCCTAACATACAAAGAAGCAAGGCCGCGCTCAGATACAATTGCAAATATCTGCTCCATACTTGGATCATAGCTTTTACAAGCTGCATGGAGAGGATAATCATCATGCACACTTCTCAACCACTCATGAACCTGCCTGTTGTAATTCTCATCGTAGTATTCGTCATCTTCCTCCTCTTCTACGTCTGGTGCAATGTATTCTCCGATGGGAGATATCTTTTCTATTTTCGTATTGCCAAAGAGCCACCAGCTCAGATTTACTCCAAAAGGATACACAAACATCACAAGATTCTTACAATGTTGAAAGACATTCGCATGAACCTGTCGACAGCTCGGAGGAAGAAATACTTCACGGAGAGATTTGCACAGATAAAAAGCGCTGTATTCAATCACTTCAAGATTTGTCGACCATAGTATTTGAGTCAATTTCTCACAACCAAAAAATGCAAACCTTCCAATTCTCTTGACTGTACTGGACATGATTACAATTTGCAACTTCTTGAAGCCAGCAAAGGCACTGTTTTCTATGAATGTTACTCCTTCCATAATGACAAGAATCTCATAGCGATTCTCTTCTTTTCTTTTTGTGATGGAGATATCTAGTCATGTAACTCCTGGTAGTAGTTCGGCTTTTAGCTACTCTTCAGCTTCTTTTTATTCATACTTGACCTACAAGGAACCACTTCCATCATACACATCACAAAATATCAAGCAACTCCAAACTGCTCAAAACAATAGAGATGGAATGCAGCAAATAACTCCAACCATAAGAAAGATACCTTTGATTCCAGCTTCAACATCTAATATATCTACATCAAGTGATCCAGGTTGCAAAAAATCGTCAATCCATTCCCAGATTGAAAATGTCAACAGATGAGTCAATCCAGTTTGAAGGGCAATTATGCCTCTAACGACTCAAAAGTCAAATGTCATTGGGCAGTTAGGCTTGCTGCTGCTTCACTTTTTGGCGATGCATATCCTTCTCAAAATCTTTCATTTGAGATGATTTGAGCTTCACTTTCATCTCATAAAATCAACATTTGCAAAAGCATAACCGCAATTGATCCAAATCAATTCAATCAATTCAATTGATCCAAGTCTACATTTCTTTCTTTACACTACTAAAACGAAAACATGCCACCCTACACCCCCTGCGTTGCTACTCAATTTCAGCTACCTCCAACTGTTCACGATTTCTTTTATACTCTCATGTATGATGGCCTCAGTCCACGTGAGATGTATGGCGTTACAATGGGAGAAGTACATGGTGTATCCCAAAAGTGCTTTGAAGGCCTTGCAGAGTTTGACTTCTTTGGAGTTGAGAACCGTTTCAATGATGCTTCAGCGACTACTGGTACTCCTCTTGTTGAATTCAATTATGGTGGTCCTGAAATGGATGCTAGTGAGAATGGAGGAGAGAGAAAACTTTATTATTCAAACTTCATGGTTCATGAAGGTATCGAAATGTTTGAAGACATGGGCTATGAAATCTGTAAGGATGCTGGAGGAGAATATGTCACCTTGGATGGAACTGTCACTATGGATGCTGAGTCTTCCTATTGGTTTAGAACATTTGCACCAGCTGCTAATCTTCTCAAGGCTCCTGGACTTTACCGTTATGGATATCTTCATCCTTATGCAATCAAGAATTGGTTTGAAATGTATAGTTATCAATCCTATAACCAGTGCGGTGGTGGATATGGTCACGGTGATGACTCCAGCGGCTCTGGTGACCGCAAGTTAGCAAATGATAAGATCGATGACTCATCAAAGGCTAGAAGAACCGATGAACCAAACTATGGACCATTCCCTCTCGATGTATGCATCCCTTATGTTGAGTTCAGAAACCGTTACGCATGTGTCCCAAAGAAAAATGCATGTACTGACAAGGAGATTGCTACTATCATTACAACATCTACTGTTACCATGGACGAGATCCCTATGATTCATTATTATGAAGACGGATATGACACTGCACCTTCTGATGACCCAAAACGTAAGATGGCAGCAAACAAGAAAGCTTCCAACTACCAACCAAAGCAACAGCAACAGAAGAAGAATCCAGAGAAGGATGTATCATCAGCAAACTCCAAGCGTAAATTGGAGGGCCATGATTGGCCAGAGCCAGTCTCTCTCTTTTCCAAGTGTACTAGTGTACCTACTGTGACTAAGGTAGCCAAGTCTAAGTCTACAAAGGCTTCCAAGTCTCCAAAGACCTCCAAGTCTCCAAAGTCGCCAAAGCTTCGCAATCGCGAGTAAGGTTGAATGGTTTATCGTTGTTTCTTCTGTGGACAGAGTGAGAGGTCGACGGCTGATATGCTCATACATTGGTATATGTTATAATCAACCAAAGCCTTCATTATCTACCGAATAGAAACAAACAAAAACAGATTTGACAAAACAAACTTAGGATAAAAACAGGAATATACATGGCAAAACACACTTTACTTACTGACATAGAATAATTGTATAAGAATTGAAATTAGAAAAACTATACTGATCTTTCTTTCCCTCTTTGAAACTTCGACTATGGTCATGTAAGCATTGATTAATGACTTGGGACATCATTAATTCTACCATATCAAATGCGAAGACCAACTCTTCGACAACTTCTTCAAGTGTTTTCAAAAGTTTGTGCGTTATATATAGAATACTACTATACGTAATGACATAGACAACTACAACTATTCTTTATTGCTTGCCGATATGTTTCGAAAGTCATTCAGTACTCTAGAGCTCACTACCAGCTCCTTTCGCAAGGTCATGTTTGACCAACTAGAACTTCGCCCATCATACGCATCACAAAATATCGAGCAATGTCTACCTCACCAACACTAGTAAACTGATTAGCGTCAAGGTAATCCAATCCAGTAAGTCCAAATATATCCCTAACATACAAAGAAGCAAGGCCGCGCTCAGATACAATTGCAAATATCTGCTCCATACTTGGATCATAGCTTTTACAAGCTGCATGGAGAGGATAATCATCATGCACACTTCTCAACCACTCATGAACCTGCCTGTTGTAATTCTCATCGTAGTATTCGTCATCTTCCTCCTCTTCTACGTCTGGTGCAATGTATTCTCCGATGGGAGATATCTTTTCTATTTTCGTATTGCCAAAGAGCCACCAGCTCAGATTTACTCCAAAAGGATACACAAACATCACAAGATTCTTACAATGTTGAAAGACATTCGCATGAACCTGTCGACAGCTCGGAGGAAGAAATACTTCACGGAGAGATTTGCACAGATAAAAAGCGCTGTATTCAATCACTTCAAGATTTGTCGACCATAGTATTTGAGTCAATTTCTCACAACCAAAAAATGCAAACCTTCCAATTCTCTTGACTGTACTGGACATGATTACAATTTGCAACTTCTTGAAGCCAGCAAAGGCACTGTTTTCTATGAATGTTACTCCTTCCATAATGACAAGAATCTCATAGCGATTCTCTTCTTTTCTTTTTGTGATGGAGATATCTAGTCATGTAACTCCTGGTAGTAGTTCGGCTTTTAGCTACTCTTCAGCTTCTTTTTATTCATACTTGACCTACAAGGAACCACTTCCATCATACACATCACAAAATATCAAGCAACTCCAAACTGCTCAAAACAATAGAGATGGAATGCAGCAAATAACTCCAACCATAAGAAAGATACCTTTGATTCCAGCTTCAACATCTAATATATCTACATCAAGTAAGTGATCCAGGTTGCAAAAAATCGTCAATCCATTCCCAGATTGAAAATGTCAACAGATGAGTCAATCCAGTTTGAAGGGCAATTATGCCTCTAACGACTCAAAAGTCAAATGTCATTGGGCAGTTAGGCTTGCTGCTGCTTCACTTTTTGGCGATGCATATCCTTCTCAAAATCTTTCATTTGAGATGATTTGAGCTTCACTTTCATCTCATAAAATCAACATTTGCAAAAGCATAACCGCAATTGATCCAAATCAATTCAATCAATTCAATTGATCCAAGTCTACATTTCTTTCTTTACACTACTAAAACGAAAACATGCCACCCTACACCCCCTGCGTTGCTACTCAATTTCA